>PVIA01000080.1:0-709487 GCA_004024845.1 Tonatia bakeri
TTTTGGGATTTTGGTAAAAAAATATTAGGTCACTGCCTTATATTTTGTATAGCACAAAATAAACGTTTTCCTTTCCTTTTCACCAATCTCTGGCATTGAGAGATATCTTTCCTATATGGCGGCGGACAAGACGGACCCGAATTTCTTTCAGTAAGAGCATCACCGTCCCGGGCCCCTTTGCTTGTTTGGGTCCTCTCCTTCCTCCTCCCTCCCTTCTGCTCTGTAACAGGGTCACCTTGAAGATCAGTGCTGTACCAATTAGGGTTAGATTTCCCTGCTTAGAACAAAAAACAAAAGCAGCAATGGCTTAGACAAAAGGGTTTCTTTTTGTCTCAGATTGAAGTATGGAACTAGGTAACAAGAGCTGGTGTGAGGTCCCTGGTCAGCAGTGCTAAGACTCTGGCTCTCTGCCTGTCTGAGGCTGTGGCCATTTCGTCTATAAGGCTGTCACAGGGGAGGGACGGGGCAGGCACCTCCCAGGTCCTCATTTATACTGCACAACCAGAGCTCCATCGCAGAGCCACACCTAGCTGCAAGGAAGGCTGGGAATTGCAATCTCTCAGTTCAGCCTCGGGGCTTAGCCACTCCAAATAAATGAGGCTTCTGTTATTCAACAAGAAAGGAGAATAGGTATTGAAGCCACAAAAATAGGCTTCTGCAGCGTTCCTCACTGCAGGGAGCTGAGGCCCCCAGCTGTTGTGCTTTGAAGTCCATTGGCCACGCCTCCCATGGGCTGCACCCCACCAATGATCGAGTGTGATGGGGTACAGAGTCAGACCCATTCCTGAGAAACAAGGGACTCCTTTGTTGGCTAACTTTGTCTCAAGGACTCCCTGACAGAGCCAAACCTTTGTTGGGCTGAATCTTCCTTGAGCTGCAGGGCCGCCTGGGACACGTGTGCCCAACCTCTCCATCCCTTTACACTAGGGGTCTGATGGCCCTCCAGCTCCCTCCCTGCTTCTCTGGATGCCTCCCTATTTCCCTTCCCACTGGCATTCCCCTCTAGAAAGTCCTTGCACGTTTTATCCCATCTTGGTGTCTGCTCTCAAATGGCCTGGACTAATAAAGTTGACTAGGCAATTCAGTCCCTAGCACAAATTTAATAATCTATGCAACACTTTCCTAACTCAGGGATGGGCATGCAGTAAGCACTCAATAAACAGTAGTGGGGTGGTAATAAGGGTGGTGGGGGAGGAAGAGGAGGAGGAGGAGGGAGTGCAGAGCCAGCTGCGGAGAGTGGAGTGCCAGAAGACAGAGGGGACATGGGGTCCCAGGCAGATCACTCTGCTGGATCCCCCTTCACCAGAATATTTCCATTACAGTAAAATCTGGTTAAAATCAGTACCAAAGTCGGTCTGAAAGGGGGAAAATAGAGTCTGGTCATCATCACACAGAAATGGAACTGGTACTGAGGCAGGAGGCAGTCAGGAAGGAAACTCCAGGAGCCCTGCAGGGCTGTGATGGAGAAAACATCCATATATGACGAAGACCCCCTAAGACCGGTTGTTCCTGTTTTCTGGGATAACTCTGAATCATGAAATGCACCTGCGCACTACCCCTGATTCATTATAATAGCATTATAATGAATTAACATTGTGGGACTCCCTTCTCCAAGTAGCCAATCAAGAAAATCTTGGGAAACCACACATGCGCAGTAGCTTTGAAATGTAACTCTTTGTACCTGCGCAATAGAAGCCTGCCAAAGACTAGCCAGGAAGCTTCCACCCTATAAGAATAGAATCCCCCCAGCCCACATGGTCAATCTCTGCTCAGAGTTGGCCTGCCCCCATGTTCTGTGGAGTGTACTATCGCTTAATAAATCTTCCCTCTTTCTTTACACTATAAACTCCGTGTGTTCGGCTCAATTCTTTGTCCCAATCACTAAGAACCTGGTTACCTGCGCCACCTGTGACAGTACTACTTAGCTTCAGCCATTTCGTGTCATTTTTCAACAAAAAGAAAGGGCGGGGCGGGGGGGGGACAGGGCAGACCTGAGACAAAATTGCACAAAATAAACCCACTGTCCTGAACGACTCTGGTTCTCATAGTGTAAAAAACAGCCTCCAGAAATTACTTCTCACGATGACCTGAGAACACCACTCCCGGGAGAAAGTCTGAAGTGCAGATGTTAGAGCCCATGCACGTCTCTAGGAAACAAGAAAACAAATTCCAAGGAGAAGACACCTCGAGGGAAGGCACAATGACAGCAAGGGTGGATGTCCTCGTTGTGACCCAAAAGTCCCATGGAACTTCAATGTCATGTACTTGTTTGTGATGGGAGCTTAATGAACAAGGTCACCCAGAGGACTGAATGGCTCTCTCAAGGTTGTACTTCACCATCCATCCATCCATTCACTCATTCACTCAAGATTTGTAGAAAGCCCACTACGTGCCAGGCCCTGTGCTGGGCACTGAGGGCACCACAGTGAACGAGACAGTTGAGGTCCCTGCCCTCACCATCCTTCTGCAAGGAAATCTCCACTGCACGCATTTTATGTAGACCCCTCTACCTCCGTTTTTCCACAGACACAGCCTCTGTCTCTCAGATTTAAAGCCCCAACACTGTTTCTGAAATGTTTCTTGGTCTCTAAAACCAAGCTGATCCAGCCAAGTAACTTGCATTTCCGTTGGCCTCTGTATTCATTATCTATTGCAGCATCACAGATCACCCCCAAAAGTCGGCAGCTTAAGATGACAAACATTTCTTACCTCACAGAGCTAAGGAGGGGCTTGGCTGGACGATCTAGCTCGGGGTCTCTCACCAGGTTTCCCTGAGGTGCCCATAGGGGCTGCAGTTACCTGAAGACCTGCCTGGGCCGGGGGACTTGCTCCCGAGCTGGCTCGCGCGCAGACTAGCAGGCCGATGCCGGCTGCTGCCCGGGGGCCGCAGATCTTTGCTGCACGGGTCTCTCCATCGTTGTTCCTCGCGACACGAGAGCTCGTTTTTTTCAGAGCAAATGTCCTGACAGAGAGAGAGAGACAGGCAGACGGGGAGGGCAACTGCAATGTCCTTTCCCACCTAACCTCAGAAGGGGCGTGCCATCACCTCCCCTGTATTCCCTCGGCCACACGGACAACGCCCTGGTGCAGTGTGGGAGGGTCTCCGCAGGGTGCGAAAACCAGGAGGCGGGGTTCATGAGGACCATCTTGGAGACTGGATACCACAGCCTGCAAGGAGAGTTTTCTTTCCCCAAACTTTGCCCAAACCCAATTGAGGATAAAGAGGGGTGTGCAAACTCCTCTGTGTGAAAATACAGTGCACCCCCCCCCGTTATCCCCGGTTTTACTTTCCGCAATGTCAGTTGCCCATGGTGAACTGGGGTCCAACAATATTGCATGGAAAATTCCAGAAATACGCCATCCATAAGTTTTATCTTATCCGCCATTCTGAGTAACATGAGGGAATCTTGCGCCACCCCACCTGGGACATGCATCATCCCTTTGTCCAGCATATGAATGCTGTATGTACAGCACAATAAGATATTTTAAGAGAGATTGTTGTAATTGTTCTTCGTTATTGTTGTTCCTCTCTTGTCCTGCCTACGTTATAACTTAAACATTATCACAGGTATCTATGTGTAGGAAAGAACAGTGTGTGTGTGTGTATATATATGTGTGTGTGTGTGTGTGTGTGTGTGTGTATATATATGTGCATGGTTTGGTACTGTCTGCAGTTTCGGGCACCCACTGAGGGTCTTGGCACGTACCTCGCAGGACAGGAGGGAGCTACTGTTCAGAGGCACACGGCAGTGCGCTCGCTGCCCTGGAAACCCAACGTTGAGCCCCGCAGAGTGGCCTGTCCCCACCCGTGCCTTAGCATGGAGCCATAGGCCTGCCCAGAAGGACATCAGAAAGCAGCTCCATCGAAGTCGCCGGTCTTTGGTCTTTGTCTCCCTGCTCGGTGTGTCCTCTCTCTGAAGCCCCACAAGAAAAACCTCTCTCTGGTCTCAGGATCAGGAAAAGTGGTGTTTCTCCTAAAGAACTACTTTGTTTTTCCTCATGTAGAACCTGAAATTTTATTACCACTCATGTTTCCTTCTTTACTAAGGCTGTTCAATCCCTTTTTTTTTTTTAGTATTGATTTTTAGAGAGGAAGGGAAACATCGATGTGTTGTTGTACTTATTTATGCATTCATGGTTGTTTCTTGCACGTGCCCTGACCAGGGATCGAACCCACAAGCTTGGGGTATTGGGACAACATTGTAACCCACCGAGCTACCCAGCCAGGGCTGGTAAGGCTGGTTAGAAGCTCAGAGCCAGCCAATGCTGACGTCCACCTCCTTGAGCTGATGTCACCCTGGAGTTCTCTCTCCCACTTGTTCCCTATCTTCTCCAATCCCCTCAACTTTTAATTTTACCCATTTGTGTATCTTGTGCTTTCATAATTCCTCTCCAAGCATTTATGTATTGGAGTATAAACACAAAATAAAATTAAAGTTTTTGTCCAAAGACTGATGACTTGCACACATGTGCCATCTAGTGGTGAGAGTGGTACCTTCCAGAACAGAAACCCTGGATTTTTCAGATTTGTTTTTGCAGAGAAGTGGAGAGTGGAAAGGACAGAAGCGGGAGACCAGGACCTCTCTCTGTGCTTTGTCAGGGAATTGAGACTGCTGAGGATTAAAGAGACTCCAGGCAGGGCATATGAGCAGGTGAATCAGTCATTAGAATCCAGCATGATTTATTGGAACCTGAAGCAGCAGCCAAAAAAATCATAAAGAAATTGCAAATGAGGAAGACACCGGCAGAGGAAGAGTTGAGTGAAACGTGTTAGAAAAACCAAACAATAAAAATAGGCCAGATTCAAACAAATGATCACTTGAAAGGTACTCAATGTGTTTTAGTTGCAGGTGGGACCAGCCTTTTTTTAAGCATTTACATTATCTTAGGAAGAAGCTCAGAGTCTGTTTTTGTTTTACTCCTGAGAAAACTTGGGCCCCAAGGCACTGAGTGCCTCGTCCAAGGTCACACAGCCTGTTTGAAGTCAGAGGTTCGGGGCGACTCTGAGCCCAGTCCTCCTTCCCAGAACCACACTACCTCTAATCATGCGTAGCAGGTGCTCATTTGGGGCTTACATTTTGCACACACAGTTTCAAAATAAAAATGTGATTATCACATAACAGTGCTGGATCCGGCACGTTTCCAAGGAGCTACTACTCACTGGCTGTGCAGCTGTCCCTTGGCACATCCCCAAAGGGCCAGGATGAGGAGGTGGTTATGAACACAGGTTTCATTAATCTCCATTGGATGGCATAAGCCATTAGTCCACAATGAAAAGGAGGGATTCCAGAAGCCAATCCCAGTAGCTGAGGAAGCCCTAGCCTGGGGAACAGAAGGTAAGTTCATTCATCCACAGTGTTAACCCAGCACCTGCCCTGGGCCAGGCTCCAGGCGGGGATGCTGGGCCAGCAAGGCCTGCAATGCACTAGTCACATCCAGCAGCCGTCTACCTCCCATCTGTCTGTGCCCTGATGTGTTTGGGGGCAAAGCCTGAGCTGTAGCTTGGATCTGCACGACCTGAAGACCTAGCCCAGGGGCCTGTGGTCTCCCGGTGAGCTGTCCCAGAAACAGTCTGTAGTCAGTGGTGGGGTGGGTGCAGCTACTGTCTAAGCAGAACTTGAGACATTACCATATTGAACAGCACAGATATACTAGAACTGTTTCATCACCTCAGAGAGTTCTTGGACAGCACCAGCCAAGAGTGCCCTTTCTTGGATGTTCCGCTTCTCTGAGTCTTACTGGTTCTTCCAGGCCCTTCAAATACTGATATAAGCAGAGTGCTGTGAGTCACTGGTTTCTGGAAGGGGCCGAGCTCCAACACAATGGCTGGTCCAGCTCTGATGTTCAGAAGTATAAGTGACCTACCTGAAACAGATGGCACTGGAGTTGAATTCCTTAAACTTTTCAGAATTCTACACTCATAAAAGCTGCCAGAACTGGTGCAAGGGGAGCAGAGGGAGTGTTGGGGGCCTCAACTTTTGAGGTGAGAAAGACCTAGGTTCCTATCCCAAGTTCCCATTACTAGTTGGGCGATCCTTGGGCAGCAGCTTTCTCGCTAGCAGATAGAAGCTGAGGCCCACAATTGTCATGAGGATTAGGTGAGACAGTGGAGGGGGCAGTGCCTGGCTCATGGTAAGAGCAGATTTCTTATTCATTTCTTCTTGTCCTTCTGGATGCTAACCTCTATGCCACCATGGACAGAAGCCACAGGCCACCTTCTCTCACTGGGTACAAGGTAGAGGTTAGAGACGGTTAACTGTTCCACCCATTTTCTCAGTGGATATTTGTTATAAAAATACCAACTGCCTGGCCTCACGTTCTGCAGTTCTGCATCATATAGAACTAGAAAGCAAAGCCCTGAGGGGAGGAGGAACTCACTGTCTCATGGGAGAGGTTAGAAGGCAAACCAATAATTAACTGTATAGCCAGGGAACCAGAAGTTGAGAGTAACTAGGGGAAGAGCACAGAGGAGGAGACAGTAAGGCCAAGACAGGGAGGGTGAGTAACAGTCTGCCTGCTCGGCAAGAACATAGGAGAGGGCAAGCCAAGCAGAAGGAAACGCACATGGAAAGGGGGGTCAGGGGTGCTGGAAACCAAGGTAAACCCAATGGTGAAGGTCCTCGAGCACTGGGCCAAGGAGTTTGGCTTGTAGGGGACACAAAGCCTCCAAAAGGGAGTAAAGTCATCATATTTGAGTTTTGAAAAGATTTCTCTATTGCCAGCGTGGAATGGTTTACAAGAGGCAAAACGGGAGAAAGGGAAGCCAGTCTCAACTTGTTCCGCCCTCTGCCAACCTGACTACGCTCCAGTCCCAAAGGACCTCTGGTTCTCCACATGACATAGCACTCGGGTGTCACCAGCCGCAGGGCCTTTGCACTTGATGTTCCCTCTGCCTCTTTGCTGTTAGAGCTTCCCTTTTCTCTGCTTTCAGCTTTCAGGTTAAGCATTTCTCCCTTTCCTTAATCACCCAATCTAATTTATAGCTCCCTCCATTATTCCCTCTGGTAGCAGCACCGCTTCTTTTCTCTATTTACTACAGCTCGAAATTTTATTCTTACATGAACTATGTAACCAGCGTCCGTCTTCTGTATTAGATTATAAACTCCGGGAAGGGGAAGGTCGTGTCTACTCCATTCAACACTGCGTCCCCAGCACCCAGCACAACCCCTGTCACTTGGCACACTCTCAGTAAATACTGGATGGACGAAACTGTTAGAATAGCCAGGATGTTCACGGCTTAAACTAGAGCAGTAGCAGCAAAACTGAGAAAAGGAAACCAACACCACACGTGTTAGTGGACAGGGCGGGTTTGAGACCCTCAGAATCCGGTCCGACTGTAGAGTTCTGAGATACAGCTGTCTGCAAAACCGGGGCAGGTCAACAACCCTCTATCCGCCACACCCTCAGATTTCCTCCCCGTGAAATGAGAGCGACCCCACTGCAGCCGGGCAGAACAAAGGTCCTCCCAGGCAGAAATCAGCCTTGGGCTGGGGCGGTGAGGCGTGGTGGCTCACTCGGGACCAGTTACCGGGTTGAGAACACCCGCAAGACCTTCTGGCGCAGCCCGCGGGCGGAAGTAACCGCCTAACCGCAGTCCTGACATAAAATGGGTCCCCCCTTAGGCGCAGCGCTACAGTTCTTTGTACCCGCATAAACCGTCCGATGAGCAACAGAGGAGGGGGCTAGTTTAGGACCCTTGTCTTTCGTTTCTTTTAAAATATCTTTCCCATTTCTCAGTAGATCTCTCTAAAAAATGGCTTAATCTAAATCTAAAGAATTCTCGGGGCTGTAGGATAGGAGAGTCCACGATGGGATAAGCAGGAGGTAAATGGGTAGATGCTAGTGCGCAGCGCCACCTGGTGGGGAGGAAAAGCCATTGCCCTCCTCTTCCCCACTCACCCCGCCCCACCCGCGACCCCCAGAGCCGAGGGAAACGCGAGCGCCCGCTGGACCCGGACACCTCCACGTTACTACAGTTCCCACAGGTCTCTGCGCAAAGGCGGAGCCGAGCCGCGGCTCGCTTCCCGCCCCGCCCCACTGAAGAGTGCGGGACGCTTTAATCCTCGCCAGTTTGTCAAATTCCCCACGGACGTGGAGCAAACCGGACACCATTCCCGTCTAATCAACCGGAAGGAAATAAGTGCCGCAAGACCCTCTGGGAAATGTAGTTTCCAAGATGACTTCTGGGAAACAGAGGAAGGCAGCGAGCTTTTGCAACCCACTGGACCCGGTTCGGACACGGTTCAGGTGTTTGGCCTTTGCCTGCGCTGCGGTGACCAGGGGTTAGTTCCAAGCTATGGGCAGTATTTGCTGCCACCGTCTGGACTCGACTTCTAGACTGGACTCGACTTCTAGCCTGCTTAGTCCCTGAGCTGTCCCTGTTGGGCAGCGCTGACCGTATAGTTTGCATGTACTTAAACTTACAGCTTCTACGACCTCGAGTTAACTTACAGGGCCTTGTACGACCTTGACGGTGCTCTTCCACAACCTTGGTCTGTGCAGTAGCCAAACCACTCGAGTTGCTTCGAAGCTTTACTAAATAAGCCATTAATTAATTATTGAGTTGCTTCATCTTTGGGGACATTTCTAGCTACTGTTCACACTCCGACACCTTGTCCTCACCCAGGAAGAGATCCACTCTTTGTCCTGGGACCCCTCCCCTTTCTTGCTGCCAGCCCCCTCCTAGTTTCATTTCTTCCCCTATTTAGCCCGATTCCTAAGGATCCTATCCTGTCGTTTTTCTGTAACAACCCCAAAGCGTAGGTAAATAAAGTTACCTGCTTTGAGTTTGCTAGGTGCTCCTGGAGGGGGAAAATACATCACGTTAACTACCCAGGTTGGTGCCACTAGAATCAAAGGATGGTAATAAAGGCAGGGAATCTGCTGCCAAGGCCTCTGGAAGGAATACAAGGTTTTGAAAGGGCCATCTTTGTTGCCTTACACCCCATGTTTGTCCTTCTATGGAAGAGCATGAGAATGAACTGCAGAGCAAAGCAAAATATTAGTGATGAGAATATCCCCGAATGGCATGTTGGTAAGAAAGCAGAGAATCCTTTAAAGACTCAACCAGAAATGTTAAGTGACATATAAACAATGAAATGAGAAATAGCAAGAAAGCATAGAAAAGACACTAAATTGGTGTAAGTTAAGAGGTAAATGAGCCCAGAGAGCAAATGACAATCCTTTAAAAAACATTACGCTGGAATGAAATTGGATGTTTCTGATGGAAAGCCAGGCATAGGCAATGTTTTATTAGCTTTCCAGAAAGATTAAAAGATTATACAAAAAAAAAAAAAAATCCCTTGACAAGTGGCAGGTGTAAGAGGACCTTGGAAATCAGTAACTAATCTAGCTTCCAAGTTAATTTTTTAGATTTTTTAGGCTCAAATAAACTCTTATAGAAATTTAAAAAACTAATACTTTTTTAAAAATGGATCTTTCCTTGAGGCAAAAAGGAGACATAAAAAAAAGATGTTCGGACATTTTAGAGTTCAGAGGCAGAGTCTCCGGCAGACTGGGCTCCTGCTGTCCCACAGGCCATCAGGCGCGCTTTGGAGTCCACAGACCAAGACCACACACAGTCTGGACCTCTCAGGAAGAGTGCTGCCGGGTGCTAGAGAAGAGGTTTGGTTTGATTCAGTTCTCTCAGTTAACAACGGTAATGTTTTATTAATTTACATATTTCGTTCCTCTATAGCATGAGGTCCACTTGTCATGCAAAATAAGTCAATGAAATACCTTCAAGTCTATCTGCAGTGTTTTCACATACCATGTGATTTTGTATAATTAAGAAAAGACGCACTTGGACATGGACAGCAGTGTGGTGATTGCAGTGGAGAAGGGGGTCTAAGGGGACTAAATGGTAATGGGGAAAAATACAATAAAAGTTAATTTAAAAAAAGAAAAGAAGCAAACTGGAAACAGTGTTGCTTTGAAAGCAATCCAGTTGATCACAGTTCTACATATCAGCCTTGCCACCTGATTGTAAATGTAAAGACTTGCTGTTTACTACCAAACAGGAAATCGCAGCTACATTGGCAGGTGCCTCTGCGGGAAATGCATGCAGAGAATAGCCACATCTTTGTATGCAAGGCAGATATCCAGAACCAAACAAAATGATTCTGGAATCCCACACGGGACATTACTATTTTAGCAGTGGAGCGCAAGATCCTCAATGAACAAGAAGCACGACGGTATCTATTCTCATCGAGGCAGAGCAATGCGTCTCAAACTATTTGTGCACAACCAATGTCCTTCCTTGTTTGTTTTTAACACGCTGCACACCAATTCTTTCGTACAGTATCAGTTTACGTCTAGGAAAAAATGAAATGACTACATTTTGTTGTGTATAATGAGCGCTTTTTTGCCCCAATTTCAGAGGGAAAAATAAGGGTGTGCATTATACATGGGTAATGCCTGAAATACCTTGTATCTGTCCTTGTGTTTTGTAATTATTCATTACATAAAATTTCTTGTACTATAATATGTTCAAAATAAATGCTAAAGTTCCTTTATAATATAAAAAACAAGTATCTAAATATAAATAAATGAAATTGAACTAAAACAGTTTAAATGAAAGATTTTTTTTCCTGAAAATTTGGACCAAAAATGTGGGCGTGCAAAAATAGGGCATAATGAATTATAAAATGTAAAATATGAGACCATATTTTTAATTATTAAATTCAACATATTGCATAAAATCACTCTAAAATTTCTCTACAAGCTCCCACATACTTAGGCTCAATTCTTTATTTAGTTTGTGGCAGACCAGACCACCAGCCCACACTTTCTAAGGACCACATTTTGAGTAGCACTGAGATAAAGCATCTAAAAATGGAGAGCTTCCAGAAGCATATCACATATTACTCTTTGGCTCAAACTTGTGTTATTTTTATGATATCGACTTATTTAAGTCACATTTATGTATATATTTTAAGATCAGCCAGAGAGCAAGGGGTTTTTCGGGGGTGGTTGGCTTCTTTAAAATCTTTATTTCTTGATTTTAGAGAGAGAGAGAGAAACATCAATTTGTTGTTCCATTCTTGTACCAGTTATTTATGTACTCATTGATTATTTCTTGGATGTGTCCTAACTGGGGACCAAACCCTCAGCCTTGGGGTAGCCGGACAGTGCTCTAAACAACCAAGCTTCCTGGCCAAGTCAAGAAGTGTAAGATTAAAAAAAAAAAAAAAAAAACGAGGGTCCTCTGTACCTTCCTTTACCACCCCACTCACTTTTTCCTTTTCTCCCTTCCTCCCATGTTTCTGAACAAGCAGCATATAATGCTAAGTGACATCTTTCATTCTAAGGTACAAATAATAGTAAATACCCATCACGCATCTTAAAAAATAATTACACTTATAGCAGAAGCTCTATTACCTCCCTAATTTCATTCCCCCTTGCCAAAAGTAAACCACATTTGGTTTTTACTGGTGTTTATTATTCCCATACATGTCTTTTTATACTTTTATTAGATATGTCTATATTCCAAAACCAAGTATATATTGTTTGTTTGTGTTAAGGTTTAGAAAAATAGTATAATACTTTCTGAAGCCCTTTTTTCCTTTAACATGATGTTTTTGAGAACTATGCACAAGGATATAGGTAGCTGTGGTTACATTAATTTCCTCTGTTGTGTAGTATCTCCTTATATGAATATATCACAATATATTTACTTATTCTCTCTTGACGGACATTTTTATTGCTTCCCATCTTTTATTATTGCAACATCGTTTGTAATAACAAACAATGTGTCCTCACGCATAACTGCAAGAATCTAGGGCATATATACCCTTGTGGTTCTGTGTGACTCCTGTATCCATGAGTGAAATTGCAAGGTTGAAAGACATGTCCACCCTCATGCACCTCCACCATGAGTGATCACCTATTTGGTCTCCGAAATCCTTGAACCAATTTACACTTACTTCAGCAGGGTAGGGGAGTTCACAGTTCTCTGTAGGACCAAAAATTGTGAAATTTGCAAACTCTTTAATGTTCCCAAGCTGATGGGCATGAAATGGTAGCTCATTATGGTTTAGTTTGCATTTCCCTGATTAATAATGAGGTCAGGCATCTTTTCATACATTTATTAGCCTTTCTGGCTTCTTATTCTGTGATTTACCTCTTTATTTTTTTCACTCATTTTTCCATTGAGCTTTTGGTAAATATTGATTTATGAGTTATTCGTATATTCTGGATTTGAGTCATTTGCCAATTCCGTATACTGTGAATATCTTCACAGTCTGTAGTTTGTCTTTTCACCTTTTTAATTATGTCTTTGTATACTCAGGCATTTTTTATTTTAACATTAAATTTATCAGATATTTTCCTTATGGATTGTGCTTTTTGTATGTTATTAAATCTTTGCTCCATCAAAAGATCATAAGACATGCTCTCATACTTTATTCTAAAAGCTGTTTTTTCTTACTAGTTTCTTGAATTCCACTTAGGTTTTTGTATTTGGTCTGAACAAAGGTTTCTATTTTATTTTATTTTTTCCTAGAGAATAACAAAGTACTCACCACTTTTTGAAAGTCTGTCCTTTCTCCACTGATCTGCAATGCCACTCTCTTCCATAAATCCAATGTCCATTGGATTGTCCAATGTCCACAGGTGTGTTCCTGAGCTCTGTATCCTGTTCTGGAGATCCAGTTATCTACCCCAGTTCCAATGCCACACTGCCTTAATTGCCAACTGTTGGAATAAGCTTTGTTGCATGCTAGGGTGAAACTACCATCCTCTGCTTCTTCACGTACACCTGACTTATTCTTGTACATATTCACGTATATTTTTCAATCAGCATGTCGAGTTCCCAAAGAAACATGTTAGGATTTTGATTGGAATTGCAATAAAATCTATGTACATTCTTACAGACAATTGACACCTTTATCATATTAAGTTTTTCTGTCCATGTCCATAATGTGTCTTTCTCTTTATTGAGGTCATCTTTAAGGGTTTTCTATCATTTTTGTAATTTTCTATAGAAAGGTTTGGGTATCTTTTGTTAGATTTATTGTGAGGCACTTTATAATTTCTTTCTTAATGTTGCAAATGGCATCTTTTTTTAACTTTATTTTTCAACTCTGTGTCTGAGCTATAGGAAAGCAATTGAACCTCCTTGCTAAGCTCTCTTATTAATTCTAATAACCTGTTTGTAAATTGTCTTGGCTCTTTCTATGTAAATAACCATATAACCTATGAATGATTGCGTGGAAGTGATAGGTAACAGGTTGAATAATGCCTCTCCCCAAAGATGTACACATCCCAGTCTCCAAAACCGGTGACTATGTTAACTTACATGACAAAATGAACTTTGTAGATATGACTCAGTTAAGGGTTTTGAGATGGGGAGATTTTCCTGGATTATCCAGTTGGGCCCAATACAATCAATCACAAGGGTCCTTTTAAGAGGGAGGCAGAAAGGTCAGAGACAGTAAAGGTTATATGTTGACAGTAGTGCAGAGAGACAACATGATGAAAGCAAAGATTGAAGTGCTGTGCTTTGATTGTGGAACAAGGGGCCACAAGCCAAGGATTGGGGGTAGCCTCTAGAAGCTGAAAAAGACAGAACATTCTCTCCCAGAGCCTCCCAAAGAAACACAGTCCTGCTGACATCTCGATTTTAGGCCCAAGGACTAGACTAATATCAGACCTCCAGAATTGTAAGAGATCAAATTTGCGTTGTTTTAAGACACTAGATTTATGGTAATATGTTATAGCAGCAATGAGAAACTAATACACAGTGCACATAAGATAAACGTCTTGAGACCTATCTTGACTGAGCTTATCTTACTTCTGCTCTCTCATTTGCAAGTTTGGTGGCTGTAGAATTCTAGGTTGGAATCTTGTTCTCAGAACAAAACAGGTATTTTCTTTCTTTACAATTTTCATATCATTTATTTATTTTTCTTGTCTTATTACTATGCTGGCCAGACTCTCCAAGCACAATGTTGAGTAGGAAGATATTAATGAATACCCTTGTCATCTTCCTGATTTTAAAGGGAATGTTGCCAGTACTTCACCATTTGAGTATTCTATTTGCTATAAATTATTGGTAAAGAGTTTTCATCAAGTTAAAGAAATTTCCTTATTCTCCTAGTCAGCTAAGATTTTTGTAACACAAATGAGTACTGAGTTTTTATCAAATGCTTTTTCTGTGCCTCTCAAGATGATCATGTAGATTTTCTCCATTAATCTATTGTGATGATTTATATTAATACTTTTTTTAAGTTGGATCAACTTTGTATTACTGCAATATGACCAGCTTGGTTCTGCTACATTCCCCTTGCTAACATTTTAATTAAAACTTTCATAGACATGCTTATGAGTGAAGCTGACTCTTAGTTCCTATCCTCCACTTTCCTCCACTAGTTTGGGTTCAGGTTTACATCGCCTCACAAATTGAGATAGGGACTGTTCCCTATCCTCCTATTTTGATTGGTTCTTCTCACTTTAGAAATTAATCATTTACTTATAGCTACAGAAAACAGGTTCAATTCTCTTCATTCCACACACTCTGACCTACAAACATACTTCCACCGCCTTCATTCTCTTTATATAGCTATATTATAATTTTTGGTTCAGCCAATACTCTACATTGTCAGGATTAAGTAAATATTATATGCTAACGAGTCATATATCCTTTTCTATATGTGCCAATCATTAAATCTTCCCAAAACTCTTGCACAGAACTGTAAGTCAATTCACTTAGGCAACTGATATTTTTGGTTTTTGTGGAGAAATCTCTCCTGGAGTTTTCTTGTTCTCTTGCTCCAGACTGGATTATGCTGTGTTTGCTTCCTACTGTTTTGGGGTTATTTCCCTCAACTAACACCTGCAATATTTCTTTTGTCTCTTTCCTGTACTGGAATCTGTGCCCTTGCTTCCAGGGTTTTCTCTTTCTTGATTTTCTGGTTCACTTTGTGGAGTGCAGTCTCTCATTTTGAGAAGGGATGATTGGAAGATAACATTTTTGAGAACTAATTGCTCTGAGTTTACCTTCATTCTGTCTCTTGTTTTCTACCTTGTAGAGGTCCAGAACTCTAGATAGGAACCCTGTTTTTTCAGAATCTAATGGTGTGTTGTCTTACTTCCAGTCTTGCCAGTGAGAGACCACCACTGTTCTGATCCTTAGTTTTTTGCAAGTGAGATATTTTTCCTTTCTTCTTGCTTGTGTAATCTTCTTTTTATCTTTTATTTCTGATGTTCTGAAATTTCAAAGGATATAGTTTGATGTAGATTTTTTAACCCCTCATTGCTTTAGACTTTTAATGCAGAAATGCTTACCCTCGGTTCATGGACATTTTCTTATATTATTTCTGTGTCTGTGTGTGTGTGTGAGAGAGAGAGAGAAAAAAAGAAACATCTCGCACGTATAAAAGAATAAGAGTAATACAGGGTCCAGCAGAAGTAACACCATTGAGTGTCGTTGGTAGGGTACATGACTGTCTCGCACAAGATCGACAGCAATTTGAACATTTCACCTAAAATATCAAGTGGTGTGCTTGAGTGTGATATTGTTATGTTACAGAATTATATGCTTATGATTTTATAATAAATGATTTGGTATAGATTACCAACACATAAAAAAAGAATGTTATTTGTGCCGGACCCTGTATAAGTTATGAAACATAGTAGTAAACCAAACACCTATGAACCCACCACCCAACTTAGGAAATAGGATATTATCAATACCTTGACCTTCCCTATATGTTCTTTCTGATCTCATTCCCTACCTTCCCATGCTGTCCCTCCTGCTCTTCCCCTCCACCACCCACATGACCTCTCTCCTGGCTTTTTTCCCAATTTGCTGGCTTTTTAAAAAAATTGTTCTACACATTCATGTGTTGCCAAACTATTCCTTGTTTACTTGTGCTTGCTTTGAACATCGTAAAAATAGCATCAGATGAAGAAATGGCATTCTTCTGTACTTGCATTTCATTTAACATTGTTCAGAAGAGTCATCCATTCACACAGCAGTAGTTCATTAACTTTTCATTGCAGTATAACACTCTGTTGTGTGAAGATACCACAATTTCTTTATTCTCCCAATGATAGGCATTAAGTTACTTCCTTTTTTTTATCACGTCTACTGATATGATCATTTCTTTCCCTCATTGTCACTCTTCTCTCTGAAACTGATATTAGTTGTTGGATCTTCTGGGCTGAGCCTTGAATTTTATTTCCTCTTCTCTCCTGCTTTCTGTTCCTTTGTGTTTTCCTTCTACTATCTCAGAGAATTTCTCAAATTATACTCTATTGCATCTATTGAATTTTTTATTTCTACTGTCATATTTTGAATTTACAAATCCTTTTATCTGTTGGTTGCTTATTCTAGCTTACTGCTCTATTTTCATAGTTTTCATAGATATAAACAAGGTTGAGGATTTTCTTGCAATTTTATTTTGCTTTCTGCATTCGCTGCTTTCCCCTGGGGTTGTTGGGTGGGTAGGCGGTGGCTTTATGTCTCTGTCTTCCACGTTAGAAGCTCCCCTCTAATGGCAAGGAGTGCTTAGCTGTCTGCTCAGATGTGATAGCATAGGCACCCAAAGTCTGATTTTGAGCCCTGGGGGCATGAGTGGGGCAAGTCCACCAGTGGGCTTCACAACAGGGTGATCGGGTAGAGACCCAGCTCTTTTGCTGAGGGAAAGAGCCAGTCGGCATCTTCTCTTGGCCTAGTCAGTTTCTCAGACGTAAGCTTGTCTACCAGCATTCTGGCTGCTCTGAAGAGAGAGTAAGTGTGGGGGGAGGGGGGGCAGGCCGGGGCTGGGAGTAGAAGGAGTAGACTTTGACTCAATGTCCTTTTTCAGGATAGTTCTCTGTTCTCATCTGCTTATGCGGGGCGGGGGGGGGGGGGTGGTAACGGGATCTGGGTGTCCTAGTGCTGCTCAAACACACGGCCAAGAGGTATCTCCTATTTTCAGCCCTACCCCTCCTCCCCATCTCTAGTGGATATTTCACTTACAGTCCCTGCAGCAAAGAATCCACTTGCTTCTTATTGTACCACCTTCCTTTTGGGGCTTGCATTTCAGCTATCTCTGCTCTGGTAAATCAGTTACCCCTGACTTTCTGGCTTCTAAAATTCCCTGGACATCCATCATCTGTTCCTGTATTCTCTCCTGAAATTCATTTTGTCTTTGCTTCTTGTTGTTGCTGTAATTTCTCTGCTCTCGTTTTGAGACTTTAGGAAGGAGGAGGAAATAAATGCACATTTTTCAGTGTCATTATCCCACAATGCAGAGATGCTAGCATGCGGACAAGTGTCTGAGGCGAGGAGCGCTGGAAACTGCGGGAAGTCGGCAGGGCCTCACTTGGAAGTCTGCAGCAGCTTCTGGTTTTCAGAGGCCTCTGTGTGCCGGCCCACTGCCTGGCACGGTATTCCATGATGTGGAAAATAGGAATTCTCTGGGTATGTGTGGAGGCAAGTGATGCTTTTGCAAAGAGCAGCAGAAGAAAATGCTATAGAACTGAGGAAAGAGAATCAGGCTCCGTTGTTACCAGAAAGGGAGCAAGTCCAGAGTGGGTCTGCTTCGGAATGGCATATTGTATATGGGTTTTTGACTTCATGCAGGAAAGGTTTCACAAGTCCATGTGATTTTGAGAGTATGTTTATTGAAGCTGGGGACAGTGAAACAAGGAAGGGCTTAGGACAGAAGAAGCAACAGGAGAGAGCCTGGGCGAGGCTGCTGTCGTTCACCAGAAAGTCAAGGACAAGGGGGCCTTTGAGACAGGGTCAGGGGGTTAGCCTAGGCCAAGCTGCCACTGCCCATTGCTCCCCTGGTTGCAAGTCTCTCGGGGACCCTTAGAGTTTGGGAGACGCACACCTGTTGGGGAGGGAGGGGAAGGGAAGGGCACAGGCCCACTCCAGGGAGGGTAAAGCACACTGGGTCCTTCGTCTTGAGGGTTGTAAAGGCTGGGAGTTTAGGGGAGGTTTTAGGGAAGGCCTCAGGCACAGATCTCAGCAGAGTATTCATCAGCTTTTCCGGCTGTAGCATTTTAGGGTCATGGCCTACTGAGTGGCTGGCACCAGGGCAGGGGGTCGTTTGTCATTGAAGCTGATCCTGGTGTTGCCCACCTGGTTTTGCTGCTTTTCTGGGCCTGGAGCTGAAATAGAACTGAGACCTAAATGTTATCTCCAGGGAGGGAAGGTGGGGAGTGGAGGTCTAAGCCACATGACCAGTGATATGAAAGGTCAGAGGGTCTCAACTGCATGAGCAGGGAGTGACATGCCAGGTGAGGAAAGGCCACCTAGGGGTGAGGTCCGGTACCAGTTTTGTTTTACCCATTGCTAGGCACCCAGGACTTTCCACCCTGGTGACCCTCTCTGTATCTGGTTGTACACTGCTCTGCCAGTTTGTTCAGCTATCTGTCTCTCTCTCCATTCCACTTGCCAAGGAATTTTCCCAGCTTCTTACTATCCTGCTTCAGTTGGAGCAAACAGAAGTCTACAGGCAGAGCACTGATGTCCAACGTCTGGATGAATCTCACCCGCCCCATTCTCCCTCTTAGAAGACTTCATTCACTGGGGAGGCCATACCCAGTGCTCCTGAGCAGCAGCCCAGAGAGGCAGAGTTCACTGGCGGCCCCTGCTCAAACTCCAGGAGTCGATATACGTGTGGGGAAAACGGCAGATTTCTCTCCCTCAATCAGAAGCCCCTCACCACCCCTGCCCTTCCAAAAAGACCAGGACTTGGATAACATCAGCTACCTTGCTTCCACTGTGGGCCAGACAGGCACCAACAGGAGAGCAGGTGGCTCAAACAGGATGCTAACTTCCCCTCCCATTTGGCAAACCAAAGTCAGGTGGGCGGGTTCTGAAAGAGGACTGTGCAGTCGCCACCTGTGCCTCCAGGGCTTTGTGACCTGGGCTGGGGCCTCGGCTCCCTGACAGCCTGAGACAAGCCCTGTTTGATTTCTGAGGGGCAGATGCAAGCATTGTTGATATAAGAAACGGACAAAACCGTAGATAATTTTTATGAGTTTGTGTAAGCCAAAGCTGATGACAAGTGCTAGAAAGCAAGATCTAAAATGCTCCAGTAAATAACAGTTTTGCTGTTTCTTCTATGCATTTGAGATTAAGGAGGGGAAATAAAGATTACCTAAGAGGGGGAGAAAGCAAGGCCGGGGGCTGGATTACACCATTGTGTGCTTTCCGAAGGGCGGTGACTGCATTCGTGGGGTATTGCTCCTGGCATTTCAAAGGCGTGTTAACCTAGATGCACAAGAACAATGGGCAGGGCTGGCTTAAAACCTTTCACTGATTTAGGCCTGGGGCGTGACTGCACACCATGACCTGCCCAGTTAGGTGTTTATGACTTATCACAGCAACCCTTTTCCTCTGTCCACAGTACTTACCCCTTTCTCTGGGTCGTGAGCACCCTGCAGTCATTCTAAGAAGCTAAGACATGCCTGAGAGGAGAGGGGAAATGGGAGAAGGGCCTGGAAGAAAAGCTTCTGCCCTGGCGAGTAAGCAGGCTCTGGACTGTTTTCAACAGCACCAAGCCATTCCCCGCAGATGCTGACTGGGGTATGCTAATGAGACATAATTTAACTCAAATCTGACACTGTCTACCTAGAGATAGCAGCAGTTCCCACAGGTTAAGGGCGCAGTCCCACAAGACTGCCCCACTGCGGGTCCAGTCCTGAGTCCAGGTAATCACCGGTGCCTCTCATCGACAGACAGGCTGGAAGTCAGAGCTGCCCAGCAACCGCCACCCCCACCACACACGCCAGGTCCGGTAACTTGTTAGATTAGCTCACAGAGTTCAGGGAGATGTTTACTTACACGTACCAGTTCACTGTAAAGTGTATTTTTATAAATGATCCAGAAGGACAGCCACATGAAGAGGTACAACGGGCAAAGTCAGGAAGGGTCCTGAGCTCGGGAGCTCTGTTCCCCGTGGATCTGGGGTGTGCAACCCGCCCCCTTCACACGGATGCCTTCGTCAACCCCGAAGCTTATCAAATCTCCTTGTTCAAGAGTGTTTGTATGGCTTCAACTGTAGCACCCAAGCACCCACTCTCCTTAGATCGAGGTTGGGGCTGAAAATTCCAATCCTGTAATCATGTGGTCTTTCTGGGGTGGCCAGACTATGTAAGGACACCACCCTGTCACCTCATTAGCAAAAACTCAGGGGTGACTGAAAGGACTAACAAAATGAATAACAGAAGATGCTCCCATCATTCATGAAATCACATGGGTCTTAGGAGCTTGGTGCCAGGCACCCAAGGTGGAAGCCAAACGTGTTTCTTGTTATGCCGCAGGTACCAACAGCTATCTTCCATGACAGCCGCTTCTGCTTTCTCCAGGGTGGTGGCGTCGCTCACTTCGGTGAGGAGATTATCCTCACACAGCTCCCCGCCCCTCACAGAGGGAGCACCGGGAGGGGAGGGGGAAGGCCTGCAGCAGATGCTGGTGGTAGTTTGCCCGGAGACCCAGGGTCCCTGGACAGGTCTGTGTGTGCGCTCACCCTCCGGGTGATTTCACTGCAAACAGCCTGTGCCTGCATCTCTTGATAGAGAGCCTGGGAGTGTATGCCCTCTTAGGGCCGGCCCTTAACAAACGACTCACACGCATGACCATACAGTCCTCCAGCCCTCTCACTCCCTGTCGGGGGCAACTGCAAGGTGTCTGCCAAGTTCCCACAAGGGCTGAGCCAGAGCTGCCCTCTTTGGGACTCCGCTTGCTGCCCTGTCTTTGCCTGACCTCTTTTTTCCAGACCCCCACTTCCCCGCCTAGCCTCCAACCATTTTCTTTTTCTGGGAACACTTCTTTAAAAAAAAGATTTGTTCTTTACATGAATTCTCTTTTCCAAATCTGCTTCTGGAAACTCAACCTAAGGCAGCCTCATATTTCAGAGTCCTTGCTGGTTCTTTGCTACGAAAGATGGAGAGACTGGGTAGCCCTTTGTTTATGAAGCACTGTAAGGAAGCTGCAGGTGTGAAAAGGGGGACTCTGAGATGAGGAAAGAGTGGAGACTTAAGTTGTTTCTTCAAATTAAAGGGAGAGAATAGGCTTCTGAAGGAACCTGGTGTCGGGAGAAGAGGAGGGAGCTGGGAGTTTGGGGTGCAGGAGGGGCTAAGCAGCATGGCAGGATGCAACCTCTCCATAGTGCCAAGCCCTCGGTAAAGACTGCTACTCTGACAAACACTGTGTGGGTGTGATGTTTGGGGCGAGCGGGATCCAATGAGAAGGCTGCTTGGGATGCGATGCTGCAGTGCGGACTGGAGGACGAGGCGATCCCCGGGCTGAGCTCATGCAGTGGAAGCAGGCACTCTGAGCCAGAGAAGAGTGAGGAAAACATAATCCAGCAGGTATGCGCCACACACAGACACACGCACACGGACCCACCCAGAGGAGGCAAAGGATAAAACACCTCCTCTGAGATCCGAGGTATGACAAACTCGAAATAATTGAAGGATAAATTCTAAAATCATCCCAAAGGAACCCCAAGGCATCTGCAACATCAGAACAGCATTTCTCAGTTAAAATCCGTAAGTTGACGCACAGTAAACAGGAGTCTGCTGGAAGGTGGGAGGCATAATCAGAGAGGACAAGCTGAGGCCATATCATCCAAACCCACAATGAGGGTCTTAGAACACAGCTTTCTTCTCCCCACTCCCATATGTCCTCAGCCCTTCCCTACTCCTCCCAGCCCACAGCAGAGCCAGGGCAGCCCTAGGATACCCTCCCCTTGCCCTGCTCCCCCAGGCTGTGCTGATAGCCCTGCCCTTTCCTCACCCTTTCTTCCCTCCGCCCTGCTGCCAGCCTCCTCCTCCTGTGCCGGGTCCTCACAGCAAGGGCCCCAGGATGAATGAGGTCTACTGCAGCCAGGGAGGGAGGACCCACCTCTGGCTCCACTCCTACCTCCGACTCTTTCTCCTTTCAAGTCTTTATTCCACAAACATTTATTCACCACATGCTACTCACCAGAAACTGATATCTTTGTTTTGCCTCTGTTTGTTTCTGTTTCTTTGTCTCTCTCTCCCTAACACCATTCCTGCCTCTTCCCTCCTCCTTTTCCCTTTTTCTCTCTTGATCTGTCATCACCCTCTCCCTCTCTCTATCCCTTTTCCCAGGCCTGGTCTCTTTGAGTTGAATTGGCCTATATCTCTGAAGACAGATGACACAGCAAATTTGACAGTGCCCACAGAAACTGCCATGTCACAAAGCAGTGTGTGCTACCAACTTCATTATTTGTTGCCATCAAGAATAACCAGGTGATGAACACGATTTTAGATCTTTTTCTACCTCTCTGATTGATTACTTCAGAAGAGCTCCCTATGTGTAGTATTTTTAGGTCAAAGTATGTAGACATTTTTAAGGCTTGAGATATATTTGGCGAATTATTTTCATGGCAATGTCATACATGGAACTAGACTTCTTTAGGTTCATATCAACCTCCTATGTAAGGTGGGGTCACACATGTTTTCCCAGGGACACATGCTCTCCAGGGTGTCCAACCTGCAGCCCGGCCCGCAGGCCACATGCAGCCCAGGATGGCTGTGAATGCAGCCCAACACACAATCATAAACTTACTTAAAATATTATGAGATTTCTTTTGTGATTATGTGTCACAATGTATTTAATGTGTGGCCCAAGACAACTCTTCTTCTTCCAGTGTGGCCCAGAGACGCCAAAAGTTTGGACACGCCTGCTTAGACTGAGTGTCTCTGCTCCTCCAGAATTCAGATGCTGAAACCTAATCCCCAGTGCAGTAGTATTTGGAGGTGGGGCCTTTGGGAGGTGATTAGGTCATGAAGGTGGAGCCCTCATGAGGGCGGTGAGTGATAAAACACCCCAGAGTCCCCTCACCCCTTCTACCACGTGAGGACGCAGTGAGAAGAAGGTTGTCTATGAACCACGAAGCAGGTCCTCACCAGGCACCAAATCTGCCAGCACCTTGATCTTGGACTTCCCAGCCTCTATAACTATGAGAAATAAATGAATGAATGCATGTTACACATGCAGTGTAAGGTGATTTGTTATGTCAGCCCATACAGACTAAAACACTTCTTCAAAGGACGGAGGTGTTTTAACCCCTTTTATTTCCTCCCCTGTGGCAGAATTCCTGGGCCATTGTGTATGTACATACTCTTTTCCCCCATCTGAGGGTCCAATGGCCTTGACTTTCTCTCTGTCATCCATCAGGTACATGAAAATACCAAGCATTATATTTTATACTTGTTGTGATATATGCTCTCAGATATTGGTACAACTTGCTCACTACTCACAATTTTTAGTTGTTAGGTGAGTTTTGAGGGGTGATTTCAGGTCTTCAAAGAGGAATTTGACTAAAGGTCACTTAGAACATTGGGGTGTACTTAGAAGCTCATGGTGCGTGTTAATCAGATAACCACAGTACAATATGATAAAAAACCTCTCTGAAGTTGTATTAAAGGGGAAGCAGGATTTGAGAGGAACCCAGAGAAAAAGTCCATGACACAACAAACAAGGGCAAGAGACCTTATTAACTATGTATCAGCCAGCTACTGCTGCATAACAAACACTGCAATAATCTTAGTCTCAAACGACAATACATATTTGCAAATTTTTTACTCAGATGACTAGAAGTTTGCTGGGTGTTGACCTTGATTTTATCTGGGCTTAGATGGGCTTGGCTCCAGGCCATGAATTTGGTTCAAGTCCATTCTATGCATTTTGGACTTCCTTGCACCAGTAGCTATCTGGTTATCACGACAAGACAAGCAAGCAAGAGACCGAGCCAACATGCAAGCACATTTTAAGCCTCTGCTCATATCATGTGTATTAATATTTCATTGGTCAAAGTAGTTCATACGGCAAAGCCCAAAGTCAAGGTACAAGGACATACATTCCTCCCATAGAGGTATAGTGAGAAGCAGTGAATATTTGTTGAATAATTATCTAACCTACCACAGGCTGGATCCTGGAGAACCAGGGGACGTGGTTCTAGGGAGCAGTGGGAGGAATGAGTGTTCTGTAGAAGAACCACATGAGGAAAGGCTTGGAGACACAGGATGTCTGGCACATGTAGGGAATGGTGGGTGGTCTGAAGGACAGGACACTTGTGAGAGATGTTGAGTATGTATAAGAAACTGAGTCAGTGGGGGGGAGACAGGAGCCAGCATCTCAGGGTTGGAGGAAACCCAAAAGATCTGACAGACTGGGGCAAAGCAAGAGGCCCACCCTCCCTGTTGGGTTTTCAGGGGACTCCTGCCTTGTTCTTGAAGCTTCTACATCTTGGGGTAGCGGGGCTTCCGTCAAACCCTCTGTGCTCTCTAGGCAACGAATATTACCTTCTCCTCACCCTCCAAGGAAAGAACTGTACTAACTCTCCTTTTCTCTAACACCTCTCATGCCCAGCATAGCATCAAGTATATGTTTATTGAAGGTACCCCAACGTGGGAACAACTGGGAATTTTTTTCACACTTAATTTTTCCTGACCAGGCCTACTTATTGAAGGAATGGCATGAAACGGTGAGTGTGAAGGACACACTGCCTGTGGGCAGAAATAACCCACCTTCACGCTGTGATCAATAGCCTTCCAGGTTACATGCAATGTCATTACATAGCGAGAAGAATATTCTATTGTATTTAACCAGCTCTCTTATATCAACTCAAAACCTAAACCCTTCATGTCCTTTTCAATGGCTGCATTGTCTTGTAGTGTAAGGCTGTGCCATCATTTCTTCACTCTCTGAATTTTCATCACTAGACATAATACCCTGAAGAATAGCCTTTTAAATACATATTTGCTTACTGGTCTAGTTATTTGTCCAAGAATACATTGCTGAAAGTAGAATAGATTATTCCAAAGCATACCCACTTACCCTTTCCTACATGTTATCAAATAGCCTGCCAGAATACTCCTACTAGCAGTGTCTGAAAATGACTTTTCCTCACACATTTGATGATACTGGGTATTTTACACATTGGTAACATGAGCAATTTTCTCTCAGCGTTATAATGGAGCAATGATTTTTTTATTTCTTTGTGAAAAAAAATTTTTTTGAACTAGAATTCTCACAGCAGACCTATCAACCAATGTGAAGGTAGAACATGGATATTATAGGAGAGGGAAATTATTAAAGACAGAAGCAGAAATTAATAAATTAGAAAGCAAAAAATAAATAGACCCGATAAATAAAACTAAGAAATTTTTCTTTTAAAAAGAAGGGGGTGGGGGAGAAGAAAAGAAAAACCTACTATCAAGTACAAGCAAAACAAAAAAAGAAGAAGAAGAGAGAGAAATAGCAAAAAACACAGAGCTGGGTATAAGGAAATTCTATGTTAATGTTTATGTTCATACGCTTGAAATTTTATCTGACATGACTGGTTTCCCTTCAAAATATAAGTTTCTAAAATGGATTCTACAGAATCTATATCCAGAATATACCAAAATTCATTGGTAAAATGGGAAAGGTTGTAAATAATTTATGCCCCCAAGCAACAGTGCCCCAGATGGCTTTATGAATGAGTTCTAGGAAATTTCATTTTAAAATATCATTCCTGTGTATTATTTAAACTAGATATTTAAACTAGCATGGGAAAAGATGTAATTTATAATACAAAAATGCAGTGCACTTTATCATCCGGAAGTCTAACTAGGCACTGACAGATATGAAAGCCTTCAGTGAAATACTAGTAAGTTATGCCCAGCAGTATATTAAAAGAATTGTGCACCAAGATCAAGTGGTGTTTATTCCGGGAAGAACGACTGGCCCAACCTGAAGACATCTGTGTTGAATCCAGCATTCTGTAATACATCAGACGGTGAAGGAAAAAATGCATACGGTCATCTCAATATACGTCAGAAATGCATTGATTAAAGCAGGACATCTATTGCAGATAATGGTGATGGTGGCAGTGGTGTCCACAATGACGATAAATACATTAGTAAGTAAATCACAGAAGAACCAAGGATACTTTTTTTTTTTTAAGTCAGAAGCCACAAGCAGCAAACTTAATGTTCAAACTTTAAACATTGGAAGTGTTTCCATTCAGTTACCTTTTCACTATGATTGTTATCAGTCAAAACGTTTCTGAGAAAAGAAAAGAAAAAAAGGGATTGATAGGAAAAGAAGTAGCAAGTTACCTTTATTACCTGATTATGTTATTTTCTTCCTAGAAAATCCATGCAAACCAACTGAAGGTATTATTGAAACTAATAAGAGAGGTCAGTGAAGCGATTCCATATAAGAAATACACAGACCAATCTATGACTTTCTTACATACCAGTAATAAGCAGTTAATAAATGTAATGAAAAAGAAGAGTCCCTTCATAATTGCAACAACTGCAAAATACCTGTATATGACTGACCAAAAAGATACATCTTATATGAAGAAAACTATACAATATTTCTAAAGAAGAAGAAAGTTGGAGAGACCACATTTCATGGTATAAAGATATTTGTTTTCCCTGAATTTAATACAGTTCTAATCAAAATCCCTATGGGATTATTTTTTGAACTTGAAGGATTCGTTCTTAAAGTGGTTGGGAAGAAGCTATGCATACAGCCAAGAAATTTGGGATGGGCTCAAAGCCTCGCAGATGAAGACTACACTTCCCATCCGTTCTTGCAGCTAGCCGTGCTCGTGAGACTGTTTCCACCGGTGAAAGTGTCCTGTTGCTGCACCTAGACACCTTTTTTAAGAAACAACTTCCATGCATCGTTTCCCCTTCCCTCACAGCCCTTTACCCATCCTGCTGCGTGGAACACGAAGTCTGAGGATCAGGATGTGTAGGCTGGACTTGAAGGAGGAAGGTCATGTTCTCGTACTGGCAGAGCGGAAAGCTGGAAGAAACCAGGTTGCCAGTGACTCAGTATCTGGTTTCATGAAAGAGAGAAACCACATCAGCTCCAGACTGCCTACATCTGGCCCTAAACAGGAGGGAGAACAGAACTATCTTATTTAAGCCACAGATATTTTAGGTTTTCTTCATCCACAGGTGAATCTAATGCTATTAGAATAACCTTTTGTATTCTCTTCATGTTTATGTAAGAATATTCAGACCTATTTAACGCATGCACACATACAAGTTTTACATAGGTTTTTATCACCGAGCGAGAAACAAACTGTTTTCCTCAGTCCATACAACCGTGTGAAATGTTACTCATGTCAATTGATATTTTTGTTTCAAATTGTGAGAGAAAGGTTATTTAGAAAGTTACAGAGGTAGTAGAAGTGAGCCAGGTGGGCCACGTAAGCTTCAGGAAAAAAGTTACAAAAGCAAAAGAAGGCTCCTTGGAGCTCAGGAGGAAGAATGCCCCCGGGCAGGAGAGGGGTCAGGGAAAGGTGCCGGCGTTCTACTGAGAGAGTGAGCCTGCTTCATGGTTTTAGATGGCTTTAAAAAAAGGACCAAAATTGATTCCCCTATCTTCCCATTATTGGGCATTTGTTTTGTTCCCGATTTTTCTCTCACAATTAACAATGAAGTAATCAACTTATGCTTTTGCGTACTGGTGCTCCTGTTTCTAAGGGACAGGATCCTAGGAATAAGCTAGCTGGATGAAGGGTGTAGTGTTTTAAGTCTTAATAGATGTCACTAGATTGCTCTCCAGAAAGCCTGCAGCACTGACATTTCCATCAGCAGTGTGCGAGAGCACGCTTCTCCACGACCCCACCAGCAATAGCTCCTTTTTATGTTGCTAGCCGTCCAGTGGCTGTAAAATGTTACCTCAAGTTGTTTTTCCCAGACTTTCAGTCAATCCCCGCTAATCTAAGGCTCCCGTGTCTTCTTTTCACAGTTCTCTCGCACAAGATCACTTCACTCCATCAAACGACACCCGGTGGCATTCTAAATGGAATTACAATAAATTGAGACATAAATTTTGAGAAAATTGAAATTTTTGTATTAAGCCTTCCCACCCAAGAACGTGGTAAACTTTTCATTGGTTCAGTTCTTTTATGCCTTTCAATAAACTTTATAGTTTTTATATTGCTTTTTTACGCCTTTCTGGTTAAATTTATTCTTAAATATTCTGTAGTTTTTGAAGCTATTATAACTATTTTCCCATTTCCATTTATAGGTATTTATTGGTAACATAAAAAACACTATGGATTTTTTGTATATTTATCTTATAACATGATACCTTATCAAATTATCTTATTCATAGAATTTTTTTTTACTGGAACTGCTTGCATTTTCTTGTTAAATAATACCATCAGGGGAAAAAAAGATAGTTTTAGCTCTTTATTTCCAGTGCTTATGCTCATTGTTTCATTTTGGATTTTTTTTGGGGGGTAGGTGGGGAGCATTTTCAAGAACCTCCAAGACTATGATTAATAAAGACAGGCCAAGTTTCTTGGTCTTTAAATTCCTCTTCTTCCATTGCTAGTGTTCTTCCACTTCTAACCTTGGCTGAACCCCTTAACATCTTACCTGAGGGCAAGAATAATGTCTGATTTTCCCAACACTCTATCCCTAGCACCCAGAATAAGGCCTAACACATACTATAAAAGAGAAAAAATATATTTCTTTATTTCAAGAAGGAGGAAGTAGCCAAACGTTGAATTCACTAAGATCGAATAAGAACTCAAAATGTACTTTAAATTTGACAACAGGAAGGTCATGAATGAATTTAGTGATAGTTGTTTTATTTTATTTTTTTCAATACAGTTTATTGATTATGCTATTACAGTTGTCCCATTTTCCCCCCTTCACTCCCCTCCACCCTGACTGATAGTATTTCAACGTTGGGAACAGAAGCCACAGGACAGAAATTTTGGCAGTGAGGCACACCAGGCACGAGGGAACTTTCTGTATACACACTGGGGGTCTGAGCTCACCTAACGCTTATGGAACACTGAAAACACTTGGGGACAGCAGAGCTCGTGGTGCACGGAGAGCTAAGAGATGAGCGAGAGCCATGCTGGGACTCTGAAGGCCATGCACAGCCTGGGGGCTGTGGGTAGCTGTGGAAGAACTTTAAAGACTCATAACATCAGACTTGCTTTTCAGAAAGGCCACTCTTTCTAAAGAAAATGGAGTACTATATTTTTGAAGTCACCCATTTCTCTTCATTTTTACTTGCATTGCCTTTTCTTGGACCACCCTCCCCGCTTCTCCCCACGTGTGGATTGCTGCAACCACAACCTGGTTTCCTTCCATTCCTTCTGGCTCCTCATCAATACAGTCTTCACACCAGCTTCCAAGGGAGTCCTTTTGTTTTGGTTTTCAGAGTAATCTTGCATAGATTACAAATTTAATTATGCCACAACTCTGCTTAAAATACATAACTGGGAGTTGGAAAGCACCACCTTGTTTTCTGTGGGATCCAGCCTTCCCGGGTGAGTTTCTGAGGGAGTCAACATCCATCCTTTAGTTGGTAGAATCTTTATCTGGGGAATGACCTATTCTTGGGGCCCTACAGAGAAAGTCAGCTAGTTTCCACCCTAGAGAAACAAAACTCAGTGAGGATCTAGTGACCATCCACTGAGGTATAGAGGTACAGATTTCTTCACCAGTTTATTCTATCACCCTAGAGCCAGTTAAAATTGTGCTAAAAGCTCAAATTATCCCACTCTTCTGCTGACTATTGCTGACGGGAGGTCCTGATGCCCGTATATCTGCTGAGATGGGAGAAATGAGTTCTCTGGAAATGGTCTGCCCTGTGGATCTGTGAGTGAGGAGAGAACCAGGAGGACTTGGAAGGGATTTGGGGGAAAGTTCTTCTTGGAAGACTTCACATTCAAACCAGTTCAACACTAGGATTCAGTGATAATAATGGTGACAATAATGTGGCAGGGCAGCTTAGCTGCCATTTTTTTTGCCCATTCTCCTCAGAGCCTGGCATCTTCAGAGGCCAAGACAGTAGAGTAATGAGACTTTGTCAGATTCTAAATATATCATGAAGATAGAGCTGATGGGATTTGCTGAGAAACTGAATGTAGGCGGGAGAAAAAGAGATGGATCAGGATGAAAATTAAAAAAAAAAAAAAAAAGATGACTCCAAGGTTTTTTGCCTGGGCAATTGGAAACATGGAGTTGCTACTTACTGACATGGAAGAAACTACAAGGTGAGAAAGTTTTGAAGAGGTCTGGAATTTAGTTTTAGACATGTTATATTTGAGATGCTATTAGACAACTAACTAAAGGAGGATACCAAGCAGGTAGGTGAATATACAAGCCCAGAGTTTTGGGAGAAACCTAGGTTGGAGATATAAATTTGGGAGTGTTGAAAGCCGTGAGAATGGATGAGGTCAACAAGCAGTAAGGAAATAAAGGAGAGGATCAAGGACCAAGTCTGGGGAGATCCATCACCTAGATGGGGAAATGAGGAAGAACTAACGAAAAGACTGAGAAAGAGCAGCCACTGGAGTAGAAGGAAAACTAGGAGAATCCAATGTCATGGAAGCTAAGCACAGACAGGGTTTCCAGGAGCAGAGAACCATCACTTGCACCAAATGCTGCAGATAGATGGTAGTAGTCCCAGTAGAACTAGCTGCTGTAATAGAGACATCCCCATATAAAAGTAGTATAGGCAATATGAGTTTATTTGTCACTCATGTAAAGTAAATTAGCAGCAGAGAGAAAGGATAAAAGGAGGTGAGAAGCCATTCTCTGCTCCATGGTGATAATCAAGGTCCCCTGTTGACAGAAGCTGAGTCATTTTCAATGTGTGGCTTCCCAGGTTGCTCAGGGTATCATTCCCCCCAGCCCCAGTAAATGGGGGTGGGGTGTAAGGATGCCTCATGGGAGATATATTGGAAAGAGTCTGGCAAGAAATACAGGCCACACTCAAGCTGGCCATTTGAGAAAGGTTTAACAAAGAGACTCTCTATAAAGATGTGAGCAGGGGCAGGTAGACTATCGAGGGAGTTCCATAACCTTGGGATTGTAGGTAGTAGGAGCTGTTATCACCCTGGATTCGAAGAGACAAAAGAAAGTAATGGTTAGTGGAATTGGGAGAGAGAAAGAACCATCTGGAGAGGCACACCTGGGTGAATCTTTGGTAGAGGAAAACAGTCAACTCAAAGCAACCTCACAAGAGGAAGCCAGGGAACAAATACCCTGACCTAACTCTTCTCCCTCCCTCCAGTCTCTTGTGGTGGAACTTCCCACGGACTCAACCCAACCAGAATCCAGAAGTCTCAGTGATAAAGTTCCTGATAGTTGAGGCTCCCAAGTCACAGAGCAGGGTGGAGAAAGGTGAAGAGTGGATCTGAAGAAGCAGATATCTAGCTCAAGATGTTTCTGTGAATCAGGCTTGGAAGTTGCACACATCCCTTCCACTCACATTCCAGTGGCCACACCCAGTTACGTGGTCACATCTGACTACAGATAAGTTTGGGGAATATGGTCCAGCTGGTGCACCGGTGGGAGAAGAGGTGAACAGCCAATCCTTCTCTACCTCATGGTCAAGCAAGATAACTGAGAACTGACATTTGATTTAGCAATACAGAGGCAGCTGACAACCATGATAATCCAGTCTTGGTAGAGCGCTGGATATGAAAGCGCTATTGGAGTGGATTCAAGAGAAAATGAGAGGAGGCTAAATGGGAGGCGGATATTCAAGAGAAAATGGGAGGACGATAATTGGAGCAATCGTTAACAACAACGACAACAACTTCTTCCAATAAGGTTGCTACAAAGGGAAGGCGAGCAAAAAGGCAGTAGCTGGAAGTTTGTGAGATCAAGTGGGTTTTGCTTTGTTTTTCACAGTGAAGAACTACAAGCATGTTTTTATGCTGATGGAATGTTCCAGTGGAGAGAAAAAACTGATGATGCAGGAAAGAGAGAGATTGTTGCTGGAGCGATGTCCTTGAGGAAGCAAGAAGGGATGGAATCTAGTGATAAGCAAAAGGGATCGGCCTTGGAGAGGAATACAGGCAGTTCATCTGTACAGTACCAGTGAGGAGAGCAGCCTCGACGCACAGAGTCCCGGTGGGGAGTCAATTCAGGGGAGGGAGCTTGTTGAAGCTGTTTTCCAGTTACCTGTAGTTTCTCAGTGAGACGACAAGCAAGATTATCAGCTGACTGAGTTTGGAGGAGGAACTGGGGGTTTCAGCAGAAAGGAGACAGAATGACGTAGTTACCTAAGAGAATGTGAGAAATTATACACAGAAGTTAACCTTCTCAATGGAAATGGTCCAATTGTCTCTGAGATGTTCTACTCTGCTTTGCACCGGGTGAAATCCTCTGGCCCTGCCTTTCTCCACTCTTACCTGTAGATGTCTTCTTGCCCTAATCCGGTATCAGAACTGGCTAATAAAAATAAGTAGCCCTTTTTTAGCACCTACAAGTTCCAAGCACTGCTCTAAACACATGTATTTGGTCATAATAACTCTGAGTAGGTCTACTATTTTTTATTTTATTTATTTTTATTAAATTTATTGGGGCATTGGGCTAACTTTGGTTAATAAAATTACATGGGTTTCAAGTGCACAATTCCATGATACATTATCTGTACAGGATTGTGCACCCACCACCCAGATTCAAATCTCCTTCTGTCACCATAATTAGGTACCACTATCATCAACCTCATTTTACAGTGAGGAAACTGAAGCACAGGTAGTTAATACAGCAGATGTGTGAGCTGAATTCATACTCGGGCAGTTTGGCCCCAAGACCCTTGCTCTTGACCTCTGCGTATCCATCTGTGCACGTTAGAAGTGTGAGAGTGAGAAACACTGGCAGGGTCTGGGCTTGGGGGAGTAAAGGAAACCATAAGGGGTCAAGGGGCTGCAGCTGTATAGGTGAAGATAAGATACTGCACTTCAGGAGAGGGTCGGTGGGGGCTTGCTGCTGGGAGAGGGGTGGCCACATGGCAACTCAGAGAGCCTAGGACCAAAAGGCAGAGCCAGTATCAGGCGCACAGGGACAAGTTGAGGAGGCTGGAGTAGACTCTGGTGTCTTCCCCATCCCAGAAGGCTCTGCACCAGTCACCATGTGATGCTTGATTTAACCTTGATTTAACTTACCCCTGGCTCCCACGTGTGTTTCACTGGCTAACAGAATCGGTTCTGTTTCCATGACAGGGACACGTGGTGCTGTGATGGTAGCAAGAATAATGATGATATGATAAAATAGCTCCCAATCAATGAACACTTCATTAGTGAACAATGAACTTCATGAAGAACTTTATCAATGAAAAATCCATCAATAAGCAAAGAAGCCAGCATTTATTGTTTCTAATACCCCTGTGATGGACACACCATTACTCCATTTTTAGATAAGGAGACTCAGAAAGGTTGGATCACATGTTCAAGGTTGCTAGGTAAAGCGACCTTGGTGGTGGTGGAGCTAGGGCTTGAGCCCCAGTCTATGAGAGTCGTCTGAAGCCTGCCCTGACTACACTGCATCAGCTGCCTCAGTTTGGGGGTGAAGCCCCAGGAGCACTAAGGATCCCTACAGGGCCCCGAGGACTCTGGGGCAGGGCCCCTGGGCGAGAGGGACTCCCTTTAATGAAGGCAATTGAGAAGCAATCCTCCTCTTTACTTTCTCTGTAATAGGGGCTCAGAAAAGCTAATTATCTTCCTGTGAACCAGTTGACTATTCAATTTTCTCCATTTGGGTAATTAATTATCAGAGTCGAATGCAGGATCCAGCTAATTTTAGAAGGATGCAGCTGTAGGGTCATCTGGGGAACAAGCTCCGCTGAGAAAGGCAGAAGCACAGGGACCAGTCTCTGCGGTGGATTGGAGGGAGCAGGGAGAGTTGAAGGGCCTCGGGCTAGCAGGAGTGGAGGGCAGGGAGAAGCAGGGAGAAGCAGGCAGAAGGCGGGTTGGAGGGGATTCTCTCATCACCACGAAGCAGCAGAGTCAGAGTCCTGGGCCCCGGAGGGCAGCGCTGCCATTGCAGTTGCCGGCACCACTTGAGGGTAGTGACCGGGGCACTTCAACCACCAGCTGCTTTAAATGCCTCTTCCCACCCTTTGAGGAATCAGCGGGAATCTGCCCTGCTCTTGGTCCTGTCTCTGGCTATCAACACATTTTAACATTACTAACATTTATCAGTAGCCAGGCATGTCTCATACCAAGGAGGTTAAGTACTATCACTTTTCTGTACTACAGATGAGAAAATTGAGACTCAGGGAGGTAATGTAACTTACTCAAGATCTCATGATTAGGACATGGAGGAAACTGCAATTCAAACTCAACTCCCGAATGCATGCTCTCGCTGCCTCTTGAAGTGACATGCTGCTTGTTCAGTTTTCTGGGCAGCACAAACTGAAGAATTGGGATATTTGGGGCAGCAGAGGTTAGAAGAGAACTTGGTTCACCAAACAAAGTTAAGTGGTCAAGGATATTCAAATCCCCGGCAAGCTTCTCAGGGGAAGGGGGCATATTCCTTGCATCTGCCAAGGCAGAAAGTCTAGGAAGGATTCTTGCCACTGTCTACTCCCATGTGCTCTGGGGGCATCAAAAGCGATTGGAGAAGACCTGGTCATAGAGTCTGTATTCTGGGCCAGGTGCTGGAATTAAGGGTCGGGTGGGAATTATGATGAGGATAGTTTTGCTGAGCACTTACTCAACTTATTTGCTGAGCATATAGCACTTACTATATGCCAGGAAGTGTGCTAATCACTTTTACATGGGTTAACTCACTTAATCCTTATAGTGATCCATGAGGTGGTCATTCTCATCATTCTTATTGAACAGATGAACTGAAACACAAATGTTAGCCCCTTGCCCTTGGGTTATAAAGCTGAATTCAAATCCCAGTAGTTTGATTCCAAGCTTACTTTCTGGTCATTTGGGCCCTGGCACAGGTTCAGAGAGAGAGCTGGTGGGGAGGCCACCTAAAATCATGGACAGCAGGTTCCAGAGGCTGGTTTGTTAAATCTCCTGACCACCACCAATGTCCACCTATTGTGAAGAGCTCTGCTTTCTTGCAGAGAGGAATTCTCCTTGGATGGACTCCCAGAGACCAGATGCTCTGACTTGATTCAAGTCCTGAGAAGTCCTGTGGAGTTGGGTCCTAGGCCAGGACCCTTCTCTGAAGACCCTCCGCTAGAGACCCATCTCTCTGACTGGTCCAGCTCTGTTCTTCCTACATCTGCCACTATTTCCTACATCCCATTATCTTGGGCCCTGCAAAAGCCCAGGGCCCAAACTAGACATGCCCAAATTAGGTCTCTCTCCTTTTGCCAGCCCTGATGGGGTTTCCAAGTTCAAAGCCAGGCTCCCTGGCCCAAGCAGCAGTCCCAGAGCCCCAGCAGGTGCAGCATAGTTGCTAAGCAACATCTCTGGATCTCTGTGTGTTCCTGTCACATGATCATTGTTGCTAAGGAAACAAGTCCCCTGGCATCCCAGGACACAGCAAGGCCTAGGCAGTGGTGTGTTACCTGAGGCCTAACAAAAATCTTTCTGTCCCATGCTCCTGACAAGTTGTGATTCCCTAGCTGCTGAAAGGGACTATCAGGTTGGTCCTCGTCTCTTAGCCCAACACTGGCTCTTAGCAGGGTGTGCCTATACTGGAGCCTTGGTCACTCACGGGGCAGTCCTGGAGACCAGTTTTTGGGGGGCGGTCAGCAGTAAGAGTGGCAGCGGAAGGACGTATTAATATGCCAGGGTTCAGAAGGTGATCTCACATTCCCCAATCCCTCCACTCTTTATCCATAGACTCAGCTGTAGAGGCAGGATGGAAAATATTGGGATTGGAGGGTGGAAAAACTGATGAGGGGCTGTGGACAAGAGGGTTGTAGTAGAGTCCCAGTATTATACCAGCAAGAGAGCCAAACAGAGATTTGTCCCCAGTACCATGTCCCTCGCTCAGAGCTCAAACACTGCAGGAGGATGGAAGCCACATCAGGGAGTGGGAGCCTCCCTGGAGGGCTGGCCTCCTCGGCTTGTCCAATCCAGACTTGTTAGGGCTCCCCACACAGGACTGGCTGGGAAATGAGGTGAAGGACAAAATTATAAAGAGATGGACAACAGGAGAGGAAATATGAAAGAATTTGAGCACTGATGAGATCGAATGAATGAATAATATGAATTCCAAAAATAAAGAATGGAGAGAACAGATGGAAGTAAATCATCAAACAAATAAGAGAAATAGAATGAAAATCACTGGAATATCCCAGGAAAGAGAGGCATGAGTTACCAGACTTAAAAATGCCAAAGAGTGGCCTAAATAAATACTGAAAATAGTTCTACCCTAAGTCACATCTTTGGGAAGTGTCAGATCTCTGGGGACAAAGAGGAGACCCTGAAAGCTTCCAGAGAGTCAAAATTTGTTTCAAAAATCTTATTGGCATCAGACTTTTCAAGGAGATGGAAGACCACACAGCAACATCCTCTAAATGTCCAGGGAAAATAATTTCATCTTTGCTGTTATAGCTGCTTTCGTTTCCCAGACTTCTTTATTGATTCGATTGATCTCATCTTTCTAGCACTGCTCTATTTTCATGGGTGCATAGCTAATCTTCCCTCTATGTCATCTCAAGTTCCTTCAAATTACACCTGCAAGTTTGTGTCCCTATTTTTTACGACAGAGGCTTTCCTCAAATGTTTGAGGGTGTTTAGTGGTTGTTTGGGTGTTTAGATTAGGTTTAGGGTTAGAAAAAATTTTAATATATTTTATTGATTATGCTATCACAGTTGTCCCACGTTTTCCTCCTTTGCCCCTCTTTGCCAGGTACCCACTTCCCTCCAGCAATTTCCCCCTTAGTTCATGTGCATGGATCGTGAATGTAAGTTCTTTGGCTTTTCCATTTCCTATACTATTCTTGACCTCCCCCTGTCTGTTTTAAACCTACCTACCGATTATGCTTCTTAATCCCTGTACCTTTTCCCCCATTTTCCCCCTTCCCTCTCCCAGCTGATAACCCTCCAAGTGATCTCCATATCTATGATTCTATTCCTGTTCTTGTTGTTTGCTTAGTTTGTTTTTTTTTAGACTCAGTTATTGACAGTTGTGAATTTGTTGCCCTTTTAATGTTCATTGTTTTGATCCTCTCCTTTTTCTTAAATAAGTCCCTTTAACATTTCATGCAGTAAAGGCTTGGTGATGGTGAACTCCTTTAGCTTTACCTTGTCTGGGAAGCACTTGAATCTACCCTCCATTCTAAATGATAGCCTTGCTGGACAGAATAACCTAGGTTGTAGGTCCTTGCTTATATCACTTTGAAAACTTCTTGCCAGTCCCTTCTTGCTTGCAAAGTTTCTTTTGAGAAATCAGGTGATAGCCTTGTGGGAACTCCTTTGTAGGTAACTCTTGCTTTTCTCTTGCTGCTTTTAGGATTCTCTCTTTATTGTTAACCTTTGGCATTTTAATTATGATGTGTCTTGGTGTTATCTTTTTTGGGTCCAACTTGTTTGGGACTATGTGCTTCCTGAAGTTGTATGTCTATTTCCTTTGCCAATTTAGGGAAGTTTTCTTTCATTATTTTTGCAAATAAGTTTTCATTTTCTTTCTCTTCCTTTTCTCCTTTTGGCACCCTTATGATTTGGAGTTTGGTACTTTTAAAGTTGTCCCAGAGATTCCTAAGCTTATCCTCATTTTTTTTTTAATTCTGTTTTCTTCCTGCTGTTCTGATTAAATGCTTTTTTCTTCCTTGTGTTCAGGTTTGAGTCTTGGCTTCATCCTTTCTGCTGGTTGGGTCCCTGAAGATTTTTCTTTATTTCACTTAGCATAACCTTCATTTCTTCCCTAATGTTTTTGCCATACTCAATGATTTCTTTGAGCCTCCTGATCACCAACCAGTGTTTTGAACACTGCATCTGGTAGATTGGTATCTCCAGTTCATTTAGTTCTTTTTCTGGGATTTTGTTCTGTTCTTTCATTTGGGCCATATTTCTGTCTCTTCAATATGGCAGCCTCCCTGTGTTTGTTTCTGCGTATTAGGTAGGGTTGCTTTGACTCCTTGTAAAAAGCACCTGTCTAGATGAATGTGGCTTCTTTAAATACTTGGTTGTCAGACTTCTACACAGCTCGATTCTCTGATGGTTCTGGTTGTTACTTGTTTTGAGAGATAGTTGTAAATCTCTCTGTGGTTGCGTGAGGAGATGAAGCGTGTCTACCTACGCCTCCATCTCGACCAGAAGTCTAGGTTTAGAAACTTAGATTGCCTGATCATACCTCACAGTAAAACACCACAAACTGATCAGAAGCTCTTTGCAATTGGCTTGGGCACGTAGTTTGTGAACTTCACTTTAAAGTGATGCCCCAGAATCCATTTGTCAGAACTTTCTTCTTTGGCTGCTTAGATTCCTCAGAGTAAAGTGTTGCCCACTCCCCTGCCTAGAGGGAATGATCCTGGCCACCAGCATGCTAGCAGGGGTGAGAAAAGAAAATAATGGGAGTTTCAACTGTCAGTACGCAAATTTATACCCAATTCCCCTATTTTCATCAGTTGTACTTGGCATCCCCCAATTCCGAAAGCCCTCTTTTACGTTCTCCAGAAAATAAACCTGCAATCTTTTGCTGGTGTTGTGGAGTATTGAGGGGTCTGCATCTTAGACTTGTGAACCATGAGAAAGAAGACACCTACTATAAAGGGCTACCAGTGGCTAACTGGGCTTAGATTAAACAACAACAACAACAGCAAAAGCAGAGCCAAGCAGCTATTTGTACACAGACACCTCTCATGCAAACTGCAATTTACTCATGCAAACTGCACTTTAAGAAGCATACTGCACTGAACTGCCTACCTGCACTGTGTTTGTGCCATCTGACTCCTTATAAATCCTATTTCAACCAATAGGACTGAGGCTTTCCCCATCCAGTTGGAGTGGCATAGTTATATCCTCATCATTTTCTTCACCAACCAACCAAAGCAGCTCCATTGTGGGCAATCAGGACAGTGCCTTTTGGACCAATCAAAGTTCAAGAATTTGGAGGCCTCATTTGCATGAGAATGGACCAATCAGGGACCAGAGGTGGGGACTTCTGTCTATGTAAATCAGCTCAGCTTGCATCTGCCTCTGGGAACATACTTTCCCTTGCTACCAAAGTCTGTAAAGCATACTGGATTGGATCAGAGCTGTCTAGCCAGAGATGGAGCAGGGCAGCCTCACAACCATGCTGTTTCCACAGCCATTACAATTCAGTTGTTTTGCACTGAATAAAGTTTTGTTTTTAGCCTCACCCCAAATTGGGGATTCCTGTTGGTGTTAAATGGGCACCAACAACCCCACATTGACAACTTTAAGCCAGTCTTCCTGTTTTAGCTGCATCCAAATGTGCTACCCATCCCTGAGCTTTAGGAGTTTCTGAGGTGAAAACAGGCTGCTGTTCTTGGCTTTTTCCAGTCAGTCTAGGAGTCAGCTTTCTGGATTTCCGAAGTCAGTCACCATTCATTCACCTGTCTTCTGGCTTCTAAGTATTTTATTGCTGCTTGGAGATATTGCCTCCTCTCCCATCTTTGTCTTCACAGATTAAAACCTTGCTGCGCTATTATTTTATTAGGACTTTGGGAAAGAAGTTTAGTAATCAATTACACTTGTTCAATCTTCCATCTAGAGCTAGAAGCCTCCATGCTGATTAACAACCGGGACAGAAATGTGCATCCAGACTGCTTGGGTTGGAATGTTGGCTTTCGCATCCTGGCTCTAGCACATAATAACTCTTAACCATGGGTAAGAAACTCCATGCCTCAGTTTCCTCATCTAAAATGGGGATAGTAGTGCACACTTCACTTGACTACTGTGAGCTCTTAGAATGGTGCCCAGAGATAGTAAACCATTCCATGCAAGTTATTGTTATTATTATCATTATTATAATGTGTTTACTATGTGCCAGCACCTGTGGTAAGAACAGTGGGGTCTGGTGAAACCAAGAGGAATATTCCCCCTTAAAGGCTACTCTTTCCAGTCCCAAACTGGTATGACCAGTTTTCCCACTCTGGTCTATACCATGTAAATACAGTATGTGCCCTAAGTAAATTACAAGCACATGAAAGTTCTAGTTGTGCAAATATATCTGGTAACAATGTAAACAGAGTATTCAGATGAATTGGAGGCCAGCGGCACAGAGCAGTTGTTTTCAAACATGGCTGAATTTCTTCTATTTAAGTATAATGTTACGGGCATCATTTTCCAAATGACTGACTCACACATTTATTTCTGAGCATTCAAAGCATGTTGTCTGGTGCTTGTTTTGCAGGGCAAATGACACCATCTGGACAATGGAAACAGCACATGCTCAGGGCAGTGTTCCCCCCCCCCCCCCCGATGGCTTCAGCACAGTCTCCTCCCCCTTCCAATGAGCTCCCCCCCCCCATGTTTCCTTTCTGTGGGTCGGCCTGGCTTTTCATCTTCCTCCCTCCTCTCTCTGTCCCGCTGAGCAGGCAGCAAACCTGCGGGCTCTGTAATCCTGCTGCACAGCTTTAGAACCAAAACAAAATAAAACCAAAAAAAAAAAATCAACCCACAAAAAAACTGTTGCCATTTGTGAACTTTCCTTCCTGGAAGGGATAAGCCATCAGCCTTTGTGGAAGTAGCTGCTGCATGGTCTTGAACATGTGTTGGAAAAGATTGAAGAGGGAAAGAAAGAGTGGGGGGAGGGAGAAGCATGGAGAAAGGGAAAGGAGAGAGACAGAGAGGGGTGAAGGCCAGCCAGACCCCAGGTGGAACTGTGGACTCAGGCCTTAAGAAACAGGCTTTTTCTAACTTGAATGCGTATACCAGCCAAAATATTTCCACTGCAGATTCAGTACCAGGCTGAAGATGACTAGACATTTTTAAAGTGATAGCAGCTGGGCCAGTCCTCAAAGATGCAGTGATTCCGGTTATTATTGTTTCCACGCCTCCCACTCCCTCTGCTTGGAATGGTCTCCCAGCTTCAAACACAAATTTCCTACTTCCAGGGAAGACTCTCACACCAGATCTTTCAGGGGCCCAAGGGCATCTTACATCTACTGACAAGCTTGGGAAGTTATCCAAAAACACCTGCAGGTGTAGCCTTCTTTGGCTCCTGCCGCCCTCCAGTGAGTACAGCTATATCCCTGAGCAACGCTCTCTTACTGCAAACGCTGCCATGGGTGGTGCTGAGATGCACTCTTACGCATGGGAACAACAGAAGACCAACAGCCGTACTGCGCTTGAGGACAGGGCTTTACAAAGTGTCTGCTGTAGCATCATTTACAGTGTGGCTTCACTTTGCAGAGTTTAGTATTTCCCTCTCTCTCTCTCCCCTCATCCCGCCTTAGCGTTCAGATATGTGCCCATTGGATGCCAGTCTCAGTAGAAGCCACCACTCTGAACTCAGAATTACCCAGGATGAGGGCCTCCCCCAGTCAATCATCAAGTTCTTGTGTTTCCTCTTTGTTCAGGGTGAGTTTTATCCCAGGCAGCCTGTCATACCCTTAGGCCAAGAGATGTCTCCTTGCTAAACTCAATAGTTTTATTGAGAAATAGCCAAATGTGTCTGCACCGCATACGTGGACACAGCTCACACCAAGTCAAGCCAGCTTCCCTGCCTCCCTGTTGATCCCAGTAAATCTTTCATCCCTTTCATGAGCCTCTGCTTTCACCCACCAACAACTCCTCAAAAAGTGAAGATGTGATGATTCTTCTATTAACCAGGATGCTTTGAGTGCTTCTTCGGGGCTTAGCTTCCAGAGACAATGCTATCTCATGCTAAGTAACTCTGTGCTAAGCTCTAAGTACAAACAGTAGCTGTTCTAAAACACCCTAGGAAGAAAGTAAGTGGACTGTATTCCTGCCCTATGCTGTGGCCGCCTGTCTGGGAATCATCTTCCAACCGCATCACATCAACCCTCGGAAGCAATTGGTTTGGGGATCACCCTGCCAGGCCCTGAGTGACACGGAAGCAGGCAGCTGTGTTTGACTCAAAGGAGGAAGCAACTCCATAAGGATCATCTGGTCCCCAGCCAGCGTCTCTAGCTACATCCATCCTCAGATTGGCCTTCATATTGGTTCTTGATCAGTATCTCGGCTGGTGAAGAAGATTCTCCTGTTCCTTTTTAGGACCACTTCTTTATGCCTTCCTCTTTATTTTTACTGTGGGCCCAGTGTCCAAGTAACACAGCTTTCCACCTGCTTTCTCTTTAAGAGGAAAGCTCTCCCTGCATTGCATGTGGCCTTGGAGTCCCACTGAGCACTTAACTCATGCTGAGCCAGTTGGACCCTTTCCCTTCCTCCCTGGATTTTGAATCTCCAACAGGGCGATCCAAGGACGAAGCTACTCCAACTAAGCTTTTTAAAGGGATGGCTAATTTCTGCTGCCTAGATCCTGGAGCTTCCCTTGTTCCTGATCTTTCCAAAAGCTAACTCTTCTGCTTTCTTTACAGAATTCTGTTACTTTTCCTAGTCTCCCACTAAATCCCTTTTATCCTTAAGTTAGCCCAAGTCTGCATCTGTTGCTTGATTCCACAGGGATAGCCCTCTCTCCACTGCCCACTGTCACCTGAGTGTCCTTGCCCTGAACCTATTCATTGCAGGGCTGGGGAATCCCAGGCTCATCCCCCGACCACATGCCCACAACTCCCAGGCCGACTCCAGCTTCTGGTTCTTTGTTACCTTCTTTCAGAAAGTGGCCATCCTTAATTTAAAAAACAAACAAACAAAATGTTCCATCCATGATTCTTCTCCATTCACATTACATTTATCAGGCAGTCCTCAACCGGGAAAACAGAACCGTGCTAAGGATTTAAAGGAGAAGGAAGTCAACTCAGAGAATTGGTTATATAAGCGATGGAAGAATTGACAAGCCAAATAGAGGAGAAGCAGCAACATAGAGATTAGCAACAACAGGAAGGCACTACCTCGCCTAAACTGGAGGGACAAAAGAAGGAGGTGGTCATGCTGGAGTGCAGGGTTTAGGGTCACTAGGGGAAGCTGGGACCACGACAGGCATGTCCGACGAGAGCTGAAGTCACAGAAAAGACAGCTGCTGCTGAAAATGCTGCCCGTGGCAGAGAGGGCAAGAACCACCCTGGGCTCTCCTTTCCTCTGCTCTCCAGTCTCATGTCAGTGCCTCCCATGCTCAGCCAGCTGCAACCCAGCTGGCAGACGAGCCTTGGAAAGGAGCCTGCAGGGCCAGCCCCACTGTGACACACAGCAAAGCGGGGGAAGGACCAGGAACGGGTCTGAGAGCAAACAGACCTCGGACAGCCCGTGCTCCCATATTTGAATTACATTTGTTAGAGTATTATTTAAATTTAGCAGTAAATTAATTTAGCATTTAAATAGCACTTAATAAGTATATATCAATGTTCAAAAAGTATGCCCTTTTAATTCCTTATTAAGTGCAATTACTAGCACACTAAACAAGAAAGTCTTTTTTTTTTTTTAATAGGAAGACTTGGTATCATTAAGATGATAGTTCTCTCCAAATTGGTCTACAGATTCAATGCAATCCCAATCAAAATATCAGCCTGACTTTGTGCATAAATTGACAACCAAACTCTGAAATGTATACAGAAATACAAGGAATCATATAAAGAAATAAGAAAGTCTTTTCTACTAGAAAAAGCTCTGTATCTTGATTATGCGCTTGACATAATCAACGAACCTGTTCCTTTCTTCACTGTTCATATTGACAAGACTTTCTCTGACTCATAAGCCTGTAGGGCAAAAGGACGCGGTAACCCCTCAACAGCAGTGTCGCTGGCAGAAACCGCGTCCCAAAGTCCCCATACCTCAGGCCCTGGAGAAGCAGAGAGTGGGGCAGTTTACCATTTGGCGACTTAGTAACACAAATCACTCCAGTGCTCCCCTCCCTCCCCGGCCTTCTCCACGCTCATTTCCGGCTCCCAATGACTGCGAGGCAGGCTGGCCTCACAGCAAAGCCTGCAGAAACAGGAGTGGCTCAATGACTGGAAAATAGCACGATGACAACACAGGATTTTTTCCTTGTATACATCAGGAGTCGTTAGACTATGTAGACATACACATTTTGTTGGGTGTCTTGTTTTAACTTAGTTTTTCATTTTAACTACAAAAGCAATGCCAATACTATGTGATGTTTTGCACTCCATTTCACCAGTCTGTGCTGGATGGAATCGAGGCTCCGGCAGTCTGTGGCAGCTTACATAACTCTGAGACAGAGGTTCCGGTGCAGCGTGCAGACTGAGTCTCCCGAAGAGCAGCGCTGGCCTGCCCTCCGGCAGTTGTGACAAAACGGTGAGCCTGGGGGTAGGAGAGAGAAGGGAAGATGTCAGGACAGGGCACAGAGTAGGCCCTTAAAGTTTATCACATACATGTTTAACGACAGAGACGGGGCCATGGGACTTCCCAGAGACCCAGCATCCAGGCCTCCGGTGTCCCAGCTGGCACAGACGCTAGCACCACTCTGCAGAGGGAGAGCCAAATCTCCGCCTGTAACCCATCTGGGTGTGGGTGGGTTTCCACATTACATTTCTTGTAATGAACTTCCAGTGGAAATCTCCACCTGAATGTTCCTTAGATGCCTAAAACAATGTGTCGACACACAAATGTGTTCATCTCTACCCCAGACCTACTCCCCTGGTGTTTCCTTTCTCAGGGGATGGTACTCCCAGCCATTCATTTGTCTGTGAAAGGAGCCAAGATATTGCCCTTGATACCTTGCTCCCCCTGCCAGCATCTCTACACCCCCAGCAGCATCTAATTTATTCCGTTACCCAAACATCCCATGGACCTGGCTGCTTCTCTCCATCCCCACAGCCATCACAGGCCACATATTATTTAATATTTAGACTATCTAGTCACTTCCTGATAATTTTCCACAGAGAGGTCATTCATTCATTCATTCATTCAGTTTACAATTGTTTACAGCTCCTACCATGTGTTAGATGCTGCTCATGTACTGGTAAGCAAAATAAAGTCCTCGTCTTCACGGAGCTAACATTCTTACAGAAGCCAGTTGTCCTTCCTAAAGGACAAATATTGTCATGTCTGTTTCCCAACTTAAAAATCTATCAATGGCATCCCACGGCCCGCAGCATAAATCCAGACCTTCTAATATTCCTTCTTCTATAGCTCACCTCACCCCACCTTCCCATTGGCTTAGCTTCCCAGCCATGAGGGGTAAAGTTCAGTGATTTAAATGCACTGAGGCATTGCACATCCAGCAACAAGCCTTTGCATACCCCTCCCCCAATTTCCCACTTACCCTTCAGAGCTTTCTCGGCCAGAATCGCCAACCATAATAAGGTAAGTCACGTGGGGGATAACAGAATTTGGTGGGAGATAAGAGAATTTGGAGGATGCCCACGATTTCCTGAGACCATCCTGCCACAGCCACCACCACCCATCCCTTCTCCCCAAGTCTCTGACAGAGAACAAGGCCAGGGATTCTTTCTCTGAGGTTGTGGCCTTTTGTTGTGCTGGATGAACAATGTGAGGAATTCTTTCACCTGGCCGGGAGGGAGAACGGCCTGACCTGAGAAGAGGACATTTACCATTTTTGGCTGCTCAGCATCTGAGCGCCCATTCTGTTTGGAGGAAACCAGAGCCCAGGACAATGGAGGTATTTTTCCAGTGGCAGCAGAACTAGCAGAAATGACCTAACCAGACTGTCCCTGTGGTAGGACCTTAGCTGTCTTTTCTGAGGCCAGTTTTGTAGCCTTCCTATCAGTTCTGTGAGCTACTTAAGATTCTTCCAAGAAATCCCTCTCTCTTTAGGGTCACTGGCTATGGTTCTGTTGTTGGAAACCAGAGACCCCATATGGCTTAATTTTTTTTCCTCTTCCCATCATGGGCCCCATCCTCACTCCCCACTCCAATGGTGCAAAGTGGAGAGCCCAAGGACAAATAAACTGAGCAGGATCGAGATTTTGAGTTCTGTAGCAGATCACGGCTTACCCACCCACCCCAGTCTTTCCCTGAGGGGCTGGAAACACAGATCCTAAGTGGAAACAGACCCAGGCCATTTGCCTTCTCAGCCACATGAGAGGAAGAAAGGGAGAATTTCAAAAACAAGCTCAAAATAAAAGAGGGAGATTAACCCTTAGCCATGTGGCCCCTTTAGTCTCCTGGCCCTGGGTCCATTGTTATCGGCATGCCCCCTGCTTCGAGGAAGCGTCAAGGAGAGAGGAGCTGCACCTCGCCCTGGAGCCCAGCAGCTGTGGATGGACAGAAAATGTTTGCTGTTTTTCCAGGCGTCCCGTGGTTCCCTGAGAAATGGGCACCATTGCTCTCTGCCTTTGTCATGTCACCATGCTCATGATTTCATGCCTCCTTTCTCTCTCTCCTTCTAGCTCATGGAGTAACCAGTTACTCTCACAGGACCATAGCTTTTTTTTTTTTTTTTAAGATTTTATTTATTTATTTTTAGAGAGGGAAGGGAGGGAGAGAGAGAGAGAGAGAAACATCAATGTGCGGTTGCTGGGAGACATGGCCTGCAACCTAGGCATGTGCCCTGACTGGGAATCGAACCTGCGATGCCTGGTTTGCAGCCCGCGCTCAATCCACTGAGCCACACCAGCCAGGGCAGGACCATAGCTTTTTGACAGGCTCCTTCTGTCTGCCTCGTGGTCTCTTCAGCCTGGAGACTTTGCTGCCCCACTTCTTCTGCTAGCTGCTTTTTCTCTGTGGTTTTCAAAACTTGAAGCTGCTCTGCTGTTCAAGTCATTCTCTTAGATCCCAGCTTCCCCAAAGATGGTGTCATTAGATTTGTTGATCACGACTCATAGAGAGAGTCTTGCACAAGGTGTAGAATCTATGGCCACTTTGCTCAGAGAGGCTAAAGATGTGGCAAGCACACAGAGCTCATGGATTCCACTCTCATCCAGCATTTCAGACTCTCCTTGGACAAAACTAGCGTGTCCTCTCCACTCCTAAGTGTGTTCCTTCTCCTGTGTTCCTGAACTCAGTGAACGTTCTGCTGTTCTGCTTTAGGGATCGGGTCTTCAAAATGAAGTCCTCTCCTGTAACCTACCTTTCCAGCTTCATCTCCCTTCACTACCTCTGTATCCAGCCTCTTAGACATCTCAATAGGTAATTCTTAAAGTGAAGTCTGCTCTCCCAACCCTCTGGTTAATGCTGTCTCCTTTCCACCACAGTCCACACAAGGGAGCTTTGTTTCAACTGTTTTGTCGCTACTTGTATTTTCTTTGCTCTACAGAGCCCAAACTGGAACGCTTTAGCATCCTCACCTGCTGGACCAGGAACCCTGTGGGGTGAGAATGATGACTTAGTCATCTTTGGGGCTGGTCTAGAGTGGGAGTCAGTGAGTATTTAAAGGCCAACTCGGCAATGGCCCTCAAACATCCTTACCCTAGAGCACAGAACACACATCCCTTATCTGGTCCAGCAGCTCGTCTCAAGGAGGTGGGCAAAAATGAGGGTTTTGGAGATAGCCCAGTGGGTTTTCCTGGTCCTTCCCCTGTGCCAGGGACTTCTTGTGTATGAATGAATGGGTTTGTGAGATTGGCTCTGAGAACACTTCTGCCCAAAGAGTAGTAACAGTTAAGAGAACACAGTTGTGATGTAGGTGTTCCTTTGCCTGGCCTGCCTGGGACGTTAGGCTGTCTGGCTGCTCCAAGTGGAATGAGCTAATTTCCTCTTGTTCTGCTGATTTTGCTCATAATGATGATGCCACAGGAATCTCGGCCCAAGAGTGACTTAGCTGATTTGCCTTCTGACATGCTTGGAGTGGTATAGGAGGAGGGCAGAATGGTAGGGAGTCAAGTTGGATCTAGAGTTTGAGTATTATGGTCATGAGGAGGCCTTGCCTTATGTTCGTAGAACATGGTGATAGCCAGAGGCTTAGCACCTGGTCTTGAACTTACCCTGGGAATATGGCCGGGTTGAGGAAACTCTGCATACTCAGGTAGGATTTAACAGGTTGCAGGGTTCTCAGTAAAGTCCAGGCTGTGAGACTCTCCCACCAAGCAGCCAGAATTAGTGGTGGGGTCCAGCTGGCAGGTGATGCAAAGCAAGAGTTATATTAGACCCTCATGGCAAGATTGACACGGGAACAGATCTTTATAGAAAGTTGGAGAAGGAAGCAAATTACTCAAGGAAACGAATTCAAGTGAGATCTACAGCGGGCCTCTGGGCTGGGCACTGGAGATGCAGAAATGACTGTGCATGCTCTCTGCCCCGGAGGAGACCCCTGTTCGCGTTTGGTGGGGAACCCAGACTCGCAATTTAAGTGGTCAAAGTCACCAAAGAATGTTTTTCTTTATAGCTTGGCAAAGAGGATAAAGTTTCATAACATACAACATGGGAAAGTCTATCCCTAATGTCAAATTTATGGCTTGGGGCAGCATGGGCTGAAACCACTTTACATTTCGATCTTCTGAGTCTCACTGTTTTAAGTTTCTTGTTGTGTGTCTTCCTGTGAACACTTGGCTTCCCACATATGTGCGAGCCCAGGGAGAAAATACACTGATCACACAGACCTGAGTATTCTAATCCTTTCAAGAGCCCTATTGCTTATTGAAAATTAATTGACTGTGATCTGACTTACACATTCGTCTAATGAGTTTGGTTAGTGTGAATCCGCCCTAGAGGTGAATCTGTTCTCAGTACTAACAAAATCAGGTTTTGAAGCTGTTAAGTTTGAGAGTCGGACTCTGGGCTGTGTTAATTCATCCAGAACTTTTTGAGAAATGTCAGTCTTATTCCATTTTCTTGGAGATAAACCCCAACACTTCCATGGCTGGGCATGTATCCTTCTCAATAATGAGTAGTGGAGGTGACTATGCCCATAACTAATGATAATTAATAGGTTGTACCTATCTCCTAATGAAGCATTTTTGGGAGCCTGAAACTGTTCTTAGCACTTTTAATGGATTATTTAATAGACAATTTATGTGACACAAGCAATCTTAGTTTCTAACTTACAGACTCAGAAAAGGAAGCCCAGAGAGATGGAGTAACTTGACCAAAGTTATGAAATCAGAATGTGGTGCTGTCAGCATTTGAACCCTGGACCATCGGCTTTCCTCTGCACTCGAGTTTGTAAGAGCCGATCATGACCCCATCTTGACATCTCTCTATAGCTGACAGATCTCCACTGTTATCTCACTGTTCCACTGTTCCAAAAATAAGTTGGAAACCCCTTTCCCACTAATTTCTTTATTTCCTTCTGAACTTTCAGCTCTTCAGCGTGAAATTATGCACATGAGTACCCTGTGGGTAACTCACAGAGACCTCCTGCCAAATCTCTCTTCCCAGGAAATGTAGGCCTCCATTCTCCCATTAGCTTCATGACTGCTGTGTCCAATTTAAAATATAAAGGGTTTCTTGTGCATTGTCTTATAGCCAGAGGCAGCAGCAATAGGCTGACACATTCCACATAAGGTCTTAGGCCTCAAGCGAAATGTCTTTCCCTTACCGGTTTCCCAAGTGTTGGTTTAGCTCTTTGTCTTCTGAATGTGAATATAGAACTGTATTCACCAGTTTCAGATGGTTTCATAATGCTCAGGTCACTAAAGAACGACCAGTTTATAATTGAACGGAGTTATTTGGAGGATACAAAAATACTGTGCAATTTTGTTTTAGGTCGTGCTATTTTTATGAGGGCTAGAAAGTGTTCTGTAGATAGAAAAGTGGAAAATCGAAGGGGAGGCCGCATTGTGCCTCAGGAAGAAACAAGAGAGAAACCTGGAAAGAAAGAAGGGAAATTAATAATTGATCATCACATGCTGTTACCAGTCATCATCAAAGAGCTAGATGCTTCATTTATATCATCATGCTTAATTGCCACAACCACCCTCGTCTTACACTCATTGCATCCATTTCATGGACCAGAAAACAGGCTCAGAAAGGTTAGGTAACCTGACAAAGACACACAGCTAGTTGACGCAGAGCTGGGACTTTGGGTGCAGCTCTCTCAGGTACAGAGAAGAAGAAGAGATCACGAAACTCAAACTGAAGCCTAGCAGATAATTGCAAAGGTTAAAGTGAAACTACCTGGGGATGAGAGGAAAGAAGGATGATCAGACTGACAGAAGAGGTTGCACTAGCGGTTCATCAGAGGTGTGGTCGCTGGATCTGTCAGCCTGGAGCAGGGCAGGGGCAGGTGGCTGGGGCTGGCGCTGTTGGAGGTCGGGTGGGAGATGGCTAGTGGGCCTCACCAAATCAGAGAGACTGCTGGTTCCAAGACCACTGAGTGCAGAGGATCTGAGTTAAGGCAAAGAGGTAGTTGACCTGGCCCAGAGACCAGGGCTCTGGTCCTCTCTAGGGTGGTGGGAGACTTGAACTCAGTGGATGGCTCTTCCCTTTAAGGGGAGCACTGTCCTAGTCCAAGTCTGCCATCAGTAAAGCCAGACTTAGTCACCAGGGTATCAATAATGCCCCAGCAACCCATCAAGAGCTCTCCTGATGACTTGAATGGGAATGCCACAGGAAGGTTCCAATCCATTCAAAAAAGCATTTACAAAACCCCACACTTTCTATGTGCCAAGCCTGACTTGAGAGATGGGGATAAAATGGTACGCAAAAAACTTGGATCCCTGCCCTTGTGGAGCTACCATCCAGTGGAATAGACATATACTCATCACATGGTCATACAAATAAATGTAAAGTTAAAGTTTAACAAGTGCTCCAAAGGGAAGGTACCCAATAGCATAAGCATATTTTAAGCAAGGCTTCCCTGAGAAAGCAGTGCCTGTGCTGTGATGCAGGCCATGAGCTGAAGGTAATTACTCGAAAGAAGAGCATTACATTCCAGATAGAGACACCATCAAGCTTTGTGCTCACTTTATAGTCTATTTGGAAGGCTCCCTTTCTAACGGGGAACTTCCCTATTGGCCAACAGTTCACATTTCTGATCAAAAATAGTGCTTCTGTCATTAAGAAAAAGATCAATCCATGCATGGCCTACCCATGCACCAGACAATCATTTATCTATCCACGTGTCTATACATCCATCCACATTCTATCTCTCCATGTGTTTATATATCAACTTATCTGTCCACCCTCCTCCACCCGCCTATTTGTCTATTCATTTACCCGTGTGTCCGTCCATTAATTTATTTATTCATGAGTCCATTTATTCATTTATCTCTCCATGACATAACAAGAAATACGTGTGGTCCCTACCCCCAGTTTCTGGCACAGGCCTCCTCAAACCCTGGTAATTTCCTTGAGTGAGGGTTGAAAAAAGAGAGAGAGATGGCAAATAGGTTTTACACTGCAAGCCATCCCTAGCTGGCCCTCTTCAGTGTAGGAGGGACACTGTACCCGCTTGAATCCCAGCCCATGGAGATCATGGAGCGCTATCTTGGAGGACAGCTACCATGCTTTAGGAAAAACATGGAAATGAGTTAATTAATTTTTAAAAACGTAATGCTTTCTTCCGAGAATGTAAAACAGCATTGCTTCTTTTATTGTCAGTTTGCAGGTGGTAGCCCCTCTAACTTGTGCAGTAAAGCTGATGGCAGAATTGCACATAAGGGAAAGCATTCCATAGCATTTTGAGGCTTGGTAAAAAGCCTCAGCTTATGCAAGTTTTTATGGCTAAAATTGCCTAACTGTCGCTGCAGGAAAGCACACTGCTGAGGGAGAATGAAGGATTTATGGAGCTAGTTCAGGGCAAGATAACCAGTGATTTTTAAAAAAAATCCTGTCCAAGAACATTTGAGGTGTGACTTTCCATTAATCGTAGTTACTGACAGCATCTCAGATTTTTAAAAATCAAAATTGTAGTGTTGTATACATGGGTGAGAGAGCTCTGCAGCACTTTAAGAGTTAAATCAGTCAGATTAATACCTAAGGAATGGAGATTGTATACCAGCAGAAGGCACTCTAAAAGACAGGTCTTCAGACCAAAGACAAGAAGAACAGAGATTGACTTTGGTCTGGTTAATGGAATTAATATGTTTCAAAAAGAACAAGTCAACAACAAAACATGGGGAAAGGGAGCCAGAGGAAAGGACGTAATAATATCGGAGTAGTAAACCATTTGTTGAGTAGTTACCATGTGCTAAGTAGTTTGTGTGAATCATTTAATCCATACAACACTATTATGGGAATCAAGAAACTGTGAGTTAAGTGACTTTCCTAAGGTCACTAGTAGTGGAGCTGGGGTTTGAACGAGATTGCTTAGGTTCCAGAGCCTGTAGGTTTGACAGTTCTTATCCAGTTTTTTTTTTCCCCCCTGGGGAAGGGTGTTTTTGGCAGGCCACTGGCCACACACACTTGTTTATTTATTCTTTGAGAGTTAGGTCCATACATCAAGGGTCACTGTTTGGAATCTTCTCAGCGGCAAATCACAGATACATGATTTTTGAGCTGTAAGGAAGGATAGAGCTGATATTGTCCACTCTCCTTCTTTTGTATCTATAAGGTTATTTTTGCAAACTGCCATGCACCCCTCTCCACCAGCCCTGGGGAACAAGGTCCACGATCGAGCCAACGAATTCCATTTTTGGCAGTAAGTGAGACGTGATTCGAAAGAGATACAGCTGATTTTCTTATGTGGCTTGTTGTATGAGTCATGGTCTAATCAGAAAACAAAACACTCTGACAGGCTAAAACAAAAAAGATTGAGGACAAATACGCCTGGAATCCGCACACCAATAAACTAACTCTTTGAGAACTGCTTGTGAGGGCAGCATTATGGGAAATAAGTGTATGGCTTCATAAGACATTACTCCGAAGGACAAAATTCATTGGGGTGATATGAACTCATATCACACTTCAGATCTCAGCTCATGGGCAGCTTCCCGGACCTCCGTGGCCAAGGCAGATTCTTCCAGCACGGGCTCGCACGACGCCATATGCCCATCCTTTACGACACTTCACTGCTGTGATGTTTGCTATCACGGTTTGAATGATTACTTAACTAATGCCTGTCTCCTCCAAAGACTGCTGGGTTCAGGCTGAGTTGGTGCTGAATTTTATTCACTGTTGTATTCCTAGCACCCTTGTCAGTCGTAGGCATTCAATAAAAATCCTTTCAATGAATGTGTTCGACTTGAAGCATCAATCTCTTCAGGCACTTACCCAAGAGAAATGAAAACATATGTCCCCCCAGAGATGTGTACGTGAATGTCCGTAGCAGCAATGTTCATAACAGCCCCAAAGTGGAAACAGTCCAACCGTCCAGAAGTTGTTGAGTGGATAAACAGAAGTGGCATATCCATACAAGGGAAGACCGTTTCGCAATAAAACAGAGAATGAACTGACAATACATTCCACGGCATGGATGAACCACAAAGATGTTATGTGAAATGAAATAATCCAGACACAAATGACTACATATTACACTACACTGTATACATGAAATTCCTAGAAAAGACAAGATCACAGAGAAGAAAGCAGGTCAGTGGTTGCCTGAGCCTGGGATGAAATGCGGGCTGATTACAAATGTGAAGAAGGCAATTCTGGGGGTGATGGAAATGTTCTAAAACTGACTAATGGTTGCAAAACTGTATAAATTTACTAAAAATCACCAAACTATACATTTGCAATAGGTGAATTGTATGGCATATGACTTATACCTCAATAAAGCTGTAAAATGTTTTTAAAAATCAATCTCCTTACTTAGTTATTTTACCCCAACTTATGTTCTATGGAACACTATTTCTGTGGGAAATTGTGCCAGGCCGCTAGTTGAATCTCTCAACTCTTTAATGACAGAACCTCAATTTTTAACTTGGCACATGGCCTATCAAAATAAAAATAGCATATTTCCCAGCCTCCTTTGCAGCTTGGTGTGGCCATGTGACTGAGTTTTGACCGATGAGACATAAGTAGAAGCGCTGTGTGACATTTCCACGAAAGCGGCTTAAGGGGCATGACTCAGCTCCACTTTTTCCATTTTGCCTTTCCATTTTTCCTCCCAAGGGCATATGGACTGGTGCTTCAGCAGCCATCCTGGACCACAGAAAGGAAAGGTAAGGATGGCAGAGCAAAAATACTGAGGCCTGGATTCACAATACCACAGAGCTGCCATGCCACTCTTGAACTACCTGCTTCCCAGTTTTCTTGAATGCAAGACAAAAATATACTTCGATCTTATTATGTCCTTGTTTTTCTTTTTTTCTGTTCTCTGTAGGCAAATCTAATTCAACTACCAGTTTTAATAGGTATTAAATGAAAAGGGGATTCTGTGGTCAAATAATTTTGAGAACTCCTAGGTGAACATTTAACAGATTTTGTTGAAAACTATTACCTTACATTTTAACAGATTTCATTAATTCTCAGTTTTTAATATGCTACTGAGCAACAGGAAGGGGCCAGAGTATGTACAACTTACCTAACCAACTTGACCCCTAGACCTCTTTTTAATGGAGCATCTCATGGGATGATTTGGCATGAAGGGAAATATTGCTTTTCAAAATCCATAGTTTTTGCTTCCTCCTTTTTAATCCATCCTTCCTCTAAGTTGCTAAAAAGATTTCTCTTAAACACCAAGCTGAGATCACATCCCCGTTTGAAATCCTTGAATGAGTCCTGTAGGATATAGTTCACACTCCTTCCTGTAATGAGTAAGGCCTTTTGTGGTCTCGCCCTGCCTTCTTCTCTCCGGCCTCACCGCAGCCATCTCCCTCTCGCACCATCATTCGTTTGCACTATTGAGAACTACCTCTGTCCTCCCCAGTCTCCCTGGTCTTCACATTCCACGCCCCTCTGAAAACACCACTTTCTGCCTGCCCCCTTGCCTGACACCCTCCCTCTGACCCTTTAAGATCAGGCTCAAGTTATCAGCTCATTTACAGCCATTTGCACCGCGAGCAGTGCCTACTATGTGGTGGGCATCACAACAACACTTGGGTTACAAAGCCACATAAACATGATCCCTCCTGCCCCTGAGGGACACAGAAATAAATGAAGTTAGACAAGTGCTGTATTAGTCAGTGTGCTAAGAGCTGTGGCAAACTACCTTCGTATTTCAGTGACTCGACGCTGACACTTTATCCCTCACAGCACAGTCCACTGCAAGGAAGCACAGGGGTTCTGCTCCGTGCAGTCTGCCAGGGGCCTAGGCTCGCTCCACTGCCATTTTCTGGGGCCTTTAAGTGCTCTACTGGGTATCTTTGCATCTGGCCAGCGGATAAAGAATGGAGGAAAGTTTGAGGATCACACAGGAGGTCTTAGGGGATGCCCAGAAATGGGATATGCCTATCACTTCTGTCCAAATTTCATTACTCAGAGCTCGGTCACATGGGCATACCTGATTACTGAGAAATGTAGTTTTGCTAGGAGGAAAATGAAATGGGCTGATGATGAAAATAGCCGTTTCTCTGCCACAGATAAATAAATAAGAACAAGAAAGAAGCTCACTGTCTAATGGAGGAAACAGACAAGTGAACAGGGGCAGGAAGGCAATGTGGTCAGGCAGGAGGTAACTTGCGTTTATGGAGTTACCATCAGAATGTTCTAGAACTGCTGGAAGCCCGTCTGTGGCTCCTCTTCAGAGCTCTAAGGATTTGCTCTCCTGGGGTCTTTTGTAAGCATGGACATGCTACATGGTACAGAAAGTTGTGCATCACTGGTGTCACTGGTCCCACCACCAGAGCCTCTTAGTGTCGACCATCTCTCTTTCCAGCAGTTGCTGTGGCATCCAGCTCTGCTTGGGCTCTGACGCAAGCAGCACTCTAACAATGCTTTACCTCATGACCCTGAGTTTTGGGACACCACAGAACCCCACTTGGCATGTATGTGTGAACAACTGGAGTAAATCTTCAGCCAGTGGGAGATGAGCTGCTGGATAAATGTCCTTCCCTTCCCCCTCTCACAGGCTGTATTCTGAGACTCATTTTATGTGGCTTCTCAGAGGATAATCCCTTGAGCGGAAGCAAGCAGCCACACTTAGTGGAGGCCAGATGAGTAACCACCCTGCCCTAGTGCTTTTGCCTCTCAGGCCTGCCTGACAGAATCAGGCTCTGATTCTCACAATTCTGGTGAACCCAGGCTAAGACATCTCCATGAATGGGTACAGCTAGAAGCCACTTGGCTGTCTCTGTTTCCCCTCCAGTGCCTACCCACAGGTCCCTGGGAGCCATGGAAGTATTTTAAGGGACAGATTCCACTAACCCTGTTCAGTTCTGCTGTCTTGATGTTTTAAACCTGCTACCTCTCCTGAGCACAGCTTCCAGATCTTTCCTTTGCTTGTACCTGTTCCATTCATTTGAGAATCATGTACTCCTATTGATTTATTTAGTGACATAACATTTGTATCTCTGTGTCTGTTTAACTTATTACATGCTACTGACTTTTGTCAAGTTTAAGAACAGGAATTACTGACAAGTCTACCTTCTCCCTCCCTCCAGCTGCCACACATCCTAATGCTGTTTCTTGCCTCTGTTCCTTGGCATACACATTGTGCTCCCTATGTCTGTATCCCATTCCTCTCCAGCCAATTTATTTCATCTTTTGTGGGCAAGAGACTTGACTGTGCAAAGGGAGGGCCACGTAGGACTCCCAGTATAGGACACTGTCCCTGGCACAACTCTGCACCCTGCCCCTTTCCAGAAACAGAAGTGCACAGACCTGAGCCACATGATCACTCTTGAGAATTTTAGATCCCTTGATCCTGATGTCAAACCGGAGAGGCTGTGGCTACTAGCTGCCTCGTCATGCTTTAGCCCCTGCAGCAGCTGGATCAGGAGGGCAAGTATGTTGTCCCTGAGAGGTAGGGAGGGACAAGCAGCTCTCTGCACACTCACTCACCAACTCACCAACAGCTTAGCAGGACTGGAAGTCCACAAGACCCCTGTGTAAATCTCCATCTTGTCCTCAACTAGCTTATGAGTTCCCTGAGGATTGGAATGTTGTCTGCCTTATTTCATGCTGTATCCCTTATGTCTAGAACGATACCTGGAACACAGTTGGTGCTTAGTAAATATTTAAGGAAGAAAGAAGAAGAAAGGATCACGAGCCTTCTTGGCCAGAAGACTTGAGTCAATGAGAGACAGACACGTGCACAGGTGAGGTAGGCAGGTGGCAGGGGGCTGCTATCTCTGCGTTTTCAAACTGGTGAAATCTCTGGTCTCTGCCAAGAAGAGAAGTGGTCCTTAGAAGAGAGTTAGGAGAACAGGCTGAAAACCACAGGAACGCTGAGGTTTCAAAGACACTAAAAATATCCTCTCTCTGGGGGTGCAGTAAGGCTCTGCTAAAGCATTTACAGCTACCCCTGACAAAGGCAAATCATGTTCATCTTAAATGTATTTGACAAACTGCTCTTGAAATCATTAGGACTCAGATCATTGCTACTTTAACTAAGATAAATTGAGCCTCTACAGTCAGAATCCAACCATTTTTTAAGTGGATACTAAGGAAACACCCATGGTAAGGACAGGCAGGGGGTGAGGGGTTAGGTCCTAGCAGAGGGGCATTCATGGGATTCCCAGTATTCAGCAACACAGGGCAAACTCTCCTTCCCTCCCTGCCTTCTTCTATTTTCTTTATAACATTTTTCACTGCCTGCCCCTTGTATTTATTTATTGTCTTTCTTTCCCATTAGCTCGCCTACTCCTTCTTGTCTTTGTTCTATTAACTGTTGTATTCCCTGTCTTAGATTAATGCCTGGCATTTAGTGGACACTCAAAAATTAGCTGCTAACGAAGGAATTAAAAAATGTTAAACAATTAGCTGAAACTTTGCCATATGCTGGGCCCTGTCCTTGAGGATGCTACAAGGATGGTGCGGGAAAGAGGCCTGAAAATATATACATCATAGATCGACACCTGGTTTTACGGAGGTATATCCAAGGCGCTACAGGATCCCCGGGACTGTAAAACTCCAGGGGTGTGCTAGGGCCTTAGAAAGAAGTCGGTCGAATGCCAGGAGTGCCAGGGACCCAGGCGGAGCGGCAGAACATGCGGCAGGAGACAGCATAGGACTCGTTGGCCCTCCGCTTGGCTTCAGGACACCTTTTCTTGCTCTGAAGGACCCTCCCCTCTTCTCGATTCTGTCTGCGGGACCTCGGTCCCAGCAGAATCTCTCTATCTCGGAACCCCAGCCACATCCTTTCCAATCTCCGGAGACACTAGCCTCGGGTCTCCCAGATGGCTAGCCCGCTACCTGCGCGACCTCCACCTGCTGGGTGCACCCCAGCCCGCTTTGCGCGCTCTCCAGGTTCCCGCCCCCTGCCTGCGGTCTATAGCGTGCAAGACCCCGCCCCGCCCCCTAGGCCCCCGGGACCCCGGCCCCGCCCCTCCCCCGTGGCCCCGCCGCTCAGTCCCGGGGGGCGGGGCCGCGCGCAGCAGCGTCTCCAAGGCGGGGGGCGCGAGGCAGGGGGCGGGGCCTCCCCAGCGCAGGCCAATCGACGCCGCGCTCACATCCATGCAAATATGAGCACAATGGAGCTAGCCCATCACTCGCCCCTGCAAGCAAGCTTGAAATGGGCTTCTACCTGAGCGGCAGCCAGACTGACCAATGACTCTATGTTTTGGGCTGGCGAAGCCCAATGATTTGGCAAGGAAGGCGGGCCAGAGCCGGGTTAGGGTGTCCTTGCAGGGTGTCTGAGCTAAACTTCACCAAATAATAGCTGTTTGTATTTTGGCTGCTGCAGGAGCCATTTTAGGTAAGTTCTTCTCTTAACTTTTTATTTTCCTCCCCGGCCTTGGGGGGCCGGCCTTGTCCGCGGGTCCTCGGCCCCGCCCCGCCGGCCGGGCTGGGGTGCCCCTATGAATGGAGTCGGGATGAGGGGCTGTGGTGGCGCTGAGGCCCGACCGGGCCGGGGTCCGAGCGGGGCCGGCGGCGGGCGGCCTGGCGGAGGGCAGGCTGCGGCCTGAGGCCTGAGAAGAGGGGGCCGGGCGCCGCTGCCGCCGCGCCTCGCTCGCGCTGAGGCCACGCTCGGGCTGGGCGGCCGTCCTTGGGAGTGCGCCGCTGCGGACCGCGCGGAGGGGCGGGGGTCCGGGCAGCCCCCGACCCTAGGCCTGACGGGCGGGGGCGGGGCGTGCGGAGGACCCCACGGGACGAGTCGAGGAGGGAACCCCCAGCCCGGCCGCGCCGCGCCTTGGCGGGGGTGACCGCTATTCCGCCGCCGCCCCCGCGCAGAAGTTGCTCTATTGGCGTCCTGCGTCGGTTTGCAGGGGTGGAGGAGGGTGGGCTGGTGCCAGGCTGCTGCTCCGGGAGGGGGCGGGAGCCCCGGCGCGTCCTCGGAGCGCGCACCCCTCCGCCCCCTTCTTACGCACTCAGGCGCACTGGCCCCAAAAATTGGGACCCTGGAGGTGCCCAGCAACCCTACAGCCAAGTTTTATGCATTATTAGATTGCGTGTTTGAGCTTAAAAAAAAAAAAGGAGTCTGTCCCCTTCAGGCTATTTATTTCCTTTGCTATTGAGAAGTAACGAGGCATTTGCTCCCAAATTTCCAGGGACATGCCTATCAGATGTGCAGAGGGTTGGCAGCGACTTGGTTTTTAAAAAGACGCTATTAGGAAATCCCCTCACTAGTGAGATAATTGAAATTTGAGTTTGTTTGCAGCTTCAGTTTTATTTGATCCAATTAAAAATACATAAGTAGGCACTTAACATTTGTGTACCTAAAGTATTCCTAGTTCCAGTTATGACTGATGGATGGGACTGTGGTTTCGACAGTGTGGAATCTAATAAGGCAGTATGATTCAATTGTGAATTTATAGGCCCGTGTGCTCCGAATTAGGGTTTATGGACCATTAGTAATCTGGCCAAGGTTTTTAGAGAATCCTTGACATCTCCAGGTATCTTTCAGGCTGTATGCAGTATTCCTCACCCCCTCAAAACTGCCCATTTCTGGTGTAAACAAATCTATGGTCAGTGGAAAATACACATTTAAATTTTTTTTTTACAATTTTCAGAACGTCTGCACTACTGCCTGAGATTTCATTGTTTCTCAAATAGCATAGAGGAATAGCATCCTAGTAGGCCCCAAATTTTGACATACCTTGTAGAGATACACGTGTGGCCCTTAGAAGAGTCTGGACAGCAACCACTCGTCTGTGGCACCAAGGCTGATCGTGAGTTGTCTTTCTTACTGAGGATGTATACTCATTTAATGGCACATTGAGTTGGTTGGTAAACCAAATTGGAAGATCAGGTTGGCAACCTCAGGGAGGTAGTTTTTGTGAACTTTGTGGCTCTCTGGCAATAAAAAGAAAGTTTGAGATCCATGTATGATAAAATGATTAGGCACGAATTGTCAAGTAACATGGTTTATGCCAACCAGAACAGGTGGTTTTGTATACACCATGCATGGCTGTCACTGCAGGCCTGGGAAAATTTGTGGTGATAAAATTATTAGTTTTGGACTTCTTTCTGTACCAGGGCAGTTTTCAAGATGAATTATGATGAATTATTTAAACATTTTTCTTGATTAATGGACTATTAAAAGCTATCCTGTGTAACTTTTTTCCCATTTTGCTAACTTTGGAATCTCCCTTATAGTAACCAGACTGTGACACAATTCTTGCTGTAGTCTGGCCATGGGCAAAGTAGCTCCAGAGCGCGTGTGAAGTTAGCTCTTTCTCATTGTGGTATCACATTCTACCTGGAGTCACATCTTCCATACTGCAGTTATTTCTTTGCTTTTTACATTTACCTCTTTTTTGTTATAGCACTGAGGACTCTTTCCATATAATCACTTTTACCACAACTTTTTAATATTTTGTGTGTTTATTTTCATAATTTATTATTAATATAGCTGGAAGTGCCCTGAACTCTTCAGTATGTGGGAACCACACAAGAAGTTGAAAGACCAGTTGGAAGTGAAATGGGGAAACCACGACTAACACTACTGCATTCCTGGAAAATTCTTCAGCAGTTAGTTTTTTGTATTTAGTGATTTACTTTTCTTATAACTATTTAAATACCAAGAAAATCTGAAGCAGAATTGCATCTCTTTGGAAACCAGATCTCATTTGTGACTGTTGCTGTTCTATTACAAGAAACCTATCAGAAAAAAACAAGCCCTTGGGCTACTGTGTCCTGGAGTTCCCTGATTTATAGAAGTTTCGCAGGAGTTTTTGGGTTCTCTTGAAAGTAGAGCTTTGCTCCCTAGCAGAGTTTATGGTTCTGTCCTCCTGTGGTAAACCCTGAGGGAAAGGGGTTTCACACTGTCAGCTCTATTCTCACTGCCTGTGTTTTTCAGCTGCCAAAGAAGGACTGTGTGGTTATGACCAGGTGGAGTCCCATGTGGACCACTCATGTTCTGCACTCTTTTGGACAGGTTTAGGATTCAAGGATTCTGTCTGCAAAAGTATCTGGTATATGACAGTGACAGCATCTAGGACAGTGACAGTATCTAAATCAATTGAGCAGACTGTTCTCTCTCTTCCCTTCTTCCCTGGTATAGCAAGGTTTCAAATAGTTTATTTTTTAATAATACCTAGTGATTCTCTTTATACTTTCATTCCTTGTACAAAGCGTTAGTTTAATTTAGCTGAAGAGCTGCAGTGAATTTCATGGGAATGCCTGAATTCCCCTGTAGCAGGTTACTATGGCAGTCCCCCCTATCCACGGGGGTACGTTCCAAGACCCTCAGTGGGTGCCTGGAACCTCGAGTAGCACCAAACCCTATGTGTACAGTTGACCCTTGAGCAACACAGGGGTTAGGGGTGCTCACCCCTACGCAGTTGAAAATCCAGGTAACACTTTCGACTCCCGCTAAACTTAATAGCCTACTGTTGACCAGACAACTTACTGATAACATAGTCTATTAACACATATTTTGTATATAATATGTATCATATACTGTATTCTTACAATAAAATAAGCTAGAGAAGAAGAAATGTTAAAATTATAAGAAAATACCTATACAGTATTTCTGAAAAAAATCTAAGTAGAACAGTGCAGTTCAAATCTGTGTTGTTCAAGTCAACTGTACTGTTTTTCCTTATACACACATACCTATGATAGTTTAATTGATAAAATTGGCATAGAAGAGATTGACAACAGTACTACAATAGAGCAATTATAGCAATATACTGTAATAAAAGTTATGTGAATGCGGTCTTTCAAAATACTTTATTGTACTGTACTCACCCCTTTTCTTACTTTTTTTTAAAGATTTTATTCAGTTATTTTAGAGAGGGGAAGAGAGGGAGAAAGATTTTATTTAGTTGTTTTAGAGAGGGGAAGGGAGGGAGGAAGAGAGAAACATCAATGTGTGGTTGCCTCTCATGCTCCCCCTACTGGGGACCTGGCTCATAACCCAGGCATGTGCCTTAGACTGGCACAATTTGAACTGGTAATCGCTTGATTTGCAGGCTGGCATTCAGTGCACTGAGCCACACCAGCCAGGGCTTTTTTTTTATACTCTCAATGGTGTGATGATACAGTGCGTATGTGATGTGATGAAGTGAGCTGAATGATGTAGGCATTGAGACAGTGTTAGGCTACTATAAGGGTGACTCGAGCACAAGCACTGTGATACGGAGACAGTAGATCTGATAATTGCGACGGCTACTAAGTGACTAACAGGTGGGCAGCACAGGAGGGTAGCGTATGGAGCTTTTACATTGGACAAAGGGATGATTCATATCCCAGGTGTGACGGCAGGACAGTGTGAGATTTTTATCACCCTACTGAGAATGGCCTGTAATTTAAACTTATGAATTGTTTATTTCTGGAATTTTCCATTTAATATTTTGGACTGTGATTGACTACAGGTAACTTGAAACCACAGAAAGCAAAACTGTGGATAAGGAGGGACTATGATGTATTGCAAACTCCTTGAAATACGTAAAACAATAGCTAGCACTTAGATATCTGTTCTCTAGAGAACATCTTTGCGACAGAATGTGACATACTTGTGAGGAATGTAAAAAGACAGAGCATTGAATGAGTATCTGGTGTGTGTGCAGCACTCAGCCAGGTACTGGAGCTGGAGATGAAAGCCTATTCCTGTTTCCAGAGCCACTCGGTGAGGCTGGACTGCAGCTCAGAGAAGTGAAGTAACTTATTCAAGGCCATAAAGCTAGTAGATGTGAGAGTCAGACTTTGAACCCAGATCATCAGGATGCAAAGGGAATATTCTTTTTACGAACAACCTTATCTGTAAAGATTTTTTTCCCAAAGCTGGGTATGCAGTCGTGTTTTAGGGGCATGGTGCTAAGTTAACTAACACACTTTACTTGCAGTCTTCTATACACATGTTCATTTCTCCTTCATTTTAAGAATTTGTCACTGAAGAGGCATATTGGAGTAGAGTGAGGGCACCCTTTTCTTGTCTCTCTCGTGCAGAATGGTCCTCCTAGGACTTAGGAGTTCAGGCATAACTTGGTATGATGATGAAGTGCAGAGGGAGAATGCTGTCACTTTGTTCTTACCAACCTATTCTAGTTCATATTGTGGAGGTACTGATACCCTCATGAGAAATTCTGTTACTTCCATAAAAGTCCCAAAGGTAGTAAAATGATTATTTTAAAATATCCATCCCTGTTCTCATTTCTGAATTATTGCATAAAATCCAGAGGAAAATATGTATTCTTGCTTATAGTGCCCATATTAGTTGGTTTTTATAGTTTGTAACAGGGATTCTTTATATCATCCTGCATTTATTTCTTATGTCACTTGCCATTATTGAGACTTTTAGAATCTTCGATAATGTATATGGCATATATGGCTCCTGTTTTGAGGAATTTAAAAAAATTGGTGAACCCTTTTTCCTTCACAGTCATGATGGAGGACTTGAAATTTTTAGTAACAAAAAAGGCCTGATTTTTCAATAGACTTCCATGGTGCATTTATTTGCCAGCTATTTCAGAAGAGCTTAATATACTAGGATGTAATTTCAAGAAAATTGGAAAGGAGAATTTTAAGATAACTTCAGGAAACAAATCAAACATAAGTACAGAGTGATAGATATATATTTGAATTTTTTAAGTAAGTAAAGGGAGGCTTTTTAATTTTTCTACTCCCTTATTAAAAGTGTTTCAATCTGTGGCTGGTGTGGCTCAATGGGTTGAGCACCAGCCTGCAAACTGGAAGGTTGCCAGTTCAATTCCCAGTGAGGACGCATGCCCGGGTTACAGACCAGGTCCCCATTTGGGGGTGTGCAAGAGGCAACTAATTGATGTTTCTCTTGCACATTGGTATTTCTCTCCCTCTCTTTATCCCTCCCTTCCCCTCTCTTTAAAAAATAAATAAAATCTTGAAAAGATTCTTCAAGAGAGTATTCACTGATGTAGTATATTATTCTATCAGTAAATTTTTAGTATGTTTTGAATTATCTTGTATACTATGTGACCAAGGTATTTTATTTTTGGAATCTATATTTTTTAATTCTAAAATTCTCTATGTAAAAGGTTAGGCTTCAGATTAAAAGGAAGTCTGACAGCTGTGGTGACATTGACGGCTAGTTCCTACCTGTGTAGGTTGAAACTTTTGTCCTGTGCTCCATGGACTCCTAGGGAGTCTCAGGTGTGTGGACGCCTCCGAACAGTGTGCAGCATTTTGTTTCGTGCGCGTTTTTATGGGAAGCAGATCCTTGCATTTTAGGGTTCTCAGCAGGATGTGTGACTCTACTTTCCGCTCTTCTCCCCACTGTCTCTTCTCACCTGTAGGCAAAAACAATATTAAGGATCATTGATTTGGGTCATTCCAAAACACTTGTTTTGTATGAGCGAAGTCTTGCCTGGAGGCTGACTTTTTTGGGTCTCGTTTTGCCCTTTAGCAGGTCCTGCGGTCTCAGTCTGGATCAGTGTTGCCTGGGCTTGGGAAGTACTTCTGCAGCCCTGCTGGGAGCACACAAGCCGGAGTCGTCCCCGCTTCCCCCCCCCCCGCCCCCCCCCGGCCTCCTCCCCCCACCAGAATTGTCTTGCCTTGGTATACTTGGCAAGCTGTTCCACACCCTTGCCTGGGCAGCCTGATGAGTAAAGGTTGGAGCGGGAGGCATGAGGGCAATGCCGAGACAGTCTTAGACGGTCCTGGGCCTCAGTTCATCCATCTGCCTCTGCAGATGGGACTGGAGGGATGGCCGTGGCAAAAGCTCCTGACATGTCCTTGCTTTGAACACTACTTATTCATTGCTACTGCTTCATTCAGTATGTTAGGAGGAAAAGGGTTTTCTTTAATACATTATAAGAGGAACAATTAAAAAGAATCCTTCCATTTTTATATTTTCCAGACTTTGTGTGAGATGCCTTGTAACTTTTCTGTCAGTGTTGTGCATTTTAAGGGAATTTATCTTAAAATAATGTTCAGTTGAATGTGTAACCTTGTTTTACATGCATATGTCAAGTTCTGTTAAACCAAGTGTTACTATAGGAAGAAGGATCACGTATTAAATTTCTCTGAGCCACATTTTCCAATTTACTCAGGTAAAAGGCTAGCAAATTGGTAAAACGAATTAAAACGAATTCTAGAGAGACAAGAAAATGCTAAGAGCAGTATCTCTAGGAAGTGGCTGAACTGGAAGTTACCCTGGAGATTTTCATAGAAGTTCATTTGTGGGGCTAGAAGGGAAGTTGAAAATCTGTTTGTTTGGTTTGATATGTAAATTGGGGAAAACACCTCAGCTTTAGGCAGTTCTTTCCCTAAGTATATATATTTTAAAAAAAAAGGACTCTTTAGATTCAAGGAAACCATCAGTATTCTAAGAAATCTTTCACAAGATTATGTCTGGTAAGCTAGGTCCAGATCTTAGATTTTATTTACTGAGATAAATGTTACATAATTTAACAGAGAATTTATTAATGTTCATTGTGTATTTTGGCATAACACCCCTTGCAGTGTCAGCAGCCTAAATTCCACCATGGGTTGTCATGAAAAAGTCAAGCTATCATGCTTGTTTACCGTGTGACAGAATTGGACCACATTATAACTGACGACACCATCGGACTGCTTTTTTAAGCAAACCCTGTATAGTGTCGTTTTAAGGAACTCAAGGGTATTCAGCATAATGGAAATAACAGTTTTGCTTGAGTTGTAAGAGTCCTGGGAGGGAATGACGGAGGATGTGGAAGAGATGGTTAATGACCAGCTCCAGGGCTGTTCAAGGCTAGTCTGCGGGTCTGTGCCGGTCTGGGGGCTGTCGGTGCCCTCTCTGTGACGGGGTAAGTCCAGAACTGCAAAGGAAGCATTTAGGTGCTTTTATAGATTTTTTTTTGGAAAATGATTTGTCTGTTGAATTTAATAATAAAGAATATAAGTTTATAGTGATCCTTGTTTTATCTGTATTTTTGTTCTCGTTTAAATTTTTTCCTGGTAATTCCTTTTTCTGGTGTTTTATAAAAGTGCTGGTCTGTGATGGAACGGGAGAAACCAGAAGCAAGTGTTTTACCATAGAGAGCGCTGCTCAGGGTGATGGGCAGCATCAGTATTATCTTGGAGCTTGTTAGACACAGAAAGTTTTGGCCCCCATCCCAGACTGACCGAAATAAACTCCCTTGGGTGGGGACCCAGTAATCTGTGTTGTAACAAGCTATCCTGATGATTCTCGTGCACATTAAAATTTGAGAAAGTGTTCTTCTAGATCAGCACTGTCCAGCAGAACTTCGAGCTGTGGTGGAAAATGTCATACGTTTGTGTGGGACCTCCTAGGCACATGTGGCTGTTGAGCCCCTAAAAGGTGGCTAGTGTGAATGAGGGACAGAATTTTAATTTTATTTACTGTTACATTTAAGTAGCCACATATGGCTAGTAGCGTTGCCATTTGCCAGAAACATTTTAGACCATTTAGCTGCCCCAACCTCTTTTTTTTGGGGGGGGGGAGGGCTAGAATTTTTTCTTCATTTGGAAAGGAAACTATATTATGGGACATGACTACCCTTTAGCCGAAAGTGAGACTGAGCAAATCATTTAATAAAATTCAGCATGGTTTGCATATTTATATATTTACCTCCTTATTTTTTTACTGGACAGTTAATTTGATGTTATGAAAATGGTATGATCAGAAAATAAATTTAGGTATGTGTCTTGTAAGGTTTGGAAACTACAAGTAGCTCTTCCAGTGAGAGGCCTTATTGAACCTACATTGCAGCCTTTTGTCCTGTGTCCTGTCTTATGACCCCGCATTTCACGGCCGTGACTAACGTGCGTGATGCCTTTCAGCGTGACTTCCGAAGCTGCTTCCTTCCATGTAGGAGACAGGCAGGCTTCCTTCAGGGCAGTGCTGTAGTTTTCAGTTACCAGTATCAGACACTAGTTACTGAGGGTCCTCATTCCTTCAGTTAGTGAGACTTTTCTATGTGAAGTATTTCCGGTGTTTCAGTTTACTTGGAGAATGATTTTTCAGTTTACAAAGATAATCTTTGTCTTTAATAACAGTCACGAAGTCTCCTCGAAAGATTGAGACCTATTCTCTGTCCCCAATACATTTAAAAATTGATTTGATAAAATAAAGGATTTCTTTTACTCACTCAGGGTTGTATATGCTTCCCTGCTTTCAGCCCCTTCTACTTGTGCTTCAGATTTTAAACTCTAAATCAAGGATAACATTGATTCTAATATTTTGATCAATATCCATGCAGAATTGGAAATTATTTTATAATTGACAAGTAGAAGGATCATGGCTATGGAAGTATCCACATGTATGGATAGAATGTTAGCTTTATAAAATGCATAATGAATCTTTCTAATTGCACTGTAATTTTATTAAGTATATTTGCCAGGTTTTAGGTTTTCTTTTTTTTTTTTTTTTTTAAAGGTTTTAGGTTTTCAAGCAGGAGATTGTTAGTCATTTCAGCAGTGGCAGTAAGGGGTCCCATGTGCTTTATACATTCATAGAATGAGTCACAAGTCTTAAAGATTGTGGCGAGGGCTGCAGGAATAACAAAATTAATAATAATGATGATTATTATATAATAATCTTATTATTATACTATATAACAATCATCATTATTATTTTAACCCTCACCCAAGATATGTTTAAGGATTTTAGAGAGAGAGTAAGGTAGTGGGAAGAGGGAGAGAGAAACAGTGATTGGTTGCCTCCTATACCGGGGATTGAACCCACAACCTAGGCATGTGCCCTAACTGGGAATCGAACCTACATTGCAGCCTTTTGTCCTGTGTCATGACCCAACTGAGCCACTTGGCCAGAGTGGAATAACAAAATTATTAATGCTGCAGTGTCCATTGCTTTGTCTATGGCATGAATTAATGTTATATGGTCTTTTCTGGGTGTCCATTGAAAAAGAAATGTTTTTCATTGGACACCAAGAAGAGTGCTGCTGTGCTCAGGCAAAGGGAGTAAAGCTGTTTTGGGAGGTTGTGTGAGCTTGGGAGCAGGGGCCTCTGTTTATCCGAAAATGCCACAACTAGCACTGATTGCGGAGCTCACTGTTCTGTACCATGCTTTGGGCTCCTTTGTCTTTCTCGGAAGGATTTCAAGTTACTGATTTATAGGCATATGTTTGGATTACTGTTTTGGGGTCTTAAGGGCTTGGAAAACCCCATCTGTTGGAACTGAGACCTGATAGTTGACAGATCCCAAGCTTAGAAGGTGTGGAAGTTCCTTGCTTCAAATTTGTGCCCATCGTTGTCACTGGTTTCCAGAGCTGTGACTGGCATGAGTAAGAGATGTTACGAGAAGACTGATTTCACAAGGCATGCCCCAGTGTTGGTCTCCTCATCTGTGCATGATAGTCGTACTCTATTCGCGCTCATCTGCTGAACTGCAACGTTTCACGTTTGCAAGGCTCTCCCTGGGTACTCCCGACTTTCTTCTGTGTTCACTCTTGAGTTAAGCTTTGTTGCTACCAGTATAGCTGTGGTCGTGGCAGTTATTTCTAGTTCAAGACTTAAGCATTATCAGATTTCACACAATTCAGCATATTTATTAAGTAGGTTCTTCTAGACCAAGACCTCCTTCTGGCATCTCAGAATTGCAGAAGAGTAGAGTTGGGACTCCAGAGGCCATCTAGTCCAATTTTGTCATCTTATGGATGACGGAACAGAGTCCTGGTTATGTAAATATGTTCTGAGGCCGTAGAGCTGGTCTATGGCCAAGTTAGGATTAGAATTCACTTCTTATCTTACTGAGTAGGATTCTCTCCCTGCTGATGGTTAGGGTCCTGAGAACCCATGTGGAAGAGTTTCCCTTGAGAACTTTTGGGGAAAGGATGGGGAAGGAGTACTCTGAGATTAGAAGTGAATTTGGGGAAGTCTGCACATTCTTTTTTTTCTTACGTTCTCCAAAATAAAATAAAGATAATTATCAGTGAAATTTTACATGTCTTGAATGAGTAAGAATGAATGGTACTATTTTGGTAGCTCTTGTTTACTAGAAACATTCGGCATGTCCTCCCCTGTGGGTAGCTCTGTTTACTATGTTTTGCTTACTGGAAACTTTTTGGCATGTCCCTGTGTTATATCATCATGAAATGCTTGTAAATTCACCTTTGCTTTATTGCATGATAGATTTTTTCACATCTACATTTTCGTTTTAGCTTTATGACCTAAAGTTATTAGAATGGGTTTTTCCCAGACCCCTCAGTAATCATGATGATAGTAACAGCAGCTGTCAATCACTGAGTGCTTACTATGTGCCAGGTATGGTCCTAGGCTCTTTTGTAGTGTGATGGTCATTAGGGCTGTTCACCAGTATTCTGGGGGCATTGACTGATTGCGCTTGTCCATCATCTTGAAGTTGAGCACGGCCGGCTCTATGACTTGCTTTGGATATTGAAGTTTGAATGGAAGTGATGTGAGACCCTTCTAGGCAGATACCTTGAAATGTTTTCCTGAAAGAAGTCTGCAGTGGTTACATAGTGTAAGCAAGTAAGTCAGTGTTTTAAACCACAGAGTTTTTTAAATGGAGTTTTAACTGCAGCATAGCCAAGCCATCCTGATGAATATACATGGATTATTGTTGGTTCTGCTCATGGCTCAGTGATGATACTAAGCCCATTGTACAGTTGAGGAAACGAGACAGAGGAATCAAGTTGTCTGTAATTGCAGAACTCATAACCCAGGCAGTTGGAGCCCTGCATTCTTAAGCACTGTAGTTTGCTGCCACCCTCTATTCCGTGCTGTCTCAGTACCCACTTTTAAATACAGACTGTGGGCTGTGCCCATGGTAACTTCGTGCCAAAGCTTATGTTTACCTCTGTTTTATCCCTTCCTACATCTGCCACTGAAGTTGTAGCCCCATGGGTACTTGTCTCTTACCAGCATTTGTCCTTCCCACTGTGGTACTGAAAAAATCTCCATTCCTTTTCTGTCATCTATTATCTGCATTTACTGCACTCTGGAAATCCATCTTTCATGTGACAAGGGAAGGTTTTTGCTTTAAATATCTGCACATCTCTAATATTTTCTAAGTAAATTTCTCAGAAGGCCACTTTTAGGTTTATGAATAGGAGGCTGTCCAGCAATCATAAAGTTACTACAGCTAGTGGTTAAATGCGTGGATTCTGCAGCCAGACCACTTGGGTTTGAATCCTAGGTCGGCCACTTACTGGCTGTGTGAACTTCTCCATGCCTAAGTTTGCTCATCTGCAAGATGGAGATAAAGAGTTAATAACCTATCTCATGTGGTTGTTTCGAGGATTAAATTAATTCATTTATGTAAAGCCTTGGAATATACCTGGCACATTACAAGCATGGTTTAAGTGTTGGATATGTGTGTGTGTATTTTTTTTAATCCTCACCGGAGGATATACTTATTGATCTTAGAGAAGAGGGGGAGAGAAACATCTATGTGGGAGAGAAACATCAATTAGTCGCCTCCTGTACATGCCCCGACAAGCTTGAACCTGCAACCTAGGTATGTGCCCTGACCAGGAATCAAACCCTCAACTTCTGAGCCACCTGGCCAGGGCTTAGGTGTTGGATATTTTAAAGAACCAGGTGTTATAGACCCAAGATGAAGGGAGATAGGTCATTATTGATCTTAATTTTTCAGATGTTAATATTAAGATACTAAAGGTTTAATACTTCCTTTAATTAATTTTTCCTTTTATTCAACAGGGATTACTGCAGAACTCTGCAACACACTAAGTTCTGTAAGCCTGGAAGCTGGGGGTGGCGGTGGGGGGTGGTGGATGACCTGGAGCTTGCCCTCTAAGAGTTTACAGTAAGAAGGGGGAGATAAGATACTCTTGTACACAGATAATTGTGCTATTACAGTGCAGCCCGTAAAAAGTGTCATAAGACAAGAATGATAAAGAGAGTTCAGAAAAGGGAGAGAGGGAGTCAGAAAAGGCTTAGAGTCAGACAGGACATGTATTAGGGTTTGGAAGGATAGGCAGCATTTGGATGTGTAGAGACTGGGTGAGATTGGCAGGAAATCTCTAGGTGAAAGGAAGCATTACAGCAGAAACCTTTAGTAAAGATGTTCATTTACCCATTCAGCAAATATATTGGACATTTACTAAGTGCTAGGCACTGATATAAACCCTGGGCACACACAGTAAACAAAATGAAGTTTTGCCCTGACCAGTGGGGCTCAGTTGGTTGTGCATGGTCCTGCAAAGTGAAAGGTCACAGGTTTGATTCAGGGTTTGGTCACATGCCTGGATTTCAGGTTTGGTCCCCAGTAGGGTCATCTACAAGAGGCAACTGATGGATGTTTCTCACCTTCTTTCTCTCTCTCTTACCCTCTCGCTAAAAATAAATAAATGAAAAATTAAAGAAACAAAACAAAAGCAAAGTTTCTGCTCTCATGGAGCTTGTGTTCTAGTGAGTATTTGAATATGCAGAACCACAATGTAACAAGTGGTGATGAAGCAGGATAATGAGACAGAAAATAGATTTATAAAACTAAGAAAAGCACGATTAACTTCAAAGTGTTTTTTAGGGTGTCTTTTGAGGAAACTCAAGGCAAAGCTAAATGGCTTTTTCCTCAGCAAGGGGCTGTATCTGAGCTGTTATCCAGGCTCATGGTTCTCTGCCCCTTGCTCCTGGCTTATCTGGATATTTTCCTTCTTTCGAGAACAAGTCCCAGTGTCTTCATGAGGCCTTCCTCCCGTACGTCTGCCAGAAACACTCTTTCCGCTCTACACTGCTGGGGTCAGATCTTGCCTGTGTAGCCTCGGCATTTCATGTTGAAGTGCCTTTCTCTTCTCATGTTGTTACTTGTTTACTCCACAGTATATGATGGCCATTTATGTAGTAAATAATTTGTGAACTTTCATTTTGTTCCAGCCACTACTAGGCACTGAGAACTTGAAGATAAATGCACAAGGTCTCTGTCTTTGAGGAATGCACAGTTTATTAGAAGGGATAAAAATGTAAACTGCTACTGCAAACATCATGATGAATGCCAAATTAGAGCTATGTCCACAGTTTTGTTCGGATGCAAGAAGGAGCAAACATCTCCCTCAGTTGGGGGGCGTTAGTTAAGGCTTTGGAGAGGAAGAAACTTTTAAACTGTTTTTTTGAAAGTTGATTTGGAGTTTAACGTTTAGAGACTGGGATTGGTGTCGGAGTTTTGAGTCTTGTGTACAGAGAAAGTGTCTGTGAAGAGGTGTAGGCAAGTGGCCATTCGTCGTGTGCCAGAGTGCAGTGCGGAGCTGTGGAGTGATGGCGGGCGATGCTGGGCGATGCTGGGCGATGGTGCCAGAGGACTGGGTGGGAGACACTGCAGAGCTCGGAGGTCACGGTAAGGAGCTTAGAGTTGTTTTGCCAGTGAGGATTCGTCTGAGGTTTTAATGTAGGAGAGCAGTTTGTATTCTACCCTTAGCCAGCAGGGGTTGGATTACAACAGTGGTGCTCAAACTTTAGAGCATGTTAGAGTTATCTGGAGAGCTTTAAAAAGCACCAGTGCCCCGGCTGCACACAGTAAAGTCAGATTCTCTGGAGAGAGACAGCCAGGCGTTGGACTTCTTCATAACTTCCTGATGTGATTCCAGTGTGCACCCAGGTCTGAGGACCAGTGGTTCAGAGCGGCCCGATGACGGGTTAGTGGATTCCGTGGCTACTGCAGTGTCCCGACCGGGATTTAAATTTTTGAATGAAGGCATTGGGAGTGGGGACAGGGGAAGATGGAGCCAGCCATTATTATTTTTCTTTAATATTCTGTATGTTTATTGTTTCCAACAGAATTGCGACCCCCAGGGGCGCAAAGTTTAGTCTTTGTACAATTCCTCATAGGGATTTGTACATAGTAGGTTCTCAGTAAATATTTGTCTTGATTAAAGTCAGTTTCCTTTTGTTCAAGTACTCGTAGTTGCATACTTAGGGCATTTTTATTTCATTTGCTTTTTTCCTTTTTGTTATTAAATAGAAATTCTTTTAGGGATGATGTAGGTGGAGGTAAAACTTTTTGGTTTTACTTCTTCATAATCCTGATTAAAGATTTAGGAAGTTAAACTTCAGTAATTAAAACAAGAGGTCTGCATATGAGCTTGGTTTACAGTACTGTCTCTCTAAGTCAGTTTTACTCTTAGCGTTTGTGTAAAACCCATTAGTGCTAATGCACGGTTGATAAAGAAGAATCCAGGCTAAGTATCTAGATTCTTAAAGTATCTGTAAGGTTTATCTTCCGTAATATGTGGAAGGTTAACTTTAAAAATAACACCTAGATTCTGTAACCTGTTCATCTATGTCGTCCTACTCAGGAATTTGTTAGAGTGGTGTAGAGACTTTCTTGGTTTGTGTACTTGAAATAATTTGTTTCTGCCAACTAAGTTTATTTGTGAATGAGGGTAGTATTTAAAAATGCTGTGAAGCTTTTTGTGTGTGTGTCCACTCTTTAGCCTCTATTCTAATGAAGACAAGTTGGAACAGAGAAATTAAAACCTTTTTGTATTTGAAGGCATTTCTACGCACCCCCCTCCATTTTGTATCTTAAAAAGCACCAAACCTGCAAAAAGTTACGAGAATAATACCATACACCCATCTCTTCTTTAACCTGGATTCACCAGTTATTAATATTTTGCCAACTTGCTTGATAGCTTTCTCTGTCTACATACATATACTGTTTGTTTGTTTGTTTTAAGCCATATCCTTTGAGAGTTCCTTTTGGACATTGTCACACTTCACACTAAATACTAAATACTGTTCCATCTTTATCCTGAGAGGAAGGACACATAACTCTACTATAGTTTATATTACCCAGGAAACTTGATATGAAACCACATGAAACATGTAGTCCGTATTTAAAGTTAGCTTTTTCATTTTTCCTGACCTGGAATTCAGTCAAGGATCATACATTGTATTAAGTTGTCACATGGCCTTACCATTTTGGTGCACACGACGATGTTCCAAACACCTGAACCACGTAGCTAAGCTAGGGCTAGTTCATGGGTTTTACTTTTTTAAAAAGACTGTTAAGGACCTCCCTACCTCTTTAATATTCCAGTGATTGTGTCCTTTTGGGCTTTTGCCCTTCTTGCTTTATATCCCTTCCTTCGCAAACGACTTCTTTCCTGTTGCTTCACTCTCGATGGGTCTGAAATCTTTATTTCTGTCTCCACCCTCTTCTGTGCTTCAGACCCTCATTCCCAGCTACATGCACAGCAGCTCTACCTGCCTGGCCCAGGGGTAAAACTTTCCTTTTAGTGTAGACCTGAGCACCGGTTCGAGTATTGGGTGGGGTGCGAATGAGATGGTGTTCTGTCAGGGCCTGGGAGCGACAGGCTCCTGTCCTTTGCCAGCTCCTGCCCTTCCTAATGACCCCCCACATCTGCCAAGGTGAACCCAAGTGAGGCCTTGCCAGCAACACCTTTTCTGGCTAAACATGGAGTCTTTGGAAGTTAGGCTTCACGAAGGAGTTTTTTTTTTTCTCTACTTTTTTTCCCAATTATTATATATTCCCCTGAGGAGCCTTTTTAGACTATATTTTTGCATTATTGCCATTTTACCCATGAAATTTTAATGCCACAAATGCAGCGTATCTGTTTATGAGTGTATATCTGCTTAACACGTAAACAAGTAAGATCTTTTAACCCCCAGGAACCATTTTTGTCTCCTTGGGGTTATATAGCCCCATTGAAAATGCATGTTTTAACCTAGAGACGAAGCAGGCCAGAGTCTGCTTGCTCTCCCTCTTACTCACAGATAGTTTACCGAAGGCTCGTATCTGACTCCTAAACTAGTTTTGTAATCTTGTCGTGACCATGATATGTTGTGTGCAGTGTACACACATATGTGATGCAAGGGTCTTCGTACTGTGTTCATTCTTCTACCTGTAATGTACTTTATTTTATTCTGTATTTAAAAAAATAGCTATTGAGATAGTACATATAACATTTACCCACTTTATTGTATATATTTTTTTAATTTGAAAAGAAACGCTGGTCATGACTGACTGACTTGTGAAAGCTCACCAGCCAGCATGAAGAGCGCTGCCTAGATGTGGCTGGTCTAGAGACTGCCCGCTGTCCACCTGAGATGTGAAAAGAAAGAGGCGGGCAGCATCCTCCTCTTGGACCGCTCTGCTCACTGAAGTCATTGGCCTTGGTTTCAGTAATACCCTTGAATCTTGACCATACTGGCAGCTTTACTCCTTGGGATGGAATAAAGGATGGGGAGCTCATGGCAGTGAAGGTCTGTGGTGAGCTTTTTTTTTTTTTAAGATTTTATTTATTTAGTTTTACAGAGAGAGGAAAGGAGGGAAACATCAATGTGTGGTTGCCTCTCATGCGCCCCCTCCTGGGGACCTGGCCCATAACCCAGGCATGTGCCCTGACTGGGAATCAAACTGTGACCCTTTGGTTCATAGTCTAGCGCTCACTCCACCACTGAGCCACACCAGCCAGGGTGAGCTTTTTCAGACCATAAGTAAAATTGCTCTGGTGACTTTGAAAGGGCGCACCTTCCAGGAAGGTGGAGTGGACATCCTCATTCTGTGGTTTGTAGTGCCAGCATCCCCTCTCCCTTTTGAAATAAGAAAGAAAGAGATTAGAAAGTGGGTGGGGTAGGGGGAGGGAAGATTGATCTAATGTTAGATAGTAGAGCCGGAAATTCTTGAAATCCTCGTTGCTTAACTGGGTTTATCCATAAAAAATATTTGAGAGAGTGACTATAGAGATCTGTATATTTGATCAATTTACTGTCATTAATCTGTTCAAAAGCGAAAGAGTGCCGAGGAAGTGAAATAGGAAACTGAGTTTTCATTAGGAAAACTGGAAGAGGAGAGGGTCTTAAGAATGAGGTGCAGTTTTGCTTTACTGGGGTGTATTCATGGTGAGAGGGAGGCCCTGCATGTATCTAGGGGAATTAGCTGTGTGAAAATGGGAGCATAGAAAGGCTCAGAGTGCTCGGCAGGACAGGAATTTGATAGGACCAGGTAAAGCCCAGGCATCCCCATCCCACCTAGAGCAGCAGAATAATTAGCAAACATTTATTGAGTGGTTACTATATGCCAGGTACTAAGCATTTTATATTTAGTCTCATTTAATCCTTTAGAACTGTGTGAGATTGTAGGTTGTGTTATTATTCCCCCCCCGACCCCCTGCTCATTTTACTGATGAGAAAACTGAAACTGAGGCACAGGGAGGTAAGGAACTTGTTCAGGGTCACACAGTTACTTGTTCTTACGTGTAATACCAGTGCAGGACTTTGGAGACTCTGCCTTGAAGTGGATGAACCCACTGCTTCTGGGACCATGTCTGCTGTACCTCTCTCTCCAGGAGCACAGGCCTTCTGGCAGTCCCATACTCTTCATTCTCTTCATTTACGTCATTTAGTCTCCAGGTTGCCTCTGAAGTTCACAGAGGCTGGTGACTACCATACTAAAAATAACATTGTCCTAGAGAATATTTATAGTTTTTTTCACTCCCTCTTTTGAGTACAGACTGTGCCTTATCTGGGAATACCACTTATTTTAGGACTCTGTAATTGGACATTTAAATGGTAGGGCTTGTTTGGTGGTAGTCATATTTCAAGTCAGTTCAACAGACATTTGCATGCCTCCAGACTTTGGAGAAAGTACCCTGCCGTGTACTTGGTGCTGGGGGGAGAAATGTGATCACGGTCTAGAAGTGTACGAATGCCAACACAGATGTGACTAATATTTAAACTGCAGTGAAACAAAGTAAGTAGAACAGTCTAAGGAGCATAGAGGAGGGTGGGAAGGTTTAGAAGTTCCCCAGAGAGTTAACATCTGATTTTGGTTTTGAAGGATGAATAGGAGTTTGCCAGGTAGGTAGACAGTTGCAGAATAAAGTGATGCTTGCTAGAGAGATGGACAGAGGCTTCCTTCTGATACTGTTTTCAGTGTTTCTAGATTCTTAATGCAGTAGAAAGAGCTTCCAGTTGCAAAATTTCCTTTTTTTCTCCTAGTATCTTAAAATGCCATTGGGTTCCTGAGCCTCAGCAGGAGGGCTGCTCACCTAGGGATTATGGCTGGGGCCAGTTTTAGGAGGGAAGAATTCCTCCCCATTTAGCACCTGCAGGCACACTGCAGCTTGGGGTAGAAGTGAGTTTTCTGCTTATGTGAGGGAATGACGGTGCTCCCTAACCTAGCTTCAGTTTAAGACTTGGATTGCAATTGCTTGCTGAGCCTTTTCTTGTATGAAAATAGTACACTGATTATTGTTATTCAAAAATTGTTTAGGCATTCAACCACAACATTAATTGAGCACTGACTTTTTCGGATGGAGAGTGTGTTAGGACCATACATAGAAATAGGGTTTTTCAATATAACATGCGCTCAGCAAAGTGTACAAGTCTCAAGTATGCTGCTTGATGGAGTTTTTACATATGTATATATACCTGTGTAACCACCACCTTCAAGATTAAGATAGAGAACACTTCCAGCATCCCAGAAGGTTCTCTCGTGCCCCTTCTCTGGTAATACCCGTACTTCCCTCCCTCCCTCTCCCTGCACTGTTCCCCCTTGCACTGTTCTGACTTCTGTTGTTCAAGATTAGTTTTGCCTATCCTTGAACTTTATTTAAATGAAATCATACAGAATGTATGTTTTATATCTGGCTTCTTTACTCAACTTTATGATTATGAGATTCGTCCAAATTGCCGGAGAGCACTAATTGCCAGACACGCCGTTAGGAAGAGACCCAGAATGATCCCACGTGAGTTTTGCCGTTGAAATTTAGTGTGAATTTATTGGTGGCATTCATTTACTCAGTACACATCTGCAAGTGCCATACACCAGGTGCTTTGCCAGGGCCTGGGGCTCAAAGATGAGTAAGTGTCTGCCACCAAGAAACTTTCAGGCTTATGAAGGAAACATCACTTTGGGAAGAAACTTTGAGAAAAACACTGATGTGTAAGTTTGCGGTCTTAGGCTGGAGCCATGGGAGACAGCCACTTGGGCGAGTGGTTGTAATGTATCACTGTGGAGAAGGCAAGGGATGGAAGTGAATTTTGGTGGTAGTTGTGTAGCTAAGGAAAAAGCAGCCGGCGGTGCATTACTGTTGATGTTGTAGAAGACTTTTATGAGGTTAGATAAAACTATAGAGATGCTTATTATGAATGTGGTGGGGTTTTTTTCCAATAATTGAGGTGACTTTAGATGTCTCATCAAGCCATCACAAATTCCCTAAGGGTAATTTTAGTTGCAGCATCTCTTCCTTAATCAGGGGATTTTGTAGCAAAATGTGTTTCTGGTTGTATCGGTTTGCTGAGCCTGCTATCATGAAATACTGGGGACTGGGTGGCTTACATAGGTATTATTTTGTCACAATTCAGAAAGCTAGAAGTTTAGATCAAAGTGACAGGTTTGGTTTCTTCTGAAGCCTCTCTCCTTGGCTTGCAGTCCTCACCATGCTCTCACTGGGTGTTTTCTGTGTCCTAATCTCTTCTTAAAAAGGATACCGGTCATGCTGGATTAGGGTTCACCCGTAAAGACCCCATTTTAATTTAGTCACCTCTCTGAAGGCCCTGTCTCCAAATACAGTCGTATGCTGAACTACTGGGACTTGGAGCTTCACTTCAGCCTATGAATTTGGGGGTGGGGACACAGTTAAGTTCATAAAGCCAGGTTTCAAACCTGCTGTGACGTTGTTGGGCTGTCTGAGGGGTGCTGCCGGGGGGAAAAAGCAGGGGTCAGAACAGGGCCAAGACGAGCAGGTGGCAGTGTTGTAGACCAAAGTCTGGTGTGACCCTGTGGGGGCAGGGCTTGCTCCTTAGTGCCCTCTCTGAATTCATAGTATCTGGTCTCTGCACATGCACCCTGGAGCCTTGGGTGATGTGTCTCGACTCTCCTGTAGCAGCGTTTCACATTCATACCCTTGCCATGATCTCATGGTTAAGACAGTGTGGTGTTTTATCAATTAATAAAGATTGAAAATAAGGAATAAGAAGAACCTAAACCATAAACACATCACAAGGAAGATAATTTCCTAACTCTTAATAACCTGTTCCAGTGCCTAACAAACCATATCCACCTCTCTTGCCATTTAACCCTTTTATTTGATTGGGGCAGAGTTGAACAGCCTTGGCATTCTGCTTATCAAAACATTTGAATACCAAAGAGCTGTTTCTAAGTCAGATCACATCAACCTTCCTTCTCCCGTGTGGGTAGGGAACTGTTTTCTCTAGAAGGATTTTATTTTGGCTTTTCTATTACAATGGCCACCTAGTGGGTAGAGGGTGGGGATTCTTCTTCTTTTAAGGGAGTGTTTTTTAAGGAAGTGATTTTAGATGGTCTTAAACTTGTTTCATTGAAGACAGAAATCTCATGAGGATTAATTTTGGAGGGACTGCTTTTGTTTAATCTGCATTGGCATTCTGTGGTAGCAGATAAGGCTTGTATAGGTACCAGGAACTGGAAAACTTTGGTTTTCAGTGTCATGGTGTTTATTATAATGGCGTATATCCTAGAGTCACTTTAAGGCCCTTTTCCAGAATTAGAACTTTAAAGCTTCTTGGCTATTAACATGCAGAACTCACGCAGAGTTGAATGAGGTGGCGTTAGCTCCCACCCACTCACATTAGACCCAGCCTACAGGGAACAGGGGATCTTGGAAAGTCACAGCATGCCCCTGTGTTTTCACGGTGCATCTGTACAAATGCCATTGCAGCTCCCTTGCCTCCTTGTTCCTCTCTCAACTGCGGGCTGGTTGGCTGTGAACTTGCCAGGATGGTCTGGGTCAGAAGTAAGCACTTAAAAATCTTTGAACAACAGTCAAAGGTAGTGTGTGCTGTGACTCTAATTTCTGTCTAAATTAATAATACTTGTGTTATCTTTGACTTGCCCGGCTGTTTACTAAGGGATAAAGTTCTTTTAACAGATACTACTGAGTCATTATAAATTCTTTTAACAAGAGGTAAGTTCTTTGTTTGAAATGGTCACAGTTCAAAAGCACACCCAGAATTTTACTTCATTAAAAAAAAAACAAAACTGTCATTTTCAAAGTTCTCTCTGTTTAGGACAACACTGTTTCTTAGACCTCCAGCAAATTAAATGTTTTAACTTTCTAAATTTTTCTGTTTTGGTTTCATTTTGTTTTCTACCGTTTCATTCTACTCTACCTTTAGATTTGACTTTTTTCACTTTTTTTTTGTAATTCATTACTTTCTTCTTTTTTATAAACTAGGTAGATAATACTGTTCTAGAAAATTGTGTTTTAGCTGTACATATGCTGACAGAGCTCCAGAGCTTTGGATGTAGAAACCCGAGGCCTCTGGACCTGCCGCAGACCGATCTGAAGTTCTGTGTACCTTGGTAGAGTCGTCTGGTGTTTATCAGCACCTTCTGTCTAAGGAGATCCTTGAGCAGCTGCTGCCACATTTTTTAGACAGGTCTTCTGATTTTCATAAATTCCCCCCCTTTTTATTTCATTGGAAATATTTCAACAACATAATTCAGATGGTACCCTGCCTCTTGAGCGGAGAAGGGAGGTGGGATCATAGGTCGCATTGCGTTGGAGAGTGGGTGCTCCCAGTGTGGCATGCCTGTGCTCCTGGAGACTTTCCTAATCTGTGTTTTCATTAGAGTCTTTGAGTTGCAAGGAACAGAAATTTAAGCCACGTTAGTTTAGAAAAGTGGTGTAGAGTAGAGTGGTGTAGTAGATTGAGTGACCCCAATTCTTGACTCTCCTGTAGCCGTGTTTCCCATTCATACCCTTGCCATGATCTCATGGTAGATGGTATTATGTCCCTACCCCTTAATTTTGGGCTTGGCTGTATAACTTGCTTTGGCCCAGTAGGATATTAGTGGACATGATGAAAGGAGAGGTTTGCAGCACGCTTGGGCTGATGGCCGTGACTTCCTGTGCTTTGCGTTCACCTTGAGAAGGACCCTGAGTGGCTGCAGCCTTTTCAGGGTGGGCCTCAGAGTGAGGCCATAGAGCAGAGCCACCACAGCAGACTTGTGGCTTAAAGTGGAGCCAGTCTAACTCAGATGCCTGAGGGAAAATTAAATACTTATTGCTGAATGCGTGGAGATTTTGTGGTCTATTGTTGTGTAGTGTTGTTGCGGCAATAGATGAGTAACAGAGTCATCCTGCTGGGTCCAGGGCAGCCCCAGGCCTTTAGCAGCAGGCTTTCTGGGACGGTCTGTACCAGTACTTTGCCGTCATTTACATGATGCCCACTGCCGGCGGCCCATCCTTCTCTTCCCACCCACTAGCTTCCTCACCCTGCGTATTGCTCTCTACTCTGTTGCTTCTGCGTACTTGCATATCACGTCTTTTCTTAACTTTTCCATGTCCAAGGCTTCTTGAAGCTCCTCCAGCCTTTCTCAACCTCATGACTACTCAGCTTCTACTCTTGTTGCTTAAGGTCATTCTTTTGGTTCTTTCCATTTCAGATATATGAGAAAATCGATTTTTGCCAAGCAGGGTTCCCCCCACCCCCACCCCAGAAATGTCATGTCCTTAGTTGTTGGCCTTTTTTTAGGTATTGGCTGCCCTTGGGTCAGGGGCCCATGTCTGGTCCAGTTAGATGTGTCTGGGGGTGTGCTGGGAGGAGGGACATGTCTTGAAACACATGAGTGCATAGCCTTATTAATAGAGGCTGTGAATGTGTGGAAGCCTTAGTGATAAGACAAGTCTTATACACAGTGTTGTATTTCATCCGGGGATTTTAGTATTAAAGGTTGTCAGTGTCTGGCTTTATCAGTTAACTAGAAGGGAAGCTGTTAACTTGGCTTTTGCAAGCTTTCAATTTTCTGGGGCTGCATTTCATTTTTCTGTTTCCTAGTTCCAAGATACCAACCTCACAGTGTGAATTCTCAGGATGAGTCTCTTCTGAGGGAAAATGTCAGAGAAAGGACCATCTACTGGGAGGAAAGCTTACTCATGCAAAGCCTTCCAGTGAGTTGAGAAGAAAATAAATAGGCTTACTCTGAAGATTTAGGCCATGTAGGCTTACAAGGTTGTGCTTAATTTTGACTTATCTCTTAAGTATTTCATGTTTTAGGATACTGTAGTAAGTGGTACTTTTAAAAAATATATTTTTAAGATTTTTTATTTACTTATTTTTAGAGAGGGAAGGGGGGGGGAGAGAGAGACATCGACATCGACATCGACATGCGGTTGCTGGTGGCCATGCCCTGCAACCCAGGAATGTGCCCTGACTGGGAATCGAACCTTCAATGCTGTGGTTCGCAGCCCGTGCTCAATCCACTAAGCTACACCAGCCAGGTACTTTTAAAAAATGTGAATTTATAGTTGTTCCTTGTTAGTATGTAGAAATATAATTGACTTTTGTATATTGATCTTATATCCTATGACCTTATTAAAGTAATTTACTGGTTCTAGAAGCATTCTTTTGTAGATTCTCTGATTTTTCTACATTGATAGTTACATCAAATAGAGACAGTTTTATTTCTTTCTGTTTAATGTGTGTGCCTTCTATTTCTTTTTCTTATCTTATTACACTGGTTAGAATTCCAGCTGGGTGTTGCTTAAGTGTGATGAGATTAGACATGCTTGCCTTACCCCTGAGTTTAGGGGAAAATAATAGTCCCATTAAACTACACATTATATATATACATATATATGTGTGTGTGTGTATATATATATATATATATACACATTTTTTTGTCAGTGCCTTTTATCAGGTTGGGGAAGTTCCCTTTTATTCCAAGTTTGCTGAGAGTTTTTATTGTAAATGGACCTTGGAATTTGTCAGATACTTTCTTTTTTTTTTATGGTATTTTTTAATTTTTTTTTTTAATTTATTTATTTTCAGAGAGAGGAGAAGGGAGGGCGAAAGAGAGGGAGAGAAACATTAATGTGAGAGACATACATTACCTCTTGGTTGCCTCTTGCACACTCCCAACTGGGGACCTAGTCTACAACCCAGGCATGTGCCTTGACTGGGAATTGAATTAGCGATGTCTTGTTTTGCAGGTCAGTCCACTGAGCCACACCAGCCAGGGCACTAATAATAAGCTTTTAATTCTATAAACATTCCTCTAAGCACCGCTGAAGCTGTATCCCATACATTTTCATATGTTGTGTTTTAATGTCTGTTTAATTAAAAATATTTTCTAATTTTTCTTGTTACTTCCTTTTTCACCCAAGGTTGTTTATAAGTGTGTTTTATTTCCAAATATTGTAGATTTTCTGCATATTTCATTACTGATTTCAAATTTAATTACTTGCTGATCAGAGAATATACTTTGGTATAGTTTCATTTCTTTTAAATTTGCTGAGATTTGTTTTATGGCCAAGAATATAGGCTGTCTTGGTGAATGTTCCACGTGCACTTGAAAACAATGTGAATTCTGCTGTTACAGGGTGGAGCGTTGTGTGAGTGTTGATTACAGCAAGTTGGTTGACAGTGTTATTTATGTCTTCTATATCCTTACAGGTTTTTTGTCTGTTTTACGGATTACTAAAAGAGGAGTGTTAAGCCTTCTGACTAATTCACTATACATTATATCAATTATACGTAAATATATATATTTTATTTTGATTTCTATCTGTTTTTGGTTCATTTGCTTTGAGGCTCTGTTGTCAGGTGTATATATATTAAAGGTCCTTGTATCTTCTTAGTGAATTAACCCTGTTATCATTATGTGAATGGCTCTCTTTATCCCTCTTAGACACAGTAGATGTCAGAAGAAATACTAATATTAATGTAGCCTATCTGCCTTTCTTTTGATTAATGTTTGTATGGTATATCTTTTCTGTCTTTAAAAAAGATTTCATTTATATTAAGAGAGAGGGGAGTAGGCCCTGGCTGGCGTAGCTCAGTGGATTGAGCGCAGGCTGTGAACCAAAGCATCGCAGGTTCAATTCCCAGTCACGGCACATGCTGGGTTGCAGGCCACAGCCCCCAGCAACCGCACATTGATGTTTCTTAATAAAATAAAGAATTAAAAAAAAAAGAGGGGGGGGAGAAAGAGAAGGAGAGAAACATTGATGTGCCAGAGATAAATTGATTGGTTGCCTTTCGCACTCCTCTAACTGGGGACCTGGCCTGCAACCCAGGCTTGTGCCCTGACTGGGAATCAAACCAGTAACCTTTCAGTTTGCAGGCTGGCGCTCAATCCACTGAGCTACACCAGCCAGGACCATCATTTACCTATAATCTATGTCTTTAAAGGATTTATTTTTTATTTTAAATATGTATGTATGTATGTATGTATGTATTGAGAGAGGGGAAGGTAGGAAGAAAGAGAGGAAGAGAAACATCAGTTGGTTGCCTCTTACATGCTCCTCAACTGAGAACCAGGTCTGCATCCCACGCGTGTGCTCTGACCGGGAACCAAACTGTGACCTTTCACCTTGTGATACAACGCTCAAGCAGCTGAGCCACGCCAGTGAGGGTTAAAGTGGATATCTTATAGAAAACATGTAACTGAGTCTTGTGATAAAATGTGCCTTTTAATTAGGATGGTTAGGCTATTTTTATTAAATGTAATTATCAATATGGTTGGATTTACATCTATCATTTTGCTAGTTAATTTCTGTTTGTACATTTGGTTTTCTTTCCCTTCTTTTTATTCCTCCTTTTAGATTGAGGGGGTTAAAAATTCCTTTTTATTTCCATTGGTATATTAGTTCCACTTCTTTAAAAAATTTTAATGGTAGCTTTAGTACTTACACACTGTACATCAGTCTACCTTCATATAATAGTACATTTCACATTTCACATACAGTATAAGATTCTAATAACACAGTATGTATATTTCTAGTTTTTCCCTTCTATTCTGGCATATTGTTTAATACATTTTACTTTTATATATTTTATATGCTGGATAATACACTTAAACTATTTCTGCTTTTGAAAGTTATCTTTTAGAAAGATTATTACTATTTTTATTTTAGAAACGTTATTTTTTGTCAACCTTATTTCCATTAAGCCGTGGAAGAACAGCTCAGGGCTGCTCAGTGGTGGCTCCTGCCCACTCAGAGGCCCGCGCAGTGGGAGCTGCTGCGCGGGCGCCGAGGGCACCTGCACACCTTCACACCTTCACGCCAGCCTGCGACCTCAGGCTGAGCAGTGGTGAGCTCCGGACCTGGAGCCGCCGTCCGCCCGAAAGGTCTTAAATACTTACTTTTATTTTTATCATTCCTTGAGCTGTTAATTTCTTTGTGTAGATCATCATTTTTGTCTTGTGTTATCTGCATTCTACCTTAAGAACTTCTTTTACCGTTTTTTTGTAGGACTGGTGTGCTGACATTGAATTACTTCACCTTGTGTTTGTCTGAAAAACCATTACTGTGCCTTCATTTCTGAAAGATATTTTTGCTGACGATATAGAGTTCTGGGTCGTGGAGTCTCCTCTCCCTTTCAGTACTTAAAAGATGTCACTCCATTATCTTTTGGACTGCATAAATTCTGTTGAAATTTTTATTTAATTTTTTTCTGTTGAAATTTTTTAAAATTAATTATCTCAGAAGATAATGTCTTTTTTTCTCTGCTGTATTTAAGATTTTTTTCTTTAAGTTTTAGTTATTTAACTATTAAGTGTCTAGGTGTATGTTCTTTATTGTATTTACTTGTTTCCTTATTTGTTATATTTATTACATAGTATTCTCTGAGTTTTTTGGATCTCGGATTTGAAAACTTTAGTTTTGGAAAGTTCTCAGCCATTTTTTCATCACACATATTTTTCTGCCTTGCTCCCCTCCTCCCCTTCTTGGGACTCCAGTTACGGGTCAGCGATACTGCTTGATCACATCCCACAGCCCTTCAGTGTTCTTTCTGTTGTCCCTGCTGCCCCCCTCCCTTCTCTTCCTGTTTCCGGTGGGTGATTTCTAGTGAACTGTCCTCCAGTTCGTCGGTTCCTTCCTTGATTGTGTTGAGAGTTCTGGTGAGTCCATCAAAGGACTCTTTTTCCCCCCATGTTACATCCTGATTTTATTTCTTTAGTAATTTTTTTTGTTTTATTTTTTCCATTACCATTTATCCCCCTTAGATCCTCTTTCACCTTCACCCACCCCCCACCCCATCACAGGATATTTTTACATCTCTCATCTCTGATACCTTAAAAAAGAGATGGTGTTTCTGTTTGACTCTATTGTGTATTCCATCTTTCTGTTGAAATTTACCACCTGTTCATGCATACAGTCTACTAATGTTTTTTTACATAATACTCATTGTTATTTTAAATTCCCTGAGTAATTGCTACAGCATCAGGGTCATCTCTCAGTCTGGTTCTATTGATTGTTTTGTCACCCCCCCCACCCCACCCCTTTGCTTTTTGTATGTGTTATAATTTTTGGTCAACTGCTAGACATTATTGTAGAACAGTAGAGACTGAGGTAGACATTAAATACTGATGTTGAGACTACAGTTAAATTAGAGGTGGGTTTAGTGAGGAGGGAAATCACCATATCTGTGCATACAGAATATAAAACTAGGGCTGTGATGTGGGAGGCCGCTCTGCGTGGCGTGGGCCCAGCTCCTCCTGGGAGATGCACAGGACCCACGCCCACGGATAGGTTTTCCCCATGGGGAATCAGGCCTGTACTGTACCTAGGCCACTATGAGTCTTGTTTTTTGTTAAAACTCCCTCACCCTGAATTGAGGACATTTACTGCAAAGCAACTTCCTAAAAACCATGCTAAACCTTCCAAGGATGAGTGTAACCGGTCCAGCTACTTTTGCCTTTTCATTCGCAAATATCCCTCTTCTGTGATGTGATTACCAGCATCCTCTCCTTTGTTTTCTGTATAAGGTAACCACCTAAAGTGAGCCTGTACATAGTTAATGAGGATCTTCTTGTAATGTGCCCAGAAGACAATAAAAGCTCATTGGAGCTAGGGCCAAGGCATTTGCTCCCCTTGAGAGAAAAGCCGTGCTATCCCTTTTCCTCCACAGGACTCGGTAGTCCATGTGAATTTGTCTCATATTTCATCCATAATGACATGGACCCCACGAGCCAGGGTCTGCATCACTATGATTTTACTGTACTCAGTTATAAAATTTTTCTTTCTTTTTAAAAAATTTTATTTATTTCCTTTTAGACAGGGGAAGCGAGGGAGAAAGAGAGAAACATTGATGTGCGAGAAATACATCAATAGGTTGCCTCTTGCATGCTCCCAACTGGGGACCTGGCCCGCAACTCAGGCACGTGCCCTGACTGGGAATCGAGCCCAGTGACCTCTTGTTTTGCAGGCTGGCACTCAATCCACTGAGCCACACCAGCCAGGTCTAAAATTTTTCATTTATGTAGCTTGTCTTCTTATAACATCCCTAGAAGTCACCTTATCAGAACTTCCCCTTATGGTTACTTCCACCATTATTTCTGTTCCTGCTGTATCTGAAACTTTTCATTAGTTCCCATTGTCTTTCACACCAAATGATACTTGTTAGCAGGTTTGTCTTTTCTTTAATAGACTTGATTTCTTAAAGTAGGTAGTCCTGGCTGCCGTGGCTCAGTGGATTGAGTGCCAGTCTACAAACCAAGAGGTGGCAGGTTCGATTCCCAGTTGGCACATGCCTGGGTTGTAGGCCAGGTTCCCAGTGGGATGTGTGAGAGAGTTGTCAACTTCATGTTGATATTTCTCTCCTCTTTCTCTCTCCCTCCCCCTCTCTTCTAAAAATAAAATAAATCTTTGAAAAAAAGTAGGTAGAGTGTCTTATTCATATTTGAATCTCTGTGGTCTTTTAATTATATTTGAGATAGGTCTTTTTCTGGTTAGAATTGAATTGAGATAATTGAATGATTTTTTATTCCTTAGCCACGAATCCACACTGTGTCCCCTCTCCCTCCCATTCATTAGTTAGTTGGAAGACTATTTTTCCGCAGTCATTTGTGACATATCTAAAAAATGCACGGGAGTGAGAAGTAAGGGCTGGCTATGGACGAATTTATGAAGAAATAACTCTTACACAGGGAATACACACATTTTATCTACTAGTTTAATGTGTATATTTTTGTCTCCCCACCTTGACAGGAAGGTTTTGAGAAGAAATAGCTGTTTTCTGCTTTCCTAGTGTCTGTTAGTAGTTACTAGCACAATGTTGAGCACACAATAGATGCTCAGCAAGCATTTCTTCATGAAGTTTAATGATACTTAACGGGTTTTGGAATAAGTCACTAATAGCTCTACTTCTGTTTATCCCTAAAAAATGTCAAGTAGGGATGGTGGTGATACATCATTGCTTGCTTGCTAGCTCTTTTTTCTTTGGCAAATTAACATCCCTGGGCTTTGGTGGCTTCATCTATACGGTGGCAATAATAATGGGACATGTGACATGACATTATTATTTAGATGATTTAGAAAAATAGTACAATAAATGCTAGTTGCTACATTTCAGTTTATTATTAATGGTGCATTTTAGAAAGGTGAATTCAATGAAAAGTTTTGAGAAGCTAAGTTCTTTCAGTAGGAAAACTTTTAATATCCCAAAACCTTCTATCTCAGTGTGGATAAATATAACTACTTCTATATTAATTAAGGAAAGTAACCTGTGTTTGGAATATTAACAGCAAAAAAGGAGCAGAGCTAATTAATTTCTACCTTGCTAGCAACAATATTATGTACCTTCTCTCAAACCCTAGGAGCAGCGTGCACTATTCCCAGGGGACTAAGGTCAGTACAGAAGTAGATTTCCCAGATCAGACTTCCATAGGACCAAAGGCACTTAATCTTACAGTTCTTTTTCAATTGTATGTTAACTCTGTATTCCTCCTTACCTTTGGGCGTTATTTGTTATCGTTTGTTTCTGTAGTGTCGCTTCTTTTTTTTACCGACATACTGACCAAACCATGTTCAAAGATGCATAAAGCCCAGAGGGAATCCTGGAAAGGTGATGATGGTCTGGTAAGAGTTATTCAAAATATTTGGCAGGCAGCTGTTGGGAAAATATTGTTAAGAATCGTAGGGTGCAATATTCTGGATTCACTGTTTTTCTTACCTAACAAGAAAGGGTATAAAACACAGTGACAGATTAAAGAGAATTGTGTCTGCATAGCTGTGATGTATGTATTGCTGACCCCCTCTTTGTTAGATTAGTGGTTATGCCATTTGAACAGTACCCTCTTCTGTAATGCAGTATATTGCTCTTATATGTGGGACAGGGATAATTATTAATATTTTTTTAAGTTTTGGAAAGAAGCAGGTAATATGTTTGATCTGTAAACCTGTGGTATAATCAGTTAATGTTTTAAATACTCTGATACCAAGTATAAGGTGGTAATACCATAGCATGAATTATTTTAGGAGCCATGGGAATGGAAAGGATTAGAAGGTAAGTTTAAATGACTACTTTTAATTTTTATTTTTTTTAAGATTTTATTTATTTATTTTTAGAGGATAAGGGAGGGAGAAAAAGGGAGAGAAACATATGTGTGTGGTTGCCTCTCATGAGCCTCCTACTGGGGACCGGGCCTGCAACCCAGGCATGTGCCTTAAGTGGGAATCAAAGCAGCAACCCTTTGCTTCACAGGCCAGCACTCAATCCACTGAGCCACACCAGCTAGGGCTAAAGAAACTTTTCTTTAACCACATTTTTTTTTGTTGTGCTAAAAATTATTTCTTGAACTTGTACAAAAATATTTACTTACAAGTGTTGGAGAAATGGAAAAGTATAGAGGCAAACTACTAAAGACTTAGAAATATATACAACCTGTTAAAAGATACGTTTGGTAGTCCGTTTCCTTGACTAACTTTTCCTTGTGCTAGAACAGTTCAGTTTAGTATGAAGTCATCTAGTTTACACCTTGGTGATAGAACATGGCCTGATGGAAAGCACACTTCCACAGGAGTGTTGTAGGAAGAATTCTTCTAAACAAAGAAATCCACCCGAAGTATCTCACATACAGTCTTTAGAGGTCACTACTGTCAGCTGTTTTGTGTGTGTGTTTTTTTACATACAAGTTTTTGCAATTTTTCATGCCCAATGGATGGTGGCCATGAATTCTGGCCTCTTCTTTCCCTTAGTCTTAATTTTTTCTTTTATGATGGAAAATTTCAAACATACACAAAAGTAGAGAGAATAATAACAAATCCTCATGCCATTCTTGTTTTGTGTATCTCTTCTCACTTTCTTTTTGAGCTAGAGTATTTTAAAGAAAATTCCAGGCAACCTATCGTTTCACCTATAAATATTTTAGTGTGCATGCCTAGCAGATAGGGACTTTATAAAAGTACATTATCATACCAAATAAGTTCCTTATAAGTTTATTCCTTGGTAGTATCTAATACTGAACCTCTATCCTTTATTTTTTCAAAAATAGCTTTTTGTAGTTAATTATTTAACTTGTGTACACCTAATGTATTTGATCAGTACATCTCCTTAATCTCTTTTAATCTATAATAATTTACTCCCCTTTTTTGCGGGGACGTGCTGTACCATTTATTTTTTGAAGAAACTGGGTGAGTCCCCCCTCCCCCACGTTATTGATTTTGCTGGTTGTATCCTTGGGTTGTATAATGTTACTCTCTTTCCATATTACTTGCAAAACAGGGAGTTAGTTAGGGCCTTAACTATTTTCGTAATCGTTCATATTTTTGGCTACTCATTGGTGGTATATTGTACTTCCTGTTCACATTAGAAGACCATAACGCTGGATTATCCCACTTTGTACACCAAGAATGATTGGTAGGTTTATTTTGACATAGCCCTTTGTTGTCAAGTAGTTTTTCCCCTATTTGACCAACTAATTCATGGAGTGACATCCTGACAACCTGTGGATTTCCAGGTCGGTCTATCTTTCATGTTATGGTATTAATTTAACATCCATTTGTTGCCTGAATCATTTATTTCACTACTCTTGCATTTTAAGAAGACTGTAGAAAAATGAAATGAAAATTTTTTATTAAGAATTATTTGAAAAGATTACATGTAAACTCTGAGGCATCTGGGAAATTCATTTATGCAGGGTATTTTTTCTCTGATTGTGTCTTGTAAAAGAAGTATTATGTAGAAAAGGTTGTTAAAAATTGTGTTTAGCTAAATTAAGTAACCCTCTCCTTTTTTAAAGAGTTATCTTCAAAAGGTTTTATGGGAACAGATTTGGAATTATCACCCATTTGTGAAATTCTTTTATCTACAGTGGGGCTTGCTTTAAGGTTAATAAAGTTCTAAGATTACTTTGGTTGGAGATTATGGATCGCAAATTCATATAAGGCGCTTGAATCCATGTAGGTCATTTATTTTCACTGCTATGATCACATTTTTCCTGTAATCCTACCTAGTTTGGTGGCTGCTATATATATGTCAGTAGTAATATTTAACCTTATATTGTATTTCTAAGTGCCAAACACCATGCTTTGTAATTTGCACGTCCTAATTTATTTAAACCTCACATGATTGTCATTCCTGTTCTCCGTATGAGGAAACTGAGGTAGAGAGGTGAAGTGATTTGCCCTAACCACACAGCTACTAAATGGTGAGCACTGGGATTTGGACACTAACTTAGTTGCAAAATTTCTACTCTTAGCAGAAGGATAGAGAGGGTTATGTAGTCTCCCTGTTACTAAAAGATACCTCAAGTGTACTGTTCTTTAGTCCTGGAAGTTAATCTACTTATATTTGCATGTAAATAATCTACATATGCATGTATTTTGTTTGCTTGTGTATCTGTATACAGAGAGAGACAGAGGCAAATATAGTATGTCCACAAGAGGAGTAAGTATGTAGGGTTTTCCCTTCAGGGGAGGTCCTTGTTATTCTAAAACCTTTTATTGGAATTAAGAGTAACTTGATCTTAGATAGGGGCAGAAACAGCCCCCAGACTCTACTGATACCATCTTGTGTAGAGAGATTTATGTGAACAGAGTAGATTGAAAGGTCACAAAGGAAACCTAGCAGACAGCTAGAGGTCACAGATTCACTCACATAGGCACAGGACAGTAGTCTGGGCTGTGGACCCTTTCTACCTGGAAGATCAAGCTGCTTGCTCTCCTAAACAGCCACCCAGATCTTAGCTACACAGTTTCAGGTTATTTTTGGAGCAGAAAGTCATACAGCTAGTATACAATACCATAAAAACAAAATTTTGAGTTCTCCAAATCATGATGAATAGCAGCCATAGGTTTCGCTTACAGAACCAGGAGTCAGGAGGCACTATAGATAATCTTGTCTGATTTATCCGTGCTGTCTCTTTGCTAAGTGATTTTTAAAAATTGAGGTATAATGTCTCATTTTAACTATTAAGTAATTCTCTTCCTTTTCCCATCATTCTGTATTTATTTTAGCAAGTGAATTTATTACTTCCACCAAATGTCAGTTCAGATGAGAATATTGAATAATTTGAGTGGTCGTGTTCTTTCATTAAAAAATCTCTCCATTTCTTTCTGTTTTCATATTTGAGTTTTGTTTGTTTTGTACTTCTCTGGTAAGGTTAAGCTGTGTCGATTAGAAAATGACTAGGTTCTCCGGAGTGTGAACATTGTTGCAATAATCCATGGTTTGTTTTGAACAGTTGAATATCATTGATAGGGATAAAAGGAAGCTTTCTCCGTGAGTGGCTGAGTGAGGTGGATTTATCTAGTTGTCTTTTAGTCCGGCTGTCATGTACCTACCGGTGGTAAAATTTAATAAGGAAGTCCTTGAAGGGATTGATTCTCTAAGTAGTGGATTCAAAGACAACACGTTTCTTCATTTTATCCTATTTACAGATTTAAATATTCACACTATATAATTTTGGTAATCATTATTGCATGGTTAATTTTTTTCAATTTTAGAGAATTTCTTAAAGTACTTAAACTTTTTTTTTTATAAAGGAAAGCTGTTCATGGCTTCTAACAGAAACAGATTTTCTGAATCATCTTCCTGACTTCTGCACAGCCCTTCTGTTTTAGTAAGTTTTTTTGAAGAAAAAAAATGAATTTATTACCCTTTTCTATAAAAAAAAAGTTTTCTTATTTACCTAGAGAATGGAGAACTCAGTAAAGTAGGGAACATATTCATGTTTTTACAGAATTCCCAGTTTGTTTTTTTTGTACTGGAGTCATAGAATTAAAGAATTTTAGGGCTTTGGATCCTTGGGAAAGGATTTTTAAAATCTTAGGTCAAGGATCCTCATTTTATCGTTGAAGAAACAGTCAGTTCTCTAGTTTCATTGGTTCTGCATATGTTCTCTTGTTGGCTGCTGAGGTGGCCAGCTCATCGGATATATGGTAAACGTAAAATGAGATGGAGAAATTTGAAAAATGAGTAAATTTTGTATAATAGAAATTCTAAATGAATACTCTTTGGGCACATACTAACACAATTCTCTAGAAGGTTTCTTTCCACAAAGTTATTGATGTTTGCATAAATACTGTATTTTGCTGGGTATAGCATGCTCCCATGTATAATGCGCAACCATGTTTTGGCCCAAACTTTCAGGAAAATATTTTTGTTGTAATTTTTTTTAAGATTTTATTTATTTTTAGAGGGGAAGGGAAGGAGAAAGAGAGGGGAAAAAACATCAATGTGTGGTTGCCTCTCTCACGCCCCCTACTGGGGACCTGGCCCACAGCCCAGGCATGTGCCCTGACTGGGAATGGCGACCCTTTAGTTCACAGGCCAGCACTCAATACACTGAGTCATACCAGCCAGGGCTTGTTTTAATTTTTTAATTCAACTTTTTATTTATTTACATTTAGAAACAAAAACAGTTATTGTATCCCAGGGTATTATTTTGCATACGGTTGTCATTATTGTTTTCTAGAGTCACACTTTTAATGCATAAGCATAAATAAAAGAATTACAAACATTTATATAGATTCTGAATTAGTACTACCCATGTATAAAATACACATCCTAATTTTTCCCTCAAAAATTTGGGCAAAAAGTTGCACATTATATATGGTAAAAATACAGTATATATATTTTACTGACCATCTTTGAATTCTTTCTTGATTCTTACAGTTCTCAGTTGTTTATTAAGGGCTTAGAAGAGGAACAGTCACATCATATATAAATAATAACTTTGTACCTTTCTTTTCTGTTTATACATCTCATAATTTCCTCCTATATTCTCTAGGATGTCCAGAGCAATGATTGATGGATGGGGTCCTTGTTTTTCCAAACTTCTTAATAGGAGTGCCTTCAGCATCTGAACATAAGATTTGACTAGATTTCAGTTGGTTATTTATAAAGGTTGATACTACTTTTACAGAGTGTCTTAGTTCAGATCTTGGCTTTGCAGATTAAAGAGTATACTGAACGTAGAAGGTTCAGGCAGGAGAGAGCAGAAAATATATGGAGTATTAAAAATAATTTTAAATATCTTGGAATATTTATCCTAGAGAAGGAAAAAACGCCTGTGGAATGATTTCATTATCCTGAAGTATAGGGAGGACCTATGTTGGCAATTAAAGCTTTCAGGTCATCTTTGAGAATGGTAAAAAAGTCTAATGCCCTGGGCTTGTGATTGGACTAGAGTACCACCAGATATGTCTCTACATACTTCCCACTGGTGACCATGGAGCAGGGGCAAAACCAAGCCAAAGTTCTGTACTCTCAAACCTGAAAGACAAGCTTCCTTCCTCCTGCAGTGTCTCTCCAGTGCCCTCTACTGACCAAGCTTAACATCATCATACCCTTGGTGAAGGAGAAACACTTCAAGAACCCAGCGCTTTATCCACAGAGCAGGTACTGAAGGGTGAATTTGTAGATAGGTTTAAATTTTTTATTTATTGATTTTAGAGACAGAGTGGGGGCGAGGGGAGAGAGAGAAACACCGATTTGTTGTTCCACTTATTGATATATTCATTGGTTGATTCTTGTATGTGCCTTGATCAAGGATCAAACCCACAGCCTTGGCGTATCAGGATGATGCTCTAAACAGCTGAGTTACCCAGCCAAGGCCTGAAGGGTGAATTTGGAGTTGAGGCAATAAATTGACAACTGGCTGAGAAGCCAAACAAGAGTACATAATGTGTAATTCTGTTTTTATAAGGTACAGAAACAAGCAAAGCAGATCTGTACTATTATAAGTCAGGTTAGTGGTTGCCCTTGGAGAAAAGTGTTAGTGACTAGAAAGGAGCGTGACTGGGGCTTTCATCATGCTAACAGTGCTCTGTGTCTGGGTGTGGGTGCTGGTTACATGCATGTGGTCGGTTTGTGAAGACCTGTACTTTCTCTGTAACTGCATATTATATTATACTTCAATAAAGTTAGAATGTGGTACAGTCTGATTCCAAAAGTAAAACTGAAAAACAAGGTTCTGTCTGTGTTAAGGGGAATACAAAATAATCCCTGATATCTTAAACCTTTTTTTATTTTTTGAAACCTGTTTGAGAGCTGTCCAGCTTAAAGTCAGAAAACAAGTATCTCATTCATTCAGCAAAATTATTAATTGCCAGACTACATTTCTTTGCATTTGGGAATAAATTGTTACTACTGAGGCCTTCTGTGGAGCAGTATACATCTCCATTTGTCACTGACCTTAGTCTTTAAACAGCGGCTTCTAAGTTTTTTATTTTTAATGGCTTTTCAAGTACCTTTTTTCTTAGTCTAAATAAAATATCACTGCCCTCTGCAAGCATTATCTTTTGTTTTATCTTCGTCATGATGTACCCTTCTTGTATCAGCTGACTAATCACCAGATCTCTCTTTTTTCCTGGCTAAGAGAGAGGAGCTCACAATGGTAATGCCTTGTAAGGGGTTAGTGACGATCGGAACCGGGACATTTGGTTCAGGAATTGGTAGTGCTAGGAGAGACGCAGTGTGTGGTTTGAAAAAGCTGTGAGCTGAAGCACATGGTCAGTCCTGTGATTGTTCAGGAGTAGGTAACTCTGGGTGCAGAATCTAAGGAATTCACCATGTTGGGAGTTGAAATGGACCTGGGAGATGGATGTGGAATCCAGATAGGAGTCTCATTTCCAGTAAGCAAGGATTGTTAAGATACTGGCTTTACACTGTGGATAGAATTAAGGGCAAATTTAGAAGTGGAGCCAGCTATTGAAAGCCCAGTTGTTAAATCAGATTGAAGTGAATAGCAGTAATAGATTTGGAGTTACCTGCATTTGTAAATGTAGACATGGAGAGCTTAACGTCTCCATGTCTACCGGATACAAGGTTGCTTTTGAACTTTGAATGGCTGGTGGCTTTGGCCAGGACAAAAGTTACCACAAACATTAACACAGAAGGCTTAGAACCTAGAGCAAGTCCCTTGCAAAAGTTGTTTCCTTATATTTTTTTGACCCTTAAGCAATTTGAGAGTGAGGGGAAGAGAATTGTATGAGTGGTGAAACTAGCAAGTGGGCTTTTCATTTATAAGTTCAGTCCATGTACTCACGCAGCAGAAATGGGTTATATTATTATATCATAGGCCATCCTGTGCATTGGGGACCCCAAGGTGAACCTGATGCCATCCATTGGCCCTCTGGAGGGTTATTTTGCATTCTTCTCATTGAGGACTGCCGTTATTATACTTGTCTGTGACATGCAGTTTTGTCACCAACTCCTTTAGGATGTTCTGTTGAGCCTTCAAGAACTGGTCTTTGGATTTTATGACCAGGCTGAGGAGTTTCCTGAGTTAATTTACTTCCTGTTACTACTAGCCTGGGTTTACACTGGGCCACCAACAAAGGCCTTCATTTGCAAATGTAGCATCTTAAGGAAAGGGTGCCTGTTATTGAAGGTATGAATCTCATCCTCTGTATTCCAGAGTAGCAGTTGGGAAATTTGCTGTCTTCCAAACTGGTCACCTCTAACTAGAGCAGTCTCAAGTCACACCTCTGTGGCGGCTCTCGGTGCTTGTGCCGGTTCTGGAAAGGAGCGTCGCAGCAGGTAACATAAACGTAATGCAATATAAGCTGGGGGTTATAGGTATTAAGAAGTTTATATTTCAGAATGGCGGTCTGTTCATCTGAGAATTGATACTAATTACCAAGTTCACAAACTAGCTCTTCCCTGTAATTCTCTTGCTCGTTCTGGGCTTGAATTGTGTCATCTGTCACGCTGGTCTTTCTAAAATAGTGCCACATGTCAATCTGAAACCTTGCTGAGTTTTACTTCTAGTTAAGTATTTATTCAGCTGTTAGAAGTCAGTTTTAACAAGACGATGTTTGTTAATATGTTACTTTAAAGTAGGCATGTTAGATGGATCACATATAATGTAGATGGTGTTAACAGATTTTAGCCAATTGGCATAAATTTGCCAATGGTGGCCTCTTAAGTGTTCTGTTTATTGCCTGCGGTTTCTGCTGTTGGTGTAGGACAGCCAGTCAGGGAACCAGGGCCTGGATCGGCAGGTGACTCCTCTTTATTCAGCGGGCTGCCGTAAGGGGGACGTTGTGCTTCTCAGTCACGTCGTGCAGCGTCTCGCTGTGCGTTTCCACCCACAGGCAGGTTCTGCGTTTGTCACGGGGGAGGAGGGCATTCTCTTCCTTTTAGGTCTCAGGGAAGGGGGAACTGAGGGTGAGAGAGGATTAAGAGCTGTTTCATTTTTTAAAAATCCAGAGCTTAAAAAATCCTTCTCAATTTCTATTCAACAGACTGTCTTAGACCCGAGGAAAAGACAGGAGGCGCTAGAGTTGGACGGCTCTTAGGAGGCTGGAATGGCCGGGGACCCATCAGGGTGCAGCATCCTCCTGGGTTTGCAGCAAGCCATTCGTAAGATGTGGAAGTTGGGTTTTAGGATTTTGCCTTAAAACCTGATTGGAAGGAAATTTGTGTCAGATTCAAAATCCATTATTTGTCTTGTCTTTAAACAATAGGGAAAAAATATTTTGGAAAAATCCTGGCTTTTTATTTTACTTGAGCAAAACAGTTGTAGAACTAGGGGGCAGTCCCATCTTCTTGGTGCTAGGAATTCCACAGGTTGAGTTGATAAGATATTTTCAGGTTGTACAGAGGCTTGCACCTGGGCTGGCTCTTCTGTTTCCTGTAGGATGAAGAGTGCAGAGTCTGGGGGACAATACATTTTTTTTTCTTTTACTATTTATCCCAAAGTAAAGACTGCTGAGTGTTGCCCTCATTTCGATTCTGTTGAAGTGTTTATGTTGTTTCCTGCTGTCTTGGATGACTCTCAGATGGACTTTGTCCCTAATTGTCAGTTGCCCCCAAGCAATTTTGTTCGAACAATTGAGAATTCAAATGGAAAACTTTTTGAAAGCAGATAATTTAAACAGAATTACTTGCAATTATATCCCTAAAGGTTTTATCTATGTTTATTACATGAGTGATTTGTATATTTTGTTCTCTTGTTTGTAATATTTGAAGGGTTCATCCATCTTGTCTAAAACGTGCTTAAAAGGCCTGCCATGAATGAAGCTGTTTTAATTGCTTCCTGTTCACCCCATGGATGAATCAGATCCTCCCTCTGCTTGTTGTTGTTGGTTTTTTTAATCCCCATGAGGGTTTCTTTTTTTTTACACTGTTGTAATTTGTCTACAGAGTAGGTTTCTCAGCTCTGACCACTCTCTGAGTGGTTCAAATAGTGCATCTCCAAGTCCCGGCCTCTCTTTCTCTTTTCATTTGCTACAAGGCAGCTTGATGTACTGCTAAGAGGGCAGAACTGGAACCCAGGAAATCTAATTTTAAATCTAATGTATTATTTGGGCTCTGACTCTTAGTTTCTCCCTCCCTCCCTCCCTCCCTCCCTCCCTCCCTCCCTCCCTAGATTTTTATTTAGGGAGAGGGGAAGGGGTGAGAAAGAGAGGGAAAGACACATGCAATCGGTTGCCTCTCGCACATCCCCAACTCTCAATACACCCCCAATTGGGACCTGGCTTGCAACCCAGGCACGTGCCCTGACTGGGAATCGAACCAGTGACCTTTCGATTTGCAGGATGGCGCTCAATCCACTGAAACACACCAGCCAGGGCATCATTATCTTAACATAAAAGGACTGCATTGCCTGAACTTTAAGTTCCTTCCCTTCATTGTGTTGCAGTGTTAATTGCTTTAAACTTAGCCTGTCCAAAATAGAACTCTTCCATCTCCTCACCCAAAAGGTGGTTTTTGCCCCTATCCTACAAATGAAGAAACTGAGATCCAGAGAGTTTGAATAAATTGTGTAAGTAATACTACTTGAGTGTTCAGAATTTAGATATCTCCACTCTCAAGTCTACACGTGTTACTTTTCCTCCACAAAGGCATTCAAGTGTACCAAGTCAAAAGTGGTGTGTTACTGTTGAGATTGAAGATGGAGTGTCACTTGTAAACCTTTTGTCTTCCCACATACTGTTAGAGATGCATTTTCAGGGCTCTGGTCCTTGAGTGGGCTGGACTGTCAGGAGATCAGTTTCTTCAGTCCTGTGTTCACAGATGTGATCGTCCCTTTTCTGGGTCAGTTGACATTGTGGTGTATAGGATACAGTGACAGTTTTTTAAAAGTGCAGTCAGGTTTTACTTTACAATGTGATATATTTGATAGCTCTGGTAGTAGTTCCTGGCTACTTGCTTCTACTACTCTTAATAGTGGTTCTTATCAAGCAAATTGATTTTTGTCACCAGATTAATCACCAGTCAAAATGATTTTCTCTGATTGAAAAGATGAACTGGGAATTAGAGTTGATATTTATTCTCTTGTATTATGCAAATGTGTCTCATTCATTATTAAAATCAAAGTGTTTGGCTTCAGGAGCCCGTAGGTCCCATTTATATCTGATTCTGTGAATGCAGCATTGTTGAAATGTTTCTAGTCAATAGAGAACTTCCTGAGTTTACACCTTTACACCATCTCAGGCGCACCAGATTTTAGTTAAGGAATAGTCGCGACACAAAACACTGAAGTCAGTAGTAATTAGTTTAAATAACCAGAGGAGGTTCATTTAGTTAGTAAAAGCCTTGTTATTATGCAGTTGACCCATAGGCAGCCTTTCAAAATGGACTTTTCTGAAACTCTAGATCCAATAACGTGTTCACTAGAAGGTTATTTGTATTCTACTGCTTGTATGTCTTCTCACAGACAAGAAGTAAGTCACTGCTCTTGGTTTGTCTTTTGGTTTGCGTTACCCACATACAGGGTAACAATGCTTTTACTGTAATATATTAAATGTTTAAAACACTTATCTTTGGAGGAGCAAAGTATTTAAGTTAATATTGCTGGTGGTAGTGTACTGTCCAGCCAGCAAAGCAGAGCTGCCTCAGTTTGGAAGTTGCCAGTCCTGTGCCTTCTCACGGGTGATGTTTGGCAGATATTTCAGTATAGGCATTTACATTTTTGGAGAGAAAGATTTTTAGTTCAGGCCTGGAATATTTCCCTTACACAGTGTGATCCTCCTCTTGTGACCCCCCCCATTGATAACTATATATAATATTAATATATTGAATTTATTCATCAAATATCATACTAGGAATTAGCTGTATAGTGGTAGTCAAAATAGATGGGTCCCTGTGCTCATGGCCCTCTTGGTCTTGCAGATGTAAATGCTTTTGACGTGTGGTCCTGAGATGAATGAAGATGGTGTGTTATCTCTGGCTTGTAGTAGAGAGCAACAGAGATCACCTGTGTGTATTTTGCTCAGGCTAAACTATACAGAAAAGATAACTTTTCATAGAAATTGATCAAATTTACAAATTCTTTACATTCCAAAAGAAACTTAAGGTGCCAAAAATAATTTATCGTCCATCTGTCTAACTTAATCCTCAGTGTATTTTGGTGCTTTGCCACTTTTAATGGAAAACTTCTTGTCCAGAGCCTTGAAAATATAGGCAATCCTGAAAATTATTACAGATGCATTTTTCTCACACCAATTTGAATGTTCTAGTTGTGTAGAAGTGTTTCCACTAGATCACAGGGTCTTCTTTGAAAGGAAAGAGGGGCCACTTGCCATTTGAGTGACCTTCCATTGTTGGTTAGTTGGCATGAGCTCAGGAAACTAAAAAATAAAACATCAGAGTACCCCCCCCAAAGAATTATTGAATATTAAAAATGTTAGTCATGAGAAAAAGAAGGGCTAGATGATAAAATTTGAGAAGTCTCCCAGAAAATAGAACATGAAGAGATAAAATCATTTTTTTGAATGAGAGAAAATTGGAGGTGTAGCCCAGAAGGGCCATCTTTTAAATGAGAACATTACGCCAGAGCTCAGCTTTGAAGGATGAAAGGGGAGAAGGGCACCGGGAGCATTTCCCAGATGGAGGCATGGCTTAGCTGAGACCTGAGTGAGCGGAACTGGTTTCAGAGCCTGCAGGTGTCCCACATAACGGGATGGTGAGTGGTGGACGATAGCGTTAGAGCTGCGGACAAGGACCAGCGGCCAGAGTTGCCCATGCAGGGTCTGTGCTCTGAGCCTTTCAGCTTTCGTTTATACTTCAGCATGAGGATAGAAGGCATGAAGAGTGGAGACTTGGTGACAGGTGGCACTCCTCAGGACCTCATCACCTTCTAGAGTAACTCTTCCCAAGTGAGATATTATTCCCCACATCCCTTTCCTGTTTCTTTCTAACATCCCCGCCCTGTAATAATGAGGGATTGCCTTATTCGTGCCTGCTAGTGTTAGAGTAGTTGTAGGAACCAACCTTGGGGTTAAGGGTGGGCATAGATTATAAAAAAACAGGTGTTCATTGTGGAAAATTTGAGATGTATCCGATTTTTACCGTTCCTTGCCACATACTCTTAGTCCCAAAAAGCCTGCCAGAGTGGAAGAGACGAGGGCCTGTTAACAGCAAAGGTCTCCATTCTTCCTGCCTTCAGTTGTGTCCTCTGTCTCTGGATATAAAGGACCATGGAGGTGGTCTGCTGTGTTGTGGGCACTTCTCTGTGTGTGCACAAACACACCGTGAGACAGCTCCCTGGGACTGAACAGGCATTGTTGGGATGGCAGAATTCTCAAGGTATAGTAAATGTAGTTTCTGTGGGCAAATGGTGGAGTAGTCTGTACCTGATGTTCTATTATTTTTAAGTGTCCGTAACAGCAATGAGAAACTTGAAATGGCACACGTGCTGCTGCAGAATTTTTGAAATGGAGAGAGATAGTGATAAAAATAACTTTCAAAGTGTTCAGTTTGAAACATGGCACCCATTTTTCTTAGTGGAGTCGTCATTAGGTGGGTGGGAGTAGGAAGGAATGGGAATTTTATACTGTTTTCTTTTTATGTTACTTGCTTGCCTTCCTGTGGAGGTGATTAAGTGCTGCATCCGCACTCAAGTGCCGAAAGGCAGCGGCGAGGGCAGCACAGGGTCCTGCTAGTCAGTCTTCATGTCGTCCAGAAGCTACGCACATCTTCCCCTGCTGACGGATTTCTTGGTTCGCCCACATAGTTAGGGGTTTCAGAATATGTCTGTATATGTTTTTAATTCAGTTGTGGGATGTTGAAATTACTGTTTAATTTTTTCTTTATTGAGCCAGAAAGATTTAATCACAACTTTTGAGCGATGGCAGTGCAGCAGCAGAGGCTGTAACACTGTCTCCAGAGTTGTTCAGAAGCATGTGCCTTAGGGTGCATCGTTCATCTACTCCTGCTGTACAGAATTTAGCCTTACGAAAAGATTACATAGTTTGGTATTTTTTAAATGTGTACCATAAAAGAGATTAAAAAATTAAAGGTAATTTAATAGAGAATACTTTGTACATTATTAGGTACTATTTGGAGAGAGAAAAGTCAGTAAATGCATATTCAACACCTACTGATGTTGATGACATCTCTTACCCTGTGGGGTGGCAGCCTGCTGGTGTGTGACAGTCCGTCCATGCTATAAATGATTTCACAGTCATAGCATGAGGTTTGCCAAGGATTGCTTTCAGTGAACTAGAGCAGTTATAGTGGCGTCACTCTCACTTGGGATTCTCTCTGTCTCTCTCTCTCTCTGTCTCTCTCTCACTCACTCTCACTCAGATTATGGGGTAGGGTTATCTGTGCAGCATGAATATCGCTGAGCGTGCAGGTGGCAGCCTCTTACATGTGAACAAATTGGGGGAAGGTATTTGTTTTTACCCCTCTCTTTCCCTGCAAGCCTTCTCTCTTTGCTGAGTAATCTAATTCAAGCCATACCTGAGTCATCCCCACCCCTTTCCCTGTCTATTCAGTCTGTTTTTATCTGCCTTCTCTGATCTTCTGGAGCCCTCTGATGACACAGGTCCAAGGAGGGGTGGGCCTGTGTGATCTCTGTGGCCATCTCCAGTGTCCCGCCCTGCTGGTAAGGCATCTTCACGCTTCCCCTGCCTCCTTCCTGAGCTCCCTCTGAGACCCAGGTTCGTTTCCTCCTGACCTGTGGAGCTGGCAGAGGAAAGGACTGCAGCGGTCTACAGTCCAGGGCATGCTGCCCAACTGCTCTTCAGAAATCTGGAAGGAATTAAAAGTGCCACTAGCAACGACAGATTGGACCTGGTTACCCCATATTCCTGGTAGTGAGTGTTGTGGCCCTGCTTATTTACATGCTGGTTTGCGGTACTTCACTGGAAGCTGAAAAAATGTTTCTGATGTCTTTACAGCATTATACTTCTTCTTTTATAATTATAAAGTAAGTTTTTGTTAGTATCGATGGAATTTTTATTTTTTAAATGATTTTATTTTGGGGGGGCAGAATTTGAGTACATGTGTCTGATTATTGGTAATATATCCCTTTTTATTAGCTGGATTTATTTTTCAAACTTCTTTCATTTCAGAATTTGTGACAATTCATAACTGTTGAGAGTGCTGGTTTTCTGGTGTCTGACAATTTAAAAGTTGAGAAATAAAGGAGATAAACTTACACTGACATATTTTATCTAGAACTTACTCTACTATAGAGAAGATTGGGGGTAAAATTCATTTAACTGCCCTAATTTATAGCACTTACCATTTCTCTGGTATTTGCAGTTTTCTTGAGGTGAGTGATTGTTCCATCAGTCACTAACCCTTGCAGTGATTCATAGAAGCCTCACTTACTAACCTGATTTTCCTTTTCCAGGTCTTCTCTGCCCTCCTCCTCTTCCCTGGTCTAGGCTGCAGCTGTGCCTACTGTGAAGCTCGTTAGTACCTCTCTGGCTGCTTTGCTATTTGCCAGTAGCAGTATCCTGGCAGCATTTTACTGTCTTTTTTTACGGAAAATGCCTCTAACTCTTGGAGGAAAAAACCCTAAATTGACAGACATTAAACTGACAGACTGTGAGTGTGGCCCCAAGGGTTATTGGAATCACAGGTCCTTCATTTTGTTTGCTTGTTTGCATTCAACACACTGTGAACGGAGAAAACAGGACCATCTCACTTTAATCTTAAAGTTCTTCTCAGTTGCCTGCATGGCACATTCATTTGGATACAAAAAATAATTATGAGGATGATTGTGTGTCTCTGTGATGGTGTCCTGAGAGTGTGGTGATCCGTAGCTTTGTGGGGTGTCTGGCAAGTCAAAGTCAGTCATCAGCATGAGGTGGTGTCTGTGTCTGGGCTCCCATGGGCAGCCGAGACACTACGATCCCTCCTTTCCTTGTACATGAAGAAGGTGAGAGCTTCAGACTGAGGCAGTGCCACCGGTTAGTGATTTACGCAGCCCAGATCCCCGGTTTCCTAGATGAGGGTTCTTTCTGTTCCCTGGGATGCTCAGTGCACTTCTGAGACCCATGGAGCCATCGCTGGACTCTCATTTCTGTGGTGCTCCGAAAGTCATCTGTGATGAGAAGGTCATTGTCATGGAGGGCATTGTAATTGGAAATGGGGTCTTAAGTCCTGGGTAGCATCAAATCAGTCATTTAAAAAGTCATGAAATATTGGAATGGAATTTGTTTTGTCAAGTAATGTATACACATGATTTTAAACATCAAATGATACAGGCGAGCATATGATGAAATGTGTGAGTTCCTTGTTCTATCTCACACCAATTCCCCTCTCATTTTTTCAGAAGAACTAATTTTAACTTTTAGCTCTCTTTTATATTGTGTATATTTGTGTTTCTTGATTTATCAATTGCTGACATCAGTTTATTGATTTTCTTCCAAAGGAAACGAAGGCTTAGCTTATTTCGATACCCTTTCTTCCACTGCTCTTAAGTCATGCCATTATTTTTGGTTTCTCTTCTGGTTTCCCTTGTAATTTAATATGCCAGCATCTTTTATAACGCAGCTAGAGAGACAGTGTCTTTTGGACTGTACCCCATCTGCAGCAATAAATTGGGGTTTGGGATAGGGATAGGTGGGATGAGGGCTGTACATCGGGCTCTGGTGTTGTTGGGCTGGAAGACTGCTGATGACAAATGTTCTGTCGAAGTGATTCTTTATTTTGTGGGGTTTTTTCATGTGTCACAACTAATCCTGAGATAATTTAAAATGTTTTATTTTGGATTTTACCAGAATCTTTGTCTTTTTTATGTTTTACAGAAATAAATACCTTCCTTCAATAGATGATAATGAAAATACAGAAGAAAGAGAAGCAGGTAAGTGATCTCACATATTGTTTAAGTGGACGCATCCAGCACACACTGGCGCTATTCTTACGAGAGCAGAGCTGGCAGTCTTGGCTGGTCTCTTACTTCGCCTCTGGTGGCTACCCTGCTGCCTCTGCTGTCCCTCCTCCGTGTGGTGACTGAGAGGTTTGTTCCAAATGACTTAACATACAGATTTTTACATATGTTCAGGTCAGCCATATAGGAATCAATGTAATGAAAACTATAAATCAGAATATTATTCAAAATTAACTATGTGGAAAAGAAACATCCTCCCCACCCACCCCTGAACAGCTTTCTATGTTTTTGTAAAGAGCAAGGTGATCAATTCTTTATAGTTCATATATTTATCATTTTGGATGTTTGGTTAAAATAAAAGGATTCTCACTTATAAAATTCTTATTTATGATGGTCTGTAGAAGTTTCCTTTTAGAGAAAATAGTGAACTAATTGAAAGGATATGAACATTAACTGTTTCTGCAAAAGGGAGGGGTGTAGATAGAAACATTTGGCTTGTTGACACATTCTCCAGGATCTTTTTCCTTGGGTGGTTCTTCTGTGCGCTCAGTGGTTACATGTTCAGAGGAACCCAGAGACCCCACCAGTGTGGCCAAGGGGGTGAGATGGGAGATCTGCCTCTGTCTCTTGGAAACAGGATATTTTTGATGGGCTGGTTTTCCTTTTATAGACTGGAATGACACCCTGTTACCAGGGAGATCTGAATCCCTGCCCTTAACTGGCCCCCTGTGCAAATATGTTGGCTGGGACCAGCCAAGTTTCCTCTCTACTCTGCTCCTAAGGAGCACTGACCAGTTAGATAAACGGTGACTTAGGGGTTTGGTTACAAGGACTACTCTCTGGATTGTCCCCAGTGGATAGGTCCTTTGAATCTAGAGCAACCTGTTTTGGGAAATTAATGGACTCATCTGCTGCCAATTCTTAACAGGAAGAGCAGTGATTGAATACTTTCTACACACTGATTTCTTCCTATCCTGACTCTAAGAAGGCATCAGCTGGTACACAAACACTATAGAGAATGCATTTCCATCCGTCCTATGGACATTGCTGTGTATAATATGCACTTTTTTTGCCCACATTTTTGAGGGAAGAATAAGGATGCACATTATACATGGGTAGCCTAATTCTATATCTGTATAGATGTTTTTAATTCATTTACTTATGCTTATGTGTTAAAAGTGTAACTCTAGAAAGCAATAATGATATCTGTATGCAAAATAGTACCCTGGAATATGACAATTGGTTTTGTTTCTAAATATAAATAAATAAATGAATGAATTAAAAGGTTAAAACGAAAGATTTTTTCCCTGACAGTTTGGACCAAAAATGTGGGTGTGCATTACACATGGCAAAATAAGGTTCTTACACAGGTAAGCAGAACTGTATATACATGGCTTTCATTGCTGCTTTATTTAGAATAGCAAGACTGAGAAAGAATCACATGTCCATTAAAAAGGGGACTATTTAAATCACAGCATACCCACCTAGTGGAGTATTATGCTGTTGTTAAAAAGATCACATTACTGAAGAGAACCCCAAATTCTCAAAATAGTCTGCATATTTAATTTTTAAGACATTCTTTAAGGTAAGCTTTTGTTTTAATAGAAACATTCTTTATCCAAATTATCCCAAAATAAGTTCAAATTTCTTTTGAGATTTTAGTGGTTCATATGAAGATCTTTGGTATGTCAGCCAGCTATTAAGTAGCCTCAGTTAAAGGTGTTTTCTTTTTCTTTTTTTAAGATTTTATGTTTAGAGAGGGGAGGGGACGGAGAAAGAAAGGGAGAGAAATATCAGTGTGTGGTTGCCTCTTGAGCACCCCCTACTGGGGACCTAGCCAATAACCAGGGCATTTACCTTGACTGGGAATTGAACCAGCAGCCCTTTGGTTCATAGGCTGGCACTCAATCCACTGAGTCATACCAGCCAGGGCAAAGGGGTTTTCATTTTAGACCTCACGGTAATATTGATGAATAAGGCAGGGTTTTTATTTAAAAGCTAAAGAGGAGCAAGTTAATTAAGTGACAACATTTTCAGGAGAAATTGACCCTGCTCTTCTGTAGTACTGATGATAGGCTGTACTTATTCATGACTGAACCATAAGAAGTTGCAGAGCATGAAAACAGAAAACTACAATCATACTAAAGCATTCCATAAACTTCAGGACTGAGTATGTGTGTAGAGAGCTCATTGCCTGCCGGGGTGGAGGTCCATGTTCTGGAGTGAACTTGGGCTTTGATTCCAGTAGAACAGGATTGAAACTCTAACTCTACCACTTAGCTTTCTAACTTTGGACAAGTTTAGCTTCATTTTTTATCACTTAAATGGGAGTAGTCATACATGCCTTATAAGGTGCTGATAAAGATTAAGTAAGGTAGTAATTCATTAAGTACTTGGCATTCAATATGTCAGTAGCAGGAAATCTTTCAGTATAACAAAATTAACCATCAAACTTTGTCCTCTTACTGTACCACAATTATAAGATGTTAGAAGTAGCAGCAAACAAAACATCCACTCTTTAAAAAACCCTCATAACCCAAAAATATTAATATTTTTTTCTTCTTCTTTGGAGAGAATGACATTTAAATACATTCTTATCTTGAAAAGTCGTCATTTCCTTGTCTAAAATTTTATCAAGCTAAATTAAACTAAGATGACAAATTTTACAGGTTAATCAAAACTCAGTAATAAATAGCTGCGCTTCTTATTTACCAGAAAGAGCATAACAGAGTAGTGTGCCAAGAACAGAGTTTAGAAATTGACTTTGTATTGCCTGAAGAAGTATTGCAAGAAAAAAAGGACTTTACTAAAACATTTAAAAATGAATCGCTGTCTATAGTCTTTTATCTATATTAAACAAACTGCTTCAAAGATATATATATATTCACGTATGAAATTTTAATCTCTAAGATGACCTAGTATTAGGCAGAAAAAAACTTAGCTAGCGAAATAAAATATGAACCATAGTCACTGGAAAACCTGTAGCATTGCAGGTACACAGTAAAGCTAAAAATACCATCTCGATGTTACCGATGGCACACACCTGTGATACAGAAATGCTGATTTTTATTTATCCCAACTCCTTGCTTGTTACTGAGAGAAGTACAAAGTGGGATGATTTTTGTGACGTATATGATAGGGGTTGTGGTCTACAGGCAGACTCATTACCCTTAGAAACCTGAAACTGGACTCTCCTCCTGGTTCTCACCCACAGTAGCTCAGTGAGGAGCCACATCAGAACCACCGTTTCCGGCGTGGTGGTTTAACGTCCCTTTTGGTAGAAGTGGAAGCAAAGACTTTATTTAGGCTCTTTGCCTTTCCCCCACTGACTTTGAGACACATGGAAGAAATGTTTTTTGTCTTATATTTTTCATCCTCTACAGATACCTTTTTCAAGTTCTAGCAAGATGCCTTGAAAATAAAAAAAAATTTTCTGGTGGGTTATTGGCAGATTATAATTTTATAATTTTTATTACTAATACCTGCCTTTTAAGGAAAATTGCCCTTTTCATCACTGACTAATTGTGCTTCGTTTCTTGGGTTTCCGTTCTCTCCGTAGGGTGTCCCAGCTCTGCACTCCTCAGGAATGCAATCTTGACAGCCTTCTTTATCTCTCTGAACTAATGGTCTCATCTATAAAGTGAGGGAGTAGACTAGACCACTGTCGCCGATTCCTGGGAGTGGAATTGCTGGGACATCAGTTAGGTATATGAGGTCTGTCCAGAAGAAGACCTGCCGTTGTTAATAAAACGAGATTGGTTCAATGACGACTTCACTGCACTAGTCAGTGGGGGCAATAGATGCCGTTGAGTGAGCATGTGTACTGTGTGGCCATCGCATTCAAAATGACTGAGTGAGTAGAGCAACGAATCTGCATCAAATTTTGCGTTAAGCTTGAACATTCCTCCGCAGAAACTACTAGGATGATTCAGAAGGCTTTCAGGGACAATGCAAGAGTGCAGTGCAATAAAAGGTGGCTCAAACGCTTCAAAGATGGTCGAGAATCTGTGGAAAGTGATCACATTCTGGAAGGCCTGCGACAAGCAGAACACTGAGAATGTGGAACGTGCATGGGCTGCAGTCAGCAAAGATCAGCGACTGACAGTGTGGAAACTAGAAGCTGATCTGGGGATTCCAAAAACTGTGTCTGAGATTTTAATATAGGATCTTGGCACAAAATGTGTCATGGCAAAATTTATCTCACGGCTTTTCCTACCAGAGCAGAAGGAACATCGTGCTGCAGTTGCTAATGACCTGATTCAAACCACTACCAATGAACTAGATTTCCTCAAGAACATCATAACTTCGAAGGGGACTGAAGCATCATTGTCCTGTGTACAGGGTTTCTTGTATTTTGAATCTTCAATAAATGTCTCTCTTTTTCTTAGCACGTGGCTGGTTACTTTCTGGACAGACTTCATATGTTTAGTTTTACAGAGAACTCTCTGACCTTTTCCCAAAGTGGCTGTATATGCCATCGCACATAACATTTCTAACCAGGTCTGATCATGCTGGTCTGGTGGTCCAGCCATCGTTATGATTTTCTGGGATGACTTAAAATGCTCAATGAAATGAGCATTAGCTTTTGGCCAGAGGATTCAGGTCCAGGTTCACTCACTGGTAGTGTATGGCCTTGGGCATATCACTTAACATCAGTAATCTTCCATTTCTCTGTATACAAAATGGCATCTTTACACTAACCCTATAGGATTGTTGAAAGATTAAAGATAACATGAAACATGCTTTGAATTATGATCCATGATGATGTGTCCAGTAAGTGTTAGCTGCTGCTATTGTTACTGCCATTTCCCTTGAATTGAATATCCAGTTGCCTTCGCTGGAGAGCCCTGTGCTTCAGGAGAGAGACCTTGACAGGAGGTATGGGTTGAAGAAAGGGTTCCACTTGCACGTCCAGAGAGCTGCCTCATTGAAACTACGTCTTCAGAATGTGTTGTTTTTGAAAGCTCCCTTAATAAACAAATCTGTATCTCTTGCACGCTAAGCAAAAACTGCCTTCCTGAGGGCCAAGTGTCGCTAGCACAGAATTCAGTAATATAGCAGGGATGGTTATGCACACACAGGATGCGAGCTTCAGCTGGGCACCTGATTCTGCACTGTTGGGTTTCTTGTTGTCTTGTATTTTCTTCTCGTGGTAAAAAATATAACAAAATTCACCGTTTTAAGCATTTTCTTGTATTTGATGTTTAAATTCCTTTTAAGTTTACTTAGCTCCTCCATTTACATCTCAAGAACTGAAATCAGCAATGAGGTAGTCACACTGAATTGTTTTTCTCTTTTTGTAAAGTAGTGAGTCCTGCCAGAATGACCAGTTTCCTCTGGATTTAGGGCTTGTTTATAAGGCTGGACTTCAGTTATATTAAATATTCCCCCCAAAATCCTTCTTTTCTTTCATCTTTTTTCTCCTGGGATTTTCAGTGTTATGTTTGGGAGTATCAGATGAGGGGAGGGAACTGTAAACAGCAGAAGGGGAAATACGCAGCTGAAGTTTGTACTCTCCATCACTCCGGGGCAGGCCAGGAAGTCTGAGCGCAGACCGAGTAACCAGAACACTGGAGGCGAACCTCACTGCCTGGGCAGGTGTCTGCGCCTTCGCACGAGCCAGGCCTCTTGTTAGGGAGGGGAGCAGGGTGCTATTCCCGAGCCACCAAAGATCATTGTGACCATTTCTCTGGAAAGCCTGCTTGTCCCTCCCAGACTCTCCTCCAGTTAGTTTCTTTGTTCCTGACCCAAAATAAGTTACTTATTTTGGTTCTTATGGGAGAGTGTGCTCCTCTGTGAAACTAGCATCCCCGTTATTTTCAGATCATTGCCAACCTTAGCCTGGTTATGAAATGACAAGTGTTCTCTGTCATGCCAGGCCTGAGAGTATGAGCTGTAACTGACACTTCCAAGGGGGTGTTTTCTTAAAAGTGTCACGTTAAGAGACTTCACTTTTATCTGACGGTGCTCAATAAACAGCTTTGAAACTTCCCTTTCAGGGGTGCCTTCAGCACCTGTGACACATTCTTTCTGACGGCACCCATCACAGTAAAGCTCCCTCTACACCAGTGGCTGGCTTTGTGGGTGACTGAAGGCTGTTTGGTGTGGAGTCTGGTGTGAATAAGTTAGGTGTCATATAGCAGAACACCATTTTAGTTAAAAAGTGTAGTTCTGAATGATCCAGGTTTTCTTGTTGAAAATCAGACCAGCTGAATTTTGGTGCTGCTTGATGATATGTAAGAACAGATATTTGGGGGCCATAAAGCGACATACCGAGTTTGACCTGCATCCTTATCACCCCAGTAATATCATCCTTATTTGTGAAGACATTTGAACAGAACTGGGTTATTAGTACGATGAATGTATTCTGGGTGAGAACAGTGTGTCTAGGATATTGTGTCTGTTAGTGATATCTAAAGGCATTTTGTGGGAAACTCATTACCTGTTCTACACATGGAACTTAAAAGGTATTTCAGGTTTCTGCACATAACATGGGAAATCCTTGAGATTTTTACATATAAATGTCTTACATAATGTAACAACAACTTGGTATAGCTCCACCAGGGCGAGGGGAGCCACAAATGTGTGTCCTGTTTGCCACCATATTGCCAAGGTCTAGCCCAAGAGGAACTAATACATAGTAGGAACTCAGTAAAACGTTGGACAAATCCATGCCTTCAAACTTAATAGTGCTCTTTTCATGGAGCATACAGGAGAAGAGTAATACTGTTGTTTCTCTCTTTTTTACAGTTGTCACATTTAAAAGTTCTGAACCACTCCCCAATGTCTGATGCCTTTGTCAACTGTGACTGCAAATCCCCCTCCCCATTTGAGCACAGCACTGATCAGGAAGAGAGAATTGAAGATGTTGCCAGTCACTGTCTGCCCCAGAAGGAACTGTATGCTGCTGAAGAGGAAGCTGAGACCCTTTTTCCCAGGAAAATGGCATCTTATAATGGGATGGAGGACAGTGGAGGAGGAGGCACTGGAGTGAAGAAGAAACGGAAGAAAAAGGATCCAGTAGAGCAAGAGCGGGCAGCCAAGGGAAGCAAGGACAGGGAGACCAAGCCAAAGAGGAAGCGAGAACCTAGAGAGCCAAAGGAACCCAGGAAGGCCAAGGAGCCCAGGAGGGCCAAGGAGCCCAAGGAGCCCAAGCAAAAGGACGGAGCAAAGAAAGTGCGGAAGCCCCGGGAGGCCTCGGGCGCCAAGGAGGCCAAAGAGAAGAGAAGCAGTGCTGATTCGACAGCCAGGACGAAGTCCAGGAAGGCCAGGTGCGTCCCCTTCTCCCCGCCCCGAGCACTTGGCTGTGTCTCTACAGAGCAGTTTGCCTTTGGGCTCCTTCCAGCCCTTGGACACAACTGTACTACTTTCAGCCAAAGTGAACCACTTTCTCACTTCCTAATGAGAGAGAGAACCTGGTGCTGACCCTGCAATTTCTTGCCATTCCTTTTGAATTAAGAATTAAAGTGTGTTGGCATGCACAGGGTATAAGGGAAGGGACGCCATAGGTGTGATTCAGGGAGGGCAGTGGTTTTTGGAACGGCAGTGTGCAGTAGCAGAGGAGGGTGTACAGCCCTGGATTCAGTGGTGCAGGTGGCCTGGGAGAGCCATAGGTATGCACAGATTCCAGACAGGAAAGGACTGCCAGGCTTCCCAAGGCTGTGAGCTCTCTAGTACATGAGTGTTCGCTTCAGTCTTTTCTCTTGTTCAGTGATTAACACAGTGCCTGGCGTGTCTGTAGGTGCTCAGGAAATGGTGAGTAAGTGAGACCAGAGGAGACCACAGTGGTTGCAGAGGGAGCTCAGGGGACGTGGCTACAGACTCAGTGCAGAGGGAATGATAACCGAGGGCCCTGGCTGTAGGTCCTGTCAGCACCCAGAGGCACTCTACTCAGGGAATTCAACATCTGTGGTTTGTGCGTAAGTGCAGTGTTTTACGATTTGTGTCTTTCTCAGTTTTTTGTGCAGAACATATTTTGAGGACATACAAAACAAAAAATATATATCTTTTTATGTATATTTAAGAGAAATTGAAGTTTCTAAAATCTAAGTGCAGAGGCAGAATATAGAGCAGGGGCACCAATACAAAGTACAGAGATGTGAATGCCAACAGAACATACAGTGAGGAGGCCATCAATGGGGTGAGGCGTGGAGGAGGTAAGTTTTCAATGGAGATGCATTGGAGGTGCTGTCTGCTGCGACTCAGAATCTACTCTGTGGTTCAGTTTGTTTTCAGAAGGACAGTCAGGTGGGAGCAGATGGATAATTCCATAATGCAAGTTAAAACTGTCTTACCATATTCACTCCCTTCTGCCTGGTGAGAGATTTCATCTTTTGTCTATCACAGACGCTTGGGTGGGATCCTAGGAATGTGGGACCTAAATTACCTTACAGAAGATCAAGAGAAAGAAGTGAAATCAGGATTCTGACTAGTGAGAAATGTGTGGGCTCTGCTTCTCAGTGAACCCAGTGAGTATACTCTGATCTCTGGTGTGTGCAGAGGGTGGCACAGTGAGCTTCTGTTTCTGCCAGCAGCTTCCCTCTTCAAATTACTTTGGAGAAGCTGCAGTGGTTCTCAGGGTAATGTCATGTGTGAAGGAGGAGAATCAGATGTGAGCTAGTGGAGTGATTTCTTATTTTTTTTTTAAAGATTTTATTTATTTATTTAGAGAGAGGGAAGGGAGGGAAAAAGGAAGGGAGAGAAGCATTGGTGTGTGAAAGATACATTGATTGATTGCTTCTTGCACGTCCCCATCTGGGGACCCAGCCTGCAACCCAGGCATGTGCCCTGACTGGGAATCAAACCGGTGACTTTTTGGTTCTCAGGCTGGCACTCAATCCACTGAGCCACACCAGCCAGGGCACAACTTACTATTTTTATCCTCACCCAAGGACATGTTTATTGATTTTAGAGAGAGGGCAATAGAGGGGAAGAGAGAGGGAGACAAACATCTATCAGTTGCCTCTTACATGCTCCCTGACCAGAGGACCAAACCTGCAACCTAGGCCTGTGCCATGACCCGGAATCAAACCTGTGACCTTTCAATTTATGGGATGATGCTCCTGTCAACTGAGCCACACTGGCCAGGCTAAAGCGACTTATTTTTATGACAGAAAACAAAGAGGAATCCATGAGGATAATTCTTTAGAATTAGGGTAATTGGAGGAGAGTTTCACAGCTCCAATAAGGGGTTTGGTCTGTGTGTAAGAAGGCAGTAGAAAACCGTAGACAGCTCAGCTCACTTTAGCCACTGGTACTTACAGTTTCCTTTTCTTTCTAAAAGGAATTCGCATTTACTTTGTGTGTGATGTGAAACAAGGTGATGAGTATGCAGACATTGCCATAAAATCTACTTTGGGGCAAGAGGAGGCATTTCCCAAAACAAGGTTGGGTGTTAAATGTACATTTAGCGATACTGCAGGAACCTGATTTTGGTCTGATTAGTCTGAATAAAATGGAAGTGAGTTGGTAGTGCTTGGTAGTGTTTTCAAGGCCTACTCACTTAGAAAACATAACTTCTTGGCCTGACTGGTATGGCTCAGTTGGTTGGGCATCGTCCCACAACATGAAAGGTCACCGGTTCGATTCCCGGTCAGGGCACAGGCCTGGGTTGTGGGTTCAGTCCCCAGTTGGGGGTGTACAAGAGGCCACCACTCAGTGTTTCTCTCTCACATCTATGTTTTGGTTCCTTTCTTTCTCCTTCCTTTTCCCTGTCTGTAAAATACGTAAATAAATAAAAGAAAGAAAATAGGTTGAGGTTTAGAAATTCAGAAGACCTCCTTTGAGAGGGTGCTGATGGATAGATAGGGCTAGTTGTTCCTTTAGAAATGTGGTTTCTCAAGTTACATGAGGTTTGATTTTTGGACTATGTAGGAGTGACTTGTAACCTAATAGAATTCTCCTATGTCACCCAAATAGGGTTCTGGACTGGCAAGCTTCTTATTTCTTGTCCTTCATATATTTATAAAATTGCTGTGGTTCCTTTAATTAATGACCCTACTGATCAGCAGAAGCAATTTTAGTTATGACAGGATGGCATTAATTGATACAAAAATATGTGTTGGTAATTAAGTCTCAGTTTTTTGAGCTTTTTGATTTCTTCTCTTGCAGATTGGCTCAAGTATGTGTTTTGACATGAACATGTACTTGATTAGCCCCTGGATAATGCTCAGTGGTTATTACAGACGGCTCACTGAGTGCTTGGGTCATTGTAGTTGCTCCACACATGATTCAAGGGCTTCCAGTCTTTTCCTCCTTCAGTCCGTCCTGTCAGCTGCCATCTGGCTGATCTTTCTGAAGCCCTGCTGTTTTCTTATTTACATTTGTAGTTGGTGGTATAACTCGACCCTCCTCTACCCCTCTCTTCATTCACACCAGCTGGGAAATAGTAAAGACAGAGATAGAATTATCAGCTCTATTATTGGTACACTGTATTGAAGAACTTCCATTGGCTTGTGGCCAGAATTAGGCTTCTTGTAAGTTGCTCCCTCAGCTGAGTTTACCCACCAGAGTGGAGAGGGTGTGGGCAGTGTGCGCTGCATTCCTTTTTCCGGCCTCACCAGGCTGGTAAGCCCCCAATCAGAGGAGTGCCAGGAGTTTGAAGAAGGGAAGGACGTATGTTTCCAATATTGTTTCCTCCTTGGGAGTCAAACGTGATTTTTCTCATGGAAATATGGGGACAGGGAAATGGGGATTCCCTCTAACAGTTTACACCTGCCTGGAAACTTCTGCTTGTTTCTGCTACCTCCAGGACACAATCCGGACCCTTCTCTCTGCTGTTTAAACCCTTTGGGGTCTGACCTCTCCCTGCCTTCCTGCCTCTGACCACAGACCTTGCCAGCTAGGTACTTGAGCCACTTCTCCTTCGGATTGCTCTTGGTCTTTGTCCCAACATTGTGCCCTTTGTCCTTCTCCCAGCACCCCAAGTCCTCTCCATTCTTCAGCTCTCAGTGCAAGTCCCAGTTCCTCCCAGAGCTCCCCCAAACCGGTGTGCCTGCACGTCCCTTGCTATCTTCCTCGGCACTCGGAGCCTCACTTTGCTCTGTCAGCTAGAGGCTTCCACTAGACTGAAGGAGATGAAGTCTAACCAGGTGCACGGAACAGTGACTTGTGATTGAGTGACAGATGACTTGAGAATCTCTGGTTCTTAGACTTTTCTCTGCCCAAGGACTCACCTGGATAGCTTATTAGAAAAGTAGATGCCGTGACCACATGCCCATTAGGTCTGAGGTGGAGCCCAGGAATCTGCAGTTCAAAAGTCTGCCAGATATTTAGAGTGTAGCTGGTTCTCAGTCTGTCCTTTGAGCAACAGATGAAAGATCACTGGGAAGATGGAGCATATTTATGTTTTCATGTTTAACAGCTGCTAGGAATGAAAAGCCAAAAAGGAACAGAAATGTGGTGTAATTAGCCCTGTGAAACAATAAGAACTATATGCACAAAGCCCCTGAAATCCTTGTGAATTCTTACGTGATAAGAACACTAGGAGCATCTCTCGTTCTTGCCTCTGATCTGACCCTGTTCCTTATATAAGGCTCCTCAAGCCTTTGTCATTTCCTAAGTCATAAGAGCATTAGGAGCATCTTTTGTTCTAATGAGGCAACTCTGGGTGGGTTCCTGGGTGGCTTCTAGGTGGGGGCTGGTCTCCAAAGGCCCAGCCATGATTAGAAGCTTGGTTTCAGCCCTACCACCCACCCCTTCCCTCAGAGAGGGAAACAGAGTTAATAATTGATCATGTCTACGTGATGAAGCCTCCATAAAATCCCAGTGGTAGGGGGTTGGGAGAGCTGTCAGGTTGGTGAACACATTAACATGCCAGGAGGGTGATGCACCCCAGCTCCACAGGGACAGAAGCTCCTGTGCTTGGGACCCTCCTGGACCTCCCCGTGTAAGGCTCCATCTGACTCTTCTGTATCCTGGATCATGCCCTTAGCAAACTGATACACATCTGCTTGATGATACACATTTCTCTGAGTTCTGTGAGCTGCTCTCGCAAAGTAATCGAACCCAAGGAGGGTATCACTGGAATTCTGATTTATAGCTGGTTGGTCAGAAGCATGGGTGACAAGCTTGGCTTGTGAATGGTATTTGAAGTGGGGTGGGGGCAAGCCATCTTGTGGGACTGATCCCTTAACCTTCAGAGTCTGACGCTGTCTCTGGGTAGGTAGTGTCAGAATTGAGTTGGGTGCTCGTGTCCGAGAATTGCTTGTTGGTGTGGGGGGTCGGCCTCCATACGTTTGGTGATCAGAAGTGCGGGAAGTCAGTTGTTTAGTGTGAGTAGTACAGGAGACTCGGGAGAGAAACAGAAAGAATTGGGTTTTTCCCACACGGAAGGTGGAAAACTGAGTTCTTTCCAATACAAGCACAGAATTCTGTGCTTCAATCAGCTTTTACCCCCGTTTGTTTTGATTTGTCAACTCAGAGCAGATTTTTCTCCCAAATGTAGTAAATTTAGTAATGTCTTGAAAGAAAGGTTTTCCCTTTTCTGATTTTCTTCTTTGATGGTTGCTTCTAGAAAGTTAAGCCCCAGACCTTCTGATTATAGAACCACCTGAGCTGTGAGTCAGCTGATAACTGTGATGCAGGAGGAGTGAGAGAGAGTCCGCCAGCTCAGCTCTGCCTCCCTGTGTGAAGGTCAGTCAGCCTTCCTCGTTCTGAGCGCAGATCTCTGCTGAGGTGGTCTCAGGCTCCAGAGCATCCACCGGCTGGATTCTTTCTGTTGGGAGACTCGTTTATTAGAAGACAGAAGACAGTAAAAGGAGACCCTGTGCTTTGAACCCGTTGGGCTTTATGTTAAGTAGGGAAGGAATCTAAATGATAATGGTTGAGGCCCACCTCTGAGGCTTCCAACAAAGTCTCCACTCCAGTTTTCTAAGAGCCACTGGAGTCCTTGCTCTGTAACCCCCAGAGCTTTCTAAATCAGGGTCTGGTATACAGTTGGTTTTTACCTAATCTGTAAGGAAACAGTTACTAAATAATAATGCTTGATTCATTTGTCCAGGACATCGGTAGTGCCTCCTGTGAGCCCTGCTTTGTTTACAAGTACTTGTATTGGGAGTGGGGTGGTGGAGGAAGGAAGGTGTCACAGAAGTGTCATCTGTGGGCCCTACCTTTGAGGGGCTGTCAGGAGTTAGAGAAACAGCCTTGCAAGTGTTCAAATAAAAAAAGCAGGCAAAGATTCAAGCAAACGAAAGGATTTAGTGTAACTGTATACAGAATAGCTGAAAGGATTTACAGGATTCAGGTCCTGGGAGTCCCTTGGAAGAGGTGAGTATTGAGCCAGGTATTAAAGGAATTAATTAATACATGAGAAAAGACAAATCAGGAGACCAAAATACATTTAAATAAATGTTCTTTGGGGGGCATTTTCAGTTTTAAGATGACAGACTGAGCATATTTTTATTTTCCCTTCACCAAATCTTATTGAAATGACTGGAAGAACAGAGGGGAATACATTCTCCTAAGAGGGGCCACATTAGTGAACTTTCGGGACCAGGAAGGCCAGTGGTATCATACAGATGGGCGAATGCTGTGGGGGACCCCCAGCTCATAGCAGGAGCTGTGTTTGTAGCAGAGGCAGAAGTGCCTCCTCCTCACAGTGGACCTGGCAGCCTCGGAAAAGAGCTGGAGGCAGGCCAGAAGTGGAGGCGGCTTTACCTGTCTGCATCGAGGCTGTGTGGTTTGTCAGCCCCAGGCTGAAGTCGGGCATTTACTCAAGGGATGCACAGCGGTTTGCTCTGGGGGAGGATCTCTAGGGCTCCAGGTGGAGACTGACATCCACAAGAAGAAAGCCTGGGGACACTAGCATCTCTGCCTTTCCCTGCCCTTAGCCTGAAAGGGGGACAGAGGGACAGCCACCTGCGTATGCAGCGCAGAGTCCCAGGCCAGGCCTCCCATTCAGGGGGGAGGCTTGTTGAAGAAAGTGACTTACTAGGCAGCAGAGAGCCTCACCAACCACCTGCATTGCCAACCTCATTCACTTTAAATAGGGACCACCCACCGAAGATCACAGACTGTGGAGGAAAACAAGCAGCAGAGAAGAGGAAAAGAGGAGTGAGCAGAACAGCTGTCTTCAGAAGAAACAAGTCAAGGAATAGAACTTTCTAACAGAAGATATTAAGTTAGAATCCTCAGCTTCAAGATGAAACTTTGTCTGCAAAACAGGAATGGGTCATGAAAAAGGAACAGTCCAGAAACAAGAAAAATTAATGAAAATTTAAAACACAGTTGCCTTGACTAAAAAAAATGCAACAAAAATATTGAGTAGAGGAAAGAGCAGTGAGATAAATGAGATCTAAATTCATTAACTCATATCAGGATGTTAGTAGCTATTGCTTAATGTGGATAAATAAAGAACTAGAGGCACGAACATATTTGGACTTAGGGAGGTGTCGGTGAAAGGCGATTCTGTCTGGAGAGTGGGGTTTGGTGTAAATAGGGATGATCTGTATGTTTCATTTGAAACCTTTCTCTATTTTTTAATTTTTGTTTTAATTTGCTTTTGTCACTTATAATAGCATTTGTTAAAACTCTGCTTTTTCATTTTATAAGTACATAATGTTTTTGCTTCATTTTTTTTACTAGGATAATGTCATGAACTTTATAATCCTTGTTTTTATTTTATTTTTTTAATATTTTATTTATTTTTAGAGAGAGGAGAGGGGAAGGAGAAAGAAAGGAAAAGAAACATCAATGTGTGGTTGCCTCTTGCATGCCCCCAACGAGGGATCTGGCCTGCAATCCAGCCATGTGTCCTGACTGGGAACCAAACTGGCGACCATTTGGTTTGCAGGCTGGCACTCAATCGACTGAGCCACGCCAGCCAGGGCATGTTTTGATGGTTTTAAAGGAACTGAGGACAGGGAGATTTGGTTCTCGTTTTGTCTACAGCTGACTATATCTGCACCAAAATAACTTGGGTTTTTTGGTGGGGGTAGGGGGCTTGCGTTTTTTAAATTTTTTTTTTTTAAGATTTTATTTATTTCTAGAGAGGGAAGAGAGAGAGAGAGAGAGACATCAGTGTGCGGTTGCTGGGGGACATGGCCTGCAACCTAGGCATGTGCCCTGACTGGGAATCGAACCTGCGATGCCTGGTTCACAGCCCGGGCTCAATCCACTGAGCTACACCAGGCAGGGCCCGTTTTTAAATTTTAACCAGTATCTTTAATATCTATGTGGCCCAACTCAGTTCCTAGATATAGGGTATAGGCTGAACTAATATGGACATTAAATAAAAGTTGAATTAAGTGTGTGAATGAACTCTCTGGGAGCAATATCCATGTTTCCAGTATTGTTCTCCTGGGTAGAGGATCAGAGCCTGTGGCGAGGCCTGGACTGGAAGCTCCTGGGCTCTTGGGCTGGACCCCCCAGAACTGTGAGTGTCTGCGCAGGCAGCGGTTGGCATTATGTGCTGTTTTTGGTCATTCTGAATTCGGGGATTATGGCAGCTCGCTGTGGCGGTGACTGATTCTTCCCTGCTCAGACTTTGATGGACATGTATTATAAGATTTAATTTTAAAGTGGGAAGATGAATCTTTTTGAAATGATGCAGTTTGTTTGGTAAATATTTTCAGTACCTGGGCTCCGTGGGGGGAGTAATTAAACAATCATTGTTGTGGTGCAGTGCTGTGACACACACAGACCGTTCTGCTGGTGCTCAGATCCAGCAGCCAGCTTCTGTCTGTCAGTCCCAGCCAGGAAACCTGGAGGCTGGACCTGGAGGTAGGCTGGGAGAGCAGTTCGGGGAAGTCCGTCTATCTAGTGCTTTAATGCCATTATGTAATTTCTCATTTGGAAGTCAAAAAAGTACTTATTTACCCAATAAAAACTGCAGAGAGTGAAATCTGCACAGAATCTTGGTTAATGAAGCAGCGTGGAAGGCAGGAGAGACTGTTAAGTCGTTGTTACTCATACCTGATAGTCGTCCTGCTGGGAGGGTGCAGTTCACATGGTGGAAGTTTCTTGCGTGTCATAAACACATGCTTTCTTTTCTTCAAAGTGTATATTTGTTTTATTATAAAGTCAGGTTTGACTTTGTTACCAAAAAGAAAATACTTTGAGCCTAAAAAATCTTGTCTGCCACCTTTTCTGTTCTGCAAGTTAGTCAGTTCTAACTCTGAAAGCTATAAAAGAGGATTATAAAAATAAGATTGCTTTGTCTCAGCATCAAGTGCCATGAAGTGGTAAGGGTTTAGGCCTCTGTTGTATTCAGAACTCTCTTGGTTGCAAGTGACATAAACCCAACTTGAATTAAGTTAAAACAAAATGATAAGAGGGTGTTCACTGGCTTCAGGAATCAGGATCAGGGTTTGTAGTTGAGGAGCCCCCAGAGTTCTTTACCTGCCGTCCTTCATGTGTCTGTCTGGGTGTCGGTTCTGGCCTTCACAACCATGGGGGATTGTGGCCACCTACAGCAGTGGACTCGCAGCTTAACAGCTTTATAACCTAGGACGAATAAGATTTATTTTCCAACCCACGCCTGCCGAAAATTTAAATTTTTTTTTTAAAGGACTCCCAAGTTGGCCTGTCTGGGTCATTTGTCCATGTCTGGACCAGTCACTGTGGTAAAAGGACTAGGATACCATGTCCCAGCCTGACCTTCTGCCCACCCTTGTAGTCCAGGAAATTAGTATCGGTAATCAGCAAAAAGGTGCTGAACAAATACAGTATCCGTTTCAACTGTGGAATGGGCATATATCAAAATAAATTATATTTATTGTTTTTTTCCTGACCCATTTGATGATAGGTTATATATATATCAAGCCCTTTTATCCCTAAATACTCCAGTGTGCCTTTTGTAAGAGTAAGGTCATTTTCTTGTAGAACCATTGTATAGTTGCTGCTTTTGCTCACTTGCAACTGATAAGCAGTCTGTGGGGAGAAACTTTAAGATCATGCAATACCTTGCTCCTCTTCAAATTGTTCTCCTTGGATTTAATGTTCCTTGGTGATTCTGGGCTGCGTTCACATTTTCTACAGTAGTTACAAAGGGATTTCCTAACTTCGCCACTCCCTCTGTATTTACCGTTTGGATTCTACAGTAAGTGAGAGCTCTCCCTTGTCCCTCATTTATTCATTATCTCTCTGTTATTGATATGGATTCCTGTTGTTTAAAACGACTTATAATTCATTACTGTCTTCAATTACTTTAGTGCTTAAATAGTTCCCATTTTGACCAAGGAGAGCTCTTCAAGCACACTCCTATGTCTTTTTGACATGCTGCCTTCATTTTTTTAGAGTGCTTTCTTCAGATACAGCAAAATGTTTTAGATCCATCTTTGTATCTTCCCTGCCTCCACCTTGGAATCAGCCATTTCTCTGAGGATCTTTGATACTAGAAATCAAGACCTGTGTGCTAGGTGTGCACAGTGCTAATGAGGCATCTTGGCTTTTTGGTTCTTTCAGTTGTCAAAGCTGGGGGGGTAGATATACACAGTTATGTACGTATACATATATGCACACATATGTACAATACAATATAGGCATGATGTGTGCACATTTATATGCACATGTTAGTACATGCACTTATTTTAGAAAACATGAGTTTACACGGATGCCTGCAACTTAGACTCACCTCACAGTGTTGTCCAGGCCCTGCACCGTCTCATATGTACGTCTTCCCTCATCCTCGGGGGAGCCCAGTCCCAGGTGTAGGCACATTTCCACATCTGCGTAACCCTGGACCTCATCTGAAGTGACTTCAGAATTGCTTTATCTGCATGCCTTCCAAAAAGAGGCCAGGATTTGTTTGCTGTTCTCCCCACTTTTCCCAAAAGCTGAGAGTATTTAATCAAATATTGTGTTCATAAATTAGGTCTTTTTCCCCTCGATTCAATGTCATTATGTTACTTGTTTTAAACACACTTAAGATTTATTTATTTCAGGTTGTTTTCATCTTGGTTTTAAACAAATTTTACTATGGAGAATTTTACCATGATTCCAAAAGTCAAGTTCATGTAAGAAGATATCCTCAGAGAAATGTCCCTCCCTGTGTGAGTCCTTCCCCCCCATTCTCTGCGCCTGCGGGCAGTCACTGTGTTTGGTTTATCTTTCCTGAGCTTCCTTTCGTAACATAGATAGACATACACATATTTTATTTTTCTCTCTATTCTTTCACAAAGAGTCACATGCTTTTTTGCACTTTCATTTTTTACTTAACACTATCTCTGAAACTGTTCTATATTGGTTCATAGAATTCTCTCTTCGTTGTTTTTATGGCTGCCTAGAATTCCATGATGTGTATTCTGATTTATTCAGTCACACACATTTGGACATTTAGATAGTTTTCATTATTTTGCAATAACCAAATAATGCTGCAGGGAATAACCTCATGTGTATGGAGATTAATATTTTGGGGGGTGTCTTTAGAGTATATTTCTATAAATGGAATTGCTGGATGAAAATGTACATGTATACATCATTTTGTTACATATTATTTGGCCACTATTTTTGAAAAACCTGGAGCTTTAAGGATCAAACATGCATTCATGAACCAGATCCATCTGTGGGTATAGCAGTTTAGAGGTTAAAATATCTTCATTTGGTAAAACACTCAAGCATAAGTTTTGAAAACTTATTTCAAAGAGGGAAAAAAACACGTTTTATCTAGTCCTGGAGGATGAATTCAGGTGATATTTTATTGATGTCTTATTTGAAAATCCCATTTATAAGCTTTACTTGGAATTTTTTCTTCCTGACATTTGTCCTTATCAGAAGAGTTCCAGGAAGAACTTTTGGAACTCAAAATTGACTTTGTTGCCAAAAGTAACATCCAGAAAATCACTCTGGAGATTTCCCAGGTGGAGTATCTTCTTATTTACCCCCAAATAAGTAAGCAGTTCACCGGTGATTTTCCTATTTTACTGACATATATTTGAGAAGGTGTTCCCTCTGCTCCACCCTACCCCCAGCCTCTGACTAGAAAAATCTAGTCATGCTTCAGACTTGACCTTGGAAGTGCCTCTCTTATGGCCGCTTCTTATGTCCATTACTTAATGGATTTCTGAAAACATGGAAGGTAAATATATACAAGTCTGGGAGTTCTGGCCAAGATGGGGGCATAGGCAGTCGCATTGTGCCTCCTCGCGCAACCAAAACTAAGGACAACAAAAATTGAATAACAAAAATACAACCAGAACAGAGAAAAATTAACTGAACGGAAGTTGGACTCCAGTACATCCAGACCGGTTAGGAGCGGCAGAGTCGGAGGCCTGCGGAGAGGGGTCGAGGGGTCCCGGCGGGAAGAAACGCTGGCTGGCAGGCGCAGGCGCGCAGGGTGCAGACGGCAGCAGATGGACCGGTGGCGGACCCTGGGCGCGGGAGGCGACTAGCAGGCCCAGTGAGGGGCGCAAGGCCGCTGGCTGTCCGCAGCCACACATTCGCGCGAAAAAGGGCAGCGCCGCAGGGTTTCAAAGCTTAAGAGCCCGTCTGGGAGCTGAGGCCGGGAGACTCTCTCAGCCTCACAGGAGACTTCTCGGGGAAGCCCACAGAGTCCGAGAAAGTGCACAAGCCCACGTGCTCGGGAGCCAGCACCGGAAGGGCCCAATTTGTTTGTGGGAGGCAGTGGAGGGGAGGGAAGTCCTAGAGAGAGCGGAGCAGGCGCCATTGTTCCCTCTCAGACCCCGCCCCCACATACAACGTCACACAACCCAGTGACTACGGTGCCCCGCCCTGATGAACACCTAAGGCTCCGCCGCCCTTACAAAACAGCCGCAACCAAACCAAAGGAAAATAAAAAAGATGGCTCAAACAGATTTGAAAACCCCAGAACTAATTTTTTTAAGTGACCGAGAGATAGCCGAACTATCAGACGCACAGTTCAAAGCACTGGTGATCAGGAAGCTCACAGAATTGGTTGACTTTGGACATAAATTAGATGAACAAATGCAGGCTACAATAAGAGAAATGAAGGAAAATGCACAGGGAAACAATAGTGAGGGGAAGAAAACTGGGACTCAAATCAATGGAGTGGTACAGAAGGAAGAAAGGAACAACCAAACAGAAATGAATGAAGAAACAAGAATTCAAAAAAATGAGGAGAGGCTTAGGGACCTCCAGGACACCTTTAAATGTTCCAACATCCAAATTATAGGGGTACCAGAAGGGGAAGAGGAAGAACAACAAATTGAGAACTTATTTAAACAGATAATAAAGAAGAACTTCCCCATTCTGGCAAGGGAAATAGACTTTCAGGAAGTCCAGGAAGCTCAGAGAGTCCCAAAGAGGTTGGACCCAAGGAGGAACACGCCAAGGCACATCATAATTACATTAGCCAAGGTAAAAATGAAGGAGAGAATCCTAGAAGCAGCAAGAGACAAGGAGACAGTAACCTACAAGGGAGTTCCCATCAGACTGTCATCTGATTTCTCAAAAGAGACTTTGCAGGCTAGAAGGGGCTGGCAAGAAGTATTCCAAGTCATGAAAGGCAAGGGCCTACATCCCAGATTGCTCTATCCAGCAAAGCTTTCATTTAGAATGGAAGGGCAGATAAAGTGCTTCTCAGACAAGGTCAAGTTAAAGGAGTTCATCATCACCAAGCCCTTATTATATGAAATGTTAAAGGGACTTACCTAAGAAAAAGAAGATTAAAAATATGAACAGTAAAAAAAAGTCATCAAATGGAGGGTTAGCAACAGGGAAGTAGGAGGAGGAGAGAGGGGGAACAGATATAGAGAATAAGTAGCATAGACAGTAGGTAGAAAATAGACAGGGGGAGGGTAAGAATAGTATGGGACATGTAGACACTAAAAAACTTATGACACATGGACATGAACTAAAGGGGGGAATGTGGGTGGGAGGGGATGGGCAGGGTGGTGGGGAGTGAAGGGGGAAAATGGGCCAACTGTAACAGCATAATCAATAAAATAAAGAATAAAAAAGTAAAAAAAAAACAAGTCTGGTAGTAAAGTTTTGTATTTTTAGGAGGTTCTATTCCTTAATTGTGGCTTGAGCTTATTTACTATTGGGTATGCTATTTCACAGTGAAGCACATATGTCTAGCATATGAAGATGAAACATACATGGTCAAAGGTTTCTAATATGATGAAGTTATATTTATTAGATAGACAGAATTGATTTCAAATGTTGTGAGGAAGGATTTAAGATTTTACAGTTAAATGGAACCCTGAGCGCGTGATTATTATGGTGACTTTTGGCATATTAATCAGCTTATCTTTAAATTTGTGTCTGCAATTTAAGTACAAACCTGCTTTTGTTAAGAGGTCCATAAAATCTATCAACAACTATAAATTTGTGCATCTGGGGTCATTGGAATGTTTTGTGGCTGATTCTTTCCGTCATTATTTTGAGATTCAAATAATATTAAAGGAAATTTGAAGTTTTTACATTTATACAAGGGAGCCAGGTTGAAAAAGGAGGGTCAGGAGGCGTGGCATGGTGTGGAAGGCAGCAGGCTGTGGGCGTCGGTCTGGAGAGCTGAGGGCAGCCTCTGCCCTGCAGCTGACTTCGGGGCCTTTGCCGCCTTTGAACCCATTTCTTCCTCTGGAAATATGAGATTGGTCTGCTCTGGCTCCCTCATGGAGTTGTGGTTTTAACCGTCAAAAGAGACTCGGAATGCAAAAGTGCTTTGTAGAATATAAATTGCTATACAGTTTTCTTAGTGAGAAGTCATATAACATGAAATAAATATTTCTATGAAAATTGAGCAATGTTTAAACTGTTCACTTGAGTCTCCAGTCCCGAACTGGTAAGTGGAAGAAGTTTTGCTTTTTACCTCTGCTTTAGAGTGCAAGCCTCTCATTAAAATGTAAGTTCTCTAATGTGACAGGAACCCTTGAATTTCATTGCCTCAGGTTGGACCAAAATCATTTTCATAAAGAACTTTCCTGATAGGTAGGCCGGCCGGTCTTCAGCCTGGGGCGCTGGGGGGGTGCTGAGTTGGTGCTGACCTGACTGGGGATTCGCGGTGGGTGAAGGGTGGTGGAGAGAAGCAGGCCGGCTCATCACAGGCTGTATTCCTGCCACAGGCTCGTCACGCTGGACTTCCCTTCTCCAAACAAGGGCTTCTCTCCTTCCCCCACAACTTCCAATAACAGACCTGATGGAAAATATTAATAATTTTGGCCCTTCCTCATCCTTCACATTCTGTCACTTGCCAAGAGTTACTGGTTCCACCTCAGCTGGATCTTTCAAATCATTTTCACCTTTGAGTTTCCATTGATTATGTCTAGTCTTCATTCCTTCTTGTGTGGGCGTGCCATCGTGGCCTTCTCACACGGAGCGAGGTCTAGACTCCAGGCTGGTGTACGCCTGACTTCTTTCCAGCTCCGTCACTTAGTGCTTCGGTTCACTTCCCTGCCACACAGCCCCACAGACTGTCTTTCACTCAGTGTGCCCTTAACACTCTTCCATTCCCCAGGAATGTCATGGTGGTTAAAAGTGTGCCTAGGTTCAAGTCCTTTCTCTGCTGTTCACTAGTCATGTTACCCTGGAGATCTAACTGAACCTCACTGTGCCTGTTGACCTTGTCCGCCTCGTAAGGTGGTTGGGCGGAGGAAAGGAGGTGCTCCGTGTGAAGGACTCAGAGAACTGTGCCTGCCTGTGTTGTCGTGTCGGTGTTCGCTGTGAGGGTGCTGATGGCACTTCCTGTCTCTTTCTGTCAGAATTGTGTGTGTGTCCCCACTCAAAGGCACTGCCCCGTATCTCCCCGATGATAAGTGATTAATCCACCAATTGATGTATCCATCTGTCTATATTTGGTAAATATTTATTGAGTACTTACTCTGTGCAAGGTATAAGATTATTTACTGTGAAAAGTATCAAACTTAATCAAGCATATATTGTCATCTAGGAAAGTACAATATAAAACAGTAATTCATTCAGCAAATGTTTATTGAGCAACTGCAGAGGAACCAGGCACTATATTGTCCTGAGCCTGGTGTCATAGTTTAATGACTAACTGGTGACAAATCAGAGTTTGAGTACCTTAAAGAAAAGTTGAAGCGCGTTGGGAGTGCAGGAAAGAGATTCTGTCAGCTAGGGGGGGTCGGTAAAAGGTTTTCCGAGGAGGTGTTGGAAACACCAGCCTCGAAAAATGGCAGACTCAGCAGGGTGGCGGGATGGATGCACCGTGCCTACTTCCACCTCTCAGGAAGCTTTCATCTACTTCTTTGGGCTGTGGCTCTACGTGGTCTTTGGAATTTTCATCATTGTAATGTCCTCAAGGGCAGGGACAGTGTTGTCTTCATTTTTGAGTTTTTAGTACTCACTTTAAGTCTTGTACATAGACAGTTCTCAGTAGAGGATGGTGGCAGATTAGAGATCTGTCACCTCCCATGTAACTTAAAAGGAGACTGAAATGTGATGATTTTCAGTATCTGCAAAGAATTACGTCTCCTAGAGAAGGCATTTCTATCAACTGAAAGTGAATGTTTTGGCAGTGTTCGTACTATTTTATTTCTTACCACGTTAATCATAGCCATGGTAGTCATAGTGGGGGTGTAAAAAATGAGTTGTGCATCAATTTACGTAGCTGTTTCTTCCTATATTTTTGTATATTTCTGGGAAGAAACTTCTGTAGATTCTCCATTAAAGCCTTCCCTGGAGCCACCCCAGGAATTCCATGGTGTGATATCATAACTTTCATCACATGAGAAATCTTAGTTTTAAAAACTGCCCAACCGTTTTAATTCTGATTTCTCCTTGTAGCAAGGAGCAAGGACCAACCCCAGTGGAGAAAAAGAAGAAAGGAAAAAGGAAAAGTGAAACCACAGTGGAGAGTTTAGAGCTGGATCAGGGCCTGCCGAACCCATCCCTGCGGAGTCCTGAGGAATCCACTGAGTCTACAGACAGCCAGGTACAGCTGTGGCCGGGAGCCCTGGTGGAGGTTGTGGCTGCCAGGTGGGATCTTGCCGATGCTGATCCTGTTGGTCTCTCTCCCTCTCTCAAGCCTGCATCCCTTGTGCATAGATTTGGGCTGGACTTTCACTGTTTTGGTGGGTGAGCACCAAAAGACCGCAGGCCTTTTCCCTAGCACCTTGGACTATAGTATAAAATTATTAGTATAAAACAATATCCCAGTTTTTTAGTGGAGCTTGCTTCTTTCTTGGAAGGCAGCATATTGGGCAGTGAGAGAGTGAATGGGGGAAATGGAATTGTGAGCCAAGCTAGGTAAGGCTCAGGGCCCTGTTTTGCCATGTAGTTAGTGCATCAGAGCTGTGCCAGTCATTGCATAAGGGCATTTTCATAATCTCAGATGCTGGAAAAGCCAGGAGTGTTTTTATTGTGCCAAAACAGGAAGGAAAGTTTGGCCAAATGTGAACGAAAGGAGTTGCCCACTTAAATGGGATTCCTAAAACTGTGCCAATGTGTGCCTACGACATTGGTAGGAATGTTCTCCCTGAGTTGAAGCAGCCTCTCTTGGACGCGAGTTCTGGTGTTTGAAAGCACTCTTTCCTGTGATATTCACAGCAGTTTATCTGGGTTGTGTGGCTGCATGGGCACCACTTGGAATAAGACCAATTCACTGCACCTTCATGTGTCACCTGGACCCTCAGAGATGTCTAGGTGGTAGTCATTGCAGGAAGGTGTCAGCTCCTGATGTCATGGTGCTAATAAGTAGTAGTGTCTGGGGTGTCAGAGCCAAGACCCCCTCACTGCCTATAAATTTGGGCTTGTGACTATTAGGTATTCTGATTGGCAGAGGTAGAAGCACATCCGGTTGCTGGTTGATGGCAGTTGGTGGAGGGTTAAGTGTTTCTAGGATGGAGATCCTTATGTGGGATTGGGAAGGAGGTTTTTATATAGGGCTGATCCCTCACATAAAATTAAGCATTACAGAGGTGACATAATAAAGAAATGGTAGGAACCCTAAGAGAGGCTCAGATGTCTTAAAAAATAAGGGAGGTGGGTTTTGCTTTTGTTTTTGTTTCTTTAAGGTTTGAGTATTTGAGAGTGGGCCAGCTGGTGACTGGCTCGCGGTATGTTTCTGCTGCTTGGATGTGATGTGTACATGGAGACGAACCGTGTGTTTTCTGTTGGAGGAGAGCCACCGGGCTGCTTTGTTGCAGAATGTTGTCTGTAAAAGGTCATAAGCTTCTTAATTATAGATGAGCTCTCAGATGGTGACTCATGAGTCTTGTTTTGTCACACTTAAGATGTCTCCCTGCATTTCAAGGGGTATTATGAGATTGTAATTAAATTGATATTAGGGTTTTTAGGAGTTATGTGGCAAGTATCATGAATTCAAGCAAAACCAAAGTCAACTCTTGTACCATTGTCATAAAATCAGAGCTGCCAGCTGTGCTAGAAGGGACCTCAGAGGTGATGGAGTTTTCCTCCCATCTCTGTTTCACTGGAACAGGAACCAATGCTAGGAAGGAGGTGAAAAGTACTGCCATTGATGAACAAGACACATCTCAGGGTTCTCAGACTGTGCCTTCTCAGTTCCTGGCAGTTTGGGTCCCCTCCCTCGCCTAGGTCCCGTTTTGAGTCAGTTAGTTCTTATAAGAGTTGTGTTCGAGGAAGATTCCTTTTGTAAAGTGAGAAAGGTCTCCTTCACATGTTAGTGAGTGTAGTTGAGGGTATTCTTGTACAGACTTTTGCCTCTGACTCACAGAGCCTCTGTTTCTGACGGCGTCTTTGTCCTGCAGAAACGACGCTCTGGACGGCAGGTGAAGCGCAGAAAATACAACGAGGACCTGGATTTCAAAGTGGTGGACGACGATGGGGAGACCATCGCTGTTCTCGGAGCTGGCAGAACGTCCGCCCTCTCCGCTTCTACCCTGGCTTGGCAGGCGGAGGTACGGCCTTTGGGTGGGGTGCCGGCCTGCGTGATGGAGTTGCTCTGTGGCTGTTGGCTAAAGCTTAAGTTAGGTCATTTAACTACTGCTTGTGTCCTTCAGATGGCTTCCTGTTGCATTTAGAATAAAATTCAGACTTACTGTGCCAAGGGGGGTTCTCTACCATTGTACTCTCTGTTTCCCCAAAAACATTTTTCAGATGAACAATGTTTCCTCCTCTCTCTCATGACTCTTCAGCCAAAAGACTTGCTGTCTTTTAATGCCTGAACGAGCAGTTCTTTCCCATCCACTAGCTTTTGTATGTGGTGTTCCTTCTTCCTGGAATGCACTGCACCACATGCTTCACATTGTCCATGACTGGTTCACCATCATCCGGAGTAGGTCCCTGCCCCTCAGCCTAATGATTCTCGATTTCACTCCTTTGTGTTTCCTTCACGGCACTTACAACAACTTGTAATTTGGATTTATGACTTCATTTTATTCGTACGTTTGTTGTTCTTATTAGAATAGAACAGCCTGATACATGGTAAATAGTCATTCAGTGAATAAAATTACATGAATTAGTGATTCACATTGGAACTTGGATTCTACAAACGTGTACTGAAAGTCCACTGCAAGGGTGGGTCCTGGGCACAAGGGTGAGCGTCAAGGGATGGTCCCCGCCTCCAAGGAGTTGTGTGTAGGAGAACCGGTGCGCACGGCTCTACCACTACTGCGATGAGTGCAGCGCTGGATGTGTGTGCTAGGCACTGCGGCTACACGGAGGAGGCCTGGTCAGGGAAGGGAAGTCGGTCAGGGTTTTAGGAGGAGTAATTTCCGACGTGAGCAAAAGCCCCAGAGCCCGAGTGGTCCCGCAGGTTGTGGTATGCCAGGTAGATGTACTTGTTGGGATGTTGGGGTCTAATTTAAGGAGCAGTGGAGGTAAGCCCCGAGTGGTAGGAAGTCACATGATGCAGATTCTTGGATGTCAGCTAAGGTAGTTGGCCTTTATACTGTAGATCAGATGGGTAAGAGGCCCTAATGAGTTCAAGCAGAGAAGCAAGGTGGCCACGTTTACATTTTAGGACTTTCCACTGGCAGCAGGACCAAGGAGGGAGAGGACAGCATTAGGACCTGATGCCCAGATGCTAGAAAGGAAGAGCGATAAATGATGAAAAGGAGGAGGTCTGTGCCAAGGAGCTGCCCAAGGAGAAATGAGAAGCAAAAGGAGAGGCAGGCTGAGCATGTAGGAGGGGCATTGCTGCCAGCAGCACATTCTGGGGCACAGGCGCCTGTTGTTATGGAGTCACTGTCGCTGACTTGGCAGAATCCAGGGCTCTGCATGCGCAGCAGCAGCACAGATACCTGTCTTTTCTCCTGGGCGCCAGTGTGGCTTACTGAGGCCGATAATACTTTATCTGTTTAAACTACTTGGCCTCCGACTTGAAGCATTTTTACATAATATTACCTGTCCTTTCTCTCTGTTGGCATGGACGGGAGCTAGGAGCAGGGGTCGTTGTCCCTTTTTTAACAATAAAGAAACAGGCACTGAATGATCCAGGTCGTGGTTATACGGTAGTGGTTGATCGGTGACTAGCACTAGGAGTTGGTTTCATGTCTCTGTGCTAAGGGTTATCCAAATGATGCATATAAGACTTAATACGAATAATAAGTGATAGATACATTGTCATTGCCATGCTTTTCCACTCCTAGCACTAGGAGTTGGTTTCATGTCTCTGTGCTAAGGGTTATCCAAATGATGCATATAAGACTTAATACGAATAATAAGTGATAGATACATTGTCATTGCCATGCTTTTCCAGCAAATGGTTAGGAGTAGCCTTCTCAGACTGCCATGAGTTGATAGGATTATATTGCTTTCTAATGGGTTTTCCTTCCTTTGAGATTTTATGGTTGGCTTGGTATTTTAAAAACTATAAGGGATTTTATTTTCTTCTACTAGCCATTTAGCCTGAGTCATTAACCATATTTCAATTGTTGTTAAGACCGCTCCCCTGGCACGTGGAGGGCAGAACTAGCTGATCTGACAGAAACAATTCAGGACATTTTATGTACCTTAAGGCTTTTGTTATTCTCTTAAGGGTACAGCAAAGACAAGACCGTGTGTGTGTGGTGTGTGTGTGCGTGTGTGTGTGTGTACATATACACACACATATACATATATGTGGTGAAATACAAGATAGAATCTGAATTTCCTTTAATCATGCCTCAAATATTGTTACTAAATTTAAGCAAAGAAGAGGCCTGATGATGTGGTTTTGGTCTTGCTGATGTTCAGAAAAGCAGCGGGGCCACAGGTCTGCCCAGCATGCAGGCAGAGCAGACAGCTTGTGCGGGTTGAATGGGTTTCAGAGTCAGTGTTCCATGGAGCCCTAACTGCTGCAGAACCAAAACAGCTTCACTTTCATCTGTCGGGCTTCCTGGCGAGGTGCGAACAAAGATTTCCCAGGCTGATGTGAAGCTTGAAAGCCTTGGATCTTGTCTTGGATTCCAGGCAATCCTCAAAGCGTGCAGTGGCACGGAAAATCAGTTGGAGTGGGTGGGGCTTTTTTCCACCTTTCTCCCGAGGCCCTTGGGATGGGTGTCTGCTTGCTGGCTGGCTTTAGGTTGGGGCAGAGAAGGGTCTGAAATAGGCATGAGAAAAGGCCCCGCTGGTACCTCTTTGCAGTTCTGAGCAGTGTCTTATCAGCATGCTCAGCCCAATTCTGTGACTGCTGGCCCCTGTCCCAGCCCCAAATTGCAGTCTCAGCATTGGTTACCTAGTGGTGAGTTGCTAAAAACATCTTTACCCATGATTCATTTTAACTCAAGACTGGCAGGTTATCTCAGCCTGCTTTAGAGTCCAGAGGACAGTCCCCTGAGTAGGAGCTGGGACTCTGGGACTGGAAGTGTTTCTATTCTGACACTAACTCCTTGCTTTGCTATTCTTTGTCACACTGTGTTAGTACCTGGAACAGAGGCAACTTCCACAGTTGTACATTTATAGTGTATAGATCTTTACAAGGTTGTCTCAGTTTTTGCCTCCTATGATTTGTGTGGTGTGTATGATTTTACCTTTTGGAACAAAAGGAGTTGAATTTGAATGAGGTTCAGCCCTTGGTGCCCTCTTGTGATGCACCGCTATGTCTTTGCAGACAGGACCCTCTGCTTTGTGCGGCCTTTTCCTGTGCCTGCAGGCGGAGCTCAGTTGTCACCTCCCCCAGGAAGCTCTGTCCTCCCTTCTCCTGTGCTCCACAGCCCTCTACTGTGATGACCTTTCTCACTGTCCTTGTTCTTGTTTCCTCCTAAACCATGAACTACTTTAGGACAGGTCTTACATCTTTTTTTTCTTATTCTCTCTATCTCTCAGGCATGATAGAGTTTTAATAAAATAAAATTAACAGCAACTCCTAGGAACTATTCAGACAGAAACTCAGCTGTCACTTTTCCATCCTCTGTTTTGTAGTGTTAAGACTGTTGTATGGATATTTGTTATTTTCAGAGTCAGGAGTCAGCTGGAACTCCACATCCTGCGTGTTCAGTCTGCAACTATTCCGATTTGTCAGTGCCTTTGCATATCACTCCCTTGTGTTCCCCCCGAGAAAAAATGTTTAGTTATATGAGTCTCTGACATAAACGTGAATGAATTAAAATGGCCATCTTTGAAGGATAATTTGAGAAAATTCCAAGCAGTTGAGAGCAGATGGTTGTTATGGAAGTGTGTTTGGTGAGCAGATTTGGTTTATATCTGTGTGTATCTGTATACACTGAGTGTTTATACACATATGATCATACGTTTATGCATAGTCTCTATTTTGTTTAGGGAAAAAAAGTCAATTTCCCAGTTTCCTTCCTATTTTGTTATGGGAGATACCAACCAGTAGATGCACCATCAGGTCACTCCCAAGTGGGAAAAATACAAAAAGGAAAACCACACCCAGGCGTATACCTTAAACTGTAGGAAACCAAAGACTGAAAGAACATCTTAAAAGCCTCTACATAAAACTGACAGCTAATGTTATATTAAAAGGTGTAATTGAATGTTTTCCCTTTGAATTTGGGAGTAAGGAGAAGATTCCACTAGTATCACCTATATTTAGAAATATTCTGGAGGTTCTGGCTACTGAAATAAGGAAAAAGAAGAAATAAAAAGTTTAAAGATGGAAAGGAAGAAGTAAAACTGTCAGTTGTAGATGACATGATTGTATGTAGCAGATTCAACAAAATGGACAAACCATTAGAATTAATAAATGTGAATTTAGCTAACTTGGTTAGAAAGACAAAAAAAATCTGTTTTTATAAACTAGCAAGATGAAATCAGGAAATGAAAATTATAAAGTGTCATTTATAATAACATCAATGTATTAGATACTCTGGAATAACTCTCAAAATATACACAAACTCTCTATAGGAAAAACATTGCTGAAAAATTAGAGAAGAGAAGACATAAATAAATGGAGCGATATATGACATACATGTATTCATAATTGTTATGATGTCTATAATTCAGTCCCAGTCAAAATCTAAGCAGGGTATATTTGGGTGGAAAATGATAATGGAAATGCAAGAGACCTAGAATATCCAAAGCAATCTTGAAAAAGAATGAAGTCGGAAGCCTTACTGTAATCCAGACTTTGTAATGAAGCTGTAATAATGAAGTCAGACTCATGTTGTCATAGAACACATAGACCCACGGAACAAAGCAGACCCGGGCTGCCTGGTGCGGCTGCTCCCAGCCGTCCGTGGCTATTAAGCACTTGAAATATGGGTGGTCCAAATTGAGATGTGCTTGCTATAAGTGTAAAGTATACACTGAATTTTAAAGACTTTGTAAGAAAAACATAAATATAAAATATTTTATTAATAATTCAATGTGATTACATGTTGAAGTGATAACATTTTGGATATAGTGGTTTAAATAAACTACATTAAAATCATTTCATCGGTTTATTTCTGCTTTTTCAATGTGGCGACAAGAAAGTTTTGAATCACATATGTGGCTTAACAAATGACCGTGGCGGCAGCAAGTATTCCTTAAACAGGACATAAAAATACATAAGAGAGAAGATTGATAAGGTGGATTATGTAGAGCTTTTGTTCATCAAAGGACACATTTACAGATTGAAAAGACCCATAGATTGGTAGAAAATGTTTACATTCTATATACCTGACAGAGAACTCTTACATAGAAATATATAAAGATCTCTTGCAAATCAAAACGGAGGGTAATTTTAAAAGTAGGCAAATGACTAGAATAGGAGCTTCACAAAAATGATGGCTGCATGGCCAAATAAGCACAGGAAAAGGTTTTCAGCATCCCTAGTTATCAAAGAAATGTGAATTAAAGAGTATACCACACAGTGACTAGAGTTGTTAAAATTTTAAAGACTGGCAGTATCAAGTCAGCTGAACCACCCATGCATTGCTGGTGGGTATGATAATTGCTACAGTCACTTTGGGAAAAACTTTTGACAAGATGCGTTAACACCAAACATAAACCAAACTCATAGTCTAGTAGTTCCACTCTATGTATGTATCCAGGGTAAATGAGTGCATTTGTGTAACAAAAGACATGTATAAACGTTGGAAGCAACCCACATATTCCTCGATAGTACAATGGATCAGTAAGTGATAGTGTATTAATACAACAAAATACTACACAAAAGAATGAACCACGTAATATATGATTCAGTTTACACGAAATTTAATAATAGGCAAAACTAATCAGTAGTGGTAGAAGTCTGAGTAGTAGCTACTTCTCATGAGGGCACGAGGGTCTTCCAAACTGTTAGAAATGTTATATAACTTGATCTGGGTGGTACTTACACAAATGTGTATTTGTTTACGTAGAAATCCGTCTGTTGTACACTTGAGGCCTCTGCATGCTGGATGTAAAGCATGATGTTGGCATGTCTGGTCACTCCTTGATGAGATGATGAAGACTGTAGCTCATTTGTTTCTGTAAGACCAGTGCATAAACTTAAGACACAATAAGTAGTATGGAAGAAAATTAAGAAGGAAGTGGGAAGGAAGGAAATTGGTTAATTAGTCTAGTTTCTCTTAACCCACTGCCTGTTCCTTTGCTCACTTTCCACTTGCCATAGAACGCTGTTGATGGGTTACAAGTTTGGGGTAGTGATCTTCACTGCTCAAGAAAGTGCATTGAGCTTTGGCCTTTGCTGTTAGCCATTCTGACGACATAGGATAGGTCCAAGTATATGGAGAAGGGGGAGACTTTTTAGTTAAGTGATGCAGATTAAGAATAATAACTGTTTCCAGTATGTGGTCCTGGTGAGTTTGATGCTTTATTTCCATATGCATTTCCTTCTCTTTCTCTCTTCCACTTGTTATTTAGCATTAAACAAGTAGTTGTTGGTTACCCACTGTTGCATGGCCTTTTTGAGGCATCTAGCTACATCCAACAGGTTTGTCTCAAGTGGAAGAAGACAAGCATTGAACAATCAGCTCCCTCCTCTTTTGCTAACTTGTGCTAAAGAATCAAGCAGAACAAACACTTAAACAGAAAAACAAAAGCTTTCTCCTAATGTATGGTAGGCACAGTTCACCCATTTCTTGTTGAGCTGTGGGAAAAGTCTTGTCATTTTGGATTAACTTCTGCATGGCACCTAGCACAGTGCCATGTGTCTAGGGCAATGTAATAAATATTTGTAACCTTTGGGGGCATCTGTCAGTGCCTGCTGATCTCCATACTTCTTTTCTACCATCTGTGTCATCTGCCCTCCTCAGTTTTTTTTTTTTAACTATCACTTTTCAGAGAAAAGCTTGATTTAAGATCCTAGAAGGCATAATGTTTTCTCTAGTGGTATGGCTTTGTGACAGCTGAACCCAGAATGGGTAGACTGAAGACAGTGATGTGCAGAATAAACCATCCTTTTGGGAAGTTCTGATCAGGCACCCAAACAGTTATTTTGAGAGTAAGGATTGCTGTGATGAACATTCTTTTTATATACAGTTCTAAGTCTCATATCATGGTAAGTCATAGATCTGGAAAGGTCATATAGTGCATAGAAAACCACTGGAATAAAACTGCTTAAAACACTAGAAAGAATGTTAAATGCTAGTGTGTTCCGACTCAATGCATCCTTTCTTTAAGTTTGTCATTTTTAATGCAGATTTTTTAAAAATCACATACTCTGTAGAAACAAATTTCATGGAGATCAGAAGCCTAGCTAGCAATGGTGATGTGTATATAGGGAAGGAAAGGGAGGAATTAATTTGTTTTCGATTGGAATTTGTAGTCAAAGGTTCATCAGTGAAACAGCCTTTTCCAGGTACAGAGGGGAAAGATGGTACAATTTAGAAGAGAATAATTATACCTTCATTTGCATAGTGCTTACTCTCCAAAAATGTTTTCCTTTGCCATTTTATCGTCTTAGTAACTCAGGGAGATAAGAATTTTTAACTCCTATATTAATAGATTTTGAAACCATGAGGTGTTAATTGACTTGCCCAACATCGAGAGGTATTAAAATTGGGACCTTCTGATTCCAAAGCCCCCAGACTCTTTCGTGTTACACCTTACTGAAGATCGAGGCGACTCGTGGGCAGTTCTGGCAGAGGGGGAGTCCTAGGACCCGTTCTGATGCTGCCGAAGGCAGATCTGAAGAGAACGCCTTCTCAGCGTACGTGTGTTGAAGAGTAGGGGGATAGGGTGTGCCCAGAACTTAGAAGATTTTCTGTCTTTTGATCACTCTGTGGTCTGACAGGAGGGAGGCCTTGGTATTCAGAGGTGAACTTCTGATGCAGTAGTACCTGTTGTAGTCGTTCTTAACAAAATTATTTCTTGCATTCTGTGGTGCCAGTGATTCTCTTTCTTTTTAACTTCCGTCTCCAGGAGCCTCCAGAAGATGACGCAAATATCATTGAGAAGATCCTGGCATCTAAGACTGTCCAGGAGGTCAGTGGCTTTTATATCGCCAGCACTGATGATACCCCCTGTGGAGAGATACTTGGTTAGAGAACCTGGAATGGTCATTCCTGGCTGGAGTGAGAGCTAGGCATGAACACCGTCTGGCTAGTCAATACTTATCTTTACACCCCGCCCCCACCCAGAAGATTTTTAGGACATAAGATTTTCAAATGTTTGAGAATGACCCAAACTGATTTTTTTTCTCCACTGTGATCCTAGCAAAAGATGTTTATCCCTTAGTTTCTGATGTGAACGTTGTGGGGTCCTTTTCTTTAGATATCCCAGGGCCGTTGTAGGGGTCCTCTAGAGAAAGGTCCTGAGTGAGAGAGTGTGTTGGTGCCAGTCAGAGCATTACATACTTCCAGAATTTATGAAAGTACCCTTTCTTTCTTTGAGAGTGAATGACGTAGTGTTTTAGGGTGGTAGTCGAGGGGCTCCAGAGATAATACATATTCTTACTTCTGCACCAGGCTCTGCTCCTATAGGTCTCAGAGCCCTGGGCCAGTTTGAGCTTATCAGCTGAACATTCTTGTACCCTGGACCTTGGAAGGACACCAGAAGGATCTTTTCTTTTTCTTACCTTATTGCTAGCTGTGTATTCAGCCTTGATAAACCTGCTCAATGGCTGTTAGAAAAAGACCTGGCAAAATGAGAAATCTTGAGAAATGAGATCCTTGAGAAATCTGTATTAAAACCAGGCTGAGGTATTGATTTACCTGTTTTGTTTTGGCATGTAAAGATGATCTGCAGGGATCACCTCTACCTGGGTTGATTAACTTGCTTGCTCTTGGTTACAGGTTCACCCAGGAGAACCCCCATTCGACTTAGAGCTATTCTACGTTAAGTATAGAAATTTGTACGTCTATTTCATGTATTATTTGTATTTCAATTTTATATGCATAAAACTTACTTTCCCTGTCGCAGCATCATCCATATTTTCCCAGAATGGCCCCTAGGACATGACTGATGGATTTAGTTGACTCAGTTTCACCTTAGGTGATGATGCTCAACTTTGGCTGCACACAGAACCACCCAAGAGCTTTAAAACAACTGAAGTCCTTGCTCTCCTCAAGATCTGTTGACTCAGACCCTGACAGTAGTCCCCAAAATTGTTTTTTTTTTTTTAACTTCCTGTGTGATTCTCATTTGCACCCAGGGTAGAGAACCACTATTCTTCTAGCCTGTACCTTTTCCCCCTCATTTTTCTCTAGTTGTCTGCTACGTGCCCACTTTCACTAACGTGTATTACACAGTCATTGCTTGACCATTGTATGTGCCTTGCCTGGGAATCAAATCTGCAACCTTGGCTTATTAGGACGATGGTCTAACCAACTGGGTGAATGGGCCAGAACTCTGAGCCAATTTCTGTGGAAGCCACAGAGTGCTCCATTGCTTGGAATTGCTGCGTTGTGTCTTGTGTTTTTGCCCTTAAGGGCAAAGCCCTTCTAGGCCCGACCTCCAGCAGCTTCACAACAACCACTCACGGCTTCTGTGTTAAGTGGTTTTCATATGTTGAAACACTTTAGAGTTTAGTGATACGCCAGCTCTGTGCTTATGTCACAATTTATGTGTCGTTGGACAGCTCCTACTTACACTGTAAATGGGCCACAATGGAAGAGCTCGAAAAAGACCCTCGCATCGCACAGAAGATAAAGCGATTCAGGAATAAACAAGCCCAGATGAAGCACATTTTCACTGAGGTGAAGCCATGTTTACTGACTAATTTGAGCACCGCTTTTCTTGCAGTGTTAAATAGTGGGTGTAAGCTTCTTAAAACTGAAGTTTTGAGCAGATCTGTTGCTGTAGTCAGATTGCTAAGTGCTCACTAGATTTGTAGCACAACTAGTCCAGACTGAAGCCAAAGAAAACAGATTATCCGCTAAGGTATGAGGAGCAACTCTTGCAAAGACCGACAGCCCATCAGAGTGTGCATCTTGGTCAGAACACTAGTAAACAGCTAGGGCTGGAGGAACGTGCACACAATTCTTTCATCCTCCCCCACCCCCAAAAGGCAATTCCAAAAAGACCTAAAGTTTGAAGTGAAGAATAAAAAAAGCAAAGCCAAATACTAGAAAATAAGTAAATTTATATAAAATGGGAATTTATAAATATTGTGCCTATAGCAAGAGGAAACAATGGTTGATTTGGATGTGAAACAAATCTACAGTGTCTATACATTAGAAACTACTGCAAGCAAATCTTAAATATTATGTATGTGTACATATTTCCTAATTGTGTGTATGTATGTATATGTATACATACATAGTAATTAGAAAATAGGGGTATGCATTATGCATACAAATTTTCTAATTATATACATGCACATACACATAATAAACAGTATACATTTTTTATCTAGTATGAGAACCTTCCTATTCATATTTTTACATCTGCACACACATATGCATATGACCGGTAGTTTAATAAGAAACGCTCTTCTAATTAAGAAAAATATAAAATCCCCCAAATAGAAAAAATGGACAAATTAACCATACAAAAATGTAGTCAGTTTCTCTAGTAGTCAAGGAAACATAGATTAAAATGGGAACCTTACAGCTTCCTCTTACAAAGTAAGCATCACCCCATGCTGGCGAGGGTGTGGGGAAGGGCTGTCCACACATCGCTGGGTGGGAACAGAGCATCATGTGGCCTGCGGGGAGAACAGTGCACCGGCAGACACCTCAGAATCTGCAGGTCCTCTGTCCCGGTAGTTCTGTCATTTATTTTAAGGAAACTCAAGTCTTTGTGCAAAGATTCAACAATGATAAACAGTTGTTTATATTGATGAAAAATTGGAAACAAAATGTTAAATATTAGATAATTGTTAAATTATGTACATCCCACAGAATGGAGTACTGTGCAGCTAGTAAAAATGATATTGGAAAATAATTATTAATGACATAGTCTCTTCTCTGGCTGATGGGATTGTGGTAATTTCTATTTTCTTATTTTTTAACGTGTAATTTTTCGATATTATTTTGATCACTTTTGACAGAAAAGCAGTGAAAGTTATTCTTAAAATGTAGTCATAGGTACTAGACTTCAGGTGTGCACTCCCATGCCATCAAGTAATAGTGAATTGCTGCACATACTTCCCAGTTCATTCCTCACGCCGTACTCCTTTTTCTCGAGTGACAAAAGTAGTGTTAGGATAACGGCAGTGAGCGTGCTTCTCGTCCCCGTGCGGGGCTCTTCCTCTCTAGTCTTAGTGCTTGGCCCCATCCTCTCCATAGTTAACCCCGCAACCTGCGAGAGCTTTTCCCATGGCATTGTTTCTCTGACAGACAGTGGGGGAAAGGAAGGTGGCGACAAGAATTAGAAAACCATCTTGAAGCCCTGTTGGATACTTTCCCTCTGTTCTTGGAACATTTTTTCTCACCCCTATTATAGCAAGTATTTGCAGTGTAGTGACTTGTTCACAACGTGTCTGTGTCTTCCCCCTGGAGCCCCGTGAGATGGACGGGGCCCGTGTCTTCCTCCCGTTTCTGTCCCCAGCACTAGGCACAGGGTCAGCGCTCAAATTGTTTGGCCGGTCCTGGCTAAGTGAGGAGGGTTTGCCATATGCCGTTTGTTACCCTGCTCCAGAACCTCCGCACTTCCCATTTCCCTGGAATAAAGTCCAAGCTCCTTAATATAGCCTACAAAACTCCGGGTGTCTGTTTTCTGATTTATTCCCAAGGGAATGAGTTTTCTTTGGTTGGGAATAGGGAGAAGAAATTGTGTTAGGACTTAAAGAAATAATGCAACAGAACTATTGTGGGGAAGACAGGCTTTGAGAAGACTGGGGGACATCACGAAATTAAGGAGTGATAGTGGGGCGTAGTTCCTGTAACACTGTCTTTGGTCTTGACCTATTTAATGTTTTTATTAATGATTTGGATAATTGATATTCCTATAAAATACATAGTGACTTAGTTTTGGGTAGAGCATCTTCATATCCATTATTCCCCGGCACTTCATGAGGTCGCTGGGGGAGAGGGTAGCTGTGTGAAGGACACTCCGGCTCAAGGGACATCAAATTCCCATGCTCCATAGGGGTGGAGGCCGTCTGGCTGAAACCCAAATTCTTTCCGGAAAGCAGACCCAACTCTGGCAGGATAAACAACAAAAGCAAAGTTCAGGTTTGCTTGGCTGGACAGGTCGGGATGAATGAAATAAAATGGCAGTACAATGTAATCTCATGCATTTGCATTTAAAGATTGCTACATTTAGAGTGGGGAGAACGACTGGATAGCAGCCCTGGGGAGAAAAGATACTCACTGCCAGTGCAGTTGCAAGTTTGCGATGAGTCAGGAGGGGTGTAGCTGCTTAAAAAGCAACATTAATCCTACACTGCACCAATGACACCGTCGTGGTGTGCCTTGCTGTTGTCATTCCTAAGTGTTATGTTTATTTTTGGGTACCAGGATTCAGTGAGGGGCGCCGCAAATCTGAGCAGCATAGCCGAGAGATTGAGAACAAAGGCAGAAGGAGGACTGCTCGGTGCTAGGACCCTGTGCTCTGGAGCAAGACCCCTCCCCCCTCCACACACACACACAGCTGGGTGGCCTTGCAGAGCCTCCTGCAGACTCGATAGCCTCATCTGTACTAAAACCAGAATTTCTAATAGTATCAGCCTCACAGAATACCTTGGAGGATTGAATGACATAGTGTTCACAGAAGTGCTTAGCACGGTGCCTGGCCCATAGTCACTGTTAGCTCTGTGTCCTTAAGGGATCTGGAAACATGGCACCTGAGGAACAGTTGGACACCTGCGGTCATTTAACCCAGACAGGGAGGAGATTGTTGAAGAGCCAGGCCAGAGAGGAGAGACTCAACTTGGTTACCGCTGTGTAGAGGAAGCAGTTCACACCAGGGAGTCACAGTCACAGGACAGAGCTCAGGCTGTGATTCAGTAGTGATAGCGATGAAGAGCATGCTGCTACTGCTGAACGGGCAGAGGCAAAACTGTCTTGGCAGTGGGTCAGGTCTGTTTTTGAACATGGGAATAGAAGAATCCCAGCATGGATTTGCAGGAATGCTGTAAAAAGTACTCCTGCATTGAGTAGAAGATGCAACTGGATAGCATGTAACGTGCCTTCCAGCTTAAAGGGCAGTAAGAACATTCCAGCAGTCGAGGAGGAGGGCTTCTGGGTAAGAAAGACCTGGTAAACACTCGGGTTCTTGCAGCTCTGTGACCTTGGTTATGTTCCTTAGCCTCTCTGAGTCAGTTTTCTCATCTGGAAAGTAATTATAGCACCTACTGCATAAAGTAGTTTTGAGACTTAAATGGAACTGTTTGGCATAACTCCAGACACATGTTAAGTATTTCTAAGTGCTGTTTATTACTGTTTTGTAAGTACCCTTTTTTGACGCATAATGTACATAAAGATAAATCCAAGGGCACATACAGCTCAGTGAATTTTCACAGAATAAACACACCTGTGTAACCACCGCCCAGACCAGGAAATAGAACATTCTCTCTGCCCCAGAAGCTTTCTCATGCCTCCTCCCAGTATTGGCTGTTACTGCTATTGGTATTAAGAAGAAAAAGAAACAGTAATTCTGAGTTTTCATGGGTGCTCTTTGGAACAGGGAGCAGTGAGAAAAGAGGGCCCTCTCTGTGCTGATTTTTGCACGCACTGCAGCGATCAACAGGAAAGCCTCACCCTGGCCGAGGTGCAGCCCGTGCAGTGTGGCTGGTTCCTTTCAATTTAGCCGTGCGGTCAGGGTTTAGGGACCGTGAAAAATGTCTGTGAGGTGACCTCTGTTCTCAGGCGAACCATTTCATGTGTTTCCTGACTGGGCCCAGAATAGGGGGTCACTTAGAGATAAAACACTGGAAGTGGGATTGAGGGCATGAGGCTACTTTTAAACTCTTCTCCTCTGTTTGCATTAGCCTGATGAAGACTTGTTCAACCCAGACTATGTGGAGGTGGATCGCATCTTGGAGGTGGCCCACACCAAGGATGCAGAAACAGGAGAGGTGGGCATTTCATTGTGTTGACTCTCCAAAAGTATCTCCCCGTCTTACCTCGTATTTTACTTGTTTGTTAACATGTGGTCTCTGTTTTAATGGCATCTGTGTTGTGTTGTAAGGTGGTTTTCCAAGGGTTGGCCAGAGAATGATCGACTCCTGTAATCTAGTGGAGTAAGTTTCTGTCCTGTTTCCCACCAGGAAGTGACGCATTATCTGGTGAAGTGGTGCTCACTGCCTTACGAAGAAAGCACATGGGAGCTGGAGGAAGACGTGGACCCTGCCAAAGTTAAAGAATTCGAATCTCTTCAAGTCCTCCCTGAAATTAAGCATGTGGTAATCTGTCAGTTATATGTAGAAACTGATGTTTCATGCAGAAAGATAAAGTAGTAAGACACTTATTGTATTTATAGAGAATTTAAGGAATTTGCAATTTTGATTATATAGACTTTTTGTCTGACTTCCTGACTCTAGAAACTAATCAAAATATTTGACCCACTATACTTTCCTGAGCTGATACCACAGGCACAGAGAAATAAAAAGAAATTCTGTCTCTAGAAACCAGAAACTTGACTAATGTTAGATTGAGGGGAAATTAAACTGTAGGTGGGAGTGACAGCTAAGAGTTTCAGTAAAACAGTATAATGCAAGGTCTAGGAGGGTCTGTTTCTCTTCTTCATTGATGACTTACAAATGTTAGAGAGGTGTTCTTAGTTTAATCAGGGGAAGCCTAGGACACGTAGGGCCTGCATGTTCATCAGAAAAGAGTCACTGCATTTTGAAGCCAGCTTTAGGGCAGTGTTTTGGGATTTACCACCTTCCCCAATCTTGTTATGCTTCTAGAAGGTCATTCTCTACATATTGTGCTCTCTGCTTTTTCCCACTAGGAGCGGCCTGCTTCAGACTCCTGGCAGAAACTTGAGAAGTCCCGCGAGTATAAGAACAGTAATCAGCTCCGGGAGTACCAGCTGGAGGGAATGAACTGGCTTCTTTTTAACTGGTATAACAGGTGAGGATCCAGAACCATTCCTCTCTTCATGGATGAATTTCTTACCAAACGCTTATACCTGGAGGTGGGCAGCTGCCTTGGCCAGCGTAGAGTAGCAGCAGCAGAGCGCTGGGAGAGTGCAGCACAGCCAGCGATTTCGGCCGGAGTCTCACACATCAGCCATGCCAGGACTTTATTTTTATGCCAGGTATTTCTCCATCTGAAAGAAACGGTCTTTATACAGCATCGACTTTGTGCTCTTTGTTTTTCTTTGTCGGTGCATCCAACAGGTTAGGCTCTACCTACGGTTATGCTCAAAAGATCCTTTAAATGTGTTTTCTGTCTCTAAGTCTTTAGCAAAGCAGGCTTTAAAGGGGAATAGATCTGGATTCTAGCCCCAAGTCCACTACTCATTTGTGAGTCACAGATGTTCTGGACTTGCACCGTAATTCTCAGATTGTGCTTGTCATGCTTTAGTTCCTATCAGAATTTGACGGAACAGATGAAATTTGAGAAAGATGGGTTGAAATCTTCTTAACGTTCTAGAACATCCCTAGTATTGATTTTAAAGACAGCATGTGGTAATGGAAAACACACCAAGAGGGGACTCTGGAGCTGTGTGTTCTAGTGTAGTCTCTGCCACTCTGTCACAGTGCCACTCAGAGCACTGCACTCAGTGTGGCTGTCTGAGTCTTAGGGCACCATCCGTGCATTGGAGGATGAGACCGGACAGGGCCACACCCTTTCAGATGTCCCAGCTCTGGGCAGTCTGTGACCCTGCATCACTGGAAGAGACCAGCGTTTTTACTCTGATTGGGAATTTATTATGTGGGTTAAGTTTGACCTTTGATAACACAAGTGATAAACAATGAGAATCATGTACCTTATCTTTTTATTTTGTTTTGGTTTCCATGAAGTTTGTTAGGTACAGAAACTGGCTTTGGTTTAAGGCATATTTTTGTTCTCTATTATTTTAATGTTTAGTATTTTTAGATTATATTTAAATGGACCCATTTCATGTATTTTCTCACAAGTTGCCATAGTTCCATTTTGGAAGAAGGCAGGACATGAGCAGTAATAATAATAAAAATTTGCCTCAGTTGCATGTCTGGAAAATACTGATAATGCCTTTACTGACTACCCTCCATGTAGGGTGTGCTTCTAAAGTATCTGTTTAGTTGTGATCAACCTCTGCCTCTTTTCTACATTGATGACGAATCACCTGTATTTATTTCTTACTCTCTGCAGAAAAAACTGTATTTTGGCTGATGAGATGGGCCTAGGGAAGACCATCCAGTCCATCACATTCCTTTCAGAAATATTCCTTAGAGGAGTCCACGGCCCTTTTCTCATCATTGCCCCTCTTTCCACTATCACGAACTGGGAGCGGGAGTTCCGGACGTGGACAGAGATGAACGCCATCGTGTACCACGGCAGCCAGATCAGCAGGCAGATGATCCAGCAGTACGAAATGGTGTACAGAGATGCGCAGGTGAGCCTCACACGAAGCACAGGAACCCAGCGACGCCCTGATGTCTTCTGGGGTTGTAATACTCTGTACCTCGGGTTGCTGTTGGCTGACTCGTATCTTCACTGAGGCAGACTTCCCATTCTTTCCTGGTAGTTTAATTTATGAGAAAACACAAATTTATAGGACATGCTTTCCACTCTTGGAGATATTCCAGAAGTTCTTTTTACGGATTCTGAAAACTTGGCTTCTTGGTTGGCTTATGAAGTTGCTTTTGCATAACAAAATTTTTGTCTGTATTGTTAGGTGCTCAAGTGAAGAAAGTGAGCAGAAAAGTCGGGTATGGAGAATGGGCATCTAGCCAGGGAGTTTGGAGAAGGGGGTAACAGATCTGACAGGGAAGGATAAAGAGAAAACAGGATTCCGCTTGTTAAAACCACAGTAGAATTTTTAAAAATCTTTTATTAAGTAGTATAAGAACTTTGCCGAGTATGCCTGCATGCTTGTCTTGGGCACTTGGTTTTATAATTAATCAAGGTGAAAATTAAATGAATCTAATCAGAGGAAAGCCAGCCAGGAGCTTCTGTGACAGGAGACACCTGGAAGGAATTGACAGCGTGCTCTACCTGACATGATGCAGCTCTGCTCTTTCAGGGTGACCGCAGCGCCGAGACAGGCTGACAGACAAAGGTGTGCCCTACCCGGTAGCGCTGGTCCCAGGCAAATTGAATCAAGATCATTACTTTGAATATGTACTGGAACCCAAGTTTAAAAGTTGAAATTAATTATATCTGAAAAGTAGCAAAGAAGGTTCCTTGGGCTTTCAAGCTGTGCATGGTTTGGACAGACTCACAACTGGGAATGTATGAATCAACACCCATCTGTTTTCCTTATCTTGGCAATTAATAAATGAAAACCTCCCTTGCTGTGCCTTCTGCACTGCTCATCTGTCTCACCTTTGTGAGGGCACGTGCTCTCTTGCTTCTGTTTCATCAATGTAATGAGATCTATCTCGTCTAAATAGCTGGTTCATTCTTATGGTCTCTCTTCTCAAATGAGGAAGAGCAATGCTTACTGGCTTCTCACCTAGGTCCTAGCATTTATAGTGCTGTCTCCTCTGGTCCAGCTGGTGCCCATTAGCTGAATTCTAGAGCCATGGTGTAAAGCTCTGCCTGCTGTTGTATCGTCCTCAGGGAAACCCCCTTTCAGGGGTCTTCAAGTTCCATGTCGTCATCACAACGTTTGAGATGATCCTGGCAGACTGCCCAGAGCTGAAGAAGATTCACTGGAGCTGTGTGATCATCGATGAAGCCCATAGACTGAAGAATAGGAACTGCAAACTTCTGGAAGGTCTCAAGCTTATGGCCCTGGTGAGAATTGCAAGCTCTTTATATGAACAGAGGTTGCTTCTCTTCACTGTGGAGGAAGCCTGCTTTAGCCATTCTGCAGGTAGCTTACTTGTACATAGTCTGTTTACTCTAGATTTTCTTCTTGCCTTCCATAAATGATAGTGTAGGAACCAAATGTTTTTTAGTTATGAACTGGTCGCCACAGATTGTTTCCCAAAGGGACCTAGGGGAATCTTAAATACTGTGTCCGATCTGTGTTCTGGTTTGTTTCTAGGTCCCTGAATGATCTGGCACCAGAGATGATGGCCTTTTAGCATCATTGTTTTGGCACAGCAGCCAGTACGTGGTGGAAAGGCACTCAATAATATTAATTGAATGAATGAATGAATGGTTGTTTAATTAACATGAAATGCTGCTGGAATTAGTAATGTGAAAGGAAAGTTGATCTCTCTTTTGACTGTACTCCCATGAAATGTTGACACTCCATCTTTTCGTTAAAGCAAAACAGAGTTGCTCACGCTGAGCGTAGAATGCCCTGGCTGCACTTCCCCCAGCACACACTGTGTGGGGAGCCGCCGCTGCTCACCACGTGGTGTCTCTCTGTGCAGGAACACAAAGTGCTGCTTACTGGGACGCCCCTGCAGAACTCGGTGGAGGAGCTCTTCAGTTTGCTCAATTTTCTGGAGCCGTCACAGTTTCCTTCAGAGACTGCTTTTTTGGAGGAGTTTGGAGATCTGAAGACGGAGGAACAGGTAAACAGGGGCCTGAAGGATTGAGGGTTCATTGTGATGATTACCTTCAGCATGTGGAGAGAACAAGCCACTGTGGGTCCAGGAGTTAGCAAGTTCTGACTTCCTTTAGTTGATGTGTTTGTTTGTTTATGTTGAGGAGGCTGAGCTGATTATTAGCAATTTGTATTACTCCAGAGAAGAAATGAACCAGCATCTCAAGTATCTTCTGTTAACATATCAGGTCTCTAGCCATCAGTGATCTCACATGTTAGTTTGATGATTTGGCTCATAGCTCTGATTTTAGGACCGTGGTGTTTCTTCTGCTTCCCTCATTTGTCATCCTTCCTCCTACATAATCTGCAACATAACTCCCAAGGCTTATTTTTTTAGTACAACAGAATATTCATAAGCAGTCATATACTAGAGTAGTTGGTAAGTCCAGCTTTGTCCATATCAACTAAATTTCTACAATTTTCAAAGATCTGGTCCTGAGCCTGGCTTATTGGACTCAAACCTGATTCAGAACAACTGACATTAACAAATAACTATCTACTGTGGGTAGAAATCTCTACTAGGAATTACAGAAATAAGCCAGACAAGTTTAAATGCCCCAAGAGGAACAAATAATAGAATTGGGGACTCTGTAGGAGAGAGAGGTCACTTCTGTCTGAGAATCGAGAAAGACTTCATGAAGAGATCACAGTTTGAAAGTAAACTTGGAAGAGTGGCTGAGTTGCCAGTAGGAGAGAAGAGAGATAGTGACTACTTTACATAGGAAAAACTGGAATTTATTATTTATTACGTGGAATTTATTTGGGAGTAGTGAGTTATCTGAGTCAGCTGGAAATAGGACGGAAGATTGGAGTATGAGGGCAGAGCAGTTTAGGGTTCTGGCGTGGGAAGATCTGGAAAGACAGGGTGGAGAATTCAGTAGGTATTAGGGAAGCAGTGCCAGGCTTTGACTGCAGGAGCGATATAATTAGTTCTGCTAAACTAATCTCTCAGTGGTGTGAGGGTGGGTTGGGGCAGAGAACCTGGGGACTGCGAAGGCTCGGGAATTTCACTAACAGATGTCAAGGGTACACTCTGTGGTTCCAATCTGTTTCTACTGTGGCAAGTCAGACTTTGAGAGCAGTGACTAATCAAACTGAATTCCACATCTGAGCATGTGCAGTATCTGTTGATCCTTCAAAAGCCAGCACCAACCCTCTCCATTTTTGGACCATTAGAAATGCATCCTTTTCTCCCATTGCACTTATTTTGTGGTATGCATTTTTTCTTCTTCCTAGACTATGACCTCCTTGAGGAAAAGGCCACATCTCCTCCAAAGTTGTGTTTGTTGTATTGACCAGCACAGTGTCTGGCACATAGTATACTCTAAATGATCCCAGGTATGAACCGAGTGAAGGGCAGAAGTTGGACCCAGCATGTGGCAGACTGGCATTGGTGCCTGTCCTTAACAATGATCTGGCTGTGTCTTTTCTCTTTGGGTTCTTCCACAGTAATTCTGTATCCATTTGGGGGATGCGATTCCTAAGTACCTTGGTTGGTAAAATGAAAGTCTCATAAATGGGTTAGATTTAAGATTGGGGTTAGTTAGGAGAAAAACCACAAAAATGACATAAATGTCTATGTTTTAAGTCACAGTAAATAAAAGTCCTAGAAAGCATCTGCTTCCAAATTAAAGCATATTTATCATTGTTTAAAACCTTCTCCAGTAAGTAACTCTTCTAAGCCACTCTGGCTTCAGGAAGCACTGGCACAGTTCACAACTTACTTATGCAGAATCTACCCCTTTTAAAATTTTTGAGCAAACCTTTATGACTTGAAACTTGAACATTTGCACTTCCATTTGCCCTTACTTTATTATCCCACCTGGATTAGTCTTACTGCTATAATGTTTCAGCTCAGGGTTAACTTGGGTGCTGTGACTGCGAGTTCCCGCATTCCTTCTCTGTCATTGTCTTTTTGAGAAAGGGAGCAAGTGTCCTGGCCAGTGCAGACCCGTGAGTGGAAAGCTGCTGCCCAGGCCTGGGCTGTTCAAAGAACAGAGCAGTCAGAGCAAAGAACACTGTCAGGCTCAAAGTGCCCCTGGTGTGACAGCTGCATGATGGAACGGCACAGTCCTCCTACAGCATTAGCTTCCTGTGTACTGCTCCCCCAACGTGTCTGCTGTCGTTATTTACAAGATACACAGTGAATCTGTTTCCAGATTGTCTCTACCTTTTTCACCTTGAGATGTAATTGACCTAGTAGTTTCAGAGATACATCATAATGATTCAGTGTGTGTGTGTATTATGAAATGATCACCACAGTAAGTCTAGTTAACATCCATCATTGCATGTAGTTACAAAATTCCTTCCCAGTGATGAGAACTTTTAAGATCTATTCTCGGCAACTTTCGAATACACAGTACAGTGTTATTAACTGTGGTCACCATGCTGGACATGCTCAGGACTCACTTAGTTTATAACTGGAAATTTGTACTTTTGACCACCTTCATCCATTTCACCCATCCCAGATGGCCTCCACTTCTTACTTTGTTCTTGCAGCATCTAAATTGTCCCTTTATGTCACTTGTGCCTCTTAACATGGCTTAAATATTCCTCAGTTAATTGTTGCATATGTGTGAATGTTGGGGGGAGAGAGGTTTGTTTTCTCTATGCTAGAGAATAGGGACTGTCTTTTGTATTTTTCCTTGATAAGGTTGCCACATAGTTTCTGAGTAAATAAAAGTGAATGAAAACCAGATCCCTTTTTCCTTTCAGCCTCATGTTCAGGGATCAGTCACAGGTTTTCATTTAGTCTCTTACCACAGTACTGTGCCCAGGAGATTATAGTGAAGGCTGGAACACCCCAGTAATCATTAAATCAGGATTTCCCTGGACAGGTGAAGAAACTGCAATCTATCCTAAAACCAATGATGCTTCGGCGGCTGAAAGATGACGTGGAAAAGAACCTTGCCCCCAAACAAGAGACGATTATTGAAGTAGAGCTCACCAATATCCAGAAAAAGTACTACCGCGCCATCCTGGAGAAGAACTTTTCCTTCCTGGCCAAGGGGGCGAATCAGCACAACATGCCCAATCTCATCAACACCATGATGGAGCTGCGAAAGTGCTGCAACCATCCCTACCTGATCAACGGTGAGCAGGAGGAGCTGGGAGCCCCGGGCCTGCGGTGGGGCTCTGCCGCAAGCTCGTGGTAACCAGAGGTCGTAGGTATTGAGTTCCCATGAAAGGCTAGCTAGGACATATGTGTGCTCGTCTTTTTACGGAGTGTTAAACTGAGGTTCAAAGAGGTTGATGGATCTTCCTAAGCAGTCTTACTATGTATGTGTACACAGAGCCCCGAGTTTTGATCCCATCTGCCTGTCAGAAGATAGGGATGTTACCCATCAGTCTGCTGACCACTAACCTACTCGTGGTTTAGCCCGCACGTTCCACTTCGGAACAGGAAAGTGCATCACCTCGTTGAGTAAATGGTCATGACACAGTGACATTAAAACTCTAAATAAATAAGCAGTTGCCTGTACTAAGAAGAGAACATGTCAGAACCTTTTTTTTTCCCTACAGTAAAATATTTTGTTAACATTTTAAATCAGTATGTGGCTTTTATTTGCTTATAGCTAAGTTTTTATGACATTAAAGGATATGTCTTTTTGTCAACTTTCTGTGAAGGTTTGTTTACTTGCACGAGTCAGCTTTGTATCAGATGCTCTCTACCTGGGGAGACTTCGCAGGAGAGCAGAGTGCCCGTTGCCACTGCAGAGCCGTCTGCTGCAGGCACCGACTGGGGATGCACACACAGCACTGCCTCGCTGGAAGGGCTGCGGGTCTGGACCAAAGAATTCACTTCATTTCTCCTAGGATCTGTAATGCAGAGAGCAGCTTTTAGCCTTATAGTTTGTTCAAGGAATAGTTTTGTTCTTTTTTTCCCCTCAGGGGCAGAGGAGAAAATTTTGGAAGACTTCCGGAAAACCCACAGCTCTGATGCCCCCGACTTTCAGCTGCAGGCCATGATTCAGGCAGCAGGGAAGCTGGTGCTGATTGATAAACTGCTCCCTAAGCTGATTGCAGGTGGCCACAAAGTACTCATATTCTCCCAGATGGTGCGCTGTCTTGACATCCTAGAAGATTATCTCATCCAGAGAAGGTGAGACATGCCAAAGCCGTGTGCCCACTGCTGCGGGCACCTCCTTTTCTTTGGTACCTTTGTGACTCATTCACAGATCGTGCTCTCACAGCAACAAAGTATTTAAAGAGGGAGAAGAGGAATCTCTTCTTAAAGATTCACTAAAATCCAGAATTAAATATATGACTGAGTATATCCAAGCCTAACTCTCTAGCATGAATCTCATAGCCTATAATGTAGAGCCCTTGCTTTGCTTAAAGTAAATATTCTACATGCTTATTTATACTCTCCCTAGTTGGAAGAAACAATTCAAACATCATTAGACAAGGTTAAGAAAATAATGTGTTTACCTTTTTTGTTTTGCTTAATGATGATGAGACAAATACTTCTTGGAAAGCTTCCCTGTGTATCAGGTTACTAAAAGAGCATGGTCTGACAACTCACAGAAAAATAATTTGGGATTATTTTATGTCCCTTTCCAGCAAACCCTCCAAGGTATTATGATACACTAGCTATTTATTTTCTCGTTCACACTCCTGTAATTTCTTGAACTTAAATCCATTACTCATGAAGGTGGAAAGCCCACAGTGTTACTTGGGTTCTGTGTGGGTTCTGCATTTATTATACATTATGTGGTCTCCCTTCCATTCCCAGCCCTTGGGGTACAGCAATGATCTGAAGATGATAAATGGATTTTTAAAAACTCTTAATGATAAAAGACTTTTCAAGATCGTAGAAACTTTTAGCCTAGTTATTGCTAAGTTTAAAGGAAATTTTTATTTTTATAAAGTAAAGTTATAGCCATCTTAGTTGTCTTAAATATTCTTAGTCCTTAAAGATTCTGTTTGCTCTTATAACATGTAAATCTATAGAAAGTATTAAATGACAAATTCAGCTATGGGATATGCTGACATTTAATGTTACATAAATAATTCTCTGAAATCAGATTACACAATAAAAGATTTTCTCTGAGCCCTAGGTTTTTTAGGTAAAGAATTAAGACATAAAATTATTTTTCCTTTGAAGAGGTTGTAATGAATAAATCAAAACTAGTAGTTTCATATTTTATAATTCACTTTGGATTAGGAACCCATTGTCAGAACACTTGCCTTTTTAAAAAAAAATTATTTATTTATTTTTAGAGGGAGGGGAAGGGAAGGAGAAAGAGAAGGAGAGAAACATCATGTGTGGATGCCTCTCATACTCCCCTTGCTGGGGACCTGGCCTGCAACCCAGGCATGTGCCCTGACAGGGAGTTCAGCCGCCACCATTTGGTTCACAAGCTGGTGCTCAGTCCACGGAGCTACACCAGCCAGGGCTGGAACAGTTGCTTCTCATAAATGTATTATCTTTCTCTTCAAACTATACATAGCTTAAATTGGCAATTTGTTTTTTTCTAAAGAACCCCCCAAATGACTAACAGTATAATTAACACACTTTGACTAAGTACAGGTGTCTTTATTTAGCTCCCTTTATGATATTTTTATTATTTATTGCTTATTTTGTTTTCAGATAACTGTTACAGTTTCTTTTGAAAATATGGGCACATACACCACCAACTATAGAGTTGGGTGTTTATCTTTTTAGTCTTTTTTTCTTTGTTCGTACATATATTTAATTTTGTTTATTTTTATAAATAGTCTACATTCTACTTTGTAACTCACATTTTTATTTAATATATTATGACATTTTTCTTTATAATTATTTTCCTAGAACACAGTTTTGGTGAACTACATGACATTCTGTCTTACAATTTGTTTTCAATTTTTCAGCATTTCAAGGAACTCTGAATATCTATCTCGTTATATCCATTGTGAATATTTCCAGTTATTTCCTTAGGATAATTCTAATGTATATTTTTAAAATCATTTGATACATGTTTTAAAAATCTCTGTAGAAAGATATTTAAATTATGGTCCCTTATTTTAGCTTATATTTCAGATTATTGAGAGTGAATATTTTTTCATATATATTATATATTCATATTTCTTTTGTTGTGAATTGTGCATCTGTGTTCTTTCTCCACTTTCTGTTGCTCTTTGTCTTTTTTGTTTATTACTTTATAAGAATTGCTTCATTACTTAAGAATATGGTGCATATACTTCCCCAGTATTATTTTTGACTTTTTGCTTATGGTTGTGGGTTTTTGTATGTTTGTTTTATTTTTATAAGTTTTAAATGTTATAGTAGTCAAATATCTCAGTCTTAAAACAGCATTTAAATAAATTTAAGTGCTTAAATTAATATGCTTAAAAAGGCTTCTCTGACCTAACCATTGCAATCATATAAATATTGTGAATTTTTTTTTATGGTTTCTTCACCCCAGTAGCATATAACATTGTTCTTCTGGGCTTGATTATCATCATTACTTTTCAGTTTTTTATTTTCATTAAAGTTATGCATGCGCATAACTTAAGCAGACAAATTATCCTATTAGACTTATGAAAAATAGCATTTCCTAATTTACCTCCTCCCAGCCCCCAAGTTTTCCCGTTCCCAGAAACAATTAGGTTAAAGTCTTCATCTATTTCGTTTGATATTTATAGCTACATCTAAATAATGTTAGTAGTTACAATTTTTTATTTATTTTTTCAGTTTTAGGTATCTATTTTCACTGTGGAAGATGAGTATTTATCTTCAGTGCTCCTCGTAAACACCCGTATGGCCCCTCCTGTGCTCCCATCTTCCCACTGTGCCACATAATACTTAGGGTTAGATTAATGTGCAGTATTTAGTAGGGCCTATGTGAATGCTAAATTCCAGCTTAGTCGTGTAGTATCCTGATATTTCTTTATTGCAAGACTTTTATTTTCCCTGAAACTAAAAATTACCTTTTTATTTAATTGCTTATTTTTCTGCATAGTGGTTATAATTGGGCTCCAGAGTTTCCCCTGGTTGTCTGAGTCTCCCCCTGTTGCATTGAAGCACACCATTTCCATCTCCCAGGGCCGGCTCTGCTGGGGCCCTCTAACGTGCCGCGCCGTCCCATTGCCCTTCCCACCCAGCATACCCTTGTCACCTGTGCGCTCCCTCCCTTCGTCACGCTGCTGACTAGTTTCTTGTCTTGCCACTTGAATCAAGTCTCCTTTTTGGTGGATCCTGTGTACCTCTTCTAGGAGCTTCTGAGAAAGGGTGAATGATAAGTAAATTGTGAGACTTTGAGATGTTTGTAGTCTACTCTCATTCTTGAATAACAGTTTGGCTGGGTTTGAGATTCTAAGTTAGAAATCATTTTCCCACAGAATGTTGAAGGATTAGTCCATTGTCGTCTAGTCTCCAGGTTTGCTGTTCAGAAGTTCAACGCTTTTCTGATTCCCAGTCTGTACATGGGACTTTTTTTCCTGTTTAGGAGCTTTGATGTATGTTCTTTGCCCCAGTGCTGTGAAGTTTTACAATGAACTGTCTTTTTTGTATGGCATTGATCTAATTGGATACTATGTAGTTTTTTCCCATCTGAAATCTAATTTCTTCAGCTCTGGGGAATTTTCTTGAATTTTATCTTTCATTATTTTGTTTTGTTTTGTTTTATCTTTGTGGAACTTCTGAATTGATAACCTGATTTTCTCTTTCCTCTTTATTTTCAGTCTTATTATATTTTGCTATGTCTTCTGTTAGAATTTTTTTACTCTCTCTTCCAATTTTAACCCTAGTTTTTCTTTGTATATTTTTAATTTCCTAGACCATTTTCTTCTCAGATTTTCAATTCTTATGGCATTCAAATGGTTACGTGTGTTTCGTAGATAAAGTGTTTTCTTTTGTCTTTCTGAAATTAATCATGGTAGATTTGGTTTTTTCTTCTTGCAGTTTTCTCCCAGTCAGAATTTTCTTTTTTTGTTTGTTCATATCTCTGTCTTTTATATTATGGGTTGGCTTTCTCTTTTCTTTTTTTCAACACTTTAAAGTGTTACTCCACTGTGTTCTGGCCCCCACGGTTTATGATGGGAAATTCTGTGGTTCTAAGTTGCTATTTCTTTGTATATAATGTGTTGATTTACTCTATCTAGTGAGATGCTGTTTTGATTTTTATTCTGAGCAGTTTGACCATGATGTGTGGAATTCATCCTGTGCAGAGTTCGCTGAGCTTGTTGAATATGTAAACAAACATTATCAAATTTGGCAGGATTTGGGTTACTATTTCTTTTTTCCTTTTTCTCCAGCCTGTTTCCCTTTAGGACCCCAGTTACCTGTATGCTTGACCTTGTGATACTGTCCCCACAGGTCCTTAGGCCGTCTTCCTTCTTTTTTCCCCCAGTCCTTTTTCTTCTCTCTTGTCTTGATTTATCTGTTTTCAGTTCTCTGACTCTTTTCTCTGTTCTTTCCTTCATGCTTATTAAGCCCATCCAGTACTTTCCTTTTTATAGAGATTGTATTTTGGCTTTGAGATTTTTGTTACTTAGTTTGATGTTTCTCTGCTGTGATTTCCTATATTTTCATTCACTGCATTCATTCCTTTACTTCCTTGAGCATAATTATAAATGGGTCACATTTTTCCTGTTTCTTCATGTTACATAATTGTGGGTTTTTCCCTGGACATTGTGAATATTTTGTTGTGGAGATTCAGGATTCTGTTACATTACTGTGTAGGTAATGTCGATGGGGTTTTGGGGAGGCATTATAGGAGCCGTGGCTCAAAGTGCAAATTCTGCCAGTGTCTCTGGTAGGCAGCAGCTCCAGTCTCAGCTCAGACTGCTGCCAGTCTGCCCCAAGCACATGTGAGTCAGAGGTCAACCAGAGACTTAGGAAGAGTTTACAGCCAGAGTTTGGGGTGCACTCTCTCTGTCTTTGTTTTGTGGAGATGTCTGCTCACCCTCTGGCAGACCTGGTTCCCACAGACCCCTTCCCCTTGTGCCTCTGGTTAGAAAGACAGCAACTTTTAATCAGATGGGTAGCTGCCTTGCATCTCTGCCACCACGACTGTGCCTTCTCCTTTGATCAAAGCCACAAGTTTCTGTTCCTCTTCAAAATCTGCCTGCCTTCCTTAACTCTTTAGTGCCCTCCAAGAAGTTTTTCTGTTTATTTGTTTTGTTTTCCGTATTTCGTCTGGGCTTTGTGGTGTTATTTGCTGAGGGTTGGTGTGTTAGCACCTTGCCCCTCCATACCAGAAGCAGAGCCTCTGTTTCAGATCCGAGGCTTTCACTCCAGCGCCAGGCCTGAGCCATCACACGGTGGGCACCATCCAGCTCATTGGAAGCTCTGTGTATGTGGACTAGGCTTGCCAGCTCTGGGCCTCCCTCTTCTTGTGTAAACACTAGTCTTCTGGGCAGACCATGTCCTTGGGGAATCTCCTGTCTTCCCAGTACTTTTGGGCGTTTCTCTTCCTCTCTTCAGCCTAAAGGATGGGAACTTGATTATCCCTGGAGCTGATTGTAGGGAAGCAAATTGAAGAGAGGTAGGAAGGTCTCAGTATCTGTCTTTTCCCTTTTTTCAGACTACTACTTCAATCTTAAACTGTGATGGGTACCCCCTAGGGTAGAGAGAGGTACCAGTCTTTTGTTTTAACTCCCCAAGACTGGGGTGGATGATCTATAGGCTGATATTCAACCAGTTCCCCTGGTTTTTAGACTCTTTGCTTCCCCGTTTTGAGGAGTGCCTGGTGCCATCAGTGCTGATCCCTGTGGGTGTTCTGCAGCATTAAAGCAGGTTGTTGCTCACTCGGGATTCTGCTTTCTTTAATTAAGTACCATTTGGCTGGTATTCTGGCTTCCAGAATTTCATTATGACTTGTGTTCTATTTGTGGTTTTATTTGGGGAAGGGCATTATTACACATGAAAAAAAAATCCTTTTACTATCATTTTACTAGAGGTTTAGGAAGATAAAAGAATTAAATGTGCATGTTAATTCATAATCTTTAATTGGATTGCTTTGGGTTTTTATGGGGAGGTTTTGTAACATTTTGGTCCACAACCCTATAATTTTGATAAATAGTATATAATGGACATCTAATTTAGTTTATTTCGAAGTATGTCTAATTTTCTGTTTATTAAATAGTTCATCTTTTCCCCTACTAATCTAAAACACTATCCATAAAATATACTGAGATATTATATATGTTAGGTGTATCTCTAACCTTTCTATTCTTTTGATCAATATTTCTGTCCTTTTGTTCCTGTATTATTGCAGATGAACTTCATAATTATTATTTTTTAATCTCTTTTTTTACTATTTTGGTCCCTCACTATGAAAAGTTTATATATATGTATACGTGTGTATACACACACACACACTCGCCCACCTGTATTTTATCTATCTATCTATCTATCTATCTATATCCATTTGTTGGGGCTTTGATCGGTTTTTACACATTTAGTAAAGTAGTATTGACATCTTTGCAAAGCTGAAGAACATTTACTCAGGTCTTGTATATGCACTGTAGATTGAGTGAGTATTTATAAAGCGCCTGCCTTGGACTAGAACCTCTGTAGAGATTAGGGAGATGGTGACCAAACCAGCATGGCCCCCTGGTGTCATATTGCCAGTCCTTCATACTTCTTACTGAGTTGAATCCTAAGTATTTTGTGTGTTTATGGCCATTGTGAATGGGAGTTTTTCGCTTTTTATGCTTGCCAGCTGGTTATTGCTGGGAGACGAGAAAGCCATCCATTTTCCTTTAGGCTTGGTGAGAACACTTCCTGTTGAGTCAGAACATGCCACTGCACCCCTCCCACCGCCCTAGACAAAGCACACAGAGGTGTTCCAGAGTGCCACCTGCTTCTTGTTGATACTTGGCAGTGACTCAGAATTACAGTTGGGTGAACTACATTAACTCCGAGGGCTTTTGTTCAAAATATAGTTGGCTCAGAGGGGTTAATTGCTACACTGGTGTTTGGTGTGGAGAATTTTATAATGTCCGATTTCTTCATTCAGACTTAACTAGCCCTCAAGACTTCCTTTGTTCTTGAGCCCCGTTGCCTCTCCAGCTGTTAGTTTGGTTTTCTTCCCATTTAATTTCATGCCATACTCTCATCCAGGGGTGAGGGCCTAGCCAAAGGGTCTGGCTCAGAAGTGAGGGGAGTGAGAAACAATTTTAAAAGAACTCAAATAATTGGATTTTCATTTTAGTTTTGCGTTCTTCGAGAGCACTCCCTCAAAACTGAACAAGTGATGGAAATGAGAATTGGTGTTCCAATCATCCTGCACAATTTCATTTTAATAATTTCATTTCATAAAACTATTGTTATGTCAGAGCTGGCAGTACACTGTCTTAATTTTATGGAATTTTTTTCCCCTGGTTGATGGCCAAGCTGTAACATTGCTATTCATTGATTTTATTTCTTCCTCCCAAGGCTCTGCTAATTCCCTGCCTCACTCAGATCCAAGGGCATCTCACTCCTCTCTGAGGGCTGGGGGTGTCTTGTCAAAGAACATTGAGTCCTCTGTGCCTGGGGTGTCAATCGTTGGCATGTGTGATGGTGGGGGTGGTGGCGGCAATTGTTTCATTGTATCAGCCCTGTCTCCTGAGTCCAAATTCCGAGCTACTTCCACCACATCCCTTAAATGGCCAGCTGCTGTGAGAACCCACCAGACCAGACCGCGGTACACTGCTTTATCAAAATCACTTTGATGCCTGTAGTTTCTTCTTTCATCTTCCACCAGAGGTGTAGGTTTTCTAAGTTTACTGGTGTCTCTTATTTAACTTTCTCTTTTAAGTTCTCAGGGAAATCTTTCTGTCCTGCTGCATTGAAATGCAGGTACAATATGAAGGCCACACAGCAAACTGATTAAGAGTGCGGACTTGAGTTGAAGGGATCTGAGCTCAGCTCATTCACCAGCTGTGACTGAGCAAGTTATTTCACTTGTACGGGTGTAGTTGTTGTTGTTGTCGTCGTCGTCGGGTGTAGTTGTCGTCGTCTTCGTCATCGCCGTCTCCCCAAGCATGGAGTGGGGACGACAGCAGCAACACTGCCTCATCGGGTCACCGTGGGAGTTCAAGGTGATGGTCCCAGTGCCTGGCACAGAGGCGGACACTCACGCTGCTGCTAATGTTGTTGCTGTGGCTGTTGTTGATGATGATGAGTATATCTAATTACTTCATAGTTCTGTGGAATTCAGAATATAACCCTTCGCTTTTATCTCATGACACAAGATCTACTTAGTCTGCCTTCATGGCAGTCCTGTCCTCAGCAGTCTTTTGTTTTTTTCCTATTGTAGTTTCATATGTTACTCTTAAGTTGGTTACGTTACAGCAGAAGAAAGGGAAAATCTACATCTGTGATTCCAGGACAGCAGTTTTCTAGGTTGCTACAGTGTTTTAATTCTGTCAGTTCACTGTAGCTTTACAGAAGGTAGACGTATTTGCGGACTTGGTTCTTTGCTGTCTCATGTGTCCCATATGAGCCTGAGTGGGTCTGGTTTCTTTATGTGGATTTTCCTTTTCCTCAGGGAAGTCAGGGTCATGTTGCCAAATTTGTTCATCTGGAGTTGTTCCCACACAGAGTCATCTACCTACCCCTAGACAGCCTATCCTTATTCTCTTTCCAGTTATTTATCTGAAGTTTTAGAGATCAGATTTCCAACTCTGGGCTACCGATAAGATTGTCATCAGGATTCATCTTCTTGGCTGTGTGACTTGGTCCTTTTCTCACGACGTTGTTACTTCCACTTTACCAACCAGTTCTTACTCGGGGTCAAATTGGGCCCAGGTTGATGCATTCCCTTGTTAATTTGAGTTGTCAGGGGGTGAATAAGAAAAGAATAAGACTCTCAGCAGCTGTCTAGGGTGCTACAGCTCTTAACTGTTACTCACACGACCGCCATCATAAAGGTGCTGTTATCGGCTGTGTTTTCTAACTGGATCGACAGTAATATGATCTCATAGCAGTTTCATTTCTTATTCTCTTTCCTTTTCCCCTCTCTTCTCCACTAGCTTTCCACGCAGGTATATGCCTTCTGAAGGTACTCAGCTTTACTTCCTCACTTTCTTTTCGAAATTCTTTAGTTCCTCCCCACCCCTGACACAACATAAAATGTTTTCTGTGGTTTATTCCCACTTGCTTGGCAGTAAACTTCCCAGAAGACCTTGGTTTCAGCCATAAACTTAGAGGTTTTGCTGTGCACCTCTAAGGCTTTGAGGAACTGTCAAGCCAGAAATGACCAGCCCAGATGTAAAGGGCCTGCCTGTCAGGAGAGTCTTCTTCCCATTTTCACTTCACCAGACAGCAGCTACAGACTGATTCGAACTTGATTCCTTGTCATGAGCACTACTGAAAATAGGTGGTTGAGGGTTTTATTTGCTTTTCCTGGTCTTATGATTAGATTCAATGCAAATAAAAAGTAGGAGGTAACTTGAGAAGTTGCTTGGGCAGTGGGGATTGATATTTTTTATGTTTACAGTTCTTCTAGCCCTCCTTAGTTTGTGGCTGGTTTTTTATTTTGGTTTGATTTTTGTTTGTTTTTTTTTTGGGGGGGGTGCATTTTACAATGCCGTTTTAGGTGTCTGCCCTGCTTCCTGTGTAGAGGCTGGGTACTCCTTCTAGACTGCTGATATTTGGTCCAAATTTAGAAGTGAGGGATTTAAGGCCGTCAGTCAACAGCTTCCTGCGTTGTTTGCTGTTCTCCATTGAAGTCATGATTAACACCTGGGCTTTCGTTCGTTTGGGTCCCCTCAGATACACCTATGAGCGAATTGATGGGCGAGTACGGGGAAACCTGCGCCAGGCAGCCATCGACCGGTTCTGTAAGCCAGACTCAGACCGCTTTGTCTTTCTTCTGTGCACCCGAGCGGGAGGCCTGGGGATCAATCTCACAGCTGCTGATACCTGCATCATATTTGATTCAGACTGGAACCCACAAAATGACTTGCAGGTAACCATTAGGATGATTGCTGTTTGCCTTAGGTGCCCCTGAATCCCAGAACCTCATGACCGGGCCTGGCTTGACTAGAGAGTGCCTGCCATGCTCCATGCTTTGGTGTCAGCCAGGTGGCAGGCTTAGGGCCTCGGTCAGGAGGCAACTGAATGAAACATAAATGTCTCCCCTTCCCATTATTCAGAGATTGGTTCTATCCTTTTACTTTAAATCAAATGGTATTTCACAGTATTAGCCCCCAAATATAGAATAGAGCTACTTCTTTTTTATTAGTATTATCATCATCAGACATAAAGTTAGTAAGCTTGACTAATCCCGGATTCTTGAATTTTCAGCATTCGGCTTGTTCATGAAATGGTCATATGTCATACACAGTCGGGAAGATAACTCAGAGGGGTGGGAAGGTTCCCTGGTGACAGAGGCATTCTCACTGGTTCATTCGCTCTGCACTTCGTGCAGAGTTTCTTTATGCCCTTGTAAGTGGATTTGCAGATTATATTATCTAGTTTGAACCAAATTAAATAATGTGGGCTTTAAAAGATAATTGCAGAGACTGAAGTTATTACAGAGATTGAAGTTAATACATTTAAAAAGCATGCATAAACAAACAAGAAAATGGCAGAGCTAACATTTCTGGTTTAGAGTTCTTCATCAACTCTGAAAGTAAAAACAATGACCAGATTGGACAAGAATAAGTCAGCCAAAGAGATTCTAACTTGTCAAGAAGATCATTTAGAATACAGATTTACATCTATTACCATTAATGATGAACTTCGTGCTAAGTGTATCTTGGAATATCTGCTAATACTCAAGTGTGAGTGGAAGGTCAGGAGAGTCATAGCTGCCTCACCACATTTTTCATGACACAGAGACTGATGAAGGTAGTTTGGAGACTGCTGGTTCACGAAACTGAGCAGGTACCCTCGGGGAAGGGAGGCAGGGAGAGGGAGCTAGGTCAGCGAGGGTTGGGGCTTCTTCCATGGCCACTGCCTTATATGGAGTCATTCTGCTTTGTCTTTTTCATTTAATGAGTTTCCAAATAACATTTTAGTTGAAGAAAGTACTTTACTAGTTGAAAAACCAGCCCTTTAAATTATTAAATTGGTGATAATTGACTAAAACTTAGGGGGGTTATTCATTGTAAACCAAATTGTGTGGCATTGTATCTGTTAACAAGGAAAAGTGTATGAGTTACAGATAGCAATACTTAGTGCAAAGAAATAAAACAGAGAAGAGGGTCTGAATGATGGGCTTTGGGTGCCCTGATTTAGAAAGTCGTCTAGGAAGCCTTTTTTGTTGTTGTTCAAGATTCTTGGAAGGGAAGGGAGGGGGAAAGAGAGGAAGAGAAACATCAGTGTGAGAGAGAAACATTGATCTGTTGCCTCTCCTAAACATCCTGACTGGGAATTGAACTGGCGATCTTTTGCTTTGTGGGCTGATGCCCAACCAACTTAGCTTTACCGGTCAGGGCTAGGAAGCCTTCTTGAAGATAATGACATCTGAGCAGAGATCTAAAGGATGGGGAAGGATCTTAAATAATAAGGTCAGCGGAAGAATGTTTCAGACAGGGAATAAAAGGTGTAACCGCTTAGGGTGGGCATGAGCCTAAGCGCGCCCATGCTGCAGGTGGGCTAGGCACTCACTGGGCAGCATCAGTCCCACATAAAGTGAGTCAGGTTTCTTTTGAGTGCTCTCCTGCCTCTCTTTTCAGCGTCCTCTCTTTTGCACTCCCTGCTCCTTTTCTTATGCTGCCCCAAAGCGTCCTTTCCCATGTCATCTCCTCTCTCCTTCTTGTTCTCAGCCAGCTGTTCACTGACGTATTGACACGTTTATTGAGCCCTAGACAGCAGGTCAGGCCCTTGGGGAGCAGAGTTGCTCAGGACTTTGGTTTGGGTGATTAAATTGAATCACAAAGTTCAAATAGTGGTTTTATGTCTGCGGGCACATATCTGTCCCATTTCCCAAAGACATTTTACATTTTAAGAGGGGATGACACTTTTCCCCAAGGAATGAATCTGGAGGTAGAAATTTCAGATTCCCAACGTAGGTCTGCAAAATGCAAGGCCACTTCCTAGCGCTCCCTGACTCATGCTGCAGAGAGCCCACTTCCTCCTCTGCGTGAGTAGGTGGCCTGCATAGGCAGACTTGTAGATCGGCAGGAGAAATGTGAAAGTGCTGGGCCTGAAATGAAATGCTTGTGCATGGAAGCTGGATTCAGACATTATACCAGCATGCTGGAAGTGGTTGGGTTCCCGTGGCACTGTAGTAATTTTTTTTAACCTCTCTGATTATGCAGATTTTTCATCAAGAAACAAGTAGTACTTCAAGGCATTAAAGAAAATGTACTTTTTAAATGTAGTAGAGCTAGTGATATGAAAAAGCACCATAAGGGTCAAGAGAGGAATCAACATTATGCTTGGCTGTTTGTACCAGCCATTTCATTTTCACACGATTGTAAAGATACGGTGTAAGGTTTTGCCAAGTTCCAGACTTGAGAGTGACAGTAGTAAATTAAAGGCCTGAATTAGAAATCTCTCACCATTTGGGCAGCCAGGTGCTCTACTCCCCCTTCCTTCCCACTGCAGTCACGGGGATCTGAACACCACTGCTCGTTTCTCGTACAGGCCTTTGTTCAGCTCAAACATGTTAAAAACAGAGGAATAAACTGGGCCTGCAGGTCGTGCTGGTGCGCACTAGAGCTCTGTAATTTTCCCTGTGTGCGGGAGAAGCTCCGCTGCCCCTGCTGGTCTGTACTCTGGGGTTCTGTGTTTATGCCCTGCTGGTGGATTTTATTTGGACTTCATCTCATTTGCTGCCCTAGTTCTGAATGTTTCTCTCTTGATCACGCTTTTTTGTGAGTTCTGATTAGAAAAATTAGGAATATATGATTAACTGTTTAAAACTTGACTTCAGAACGACAAGTCTTCCAAATGTGACAGGACTCATCTTGGTGCTTTTCAGGTGAGTTACCTTGGTAGAGAGTATGTTTATCTCCTGGTATCATTTAGCTGCTTGTAACAGTGGCCCCCAAAACAGAGGTTTGTTTTCTTCAGTTAACAAGAAGTCCAGAGATGTGTAGTCCAGGACTGTTGAGGTGACTTCATAGTGTCATCCGAGTTCCAGGTTCCTTCTGTCTTTCTGCTCCACCATCCTCAGTGAATGTGGTTTACATCCTCTTGGTTCCAAAACGGACCCTTTATGTCCCAGGCAGGAAGGTGCAATGCTTTTTTCAGAAGAGCAGAACCTTCCCAGATATTTCCAGTAGACTTCTGTTACATCTCACTGTCTAGAGCTGTATTACCTTGCCGTCCCTGGAAGGCCAGAAGTGGTTTCAGTTGAACACATTGCTGCCCTCTGCAAGAATCAGGGTTCTGGTAGTGAGGAAGAAAGGGAATGTGGATACCAAAGAGGTAATTAATGATATCTGCAGAGCTCCCCTTATTAGACCTTTGCTCAGAGCATTTCTTAAACTTCCTCTTGTAATTTACTCTCAGTAGCAGATGAGCCAGAAAAAGAAAATCAGTGTCAGCACTTACGGCCACATATTGTTGCTGCTTTAAGGATTCCATACCATGTATTACTTACCTTGATCCCTTCCTTTATTTACTTACTAGAGTTACCCATCAAATCTTCCCCTAAGACTAAAGATTTACTACCACTAAAGATGCAGAAAGAAAGCATGGCAACTAATTGTCATAGCCAAAGACTAAACAACTTAGTGGTCCAATAATAGAAGACTGATTGATTAAACCATAATATAAAGGAATGGGAAATATTGCTACAGGCTCCTGAATGTAGTGTTGGGTGGGAAAAAATGAGGTGGAAAAAGTGTGCATAGCATGCTAGCATTTATCTAAACAGGCTGTCTCTTCTCCCGCCCCACCTCCCAGCCAATGGAAAAATAAAACAATCAGAACTTTGTTTTTAAGTGGTTACCTATAGAGGGAGTGAGGGAACAGGGTGAAAGTAGCAAGGATAGAAGCTAGTTTTCCAAATATGTCTTTTTGTCTATTTGCCTTTGGAACCATCCTAAGTATTTATAGTATTATTCAACAAAATTAAGTCTGCAGTCAATTTAAACTTTAAAAGTATTGCAGAATAAGTGCAGAGTTCTAGGACTCTTCGCCCAGCTTCCCTTAATACGGATATTTTATACTACCATAATATAATTATTGATGCCAGGAAATTATCATTGATGCTCTATCTACAGACCTTCTTCATATTCCTTCAGTTTCCTACAAGTTCTCTTCTGGTCTGGGATTCTATTTTGGATCTGACATTTCCTTTAGAAGTCATGGCTCCTTGACCTGCTTCCATCTGTAACAGCTTCTGTCTTTCCTTATCTTTCATGACCTTGACACTTTTGAAGGATACGGACTAGCTGTTTTCTAGAATGTTTCCAATTGTGTTTGCCTGATGTTTTCTTCTGATCAGATTTTGAAGTTACACATTTTGGGCAAGGCTATTGTAGAAGTGATGTTATGACCCTTTCTGCATATATCAAGGGTGCATGATGTCAGTGTGTCTTATTTATGATGTTAACCTTGATTACTTGCCTGAGTGGGATCTGCTAGGTTTCTCCACTGTAAAGTATCTATTTTTACCTGTAAAATTAATATCTTGGGCGGAGATAATTTGAGGCTCGAAAGAACCTGTTTCTCATACTTTTGCCTGTTGATTTTATTAGTACCCATCAATAGTTTTGCCTTCATAATTATTGTTATGGTATTTGGCTAATGGTAGTTTTCTGTTTCAGTCATTCATTCTATATTTATTAATTGGGATTCTACTGTAAAGAGCAGTTGACCTTTGCCCACCATTTCTTTATTTATAGCAGCATGGACTCAAGGATATTCATTTTATTTTGTGGGTCGTGATTCATTCCTCTCATTATTTAATTTATTGCTCATATTTGGTCACTTGGAGGTCCTTTAAGTTGGCTACTGTGTCATTTTAGAGGCTGCCATTGGTTTTTGAGCATTTTCCACTTTCTGGCACCACAAGATGTTCAGGTTTGTGTCCCATTTTTCCTGCCAGAGCCATGGAATTGACCATTTCTCCAAGGGTCCCTGGTTCCTTTTATTCGAGAAAGGCCTTTAGAAACTAAGATTTGGCTACTAGGCATGCCTGTTGCTACCGGAGTATTATTGCTTCTGGACTCTCAGAGCAGACAGAGCTAGGAACTACAGGTGTGTGCACTAACACAAATTCTTATCACACATCTGTGTTTAATCCGCTTCTGTCCATCCACCATGAGGTTCCCCATTCCAGTCCAACAGCACCACAGAATTCTTTCTAGTCTTCCCCTCCTCTTTACGTGTGACTCCTTTCCCTGGCTGTGAGAAGCCTGGATCTCATTATCGTAACAAACTATTTACTCATGTTCAATCCTAGTAAACACATAAGTATAGAGTACTAGTTTCAGAATTGCTAACCCACATTCTGTGGAAAGTAAGTTTACCAACCTATAATATTGGACTTTAGTGTTTTTTGTGGTCTTTAGTCTTAGAGTACCTAATCAAAAGACCATTTTCCAAAGTTACTGGGTCTGGTTTTTTTCTTTCCCACCCCCTTCATTGCGATTAAATTAATGTAGAGAGAAATAAATTCCTGAAATTCTAAAGCAGAATGAAACAGTTGAATCTGTCTGTATATCAAGTAAACAGCATAATCCCAAAAGAGAAATTATTTCAAATGTTTATATTTAGTAATTTTCATATTGTCATTTTGATACCATTTCAGTTTGCAGCTTCTATACACCCTTTATCCATAGGCACCAACTGTTTACAACTTGCCCCGTTGACTTCCCTGGTTTTGCCCTTTTGGGCCCTCTCCTCTGTCTCTGTGAGTGCACACGCAGACATGCACACACATGCTCGCACACGCCACTTTTTGTATGAACCATTGAGAGTAAGTTGCCCCGTAAGTGCTTTGGTGTGTGTTTCCCAAGTGCTAGGACATGCTCTTATATAAACACAGTTCAGTTCTCAGAATCAGGAAGTGAGGAGACCGTCCTCAGTCCAGAGCCTACATTCAAGTTTTGTCGTTTCCCTCACTGTCCTTTTTATTGCCCCTGAGATCCAGGTCAGGATCACCCGTTGCATAACGTTCTCTCGTACCTCTTTAGTTTCCTTTATTGTGAATCAGTTCCTCGGTTTTTCTTTTCCTTTTACGACCTCGATGTTTTTGAAGAGTATACAGGCCTGTTGTTTCGTAGATTGTCCCTCGGTTACATTTGTGTCCCCTCAGGACTGGATTCCGGTTTAGTGATCCCAGCGAAGTGGCGTGCCCTTCTCAGTCTTCCACAGCAAGGGGCCTTGGTGTTGTCCGACAGCGCAGACTTTGGTCTCTCCGTGAAGTGGTGTCTGCCAGATTTCTCCACATAAGTCACTTTTTTCCCTTTGAAACTAATAAGCGATTTTGGACAGCTACTTTGAGACTATGTAAATGTCCTGTTCTTCACCAAAGTTCATTCATTATTTTCGTTCCTATTGACTACTCTCACCTGAATCAGTCATCGCTATGATGGTTACAAAGAGGTGTTTTCTGTCACCCTACATTTTGTTGGTTACATTCCACTATAAATAGGAGAGTTTTCCCTTTTCTCGCATTTATTTATGTCAGCATGTTCTCATGGGTTCTTTTTTATTCAGTGGGCTATCTTCCATTGCAGTGTGTATTTATGTTGATGTTGAAATAGCCCTAGACTTAGCCAGGGGCGGCCTCCTCCAGTTTCAGTGTTATTTTGATATGTGTCCATCATTCTTTGAGTACTTTCTCACATTCTGACACAGTGATATGTTTCAGGCTCATCTTATACTTTGTCTACCCCAGCCCCAGAATTAACCATTTCTCTAACATGCCTTTGTTCTGTTTTATGAACAACACTATTTAGAAACCAAGATCTGAGCATTAGTTGTGCTCTTTGCCACTGGTATGCCATTGCTTCTTGACCCTCTCAGTGAACATGGCTAGAACACGTACACACAGAATATGGATGTACATACATATACAACATGCTTTCATACATAACGTGTGTGTACAGAAACTTAAGCATGAATATATACATATATCCTGTTTCTGTGTATGCATGTTTATGTACACACATGCACATACCTAACCTTGAGTTAATACTGATACCTCCAAATCCATTTTAACACTACAAAGTTATTCTATTTTTTCTCCGTTTCATATTCATAGTTTCCTTTTCAACAATGAAAACACTGATTCCTATTAATGTTAATATGTGTACTGATTTTCTCAGTCCTGGTGTACACAGAAAGTAGTTTTGAAATTGCTGACTGTGAAAAAGAAATCTACCTGCAAGTGTGTATGTAAAACACTGTAATTTGAGTGTGCATGCTCAGTGGGATATAACCCTAAACGAGAGAAAACAAACATTTTACATAGTTTTTGGTAATTGTGTTTTGGGCAGATTATAATGGTGCTGTTTCTCTGAGACTGTTGCCTGTATTATGGGGTAAATCTAATGGGTGATGACATTGTTGTGATCGAGAACTAAACTTTTAAACATTGTTAAAAGGTGATACAGATATATGGCAAATTAAATTTAAATCTCATAGTTCTAAATTTGAATTTAAAATATCAGTGTGGTCTCCTGGTGTATTTTGTCTTATGCATGCATATGGCTCTATCTGCTGCACACACGCACACACTTCTGTTTGTGCCCGTGGAAGAGGCCTGGACACAGTGACTAGCCTTGTGCAGTGAGCACCTCCAGAGCGTCCAGGTTGTCGTCTCTAGCTGCCATTTCCCAAGGAAGGAACTAGGGCTCCTTGGGGAACGTGGCTGAGTCCAGTTCTGGGTGGGAAGTGTCCAAGAGGAGAGTGACACACGTTGTCATACGGAAAGCAAGGGAGCTGTCAGAGACCACCGGCCCTTGATGGAACATGCAAACATGAACATAGACATGCCCATGTCTTTTCCTTTGTGTGCATGTGTATACATGCACACATGCTAGCCATGAGCTCATCCTGTCCTAGCACCAGAGTTTATTGTAGCCTTCCTCCTTCCCTTAGTTGACTGGATTGTGTCAGAAGAACTCAGGAGGCAACTTGAAGAGGTTCTCCCGGGCCCTTTTTGAACAGCAAAAATAGTGAGAGCAGTGCAGTAAAACATTGCATATATATTTAAATGCAGCTTTATTGTGTTCCTTTGAAAAGTAATAATAAAAATCTTCCTTGATCACTTTTGGAGGGTATTATTTTGGAAACTGATTAAATAAATAGAAAGAATTAAACATTTAGCTTGTCTCTCCTATGTGAACTGTATGTCAGGGTAAATCAAAAATTTGATGAGGGGAATTGTAGCCCCTAATGAATTAATCTGGGTGGTGACCATCAGTTCAAAATAAAGACAATCAGACATCATGTGCCCCTTGATGGAAATTTAACACTACCTATAAAGTATGCTTGCCAAAAATGAGATCTCAACCTGATTAAGTCTCAAGATAGAATTTCTAGTTTAGTGGAGATACAAGGAACTGAGGGACCTAATCCATGACTCAGCCAGAATGGAGAAGGCAAAGTGTAGACTTTGAGAAACTATAGGACAGATATCTGATCTCTTCAAAAAATTAATTGCATTTGATAAAAAGAGATCAAAGGCAGGGAGTATCGGCCACTTACAATGTATGGTGTTTATTTGGATCCTGTTCCCAACAAGCAAGCTTTAAAAAATATGTATGAGATAAGCTGGGAAATTGGAGCAGACTGGGTCTTAATTTTTTACAGTATGGCAATGGTAATATGTTTTGTAGAAGTCCTTATCTTTGGAAATGCATACTGAAGTGTGTAAGGAAGAAATAATTTGCTGCCTGAGATTTGCAATAATCCTGGAGGGCGGAGGCATAGTAAAGATGAAACAGGGTTGTCCCTAAGAGGTTATTATATTTTTCTCTGCATTTGTGTGTGATATTTTCTATAGTAAAATGATAAAAAATTAAAAAGTGCTACCAAGTCTGAGGCATTTCCCAAAAGAGCAGGACAGTGCCCACGATTGAGTGCCTCCACGAAGGTCACAGGCCAGGGAGGGGAGTGAACCGTGTTCTTCTCAGCACTTTACCCTGGCACGTGGCAGTCACTCAGTAAATAGTGGGTGATGCAACAAGTGACCTTGAAAGGACAGCTGGCATGAATGGATGAATTCTGTTCCTAAATCAGTCCCGTGACTCATAACTGCAAGATCTGACCACTTATAGCACGTGGAATTTAAGCATTTTCCTAATCTTCGGGCCACTGCCATTGTGTCTGGTGACATGACATACATGACCCTCCTTCCTTCCCAGGCTCAGGCCCGTTGTCACCGGATAGGCCAGAGTAAGGCCGTGAAGGTGTACCGCCTCATTACTCGGAACTCCTATGAGCGAGAAATGTTTGACAAGGCCAGCCTGAAGCTGGGTCTGGACAAGGCTGTTCTTCAGGACATCAACCGAAAGGGCGGCACCAACGGGGTGAGTATGGCGGCACCTGCTCTGGGGCCCTAAGCAGTTGTCACACAGCTGGGGTCTCTCTAGACTCTTCCTTCCTACAGCTGTTTTGAGATTGACTTTCACTGAACTGAGTGAGTACGGCCACACCGCTTTGCTGGGTAATTCCCTGCAGTGAAGGGTAATTCAGGATCAGCTCTCTGCATTTGATAAGTCAATAAAGGAAATCTGCAGGGACAATTATGTGGTAGGGTTGCCTGACATGCAGTAACATTTCAGTAAACAGAGCTGTTTACAGTGCCCTTTAGAAGTCAGGAGATCTTAACACTCTAAAGTCTGAATTCAGTGTATTGTCACCACACTTTATCTCATACTCCGGAGTTTGCACTCCTGTGGGGGTATGGTGGAATGAATTTTATCTAGATCCCCAGGGTCCCTAACGGCCCTTGGCATATTAAAGATATTCAGTGTGTGATGGTCAGTGAATAAATAAATGAATAGCTTAGCAGCTTGAAATATGGCTGTCACTAAAATCTTTTTTCCCCTGTGGGGGGATAAAAATCGTAGTAAAGTTGTATTAAAGTATAGGCAAACAAAGCGGAACATCTCCTTAATCTCTGGGCTCGGGGCATCAAAGGCTGGGAAGTAAAACTTTCCAAATGAGTCGTCTTCAGCCCAGATGGCCTGTGTCCTCTTAGCTGTGCATGTGTTGCGAAGTGTGACACCTCACGTCCCCAGTGCTGCGAGTCACGGGATTCCCTCTTGTGATTGGTGTAAAGAGAACCAGATTCTTAATTAGAACCAGGAAAGGGTGTTTTGAACTCCCATTTCCTGTTTTCAACAAGCAATTGGGAAGATCACACTTGGCACAGCATCCTTTCTTCGGTTAAAAAATGACATCATTTCCAATACTAATTTATTTATTTAATAATGAAGAAATCATTATTCTTTAGCTTGTTTGGTACATCTGGAGGTTTTTAAGATACAGACTCAAACAAAATATAAAATAAACATTAAGTACATCCTCTTCAATGGAGCATAGTTTTAATGGCTTGTGACATTTGGTAATAACCAATGTCCCAAAGAATGTTAGGCCATTGGACCATGTGCTGGGTTTTATTCCGGAGCTCTCTATCCAGGATTGTCTGCCTGCCAACTCCATAGTTCTCTCGAGTGTCTTTTTCTGGGTCTTCATTTTCTGAAGCTATTGCCCATGTCTTTATTTTTCTGGCATGTGCAGTTAGTCGAGGAGCTGTGTACTGAGTCACAATGGCCGGATTTGAGGCTGTGTTTTTCCTATGCATTTTCCACTTTTTGAGTAGCCTTTGGTGACCTGTCCAGGTACAACAGCTTTCAAAAATGGAGGTAGAGGACTTGCTCCGGAAAGGTGCTTATGGAGCCTTGATGGATGAGGAAGATGAAGGCTCCAAGTTCTGTGAAGAAGACATAGACCAGATTCTGCAGAGGCGAACGCACACTATCACCATCCAGTCTGAAGGGCAGGGGTCCACTTTTGCCAAGGTATAGGACCTTCTCTCAGAGTTTGTGTTGGGGGGAGCGAGAAGAAGATTGTTTATGCTCTGACCTCGTTGTCCAGGCTTCTGACTCTCTAAGTACAAACCATTGAGATTGTCTGGCTGCACATTTATTCTGTGTGACTGAAGATGCAAGTTCGTAAATAGTGTGTGAGTAATGAGTCAGAAGCTACAGAAAGAAAGCGCCACTCCTCACCTCGGAGCTGGTGCCCAGCGGGCAGGCTAGGCTCCTGAGCTTGCAGTGCGCACTGCTCATTGCACACAGAGGCTGCTCTGAAGCCCAGACCTGGGCTCCTGCGCAGAGCACTCCCTGGTCCGCATTCCAGTGAACACTCCAGTCCTCCAGCTCCAGCAAGTGTTGTGTTCATTTCATGAGAAAATCAGATTTTACAAAAGAATCCCAGCTTCCAGTCTAGGCACCTCCTTCCTGTGCCCTGCGGGGCGCTGGACTTAGAATCAGCTCATCAGACTGCTTATCAGATCGCTCTCAGGTTTCCCTGACCAGCTTTGTGACCTGTCTGATTAAATCTTCTGCTTGGTCACAAATGTGACTTGTCAGCGGGACATTGCGTGCTTTGTAGCCTTTGCTCACCTTTGTCCACCTGATGTTCATATTGCCCACCCAGTGCCCTTTCTGTAGCCGACATCTGGTAACTGCTAAACTGAGAGGAGTTTTAAGAATTAATTCTTTCACAGGGAACTAGGTGTCAAGTAACACATTTCCACTGCCTTCCAGGGCTAGTCTTCCGTCTCCCACGTTTAAGTTAAAAAAAAAAAAAAAAAAAAAAGATCCTGTAGAATGAATTTGTAATTACCTCACCCAATCTTTTAAACAAGAGGAACAACTTTGAGATTTTCACTCACATTCATTTTGGAGACTGTGTTTGAGTTTCTGCCGCATTTAAAATCACGTAGTAGTCTTATCAGTTTGTACTTTGTTCAGGCACAGCATTTTAACTCTTGTCTTCTTCACAGGCCAGCTTTGTGGCTTCAGGAAACAGAACAGATATTTCCTTAGATGACCCGAATTTTTGGCAGAAATGGGCTAAAATAGCTGAACTGGACACTGAAGCAAAGAATGAAAAGGTACAGCATTAAGAATGTTTTATTCCATTGAACATTTCACTGATGTCTTATAAAACCATAAATTCCCACACAGCTCAAGGCATTATTTACCCCGAGCCTTAATTCCTAGATGAGAGGCTAGATCTGATGCACTTCAAGCACGCCTAGCACATAGTCAGAGCTTCATAAATGTCAGCTGTTGGAATTGAAAATGACCTAGTGGGACATACTAGGCGCCTGGGAAATCGGACCAAGGCAGTCAGAACTGGAACTGGCCACACAGGTCAGATTTGGCCCTTGGATGCAGGCCAGCATCCCGTCCCTGGCGTGCGACCATTTTACCTCGGTTCCACCAATCCCGTGGAAGAGACCACCTCTCGTGGAGCCCGGGAAGAGGAAAAGAGCACGATAAGGCAGAATGTTGGCTTCACTTCCTTTCTTCTAGTATCTTGACTTTTTCTATTTCTATACATAAGAGAGAGAATGGTCTTGGAATAGAACCAGAGTTGGAATACTGGCCCTGCCCCTGACTGAATGTGTGCTTGTGGGCACGGCACCTGCCCTCACTAAAACAAGCGAGGAAGGGAGCTGGCAATGCTCCCTTGCATTGCATTGCCAGTTTGCAGGGCTGGGGGGACAGTGGCGAATGTAACTGCCTAGCCCATTGTGAGGCACCCTCACCTGTTAGTTTCCCTCCCTCCATCTCTGACCCTGTCGCCTCACTTGAGGATGAGCATGCATCACTTTTTCCTTGTCTTCTCAAGTAAGTATTGAACTCTTGTGGACCCACAAACCCCAGAGGCAGATCCTGCTGGTGCTGGTGCCTAGCCGGTTCAGTAGCCAGCACCCGGCTTTAGCGCTTCTTCTGTAGGGTCACCACAGGCTTTCTCCAGATAGGAAGATCCAACAGTCCTTTGTCACCTGTGTTTTACAAGGTCACAATCAAGGAGTCACTCTGTATGCAGAACAGATGGCGAAGCAGGGGAGAAAAGGCTCGTGCCCTATAGATAGGAAGAAGCAGTTGGAGTATTCCAAGGTGGGAAGGAAGGTGATAGAAGCAGGAACGACAGAAATTCATCTGTGCTGCGTAGATTAGTATTCAGGAGCTCAGCCTGCCTTCGAGGAGAGGTATAAGGGGCAGGGGTGAGAAGTATGAGGTGATGGAGACTGGAGAAGAAGTGATGGTTGTGGCCAGGGGAGCCACCAGCGTGAGTGAGACTCCTGAATGTGTTCTCAGTAGAAGACAAAAGGTTAGTATGGAGTGCCAGTGGAAGGCAGAAAATGGAGCAGCAGGAATGTGTGTTTGTCTTCAGAAGGTTTCTGAGCAGATGGAATTCTCCTACTCGCCCTGTCTCCAGATCACGAACTGCCCCTGCCTGCTGGGCGGAACAGCTGGGGGGCACCACTCCAGCCTTCGCTGTCAACAGCGGACTGCCACTCTGGGCACTGGGGGGCCTTGCCTGCCCATGCCCGTTAGAATGACTGCAGGGACAGCAGATGGTGGTGGACAGCTCTAGGGGCTGGGGAACACATCGACTTCAGCAAGTCCCAGAGAGTCCCCTCTGCTTGTGGACACAGCAGGTGTGCTGGGGAGAGCCCTTCCTGCTGGAGGATGAGACCAGGATGTGGGTCTTTCCCAAATGTGTCCTGAGTAGCCGACAGGTTGTGCTTATGCCTTGCGATGAGGGTAGAGAGAAGTAGGGCTTTCTCCCCAGTGTCTCTCTGTTTCTAGGAAAGCTTAGTGATCGACCGGCCTCGCGTGAGAAAGCAGACCAAACACTACAATTCCTTCGAGGAGGATGAGCTCATGGAATTTTCAGAGTTAGACAGCGACTCTGACGAAAGGCCCACAAGGTCCAGGCGCCTCAACGACAAAACCAGACGCTACCTCCGAGCTGAGTGCTTCCGGGTGGAGAAGAACCTGCTCATCTTTGGGTGCGTGTCGGCTTTGCCCGTGTGTTGTTTTCCAGTCCCTGAGGTTTGTCCAGTGTGTATCTCCAGACAGCTCTGCAGCTGTGGGCTGGTGGGGGCTCTGTTAGAGCAGGAGTGAACTGTGCTTTCTGCCCATGACCCCCCTGCCCCACCTCCCGCCCCAGCATTGTGTGCTCCGCTGCCGTATTATAGACGTGCCATGATTTTCTCGCTGTGCTACTTATTTGCTGCCTGGTACTGATTTCCTGCTTTTTTACCCCAAGGATATATAAGGAGTCAGTGCAACAGATGTTACTGCTGAGGCTCTCTGGCTCTGGTAGAAATAGGAGATTTAGCTTCTAGGAGCTCACCATTGTTTTTGAATACTGCAGCTGGACTCTGTTTTAATTCCAGATTTTCACTCCACGCTCCAAATATTTTTGTTCCTCTCTCCCTAACAACCTAGTGACCCTATAAAGCTCTCAGTGTCCAGTGTCCGGGCCACCTCAGTGACATTTGGTGTGCTACAGCATGCAGTCCTCCAAGGCCTTTCAGGACAAAGCTCTCTGGGTAGCTAATACACCCAGCAGAGGACAAGAAGCTCTTCTGGCTCCTGTTTGCCCTGCAGTGTCAAGGGCATGTATGGCCCTTGCTCTCTCCATCACCCTCTGTATTTCCACTCTCAGCTGGGGCCGATGGAAGGACATCCTGACCCACGGGCGATTCAAGTGGCATCTGAATGAGAAGGACATGGAGATGATTTGTCGTGCCCTGTTGGTGTACTGTGTCAAGCATTACAAGGGGGATGAGAAGATCAAGAGTTTCATTTGGGAACTGATCACACCTACCAAAGATGGGCAGGCCCAGACCCTCCAGAACCACTCAGGTGAGCGGTGGGCTGAGAAGCACGGACTCTCCTGCACTCCCCTCTCTCTTCCTGTGTTGGTCCATGTTACTGGGCTGTGAGGGGTCTCTCTTTCTCGGATATGTTTCAGAACGTTACCTGTGGGAACAGATGATGATTCTTTAGTCATCCCTCAGAGTCTTCCAGGGCTACCGTGATGTTCTGTGTCGAGACTGACACACTGCCCACGTGCCAGCCCTGCCCCTGACTTGCGCATCACAGGGGTTCCTCCTCTGAATCAGGCTCAGCTGGGTGTCCGTGGCTTGTCTTTGCATTTCACGGTGCTGTCTCCACCCCACCTGTCTGTGCCTCTTCTCGTGCCTTGCTTCTCCTTCCCTGTGCTTGGCCGTAGCTCACGTTCAGGTTTCAGACCGGCTGTCCCTGATCCCCACCTAGGTTGTAAGTTCCCGAAGGGCACAGGTTATGGTACACCTTTCTTGATCTTCACAGGGTGTTCGGTAAATTCTTACTGCCTGACTGAATGGTCCTGGGGTTTACTAAGTGGGGACTGGGCACATCTCCATGTACCAGCACTGTTTGGTGCACTGAGGGGCGGGGGCTGTTGTCGGGGCTGCCACACAGAGCCTAGCTGCCTCTTTGCAAGCCCAGCGCAGCTCCATTCTAACACCCATGATCAGGCTGCCTTGTCTCATCACCCTGCCTTTCTGTTTCAGGGTTGTCTGCTCCGGTCCCCAGAGGGAGGAAGGGGAAGAAGACGAAGAACCAGCTGCTGCTTCCAGAGTTAAAGAATGCAGACTGGCTGGCCACCTGCAACCCTGAGGTTGTCTTGCATGATGATGGCTACAAGAAACACCTCAAACAACACTGCAACAAGTGAGTGTGTCCCCTGTACCCCCTTCTGGCAGCTGTACCTACTGCCCAGGAGGAGTTAAGGCACTCAGCCACAAAAACCGTGACAAGTTTGCACATGGATGTTTGCGTCACTGTACATGTATCTATTAGAATTAAAAGGACCCTTGGAAACCTTATTCAGCTTCCTAGGTCATGCAAGAATTACATCCCTGGCATTCTGAAGGCAGTGAGAAGGCCGCTGCTTACACACCCCTGATTCTAAAGAGTTTAGTGCCTTAGCCCTGACCAGGGTGGCTCAGTTTGTTGAACATCATCCTGCAAAGTGAAAGGTGGCTGGTTCAATTCCTGGTCAGAGCACATGCCTGGGTGGTGGGTTTGGTCCCCCATCAGGTCATGTACAAGAGGCACCTGATTGAATTGATGTTTCTCTCTCTCTCTTTCTCTCTCTCTTTCTCCCTCCTTTCCTCTCTCCAAAAATAAATAAATAAAACCTTGTTTTAAAAGAGTTTAATATTTTATAATAAGAGGTTTGCTTGGTTTTTACTTCTTCTCTGTACCATAATGTCAACCTAATGGTTCTATAGTTGTTGTTGGGTTGTGGGGTGTTTTTTTTTTTCTTGTAACAGATGAAATCCAGTCCTTTCCCTTCATTCTTCCACATATTTGAAGAGAGGTTTTCTGCCCAATGCTGCAGTGAAACTACTGTACACAAAAGTCCAAGCTCTTTGGGCACAGTCGGTCTCGATCTCGGACGTAAAGGTCACACGCTGTTGACAGTAGAGCCTGAATGGTGCAGGACCCCCGTCACGTCCATGTGCCTGAGTCAGAGCCTCCACACGGGAGACAGGAGGCTGGCTGACCGAGAGGACTTGGCTGGTGGCAGACCTGGAGTGGGAGGCCGCCTGAGGACTCGGGTGTAAATGTCAAGCAACCATTATTTCTTGAACAAGTGAGACGTCTGGTATAAATACGGTGTTTGGGGAGAAAAATTAATCTGGCAATAATTTGCGAGATGGAGTGGGTAAACCTAGAGCTGAATGGCCAACTAGAAGAGTTCCGTCATAACTTAAGTGTTGGTCATAAGGACCTAGATTAGGGTGCTTACTGCAGAACTGCGGAGAAAGGGTCAAGATGAGACACATTACTAAGGAAGAATCCATAGTGTGTGGGGAGGAATACAGAAAGCAGCTAACTCCACAGAGTGTCAGCCTCATAGGCTGGCAGACCGGCAGTCCATGTAGCCACGACCGAATGAGAATCGTTTTATTCACTAAAAGATGAAGAGCAAAACGAAGGACCTGGGCTTTGCCTTGTTAAGTTACAGCAGCAACACTTGGCTGTTCCATCCACAGCTATAGATGTGGGTCTGGAGCGCTGAAAATAGGCTGAGCTGGAGAGGATGGCACAGAACTTGCCTCTGCACCTGCAGAGGTGATCACAGGTAACAGCTGGAACCAGTTTTGGCCTTCGAGGAATTTCTTAACATTTCTCACCGCTACCTTTCCCCAAAACCTTTCCTGAGTGCATGCCTGACCCTGGGGATGAAGAAGAAAGCAGTAAAGCACTTCTCCCAGTTCCAGTTGGAAGATGCTGACTGCTGTGCATTATTGTGAACCTGACGGAGGCCACCGTCCTCTTTAGTTCTGGCCCAACACGACCCAGAGACTCAGACTCAGTGCGGGAGTTCCGTTGGCAGTGTCCTGACGGGACATCTCCCAGCCTCTGAGGAGCCTTCCTACTGATGGGAGTTTGCCATTTCTCAGCAAGGCTCGTTTAATTACCAGATGATTCTAATTAATTGTTCTTCTGTGTATTAAATCTAAAATCTGCTTCCTTGAAACTTCCACCCCTTGATCTTGGTTCTTGGTTCTGTCCTGAGATACAAGGGAAAACAGGCAGGATTTCTCCAGCATAACTGGCCCTTGAGTTTCTAGATTATGATTTGTCTTAATTAGCAAGCTTACTGCCACCCCAACAGCAGAAAAGGGGTAAGACAGGGTCTGGCGTCGGGGCTGCCTGGATGTAAATCCTGACCCCATTGCTGACCAGTAGGTGAATTCTTTAACCTCTTTGTGCCCTTTCTTCACTTAGAAAATGGGATTAATAATAGTTCCTACCTCTTGACATTATTGTGAGGGTTAAGTGAGCTAATACTTGTTGGCACATAGTAAGTACTCAAAGCATTTGTGATTAATAGTATGGTATTTAGGGACATGAATTTATCATCTAAAGAACTGTAAAAACTTAAAAAGCAGCTGCTTCAAATCTAAGCTAAGGCAGGACAGCGATGATTCATTCGGGGCCAGGGGTAGTGACTGGAGGGCTTCCCAGGGGCCTTCGGGGGAATGTTCTGCTTCCTGATCTGGATACTGCGTGTGCTTCTGTGTTCAGTTTGTCAGAGTCCCATCAGGATTCAGGTTTATGCAGAGTGCACTTTTGGGAAGTATATTTCATATCAACAAGTTTTTGGGGTTTTTTTTTAATAGATAAAAGAAAAGGCAATAGTGTCCCCAGAATACTAATGGGTTTCATTTGGCTGAAGTAAGGGTGTTCCAGATCAGCTCCAGCTTGAGGCCGTCATCTCGCTCTGGGAGGAGGTGGCTCTCCAGAGGAGGTGTCCATCTGTCCCTCTGGGTTGCTTCTCATAAGAAGTGAATACTATTGGCTTTAAATTCTCTTCTCTCTCGCGGTAGATACTACCGCATATTAACACCTTGGCTTCTCTTTACTTGAATGGGGACAGGTCTGTGTATCTTACGTCTTCAGGAAAGCCTTACTGGGACTGAGCAAGACCTCAGCGGACAGGAACTCTCCACCTAACACCCTCATTCCAGTTCCTCTTAAGGCTGCCAGCCAGGTGGAAAGATCAGTGATGGTTGTAAATTCCTATATTCTCTGAGTTTTTTTTAAAAAAAGAAGAAAAATCAAAATTGTTTGAGTTGATTGCCAGTTGAGGGTAAGGAATGGTGTACCAGAAAAGCAAGGTTTTTTCCCACCTAAAAGCTCACACTTCATGTGTTGCCACCTACAACTTAAGTCCATACTGGCACTTTCTGCCTGCATCTGAGAACTTGTGCTTTTTATTTTTTTTTTAGATGTTATTTATTTTTAGAGAGAAGGAAAGGGAGGTAGAAAGAGGAGAGAAACATCAGTCAGCTGCCTCACACACTTGCCTCACCAAGGATTAGGCCTGCAAACCAGGCATGTGCCCTGGCTGGGAATCGAACTGGCGACCCGTTGCTTTGCTGAGTAACACCCAACTGAGCCACACCAGTCAAGGCAGAAATTACACTTTTTTAGAGGCCTCAGTCCTTTATTATTAATATCTTTTGAATAGGTAATAAACAGATGTGTTAAAAATTTTTTCAAATGTTAGGCTTTCTCCTACCTCCAAGCCTCCCCTTTCCTGCTCCAAAAGCAACCAGTTAACCTGACTCTTCCAGAAACACTCTGTGTGTGGGTTAGCACAGGCGAGTGTAGTCTGTTTTTATCTTCCCGAAAATATGTAACACACTTTTCATACTGTTTATTCCTGAAAATAACATACTTCGCATTTCTTTCCTTCCTTTCTTTTTTTCTTTCTGATTTTGAACAACTTATGTAGAGAGCAGTTCCTATATCAGTATATGTAAATTGGCTTATTTTTTATTTTTAGTAGCTAGCCTTCATTCTTGACTGGTATTGAGCAAGTTACAGGTATTCTTCTAAACCTCTCTACAGCTCAGCTATGATACAAAGTATGCCCTGGGACGTGGTCAGCGTTTCTGTGCCCGCCTTTACTTCCGCCCTGGTTTTGCATCAGCGAGCCTTTCCCTCCCTCGGCCCCACTATTGTCCTCTGTGCTCTGATTCTTCCTCGCTTGGTGTCATTTCACAGTTAGGCTGCTGTGGGCTCCTCAAGAACAGGGTTAAACCGTTTGCTTCCATTATTGTTACATGCCTCACAATACCCGGCATGGTGTAGGGCACACAGCAGTTCCCAGCAGATACTTCCTCGATGGCCCTGCATCAGACGTGTTTGGTGCTTGAGTGTGTGGCCCATGCAGAATCAGTGAGCTGAGCATCTCAGGAGAAGAGACATTACTCTCTGACACTGTTGCCACAAGAAGGACTTTAAAATGTTCCTCTAACCATGTACAAGTGAAACTGTTTAAAAGCATCATCACTCAACATGACTCAAATTCCGTAAGCTAGTAAACTGGTATCCTGCCTCTTGGAAGGCAGCTCTGCCTAAGTGGCCATTGCATCCGTGAAGAAGGGGTGATTACTCTTTTTAAGGACCAGGAGGAGTGGTGTTTCTGCTCTCCCTCCACCTCACGTGGCTCACAGGGTGACTTAACACAGGGCTCCCCAACCTCGGGGCCGCAGACCAGCACTGGTCCGGGCCTATTAGGAAGCAGGCCACACAGCAGGAGGTGAGCTTGAACGTAATGCATTTGACTCATCCTGAAACCATCCCCCTACCTGGTCTGTGGAGAAATTGTCTTCCATGAAACTGGTCCTATGCCAAAGAGGTGGGGACCACTGATAACAGATGACTGATGAGATACATTTTCTTGTGTAAAATGGGGAAATCGTATCACTAATGACATGGGAAAGCCCAGAACTTCCCTGTTGCAGCTGGGGGTGGATGACAGTTCACAGGCAGCTCCTGTGTTCTAATGTGTTTGCGTTGTCATGTGTTTGCCTTTCACAGGGTACTGTTGCGAGTCCGGATGCTCTACTACCTGAAAGCAGAAATACTGGGAGAAGCGGCTGATAAAGCGTTTGAAGGGACTCCTGCCAGGTAAGACAAGTCAGTGCTAGCTCTCAGTGGTAAAGAGCTGCCATAAAGTGCCTGTTCCTGGAAAGGGCAAACATGCCTGTGCTTCCGGAGGCCTGTGTTCCCACCCCACCCGTAGTGACCCAGGCGGGGGAGCAGGCCGAGATGGAGCAAGGACATTCAGTCAGGTCAGCTGCAGGAAACCAGGGAGGAAACACTTCCTTGGAAACAGCTTTGCGGGGCCGGGGGGAGGTTTAAGGTAATTTTTTGTCCCAACGGTGGTTGTAAAATCTTTTTCAGAATAGTCATTTCACTACCTTAACTAATTATTGTAGAATGAGTATTAATTACTTTGATATGCTTGATCTGATATGTATATACCAGAAGTTCTACTTGGAATCCCATTCTTGGCCTTAGTACTTTTCTGCATGTGATGCTTCACCTTTATTTGCTGATCTCTCACCTCCAACCTGTTTTGATCTCTTGCACCTTAGTCTTGTAAAGTAGTGTTTCCAGAGCTGTAGAATCCGGTGGGAACCTCCCAGCATTGGGGGCAATAAGGCTGCCAAACCCCCAGCTTCCGCTTGGTGAAGCTGTCTGATAGTCCCAGTGCGTAGGTGGGATGGCCAGGCAGCCTCCTTCACCCGCCACCCACATGTAGTTTGCCCCAGTCCTGTGCAGTGCCCATCATCATTCCCAAAGGACACCGGAAGCATTGTGACTGAACTCTGCTTTGAGATTACCTGGGTGGGGCTGTGGTTTCTGGACACTGACTGTCCTGTCCACAGGGCAGTTTGTAATCCAGAGCCATCATCATGGTGACTGGTAGGACCTGCTCTGCTTTTTGTAGCTACTATGGTCTCCTTTAGGAGAGGTAGGGAGGTTGAGTGTTCTGGTAAAAAGGTTCAATTTGTGAGTCATAAATGCAGCAGAATTCAGTCCTATCATTTGTATTAGGGTTACCTGGCGCAAGTCCCCAGACATGTAGATAGATGTAGAGAGGCGCAAGCTAGGTAGAGCATGGAGAGTGCGAGTCCATTGCACACACTCTTCCCTCCTTTCCTCTGCTTTCCTCCCTCCGGCTCTCCCTGGTCTCATTCAGTTTGAAGTGTTATTGTAGAGAAGTCGCCCTAGGAATGAATAATAGTTCATCCCAGGAAGTCATTCAGCCCATGGCACCATACAGCAGTGCAGTGGGCCTGCAATGGAGCCGGATAGGGACCACTGCCTGGAGAGGTGCAGCCAGGGGATACCATCCTCATAGTGGAAACTGGGCCTGGCAAGGGACAGTCAGTCCTGTGTCACAGTAAGCAGAGCCTGATGGAACAAGAAACTCCAAATGCTACAGAGGGACCATCCTGGGAGCTGGGAGAGAGGAGCCCTGCAGGTAGATGTTCTCCCCTGTGTCCAGACAAATGAAAACAGTGAGCTGAGGATCTGTGTGAGCTCTCAGAACATGGACAGAATTCAGAGAGGGGCTGATGGTACAGGTCTGCTAATCCCTTCGTGTCTGCTCCGTAGGGTGAATTTTTAGCCTCGCCTCGGCCAGGCACAGTGCAGTGTGTGATCACGCTTGACCCTGCAGACCTGTGGCCCCTGTTTTCTGAAGGGCTGTCTTCACGCCCCTGCGTGCACCAAACCCAGCATCCACTCTCAGATCATGCCTGACTTCTCTTACATGTTGTGCCAAGACGATTCGGACACTTGTCTTTTCAGCACTTGATCGTGGATAAATTAAACCACTTGAGGGGTGTTCTCCCTTCAGATAAATAATACATAGGTGGATTTTGCTGTAGTTCTCAGCTGAAGGCACACATCAGAACTACCTTGTACAGGCAGGTCCGAAGGCCCCACTCCAGACCGACTGAATTCTCCAAGAGGTGTGTCAGGCAGTCTAAGGCAGAAAGCCCTGTTTAAGAAACCTTGGCCCACAGCCTTCTGCATCCTTGTTACTTTGTGTCTGAGCATGTAGCTAGGCATGTGGCTTAATACCAGGGTCCAGTCAGCAGCTCTTAGGTTGTTTTCTGTCTGTGTTCAAGGAACCCTGAGTTTACACCCTTCCTTCCACAGGGAGCTGGAAGTGCCTCTGCCTGACATTGACTACGTGGAGATCCCAGTGGATTGGTGGGATGCTGAGGCCGATAAGTCTCTTCTGATTGGTGTGTTCAAGCACGGTGTGTATTTCCGTGGACGTCTCTCCTTCCCTGAAAACTCCACAGTCCTGTTGCAAATCTCTTAGAAAGTAGAGCCTTACCTCTGTCCTTTTGGAATTTCAACCAGGTGAATGTGAGCCATGAAATTACAGTGAAGTTACGGTCAGTGGGGAGCTTTGTAAGGGTGGCCGTGTCTGTAGAGACCTTGTGTCTTCCTCGCGCAGGTCTGTGCGCCCTCGGGCCTGGGACTACCCTGGGTTCCTTTGCTCCCGGCGTCCCAGCTTCTGGCCAGGTGCCCGGCACCTGGTGGCAACTATCTGTTTCTTTTCTTTCTTCTTTTTTTAAATGGTGTTTTCTTGTTTATGCCATTACGGTTGTCCTTCTCCTTCTCACTTGCACCTCATTTTTCTTGTGGAAAGGAATAAATGAAGAAAATGTTAAGGTTTTAGCATTTCATATATACACAGAATTCTAAGGTCATTCCACATAACCTCCATATTTCTGGTTTGCCCTGTTGGGTATAAAATTTGAGACTTGAAGATGGTGTGGGCATCCTTCTCCTTCTTTTTTTTAATGTGGTAAGCAGGAGACTAGGGGGACCGAGAAGTTTCCAAGCAGCTTTGAAGCTGAAATAAGTGCACTTCTGTCACTTCCAGCACGGCTCTGAGCACCTGCCCTTGCTTTCAGCCAACAGTTAAATGAGTAATGAAAGTGCCAGGTGACAGTCACGCTTGTGTGCTTGGTACACACCTTCTCTGCCTGGCGAATCAACTGAAATTTTAAACTGGGTAGCGGGGTTTAGCGTGGGAAGGGTTCGTTACACCTGGCTTTTGCTGCCAGCTCTGCCGCTTACTAACTCTCTGGCCTTGGGCACCTCATGAACATCTCTGATCAAATTACTTACCTGCAGAGGGGAATACCGTCAAAACAACCGACCTGGAGAGTCGTTGGAAGATTAAATAAGACTCTGTAGGTAAACTGCCTAGAACAGGGCTTGGTGCATAATAGACACCTGATGCCGTTCCACTGTCACTTGCCTTTGGAATGTAAACTTTCTAACATGTGCCCTGTGAGTAGAGTTCTTCAGCTCTTACAGGCTAACCAGTTGCATTTCCTCCATATCTGCGGGCTTCACATTCATGGATTCAACCAAACACAGATAAAGAATACTTTTTTAAAAACCCAGAAAGTTCCAAAAAGCAAAACTTGAATTTGCTGTATGCCAAGTACTACGCTTAATACTGCTGTTGTGTCTATGCAAATATCAATCATATGCAAATACTATGCTATTTTAAATAAGGGACTTGAGTGTCTGCGGAGTTTGATATCCAGAAGCATGTGACCTCCCTACTAAGCACAAGGGACCACAATGTAATTGAAACCTGGTTTAATCTAATTTTGGAAAGAACCTAGAAGTAGACAGGCTGCTGGAGGCAACCATGTTCCAGAGCATCCGCACTTGGAAAGTCTACTGACCCTGCGTTTCATTTTAGTGATGGCTTTAGAGCAAGTTGCCAAATCCCTGAGTGAGACAATGTGGCGTTGAAGGATGCACCTGTAGTCCCAGCAGTATGGCAGATAGAATTTAGGTGCCTCCTCTCCCTTCCCCAACCCTGACCACAGAGGCACAGAAAGCCTAGGTGGGTTGTGACAGTGTTACACTACCTAGCTGAACCTGAAAGAGATAAAGGAAATCCCCAAATGGAGAGGTCACTTAAAGCGAGAGCTGAAAGCTCGGGAGCTGAAAGGACAACAGACCAGAGGGTCTAGGTGTTTAACACCACGCTGAAACAGGAAACAAGCCCCTACAGGAAAGGAGGGCAAGGAACGGCTTTCTGACTGGCCCAGGGAAGCAGACTGGAGGAGCATGCTTCTGAGAGAGGAAGCAGTGGGGATCTGGAAAAGATGTGGTGGGAGGTAAAATGAGATCGACATCAGAGGGGTGAAACCAGGTATTTCAGGCAAATACCAACAACCAAAACAAAGTGAAGACCTGGTACGGCAAAGCCACTGTCATACGATAAGTCTTTAAAGTAAAAAACATAACTTAGGACACAGAGAGTCAGTACCCAATGATGACAGGTACAATTCAGCAGGAAGATGTGACTTGCAGTGTCACTTTGGAATATGTAAGAGTCCAGGACTCCAAGGAGGCCCAAGACCCTTTCTCTCCTAGGAAAGTCAGGTTAATACTGGCACCACACCTGTAAGTTTCATACCCCTGACCAGGGTGTAGGGTCGTGAGATTAATCTGTTTACCTCTCTTACCTCTTAGTCTCATATCAAAAATGGTGAAGGGTCAACTAGATGATGTCTAAGGCCACTTCAGATTTAAAAGTCTTCTGCTCTATGAAGCAGGGGTTTCTGGGGAGTTCGGAGGGAGTATAAGTTAATTCCTATGATTTCCTGAGCACACCTGTGAGACCTTAAGATGATACATCGTTCATTCCATTCATACTCTCCCAGACTGCTAGTTGAGATGAACTTGGTATTCAAAGTCAAGGCCAAGGGGCAGATGCTAGGAAGGTGCTGTGTGCGGTGCCCTCAGCGCACATTGTAGTATATAATGAGTTAAACAGACACCCTATAAAGGTGGGGGAAACCCAGTGCTGGGGGACTGGTCCTGAGCCACACCTGTGTACTAGCTCCCTCTTGGATAGGACCTGGCCCCTTTAGTTGGATGGTAACATTGAATCATCCTAGACTTTGTTAGACAGATGGCTATGGTTGGCTTCATGGGCCCAATCTCCTCCAGAGTCTAAATCAGACCCTCTCCTGGCTGGATTGTTGCCCTTCGGGCAGCCTGTGATCATATGTCCGTCATCGCCCTATGGAGTAAGTGACTAAAGAAGAACAAAGCACCTCGGCACCTCCTGTCATGTGTCTCATGCGGGCAGCATCTGTCATTGACATGTAATAGTCACTTGGATTAAAAGAGGAGCACCGTAACTCTGCAGAGAAAAAGTACTAGGTGCTGCCTACATGGTGAAGGATAGAGCTGTGTCAACAATGACAGAGCAAAAAAATATATAAAAGTGACATCCAACAAAGTAAAATCAAGTCTATTATTTCCACCCACCCAAGCTGGTTCTCTTGTGAGATACAGCATCTTCCATGACGTGTGACGGGTCTCTCTGTGCATACGACGGAGCTGGAAATTGACTCTGTTCGCTAGGAGCAACAGGGGAAGGGCTTTGATGCTTGTGAAGGAGTTCCCACCCAGGCCAGTGTAATAAAGTAGATTTGGATCTTTCACATGACCAAATCCTGTCTCGATGTAAGATTACATTAGATTCAATGAAATAATAAATTATCACGCATGGGCTTTATCAAAGTAAAGGTGTTATTTTATTTTATTTTTTTCATTGTTTTGCCTCCCTTTTGAGGTCTCTCTGGAAAACTTTCCATCTGTTTTGACTTTGAGGATGTCATGAGGGGCAGTTCCAAAGCCCTGGTCAGTGGATTTAAGATTTTGTACTTAGATGAATACAGAGGCAACAAACCCATTTTAATCTAATTAACAACCACAGTCCTCTTTATGTTTCATCCCTTGCATCCATCACTATGTTCCGCTTCCCTTTTCCACACGGGATAACATTAGACTGGAAGCAAACAAGGCCTGTGCAGGAAGTAACCAGGTGTCCAGAGCTGGGCGGTGAGAGGAAGAAATTGTAAAACCAACTTGCCTGAGTGAGAACTGTATCTGTACGTGTGTGTCAGATACACGGGATTAATACAAGCTTTCACTTTTGGTCAAGCACTACTCAGGACTATCTACTTTAACTCAAGGATCTTCATCTGGGAGGATACCTTAAAAGATCTAGTTCATCTAAATACGTATTTTTGTTTTGTTTTCATGTAGTAAGGGAAACAAAATGACTGCCCAGGGCCCAGGGCCCGTTTCATGAGTTCTGACCTGACTTCTGACATCTCGCGTTGCTCCTGAGCAGGGTATGAGCGGTACAATGCCATGCGGGCCGACCCGGCGCTTTGCTTCCTGGAGAAGGTCGGGATGCCGGATGAGAAGTCCCTGTCTGCAGAGCAGGGTGCTGCGGATGGGACCGCAGACATTCCCGAGAGGTGAGAAGCTGCATAGGCCCACTGGGATGTAACATGTCATGCCACGACTCTTTGACTCCTTTCACGTGTTTCTAGGATACTGACAGCCTCTTTCTCACGGTCTGGCTTCTCTCTTAAACCTTGCCATCACAGGGTGGCCTTCCAAAGTGGCTGCTTTGGTTACACCCTGTTACACCTCAGGCCTTTTCTTTGACCTGAAGCATTTTGAGCCGAGTACCAGCTCCTGTCCTTCATGGGTTCCCTGAGCTGCTCCCCATCCTCGTCTCTTGCCTGATCAGAGCATTCTCGAAGGAGAACTCAGACCTCTCAGACCTGGCAGAAAGCTGAGAAGAATGACAAGCACAGGCTTCCTGACTCTGGAATTCCTCAGATGAAATCCCATCACTATTTGAGGGTTGCGTGGTCTGTGGCTAAGGTGGGGCTGGGAGCCACTGCCTGATGACCATGGCAGTTAAGCCTTGTCTCTGAATTGTGTGCGAAAAAGTACGGATGTCTCCTCTTTGCCTGAATTATTGTTTATTGTTGACACAACCTCCAAATGTGTAAATTCATAGGAAAGCTAAATGAACAGCCAAAAACTGGTTCTTTTGCTTTGTGTTTGGTAAGCTGTTCACCTGATCTTCTCCCTCAAAGTGGCATATATTGCTTTTCATTGCCTGGGGCTGTGGCCAGGCCTGGATGTCAGAGTGTGGCATTGCTGGGGGCCCTTTACTACCTGCTAAGGCTGAGAAAAGAGTGAAATGTGTTTTTCATCTGTTCTTAGCCCCTGCTTAACATTGTGGCTACATGACATTCTCCATCCCAGAGGTGTCCCCTGTGGGCAGAGAACGAAGGTGGGGCCGAGAGACAATAGCAAATGCCCAGTGACCGGCGTCGTTGCCGTTAGATTCTCTGGGTCAGGGAAAGCGTGCCTGAGTGTGAGCTGCCTGACTGCAGCGTAAGGTTCAGGTTTTTATGGAATGGCTGTTCTTTCTGTGGTCAGGCAGTGACAGCAGGAGGTTCTTCTGCCTCCATGATCTGAGCAGCAAGATAAGAGTATTCAACATGGGAATACTTCGAAGGCAATTATAGAAAGAGTTGCGAAAAGCAGGTAGACATCAGCAATAGTTAAGAATCTCACAAGAGAGAAGACATTAAGTGTCTGACCTAGAGGCAAGTGATAGATGGTGCAGAGGGTGAAATGTCATTTCTTGGAAGTTTTGGCGGCACTCCCCTTCGAGGAAGTGACCACCGCCAAAAGTGAGTGATGCTGTGAGAAGATCCATCCTGCTGCGCCCTGGGGGTTGGCACCCCAGGACTGGCTCGGTTTGCACAGCCTTCGGTGGAGGAGTCTTTTTCAAAGCCGCATACCCAGATAACCTTTGATGGGTGGTGATTGCGTCTCCGTGAAGGAATCATTGTTGATCAGCTGGCTTCTCGACAACCAAGTTGATACTGAAATCTCAGTGGAGTGGGGGTCCTTGCCCATAGAAGTTAGGACATTGGAAAAACCAAGATTTTGGGGCCTGAGAGCACAAAAAGCAATTTACTAATATTCCTTATGCTCTGTGATTTCGGGGGTTTTCTTACAAGCACCTGGTTGCCAAAGAGCTCCAAGGTGGTGTGGGAGGTCTTTTTATTTGTTTATTTATTTACTTCAACTTTTATTTAGAGGCAACGTGGATAAAGAAGACAACACTGAAGACAAAGCAGACGGCCTCCAGAAACAGACGGTGAGTCAGATGCGCTGTCTGGGTCGTCCCTGCCACCTGTCACGCGGAGGGACAGGTCCCTGTCTCAGCCGTGGTCTTGGGCAATTCGATCGCATTGCATTTTCCACATTTTATTATACAAGTCGTTTACATACAGACTGCATTGCACTTTCATTCTAAAGGAACTTTTAACTTTGAGGTAACTGTAGATTCTAGGTGTGATTGTACAAGACGATACAGAGTGATCCCTGTACCTTTTATATACCTGTTTCCCCACCTGTGAACCTCTCGGTGAAACTAGCGCTCACTGTCACAGCCAGGGTGCTGACGTTGATGACAGCCCTGACATTTCCACCGCCGCAGAGGTCCCTCGTGTTGCCCTTTTAGTGCCACCTCTACTCCCTCCTGCCTTCACCTTCTGAACCTTGAGCAGTCACTAACCTGTTCTCCATTTCTGTAATTTTGACGTTTTAGGAATATTATATAAATGGAATCCTCCAACATGTAATCTTTGGATATTGGCTTTCATCATTAAGCAGATTTCCCCACAGGTTGTTGTCCATAACAAAAATTCATTCCTTTTTGTCACCAAGTCGTATTCTGTGGTGTGGAGGCGTCACAGCTTGTTTCACTGCTCGTCCACTGAAGGACACTGCGTTGTCTCTGGTTTTCGGCTGTTGCCAGTAGCGCTGTCAACATCTACACACAGATTTCGCGTGAACGGGCATTTCGGTTTCTCTGGGATAAGTGTCAGGAGTATGATTGCTGGGTGATACGGCAGTTAGACATGTTTAGTTGTTTTTTTGATGAAACTACCAAACCGTTTTCCAGAGTGCCGGTTCCGTTTTGTATTCCCACCAGCAGTGCGTCCTCCCTCTCACTAGCTTTTGGATCGTCACGGGTTTTGGTTGAGCCATTCTGATAGGTATGCAGTGCTGTCTCATGGTCTCATTTCCATCTCCCCAGCGGCTAGTGGTGTTTAATCTTCTCATCTGCTGAACTTCCCTGCGTGTGCCTCTTCAGTGAAATGCTGCTTTGTCCTTTGTCCATTTTCTAATTGCATTGTTTCTTTCTTTGTTTCACTGCTGATAGTTCTACATATATTTTAAATACTAGTTTTTTGTCAAATGTATGGTTGGTGAATATTTTTCCCCATCTGGTAGTTTGTCTTTTTATCTTGTTCATTGTCTTTTATAGAACAAAAGTTTTGGATTCTGATGAAATCCAACTTTTAGTTTTTCCTCTTATAGATCATGTTTTTGGTGTCAAATCTAAGAACTCTGTCGAGATTTAGATGCCAACGATTTTCTTCTATTTTTTTTCAGAAGTTTTTTAGCTTTACATTTGAGTCTGTGATCCGTTTTAAGTTAATTTTCATACGAAAGCAGAGGGCTAGATGGAGGTTCACTTTCTCCCCCCTTCGATGCCCAGTTGTCTGGAACTGCTTGTTTCTAAAAGCGGTCTTTCCTCCCGTGAGCTGCCCTCACTCCTCTGTCAGAAAGTCGGTCGGACACAGTTGTGCGGCTCTGTTCTGGGTTCTCCGTTCTGTTCCTCTGATCTGTTTACTACAGATCAACAGCATGTGTGTTGATTACTGTAGCCATGTGATAAGTTATAAATTGGGTAGACTGATTCGTCTCATTTCTTTTTAAAAATTATTTTAGTTTTCTTGTTCCTTTGCCTTTCCATATAAGTTTTAGAATAATCTTACCTATATCTACAGAAATTCTTGATGCAATTTTGATAGGAATCGCATTAAACCCACATCATTTTGGGGAAAATTTACTCCTTTACTATATTGTGGGTTTTTTTTTTTACTATATTGAAGCTTACTATATATCTTTCCATTTATATGAGTTCTAGCAGATTTTTGTAGGTCTCTTGAGATTTCTGTGTCAGCAAACATGTCATCTGCAAACAGGCAGTTACGTGCTTTCCTGCCTGATCTATATGCCATGAGTCTCCTCTGTTCGCTCTGCCGCACTGCCGGAAACATCCAGCATCGTGTCGAAGGAGAGGGATGAGAGCGGCGTCCTTGCCTTGTTTCTGATGCTAGGAGTGAGGCGTTCGGTTTTTCATCGTTGAATATAATGATAGTTGTCGGGGTTTTGTAGACGTCCTTTACTGAAGATGAAGATATTCTCCTATATTCCTGATTTTCTGGTGTCATGAATGGATGTTGAATTTTGTCAGATATTTTTTGTGCCAATTAATATGGTCTTGTGATTTTTCTTATTTAGCCTATTAATATGGTAGTTTACTTTGGTTGATTTTCAAATATTGAACCAGCTTTACATCCCTGGATAAACTAGGATAAACTCCACTTGGTCATGGTGCATGGTTTTTGTTGTTGAATTCTACTTGCTAATATATTCTTAAGGATTTTTGCATCTCTGTTCATGAGGGACATTGGTCTGTGGTTGACTTTTGGTTCTGGTCTTTGTCTGGTTTTATTGAGGCAACGTTAGCCTCATGAAGTGAAGTGATAAGCCCTTTCCTCCTATTTTCTGATGGAGGTTGTCTAGAATTAGTATTAATTATTTAAATGTTAAGTAAGATTCTCCAGTGCAGACATCTGGATCTGGAGAGCCTTTTGGGGAAGTTTTTAAATTATAAATCCAGTTGTCTGTTTTATATTGGATAAGTTTTGATAATTGGTGTTTTTCAAGAAATCGATCTGTTTCATCTGAGTTATCAAATGTATGTGTGTTGAATTGTTCATAATATTTTATTTTCCTTTTGATGTCTGCAGAATTTGTGGTGAAATTCCCTATTTCATTCCTGGTATTGGCGGTTTTCCTTTATTTGCCTTGCTAGAGATTTGTCTACTTTATCTTCTGAAAGAGTCAATTCTTCATTGCATTAATTTGCTCTATTGTTTTTGTTGTTTTTTAAAGATTTCATTTATTTAAATTTTTAGGGGGGGGAGGAAAGAAAGGAAGAGAAACATAGACGTATGAGAGATACATCAATAGGTTGCCTCTTCACGGCCCTGACTGGGAGGGACCCAGCCTGCAACCCAGGCATGTGTCCTGACTAGGAATCTAACCGGCAGCCCTTTGGTTCACAGGCCAGCACTCAGTCTGCTGAGCCATACCAGCCAGGGCTGTTTTTCTGTTTTTAGTGGCACTTATTTCTGCTCTTTATTATTCCCTTCCTTCTCCTTGCTTTAGTTTTATTTTCCTCCTTATCTAGATTTTTGGGTTGGGCGCTTAGATTCCTGATTTGAGACTTTCTCGCTTGTTATATTAATGTATGTATTCAGTGCTGTACATTTCCCTCTCAGCATTGCTTTAGTTGTGCCCCACAAATTTTACTATGCTGTAGTTCCATTTCCAATTTATGTGTTTCAAAAAAACTTCTGTCGAGACTTCCTTTTTGAAACATGGATTATTAGACATGTATACTTTAGTTTTCAGAGGAGACTTACCCATTATTTTTCTGGTTTTGATTTCTGGGTTGATCACATTGTGTTCAGAGAGCATGCCCTGTAGTATTTCAATTGATTTAAATTTGTTAAGGTTTGTTTTATGGCCCAGGATATGGTCTATCTAGTATGTTTTATGGGCACTTGAAAAAAACGTGTGGAGTGTTGTGTAAACGTCACTTCAGATTCTACTGGTTGGTACCGTTGTTGAGTTCTGTGTCCTGGCTGGTTGTTTGTCTAGTTGTTTCATCAGCTTTGAGAGCAGAGTATTGAAGTCTCCAACTGTAATTATGGACTTGTCTGTTTCTCCCTTCAATTCTATCAGATTTTGATTTACATACTTTGCAGCCCTGTTGTTTGGTGTATACACATCTAGGATTTGTGTCCTCTTGGTTGAGTGACTCTGCTTTCATTACATAATGTCTCTGATAGTTTTTTATGTTCTGAAGTTAACTTATCTGAAATTATAGCTACTTCTGGTTTCCTTGATTAATGTTTATATGATATCTTTTTCTGTGTTTTTACTTTCAACCTACTTTTATCATTTATATTTGAAGTGAGTTTCCTATAAATAACATAAATATGTCACATTTTTTAATGTGTTCTGCCAGTCTCTGTCTTCTGGTCAGTATATTGGACCATTTACAGTTAATGTAAATTGATACCAATAAGCTGAAGTCTGACATTTTATTGTTTTCTCTGCTTTTAAATTCTGTTTTCTTTTTCCTGCCTTCCTCTGGGTTACTTGAATATTTTTTTACAGCTACTTTTTGATTTAGCTGTATCTTTATAGCTTTTTAGTGATTATTCTAGGTATTTTATTATATATACATAATATATCACAGTCCACTAGTATCTTCATTTTACCAATTCAAGGGAAGTGTAGTGCCTTACTTATAGTTTCTGTCTTTCACCCTTTCCAGTTTATAATATAACTGTTAAATATTTCTCCTGTATACATTTAGGATCATATCAGACATTGTTTTAATTTTTGTTACAACTGTCAAATATAATTTAGAAAATGCAAGAGGAGAAGTAAAGGCTACTTTATTTACTCATATTTTTGTAGTATGTTCTTTCTTCATGGTGTTCCAGCCATTCTGTTCAGAGAAATTCCTGTAGCCATTCTTTTAGGGCATTTCAGCTGGTGACAGTTCTCTTAGTCTTTCTTTATCTGAGATGTCTGAATATTCCCTTCATTCCTGAAGGAAATTGGCTTGGCCAAAAAGTTCGTATGTTTTTTTTTGTGAGATGGCTGTAATAGTACTTTGTTGTCTTTAACTTCATTTGAAACGATTTTGTTAGATTGTGTTGTGACAGCTGCCATACCGGCGTGCATTTTTTTAAAAATCTTTAAAAAAAAATTAAAATTGGTAAATTTTTCTGTAGCCATTTTAATATTGAAGATGGAAAAAAATGTGCAACATCTTCAGCATATTATGCTTTACGATTTCAAGAAAGGAAAAAACACAACTGAAATGCATAAAAAGGTTTGTGCAGCATGTGGAGAAGCTGTGACTGACGGAACATGTCATCAGTGGTTCGCGAAGTTTCGTGCTGGAGGTTTTTTGCTGGATGATGTTCCATGGTCAGGTCAACCAGTTGAAGTTGGTAGCAATCAAATTGAGCCATTAATTGAAAACAATGCATGTTATCCCACATGGGAGATAGCCAACATACTCAGAATATCCAAGTCAATAAAGTTATTGGTGAAAGTGAAAAATGTGTCTTTTGTTTTATGGAAAACACCATATGGACTTTTTGGCCCACCCAGGACTTTCACTGGATATAGGTAGGATTCTGGGTTGGCGGTTGTGTTTTTTCTATTCTTGAAAAACGTTGTGCCACTTCCTTCTGGCTTCCATGGTTTCTGATGAGAAATCCACTATCGTTCAAGTAGTTTTTCCCCCATCGGTAAGGTGTCTTCTCTCTTGATGCTTGCGAGATTTTTTTTGGTCTTTAGTTTTCAAGAAGTTTAACTGATGTTTTTGTGTAGATTTCTTTGAATTCATCTTGTGTAGCTTTCCTCGGCTTCTTGAATCTGTAGGTGTGTGTCTTTTGTCAGATTTGGGGAGTTTTCAGCCGTTGTTTCCTCAAGACCTTTTCCCTCCCCTTCTAGGTCTCTGATGATACCAGTGTCAGATCCCCTGTTACTGTCCCACGGCCCCTGAGGCTGTTTAGTTATTTTCAGTCTTTGTCTCTGTTGTTCACATTGGGTACTTTCTGTTCCTCTGTCTTCTAGTGTACTGATTCTTTTCTTTCTCCATTCTGCTGTTGAGCCTATTCTTTCAGGGTTCTTTATTTTTCATTTGTGTATTTTTGGTTATTGTATTATTCCTATGTAAAACTTCCCTTTGGTTCTTTGGGTTTTGTTTCTTTGCTGGAACTTTTTGTTCTCATTAGTGGTGAGTATGCTCAGGATTACTCATTGATGACTGCTTTAAATTCTTCTGTCGGATAACTATAAATCTCTGTCATTTCATTGTTAGCATCTGTTGATTATCTTTTTTAATTCAGTTTGAGATCATCCTAGTTCTTGGTATGGTGATTTTTTAGAGAAACCTGGACATTTTGGTTATTATATTGTGAGACTCAGAATCTTATTTAAAACTTCTGTTTTGGCTGACTACCCCTTCTTTCAGGGGAACAGTGAGTGTGTACCGCTCCACCTTGTTACCACCAGGTGGGAGTAGAAAAGTTCATGTTCCCAGTCAGCCCCTGATGGCACCCAGGGGTGGCAGGGGGTGGTTTCTCATTACTGCCGGGCAGGAACGGAAGTTCAGCTCTCTGTGTAGTCTTTGCTGACATCATTAGCAGGGGTGGGCATCTCGTTACCATCAGGGATGAAAGTCCCACTCCCTGTTGGCCCTTTGGCACCACCCCAGTAGGGGAACGGGCTTCCTTATTCCAACCTGGTGATGGTGGAAGTCTGGATTCCTCACTCAGCCTCTGCTGGTATGGACATCCTGAGACACAGCTTTTTCTTTGTCACTGGACTGGAGTATAGTGGGTGTTGTCATAACACTTTGTGTATTTTTAATTTCCCCTTTCCCTGGTCCTTTGCTAGAGCAAGCTTTTTTGGAAGGTGTTTTTTGTTTGTTTGTTTGTTTGTTTTTGTTCTTGTCTCCACCATCTGTCATTTTCAGGTAGCCAGCTTCTTCACCTCCAAATCTCGGATATATGATGCAATGAAGAAGTCCTAGAGAACTCACCACTGTGTCATTCCTTGTGTCCCAAGCTCCCTAGGTGATCTGCCTTCTCTTTACCTTTCAGAGTTTTCTTGAGACATTTGTTTTATGAATAGTGGTGCAGTGCTCGGAGACACATAGTTGTGCTTAGAGTGAGGAATGAAGAAATATGCATCTTCCCAGAAGCATAAGTCTGCATTGCATTTTACAAATGAGTTTGTGGGACTTTGCATAAGAGGACTGAAACCTTACCGGGCCTCAAGCACTATTGACTATATGTTCTCTCACTTTGAGGAGTGGAGCAAATCAATCTATTAGAATTTCACAGATTCTGGATCCCAGAGGTTACTGTTGCATTGTCCCCAGCTTACTCCATTACCAGAATAATCTTTGCTCCTCTCCTGATCACCGCCTGAAACTCATCAGCTCTTTTCCTTTGGTTCTCGTTCAGCGATCGTGGGATATTTACTTTGGCTTCCATCAGCTCTGATTCCTGTAATAGCAATAATCACATCACTTTTCCCAAAATAGGAAATAATTAATTTTCAAAGCTGTGTTTCCATATCTCCCCCAAGGTCTGAGAAGCAGTGGATTGAGGCAAATAAGCATGAAAGTTCAGACCCTGGGCCTGAAGGAAATTGGGTTCTGGTCTTGACAGTTAACCTCCCAAATTCTGCCTTTTGGGCCACAGCTGACACTGTTACTTCTTTTTGTCTGGAATTTGGGATAGGTTTTCTCATGGAAAACAACTGTAGCGCCAAAGAAATGAAAGTAATACCTTGTACTCATGTAGTCATGTAGAACCTGACTCTTTCCGAAGCACTTTTCCCACTTGTTTCATTTGATTTTCATCTCAGCCGTGTGAGGTAAACACTTCAGATGTCACCGCCCGCCTTTGGGAGCGGAGCACAGTGGGCCCTGGAAGTTAAAGGACTTCACCAAATGCTCACAGCTACTAGATGTTGGAGTTCAAACTAGACGTGGCCTCAATATTCTGGCATTCTTTTTCCCAATCAACTATTCATTTCATAATCACAGAAGTACAAAGCATTTCAGCTGCATATATATGTGCCTTCCCCCAAGCAGCTGCTTCTATGAAAAGGCAGCCGCCGGGCCAGCTGCAGGCCAGGGCCTGCCGAGAGCTGGTCCCAGTAAAGTCTACCTACTTAAGCACTCGGTCTTCGACCTTGGAGAGCTCCGGGCACGGGGTTGTGTAGCAGAGCCGATAAAATAACTTGTTTTACAGTAAGGTAAAACTCCTCTGGAACCATGTTTTGGTTCATTTATAAAATTAATGCCTATGTTATTTATTTTGCTCTTCAAACCCCTAAAACCTGGGCTATAAAGAGAATATAATCAAAAGCAGATTAAATGGAGAATGGCTCCCCAGATTTTGAGGTGGACAGATTATATAACAGATTAAGCTCAACTTACATAGGAGCACAGCCAGCATCGGAAGCAGGCCTGTTGCCCTCTCACCCCACACCTCCTGCCCTGAAGACACTGGTTGGGTGCTTCCTCCTCCCGTTTCTGTCCTCAGGCAGATCGGCAAGCGGGTCAGAGAAGCCCAGAGAGCCTGTCACCCATGACTGGTGTCATTTGTCTGAAGTACAGGGACCTGGGCATAGAAGGATTCACAGCTGACAGAGTGGATCTCAGCATTGCAAGGAGCCCTGGCACACGTCTGAGTAGCCTCTGAGTGTTCTGGCCCCTCCATAACTCTGCTGTCAGGGAGTCAGGCACTTCCAGGAGTCCGTGGGAAAAAGGAGGAATGTGCAGCCTTCCAAGGAAGCCCATTTCCTTGTTGGGTGATACTTCCTTATGTTGACCCAGATATCTGGCTGCCAGTTGATTCCATAGATTGTGTCTAGTTTTCTTTGTTATTGCAAGGAACAAAAACTCTTCTTTCTTTCCTCTCCGATAGCATTTTAAAATCTTGAGGCCAGGTAGCAACCTTAATCTCTTTGCAGGTAAAGTATCCCTGGTCCTCTGCCTTTCTTTCTATCACATTGTCTCCAGACCCCTCACTACACTGGCGCCTTCCAGAGCGCACTGTGACAGTTGTCTCCTTAAAACGTGGCGGGCAGAGAATCACAGAATGTTCGAGTTGAAAGGGACACTTGAGAAGATCTAGTCTCCTCCCTTTCCCCAGCCTCTCTCTGTTTCAGTACCAAAAGAACTTTGGCAAACAAATTTCAGGCGCGGCTGGAGTCCGTGAACTACAGAAACCTCCAAAGCAGTCTAAAAGTTTACTTGTGTTTGGAATGGTGTGGAGCCTAGAATTATAAATGCAATCTTTCTCCACCAAACCTTGTATGTTGCGAGATTAACATCTCTTTGAACAGAAGTAGCAAGTACTGGCACAACTTGCACTCATGGAGTCTTGTTGTAATAGTGTGTCTTGTCCTTGCTCCGTAGCTATTCCTCCTCCAGGTGCCTCTGAAGCCAGGTCTGTGTGAGTGGGGATGTTGTCATCTGCACCGTGAGCTCAGAAAAAATACTCTTCTGGAGAAATAGGCCTGAAATGGTCTGATCCCATTGTGAAGAAATTTTGGTTAGGCACTGAGAAATCACTCTTGTGAGTCAAGAGTTTGAGGGTTCTCTGAACTCAAACAGTGGTTTCTGAATGTGGAGTGCTTACAAGCTTACAAAGCATGTTTCCCCATCAGTTAGGCATTATTCTGATTCCTGTACTAGAAAAGAGGAAGCTCAAATAGTTTTTTTATTTTTTATATTTTTATTGATTTGAGAGACAGACAGCATCAGTCCGTTGCCTCCCATACGCACCCCCACCGGGGATCGAACCTATGGCCTAGGACTGGGAGTCAAACCCGCAACCTTTTGGTGTACAGGATGATTCTCCAACCAACTGAGCCACACAGCCAGGGTTTAAATAGTTTTAATCAGCCACTTTTGACGTGTTCCGTCTTCCACAGCACCTTCTCCATACACTGCACAAATCATATTTTGCGTTTCAGTTGCAATTTTACCTTTCTTGAAATAATAAAGTGTAATATGCTGAAAATGTTACATATTTTCTTCCATCTTCAATATTATAATGACTGAACAAAAATTTACCAATTTTGATAAGTTTTTTTAAATACTTGCTAATATGGCAGCTGTCACAATCTAACAAAATTGTTTCAAGTGAAGTTAAAGACCACTAAGTGCTACTAAGAGCCATCTTACAGAAAAGAAACAAGTGAACTTTTAGCCAACCCCGTAGCTGAAAGATGGAAATAACTGTGTGATTGCCTAGGAGTTGGGGCTGCTCGTTAGTGTTTCCTCAGTCCCAGCTCCCATTGGTTGGACGTTTGCTTTGCGCCAGCAGATTAAACACTTTACGTGATTGACTCATTTGCACCCCCCAGTCACCCTATGAAGTATTGTTATCTCCACTTTACAAATAAGGAAATGAGCTTGAGAGAGATCAAAACGTCTTGTCCCACGCCAGGGGACTCCAAACCACATGTGTGCTCAAGATGGAGAAAGTGCCTGTCGTGGTCCGTTTCCTTTGTTGTGACAGTCTCATCACCACACTCTCTAGGACCCTCCCCTCTGAAATGGCTGGTTCACACCTCTTTGAAGGTGACATTTCTTCCAGACCGCTTCACGCAGACAGAACTTGAGTTACCACCGAGGGTTGGACTGCATCTTCCCACCCCGGCCTTCAGGGTGCTTCTGTGGCCCCCGTCTGCCCCTGCTCACCCCCATGAAGCGGTCATCCACTAAGATTAGGACATCTTTTCCACGTGGGCTCCTGTAAGCCAGCTAGTTCTTCTCCATTCTGCCGTTTCTAGAGAGAGGAAGGGCCTCCAGGAGAGGGCAGGGTCCAGAGAAAGGCACCCGATGTTCCCTCACTGGGCACCAGTGGAGACCGGGAGAGCAAGTTGGGTGCCTGCCCTGCGAGCTTGGGGTGTGGTAATGCGCACGGCAACGTCCCGGGCGCCCTCGCGAGGGGCGTGACAGCTCTGATGCCCAGCTCCCACACTTTACAGGCGGTAGGGCATCTTCAGTCTGAAAGGGTCTGTAATTACAAATTTCGGCATCCAGAGGAATCTCTATAGACACTATAGGGATATTGAAAAATGTTCTGTGGCCAGGAAGGATATAGGGCATGGCAGTGGTCGGTTATGTTTTGTTCATTTTTTAACCACCTGTAAACAGTGGAAGGGGGTGAGATGGCATATTTAAATGTGCCTTCCAAATGGTGCAGCAGACCATCCCGCGGTTCCCACTCCTTGCAAAAGTTAGATGGTAGGAAACAGTTGGACCCAGGCAGAGATATTAAACTGGCATTCTCCGATTCTACGTATGTTTCTCTCTCCAGAACAGACGTTCAGCCAGCCTGTCCTGTCACTCCTTTTTTTATAGCTGGTGGTTGAAAGTGTAGGCTCTCCTCCGACTGCTGTGTTTGAACCCCGACTCTGCCACTTACTAGCTGTGTGACCTTGGGCAAGCTATAGAACCTTTCTATGGCTTGTGGGCTATAAAACGTGGGTAGTGGTAGTTTCCACCTTGTGAAGCAGTCATGAGAAATAAGTAAGATGTCACGTACAGGGTTTCGTGTGGTGCTTGAGTAACACGTAGTTCTCAGTAATGTCAGCTATTCTAGTAAGAAAGAAATGCATTCAGAAAACGGGCCTCACTCCTCTCTTCGCCTTTTCAGAGTTTCCTCCTTCAGGACCTTCCACGGTATGAGGGGCCCAAGAGAGTGGTTTGAATTTTAACTGTTGCCTGTTGTAGGTGTCCATCCATTCCTACCGTCCCTGGGGGACCAATCCCTGTGCTGTGTGCTCATCCAGGAGGCCGCAGATGTTTTCTGTGAGGGACCGGAGTGACTGTCGTGGGCTGGGGGCCACACACAATCGGTCACACATTCTTCTTTTAAAGTGCTATTCCTGAGACCAAGAAGCAGGTCGTGAAGGGACCCTTAGAGTAGAGCCAGTTTGACAGATGCTCTGAGCTAGATAAGCCCACGGCTGTGGTACTACGGATTCATCTGGAGCCTTAGATTGTGATTTTAATTTTAAATTCCTGGGATTTTACACCATCGGGCCCCGTGCCCGGAGCAGTTGTGTTTTCGGGAAGTGGTGTCTGTTGCTGGGAAGTAAGCTGACCGTAGTGAACGGGAGCTCGGTACTCCTCCCCAGCAAAGACTCGGGCGCAGCCTTGTGAAATGGCTTTAAACTGCGAGTGATGACGGTAAAGCAAATATATTATAAATTCACAGCTAAAGTAGCACGTGTAAAATGTAATTGCCAGGAAGAACATCCAAGTCCATCGTTCCTTAAGCTGTAATTCCCTACAGGCAGAATCATTCCACACAGTCCAGGAAACCATGCTTATTTTAAACAAACTGCTTTCTGGCTCTCTTAAAACTGTGCCTATGTGACCTTTATTTCTCAGGGACCATTTCGGTCTTTGAGATGTTCATAGACCGGAGATATCTCTTGTGTGTGTTAACTTCTTCCATATAGGACTGTTTGAGGTAGTTCTTTCTTGAGCTTCAGCTTTGCTGATGGCGTGGCCTCATTTATTCCTAGGAGAGTTCCAGTGACGGAGGTGATGGCATTTTCGGTGAAAAGAAGGATGACAGCCAGGCAGGTGAGACTATGTCCTTCTGAAGGCAAAGAGTAAGGTCCTGGTTCATAGCTGTGGAGTTCGTATGTAATCAAATGTTGTTTTATAAGGAGGCTCTTTTAAAAAGCCAAGTAAGTTGACCTTCATCGAGCTCTCCTGGAGTCATACGTGGAGCTGTAACATGGCTCTAGCAAGCTTTCTCCACCTGGCATTGCAATTTAAAAGTGAAATCCATGGTAATATCCGAAGTCAGGATGGAGTCTGAGAGAAGCAAAGGAATCATAGTTTCAGTGATTTTTTTTATTATTATTTAATTTTTGGTGAGGGAGAAAAGATAGGGGGATTAGGTTTGGTTTGGTTTTTCGGTTTGGTTTTCTGATTTCACATTTAATTGAGTCTTTGGCAATTGAAAGGCCCGGCTACACAAAAGCCCATGGTTCTCCGTGGAGAAGGCCACAGGGGGTCTGCTTGTGCCCGGCCTAGAGCAGGGTCCTCGAAGCAGTTCTACAGACAGACACGTTTATGTTGGAGTCGGTAGCCAGCCGCAGCCAAGTAGTTTCTGGAGCGAAACTGCAGCCTCACCAGCTGCGCCTAGCTCCTGAGCTGATTCAGTCCTTGAGTCACCTCTGTTTTGCTTCCGTTTGTAAATACTAATGTCCTCACTGATGTTTGAAGCCCAGGATGGCTCCGACCCAGACAAATCACCCTGGCCAGTGTCGTCCGCGCTCACAGCTCGGCTCAGGCGGCTGGTCACCATTTACCAGCGCTGCAACCGCAAGGAACTCTGCCGGCCTGAAATGCTGGGCCCAGGTAACCAAGGATACTGGGTCCAGGAAGAGATGTTCAGGAGAACCTCAGAAATGGACCTCATCAACAAGGAAGCCCAAAAGAGGTAAAGCCAGTGGCCAAGACAGCGTGCTGAGCTGCCCACTGGGTGAAGGGGACAGACGGGAAAGCCAGTAGCTGGAGGACACATGTACTCCAGGATTAACTGGAGCCGGCCTCTGAATGTTACAGTTTCCTCTAACTGCTGGGGCGTCCGATGAGATCTAGGGCCCCCTCTGTTCACAGTGCCCAGACTTGTAGGATTTTATCCCTTGACCCCCTTCCCTGAGTTGGAGCCCATCTCTGAGGGTGGGGTTTAAGAACCCCATGCTGGGTAAAAGTGACAAAAGGTGTATATCAGACCCTGCTCTTTCAGCAGCAGGGTGAGGAGCGTGCGTTGAAGCTGTCTTCTTATAGCTACGAGTCCTTGTCAAGCCTCCGAGAACAGTCAGTACCATAGAATGCCAGCCTAGAAGGAAGATACAAATTGCCAGGAATCACTTGCCTGTGTGAGAATTAAGCTAAAAATGGCTCAGAAGGCCAGCACAGGCTAGGGTTGATGCCTCCAGAAAAACTAACGACGCTGCAGTTCCGAGTCTCCCCTTCCATCTCTCTGGTGTAGCAGCCAGTGAATTAAAACAGCATCACATAGCACATCCACTTACTTCTTTGCATGCCTTCTGGCTTTGTGAAATTTGGTGACTCAGGAAGTATTTCTTCCCTCCTTCACAGCTCCAAAGAGAAGAGCCAGAGCCCCATCCTGCCTACTTCTCCCTCTTCCTCTGACCTCCTTGGCACACTGCTTAGCTCACTCCCCGGGGGCGAAGCGTGTGCTGCCCAAAGGCCCCATGAAGATGGGTGGGGTGTGATCATTCAGCTCCCTTCAGTCACTGTCTTAGTCCCACAGGACAGAAAGCTAGAGACCCTTTGCATTCTAGAGAAAATCACTGCTGTCGACAACCTGCCCGCAGAAGTAGGGAGAACGCCGGTGTGCGATAGGGGTCAAGGGAGGTGTGTGGCTGAGGGAGGCACTTCCCTTCTCTGGCCCAATTTCCTTGTCTATAAAATGAAGGAGGTGAATTTAATGGTCTGGACGGTTCCTCCAGGATTCTGTAATTCTAGGATGTCATATAGGGGAGGAAAAATAACGTAAAATGTTTAACCATAAATAGTATTATAGAAATATCTCCCACAAGAGGAAGTAAACTAGTAACTTTCTCGAGCTGGTGAATCAAGAGGTCACAAATGTGCAGACATGGTTGAGAAATTGCGAGGTAAACACCAGAAGAAAGCCGGAAGGTTCAAAATGCTGTTTGGATGACAGGTTGTTTTCAGTATAAGCCTCTTGGCCCAATTTAACTTAAATAAAAATAAACGATAAAACAGACATGCTAGTCCTACCTGTTTTCTTAACTTCGCAGGCACTTCAGTAGGTGTTTAACAAGTTAGCTGTTGGTTCTTTTAAAAAGAAGGAAAAAACAGCTCCCCTTCCCTTTCTGATTAAATCTCAGGTGGACAAGGAGGGAGCAAGCAGACTTCTACCGAACAGTGTCTTCCTTCGGGGTTGTTTTTGATCAAGAGAAGAAGACGTTTGACTGGACACAGTTCCGCATCATCTCCCGTCTGGACAAGAAATCTGACGAGAGCCTGGAGCACTACTTCTACAGTTTCGTGGCCATGTGCCAGCACGTCTGTCGCCTGCCTGCGTGGAAGGATGGCGGTGAGACAACTCTCTGTCCCGATACCCCACATGAGATCAGGAAAGAACATGCTCATTTTCAAGATCTAGAATTGTTTTTGGTATAATTATAAAAGTGGAGTGTAGCTGAAAATTTCAGGTGAAGGCAAGTGAGTTTTCACAAATTTATGAACTCCGAATTGGGTCCACCTTCATAAAATAAAAGCCCTCTCCCAAAATGACATGACTCCAACAGAAATTGAAATTCAGAGTAAAAGCTCACAGAAATACTGGGACTACTATGAATTACCTCTTCCAAAGTATCATTTTATTTTATTTTATTTTATTTTATTGTTTTAAGTCTCATGGAAATTTACCCTTCTATGAACTCTGCACCTTCCATAGGTTGAATCTGAATAACTGTTTCCTCGTGTGTTGACTTGCAGCCAGAGAAAGGGGGCGGCTGTTGTTGAGACACCCCCTCATCCGACGGGGGCCTTTTCTGAGAGATTTTGTCCTGGTTGGAATTCTCTGCAGCAGCCCCCTTCGAGGCCCTCTTCAGCCTCCTGCTTGTAGATAAACTAGCCCTGGGTCATGTGGCTCTGATTTAGGAAAGCTAAACCATACGTTGAGCCCACCCAGCTTGGGTGCTGGGCTGTTGGCAGCACGCACAGATGCCCCAACTTTTGCCCCCATGTGGCACGGTTAGTGTGTTTTCATTAAAGCCAGAGCGCTGGATAGATGGGGAAGATCTGGACCTCGGAGTCCCACTGACAAGACCTGGATTTGAATCCTGCTTCTGCCACCTTGAGCACGCTAGCTTGTCTGCCATCTTCCCTTATCCTCGTAACAGCAGTGTTGGCACATCACAGAAATTTTATGAGAACTAAGGAACGTGTGTGAAGTACCTAGTGCAGAGGGCACATAGCCCGTGCTTACTGATGGGGAACTGAAGTTCTCATGCTCTTCTTTGACCCTCACTGGGTCTGTCCTTGCTTCACAGAAACGTCCCATTCTCTCGGTTGTTCATTCTGGCAGGGGCACGCACGTCCGGCACCGCCGCGCAGAGGAGTCAGGGGGCTGAGCTGCTAGAGCGAAGAGCAGGGGCTCCAGGGCGGCCGGTGCCCAGGGCTGCCTGGAGTGACGGGCTCTCTGCTTGCCTTTCCAGGTCCCCCAGACCCCGCCATCTACGTTGAGCCTATCACTGAGGAACGGGCCGCAAAAACCCTGTACCGCATCGAACTGCTGCGGAAGGTCCGAGAGCAGGTGCTGACGTGCCCTCAGCTGCACGAGCGCCTCCAGCTGTGCAGGCCCAGCCTCTACCTCCCAGTGTGGTGGGAGTGCGGGAAGCATGATCGGGACCTGCTCATCGGCACCGCCAAGCATGGGCTGAACCGCACGGACTATTACATCATGACCGACCCCCAGCTCTCCTTTCTGGACGCCTACAGAAACTATGCCCAGCACAAACGGCCTGACGCCCAGTCTCCGGAAAGTCTCTGTTGCCTTTACCAGACCAACTCCAAACTGTATGAATCTCTTACATACACACAAATGAGCAGGACTTCAGAGTCCCTTGAAAATGAAGCTGAGAGTCTAGGAAAAATAGAAGGCAGAGAGGATCCCCTCGGTCCACCTGGGGGCAGCTTACCTGACATGACTTGTGAGAACTTTATTTCCAAAGTTCAGGATGTCATCTCCATCAGCCACGATGAAAGTCTTCTGCCTGAGTCCTTGGAGAGCATGATGTACAGTAAGAAGGTGCTCAGCCGAGAGCCAGGCTCTCTGCAGGAGAGCCCGGGTGCCAGCGCAGAATCCCGAACAGACACCGTTGCCATCTCGGCCAGCAAAGATGCGAACTGCCAGTCTGGTGGCCATGAGGCAGAAGGAGCTTTGGGCTCCTCCCTCATGGATAGTTTAGAAGCAGGAGTAGCTCAGATGAACATTAAAAATGGAAATCATCTGTTGATGTCTCTTGCAAGAGAAGAGGATCTCTGCTGCAGGGAGGCAGGGCAGAGACCTGAAAGCATCGGGCAGTTAGAAGCCAAGTGCTTGGCTTCCCCTTCCTTGGATCAAGGAAATGAAAGTGGGTTTGTTGATATGTGTAACCTTAGTGTCTATGACTCCAAAAGAAACCTGTCATCAGAGCAGCAATTAATTGATTTATTAGAAAACAAAGGTTTAGAAAGTAATTTGATTTTGAGTCGGAACCACAGTGATGAGGAGGAAGAAGAGGAGGAAAACGAAGAGGAAAACTTGGACATGGCAGCAGGCATGAGGGGAAGGCCAGGGGTTTTGCCTCTGACCCAGCCCACTGCTCATACGCCAAGTGAAAGGAGCCGAGGCTTCCACGTGGGCGAAGCCAAGAAAGGCAGCCTGGAGGCTGTGGGCCAGGATGCCAGACTGCAGGGGGCTTTTCCTCAAGCAGCCTGCCAGTGTCGCTGCAAACACTTAGAGAGGTGGACCCGTGGCCTTGAGCATGATGAATTTGAAGTGGAGAAGCCTAAGGGGTATAACCCAGATCTGTACAGAAACAAAACTAATAACGTCACAGTGGAGCGGGAGCTCGCTGCTCTTCCGTCAGAGCCGTTCCCGGTGGAGCATGCACTTTTAAAAGAACCTTGGAGAGAAAGTGCAGAAGGGAAGAAGGGTTTCCTTACACATCCTCCTGAAGGAAGCGAGCTCAAGTCGGAAGACATGGATTTTGAGAGTAAAGATGATTATGATAGAGAGGGAAACTGCCATGGTCAAGGTACAGTATGGGGGGCGCTGGATGTTTTGGATAAACCAGTTCTCACATGGCAGGGAGGGGAAATGGGCAGTGCTGAGAGTTTTACGGCTTCTGAAACAGACCTACTTACACTCACCGTGTGCTTAAAACCGCAGGTCCCAGGCCTTGGTCTGAAAATGAGACAGAGTAGCTTAACTCTGGTCGTTCCAGAAAAGTGAGGAGGGTTGTAGACGACCATTGCTGCATCAGCCGTGTGACTGGGGCAGGCGGTGTGCTTTTTACACGGTAGAGGCTAGAAATGCCTCTGGACGCGGCGCTTCGAACCATAAGCAGAGCAGCCGGGGACCTCGGGAACTCCACAAAAAGTACAAATGAATGTGATCTTTATTGAGATGAAGAAAGATAGCACCATTTATTCATGTCATTGTCAAAACCCTGTGGCTTAATGCTGGTGCATTTGATTGAGAGTCCTTTAAGTAAGTCAGCAGAAATTAAAATTACAGGTACCTCAACAAATACAGAAATAGATGTGATCTTTTAAAATAGGGAAACCTTAGATAAGGGTTCAAGTTAGAAGAAATTTTAAAACTTTAAGAATCTACCCAACCTTTGGTTTTAATCACCATGATGAGGGGTTATTGTGGGAAGTCCGCTGAACCCAGTTACACTCAGTGCACCAGCAAGGTAAAGGCCAGAGGAACTGAACCAAAAGCAGCTTCTGCCCCAGCTGACTCAGGAGGAGCCAGTCTGTGACCCTGCCCATCCTCCACCCCAGGCCGTGAAGGATGGCTGCCATGTGTTGAATTATAAAACCCACTTTGCTCTTTGAGCCCTGGCTGGCGTAGCTCAGTGGAATGAGTACAGACTGCGAACCAAAGGGTCGCCAGTTCAATTCCCAGTCAGGGCACCTGCCTGGGTTGTGGGCCGGGTCCCTAGTGGGGGACACAAAAGGCAACCACACATTGATGTTTCTCTCCCTCTTTCTCCTTCCCTTCCCCCTCTCTAAAGATAAATAAATAAAATCTTTAAAAAAGAAACCCACTTTGCTTTTTGAACCCTGGAGTGGAGACGATCAGTAAGTAGTTGGTTGACGATCAGCGGTTGGAAACCCAGACAGTGGAATGAGGACGGTTTGGAAGAGTGTGGGTTAGAGGAGAGCTGCCATGCACTGGTGTTCTTTGGTGGCGGCGTCAGCCTTGCTGACTTGAGGTGGAAGGTGTCAGTGAACTTGGTAAGCTCTGGTGAGCTTGCACATACTCGTGAGTGGGAGTCCCTTTCACCAGTGCTTTAGAAAGTGCTTCCACAGACCTCGGCAGGGGTTGTCCACACGTGTGCTCCGTGGAAGGGAGTAGGTGAGGCAGGGAAGATCAGCCCTGTCCCTGAGACTGGGAATCACAGCCGAAGGAGCGGTGGTTGGCGTGGCTGCTGGAGCCGGCCCCACAGCTCTTGGCTTCTTGTCCAGTGTTGCCTCTCACATCATTTTGCTTTTTCTGAAAACTTAAAAATCCAGCTCCTCTGCCTAAAACCATTCAGTGGTGCTCCTCATGGAATCTAGAATAAAAACCCCATTCTCTTTCATGGTGTACAGGACTCAGCGTGATCTGTTGGATCTGCCCCTCAGGCCTCATCTTTGTACCTTTTCCCTGGACGCCTTTTAGTCCCCAGCATGTCCAGAGTGCCCTTCCTGTTGCCGCCTCATCCTCTTGGGTGTTCTCTCCTTTGAGGGGCCCTCGCTCCCAGCCCTCCCTCCCCAAGTAGGGCCTTCCCTCCCCCAGTAGGGCCTTCCCTCTTGCTGCTGTCATGGTGCCTTGTTCCTTTCCCTTTACAGCACTCAGCAGGGTCCATAATTGTTACTTATTATTGCTACTTTTTTTGTATTTGCTGTTTTCCTTTCTTTCCCCGGGGAGCTGTAAGATCCTTTCAGGCAAGGGCCACATCTCTCTTGTGGTTCCTTCAATCCCCTGGCCTAGCAAGGGTCTGTTCAGGGTTAGGGGTCTCTGCGGCTCCCCAAGAGACTCGTCCAGTCACAAGTGAAATCGGTGCAGTGCCAGGTGGGTTCTTGAAACATCTGGGGAATCACTTGTAAAGCATGTGACTGCCTCACCACTATGCTGTCCACCTGAAACTAATACAAAATAATACTGAATGTAAACCGTAATTGAAAAATAACATTTTTTAAAAAGTGAAATCTCCACCTATGAGAGAATAGACATCCTTGTCGTTTCCCTGAGACAAGAGCTTCACAGCTTTCCCTGCGCTGGGCACATCTCCACCCTCGCTCCTACTGTTACTGGTAAGTGGGTCTTTGAGTGTCCCCTGCAGCTTGAGTGAGCGAGCCGCAGTTCCACTTCTTTCTGTCAATGAAATAAATGTCCTAGGTTTCTTTGCGTCATTTTTTACATGAATCACATCTTTTACCCTTGTTGTTCCATGACTTTTTATCCTTCTTGCTAATATAGTCTGTCCCTTCAAATGCATCAAAAGTATTACAGCGTTGTTTCCTCTTACCCACTGTGGTTTATCTTCTCTCACTCTTGGACACACAGAAAACATCCTATCTCTTTTATTTTCTTGTTGTTTTTGTTCAGGTATGGGTACAAACTCTTACCAGATGACCGTATAGGTAGCCCTAGGGCAGCGTCTACTTCTATGGCTTAATTTTCTTGGTTTTTCTGGAGGTAGAAGGTATAGCGGTTAATATTCAAAGAGGATTAAGCAAAAACAAAAAAAGAACTCATAGACATGGACAACAGTGTGGTGATTGCTGGTAGGAGGGAGGAGGTATAAGGGGACTACATAGTAATGGAAAAAATACAATAAAGATGAAGTCAAAAAATAAAATAGCATAGAATGGGAATTTGTTTTTGTTTTTTTAAAGATTTTTATTTATTTATTGAGGGAGAGAGAGAGAGGAAGGGAAGGAAAAAGAAAGGGAGAGAAACATCAATATGTGGCTGCCTCTCACGTGGCCCCCACTGAGGACCTGGCCCACAACCCAGGCAGGCATGTGCCCTGACTGGTCATCGAACCGGCAACTCTTTGGTTTGCAGGCCTGTGCTCAATCCACTGAGCCACACCAGCCACGTCCAGAACAGGGATTTTAAAAAGACGGATCAGATGTCCTGATCTTTCAGATCACTCTTATCTCCCAGGTATCTAATTAATTTTTTTAAACCTTTCTGCCCAGATTATCCAGGGAAATTCTCCGAAGAGGAGAGCAAGAGCTCTACATCAGGCATCGCGGGAGACACCGGGGACGACCCTCAGGAGGCTCGGGCTCCCACCATCGCTCAGCTGCTCCAGGAGAAGACCCTTTATTCCTTCTCTGAGTGGCCAAAGGTATCTTCCGGTGCTTGCCGTTTTCACCCAGAACTTCTCAGCTGTAAATCCTATATTTTTACCTTTCAGAGTATTTCTGAGTAGCAGGTTCAGAGAAATGTTTAATATCTTTAAAAGGTATTAGTATTATAATGTTTGAACATTAAAAGTATGTGCATTTGATGAATTAGACCATAAGACAAAAGTGTCAAATTGTCTTCATATTTACAGCACTGTGGCTTTAATTTTTATAGTCCAGACTGTGAAATTTATTTTAAGGCTTATAAAGAGAATACTTTTTTCTGATTAGCTCATTCTGATTAGAAAACTCGATCTCAACGGACTTTGTGAATTTGGGGAAGTTGGTACCTATGCCTCAGAGATTTTGTCCTTTTTTTAAAAAATAGGATCGAGTGATAATCAACCGCCTAGATAACATCTGCCACGTAGTGTTAAACGGGAAGTGGCCATCCAGCCAGCAGTATGAGCCCTCAGGCACGCTGCCTACCCCGGTGTTAACCAGCAGCGCCGGATCTCGAAGCGGCCTCTCTGAGCCAGAAGCAGCAGAGCACAGCTTCAGCAGTGGCGCGGCACTGGTGGCCCAGGTCCAGAAGGTGAGGCCACGAGATTGGTGTTGACCGTGAAACAAAGAGCAGAGATGCTGCACTTCTCGGCTGAGTCATTCATTCGAGTATTTACTGAGTGGATGGGCGGGGGTGTTGTTTGTTGTTTTGTTTTGTTTTGTTTTTGTTTTGTTTTCTGGCAGAGCCGTTAGTGTTGGTTGAAGAATTTGGATTTTGTCCTGTAGGCAGTGAAGAGCTATTACAAGACTTACAGCATGCATGATGAAAGCAGGGTTTTGCAGCTCAGTGGGAGTGGTGCGCAGGTTCGTGGGCAGTGAGGGTCAGGAAAGAGGAGTGCCTCGGAAGCCAGGGCGGGGGGCACGTGGGGCACGTGGGTGTCTGAAGAAGAGATGAGGTTGTAGACTAGGCTGGCGGCAGAGTGGACAAAGACAGGTGGGGAAATGGGCAGGCATCTAAGGAGAGGGCGGCATGGATGGATTCATGTGTTCAGCACCTGGAGGACGGAGAGAATGATGGCACCTGATAGGAATTAGGGAAATCAAAGCAGGAATGAGTTTTATTTGAGTTCCGTAAACTCAAACATAAAAGTCAAGTTGAGTTTGAGCTGTACTGAGAATCACACTGGCCCTCACGCTTGACTGTGCAGTGGAATCCACTGGGGGCTTTGAAAAGGTGCTGATTCTGATTTAATTGGTCTGCAGTGTCGACTGAATATTGGAAATTTTATTTTTTAACTTCCCAATTGATTTTGATTTACAGCCAAAGTTGAGATTCCCTAAATTACGATCTTGCAGCTCTGTCGCTTGTGGACAAGCAGCTTTAGCAGCATCCGTAACCCTTTAGAAATGCAGAGTCTGAGGCCCACTGAAGGGGGAATCTGCACTTTAACAAGCTGTCCAGGTGACTTGGTGCTAAAGTTTGAGAAGTTTAACTTATAAGAACTTCTGAGAAGATGATTAGATATAATACTGGGCCCATGGGAATTGGGCCTGGAGACACATCTGGCGTTCAGCCATGGAAGTGGTATTCAGACCTCTCTTTCCACATGTGTATGTTCACAGGACAGCTTCCTGGCTCCAGTATTCACAAAGGATGAGCAAAAGCACCGACGTCCTTACGAGTTTGAGCTAGAGAGGGACGCAAAGGCTCGGAACCTGGACCAGTTCTCTGCCCCCCATGGGCACCCCTCCATCGTCCTCAACGGCTGGCATGGGGAGTCAGCAATAGACCTCTCCTGCACATCTGAGGGGTCCCCAGGAGCCACATCCCCTTTTCCAGTGAGTGCCAGCACCCCTAAGATGGGAGCTCTCAGTTCACTTCAGGGAGCCCTTGGCATGGACTTGTCTGGAATTCTGCAAGCCGGCCTGATCCATCCAGTGACTGGACAGATCGTCAACGGAAGCCTCAGAAGAGACGACGCTGCCACGAGGAGGCGGAGAGGGAGACGGAAACATGTTGAAGGCGGGATGGACCTCATCTTTCTGAAGGAGCAGACCCTTCAGGCAGGAATCTTGGTGGGTATACAAGGCCATTAAATGAAAACATGGACCTTTCTACACTGAGCAGTAAACCCTTCTTCACCAAACACAAAATTTTAGGCTCATGGCTCTTCTCCCTATTTCCATTATGTCATCATTATAAGTTACCCTCAGTCTTTTCTAGAAATAGGGCCCTTAACTTGCAGGCAACCTGTAGAAATGTTCAGGAGGTCTTGCCATTTCAAATAGAAACCATCCAAATCCTCCAGTGGTTCAGAAGAGCCACTGGTGAAGCAAAGCGAGACAGCAGGGTTGCATGCATGGCAGGGTGGCTCCAGGTCAGCGGGAGCTGGGACTGGGAGAAGGGTCAGGGGTCAGGACCTGCTGCATGTTGATCCTGGCTCTACTCCTTGACTCACCGGGCGACATGGGCTCACGTGGCTCCTCTGTAAGGGGGCGCCGCAGCACCTCCGGCAGAGCGTCGCTGTGAGAGTTCCCCAAGATGACACTAAGACATTCTAAACTCACAGGAGGTCGTTGTCGACAACAGAAAGTTAGGGCAGCTAAGAGCGCTCCCCTTAGACTTTGCTTAGTGTGACAAAGACCACCAACTTCTCTTGCTATTTTGGTTTTTCCCATTTATTGCTTTTTGAGCTCCAAAACAGGAATCACGTTTCATGTTTTCTTGTTTTAAGAGGAACGATAATAACTAGTATTTGTTGAGAGCTTACGGAATGCCGGGCACTGTGTTCACGGTTTCACGTGATGTCCTCCTGTGTGATCCTCACAGCAGCCCAGTGCAGGCAGTGGTATTCCCACTTCATAGATGAGAAAACTACCTAAGGTGGTTCAGCTACTACGTGCAGATCAGGGAACCAAACCAAAGACTTCGTTCTTGAGAGTGCGAGAGATTTGTTACTAAGCTGTAGTGCTAGGGATATGTCTTTCTCTTAGATTTTCTGTATAATTTAGTAAGGGGAAGTGGCAGGTTCTTTCTCTGACCAATCCTACAAACTTTTAAGATGTTTTTTTTTTTAAGAGATGCAAAGTCATAGTTTCTCTGTAGTGATAGTAGAATTCCAATGGAATGACGGATAATATTTTTTTCCTTGACTTCAGAATATTTTTAAAATTCATTAAGCAAACATTTATTTAGCATTGACATTGTACTTTATCAGCAGACCCAATTATAGGCATTGGGAGTACAGAGATGAGTATGACAGGCATTTGAATGACAGAGGGAGAAATAGGTAAGTAAATTGCAGTGAGGCATTTTCTGTTACACGAAAAACCTGTGAAGAATGCTGAAAGGGTACAGGACGTGGAGTGGCCAGTGGTGTCTGGGACTGCCAGTGACCGTGACCGGGGAGGTCACACTGATCCTGAGCAGGTAGGATGGAATTAAAGTTAACCAGGTAGGCAAGACAGGGAGAGGCGTATTCGAGTTGAGAGAACACCCCACGTACCCAAGAGCTTCTGTGTGGGTCAGTAGTGTTTAGGGTTCTTATTCAAGCACCCAGCAGAGTAATATTCAGGTGGAAATAGATTGAAAGATTCAAAGAACACCTTGTGTGTTTTCCTGTTAGATACTAGTTTTTATTCTGCCACGATTAACTGCACATACTTGTGTTCCCTTCATCCAGGAAGTCCATGAAGAGCCGGGGCAGGCCCCTCTGAGCACCTCGCACCCTGAAGGGCCAGTGCCTGCCACTTCGCCCCCTGAGCCAGCGCCACCAGCCGGCAGCCAGGCTGAGAAGGCCATTCCCAGCAAGAGTCTGCTCGACTGGCTGAGGCAGCAGGCCGACTACTCCTTAGACATCCCTGGCTTTGGAGCAGTGAGTGTTTGTTGCTACTGCCTGAGGTTGCTGTTTATTTCCTGCTAACCTGGTGCTGTTTTGATAAGGAGTTTGCTAAGGAAGACCAGAAAGTTTGGGAGAAATCTCTGTCAACTGAGAACATCCTTTTCTCAGTCAAAAAAAAAATTATAACGCCCTGGCTGGCGTAGCTCAGTGGATTGAGCGCGGGCTGCGAACCAGGCATCGCAGGTTCGATTCCCAGTCAGGGCACATGCCTAGGTTGCAGGCCATGTCCCCCAGCAACTGCACATTGCTGTTTCTCTCTCTCTCTCTCTCTCTCTCTCTCTCTCTCTCTCTCTCCCTCCCTTCCCTCTCTAAAAATAAATAAATAAAATCTTAAAAAAAAAAAAATTATAACCCATGTCAGAATACTGTGCCAAGATATTGGCATGCACAGTCTTGTGAGGACAGAATCAGTCAGCTTAGCCCCCTTCCCCGCTGGAATGGTCACACATTATCGTAGGCTCACAGAGAAATCTTTAAGTTGCATAAACATTGCCAGTTCATGAAAATGTTCCTGTCTATTCCTTTCAAGTTAATACATTACCACTTTGTGGGAAGTGTGTCTATTCTTAGTTATACAGTTACTGCCTGGGGACTTTTCTCAAGTCCTCTTACTGCCTTTGCCCTCGGTCCTCTGGATTAGAAGTCTGTAGGGGAGGGTTACTGAGCACAGATGTCTTTTCTTGGTTTTTCTTTCCTTGTGTGCTCATCTAACCACCACCATCTCTGCTTTGGGTACATCTGGCTAATAAGAAACTGAGGTAGAGTGCTCACAAGAAAAGGCAGGGGGCACATTCACAGAGGCCACCTTCCAGGGATAGACAGAGCCTGCCGGGTGGGTAGCAGTGGAGAGAATCTGAGAAAGTGATGAGGAGGAAAGGGCTAGGGATTAAGCAGCGCCTGAGAAGCTGCCCGGGCAGCCCAGGTGTTCCAGTCTGCAGGGCCAGGCGGCTCACACGGCCTCTTTGCCAGCTTGCTGTTGCTTCCGGAAGAGCCTAGGTGAGAGCCAGGTGGCTGTTTCCTCCAGCGTAACCCGGCCGGGTTCTTGGCAGAGGGCCACCAATGAGAAAATAGCAAAACCAGGTGACAAGCACCACCCTCATCAGAAGAATCTGTGACAACATTTTGTAATGTTGATTTCCATTTGTCTCCTAGAATTTTTCAGACAAGCCAAAGCAGAGGAGGCCACGCTGTAAGGAACCTGGAAAATTAGATGTCAACTCTCTGAGCGGAGAAGAAAGGGTTCCTGCTGTCCCCAAGGAGCCAGGACTGCGGGTAAGGAAGAGGGACACGTCCCTGTAGAACCCAGCCTTGTGGACTGGAAAGAAAGCTCCCCCTGGGAAGTGGGTGTCGCAGACATGTCCCAGAGGATGTGGGGCCAGCACAGGAAGTTTGTAGGTAGTGACAGGTGGTGCTGGGGTCATTTGTTTTCAACCACAAAATTTTGGGTTTGCTTTTGTACTTAAACCATTACCAAAGCTTGGTGTTTTTATGTGTAGAGTTCCGGGAAAAGACACCCTAACTTGTCGGGAGCCTCTTTCTAGTGTTCAACAAACTTCATTATTGGAAATTTTCATTTGCTAATCTAAGCCTTTCTGGCTACCATTTAAGACAGTTCCTCCTGGTCCGTCCTCCCTGGTAATGAGAAACAGCTGACTGTGAGCATGGCCCTTTTCCTGTCATGGAATCATGAGCTTGGAGGGGACTTCAAAGACATCTGCAGAATACTTCCAGTGTAACAAATATGAGTTAATTATAGTTTACAGATGAGTGCACATTCGGGGAGTAGAACACTCACAGCCTCTAGAGGGCGGCAGTACCATTTCAACCTGAAAATGCACTGAACTTGGGCAAATTATACATAAAGGTGTATTTAACCTTGTGAAGTACATTCTACCCAAATGGGGAGCCTCTGAAGATCCTCACAGGGCTCTGCTCTTCCTTGGTGTCCCCTGCGCTCACAGGCCTTCCCGAGCGCCTCCCCTGCAGGGCCCTGCCAGCTGCAGCCCTCCTGGGGCCCAAATTCCTGTCTCAGTGAAATTGCCTGGATGTGATTTCCTTTTTTAGCTCCAGAAGACCACCCACCCTAGTCATTTCCTCCTCCTTGTGCAGAAAGACGTTGTGACTTAATGTTCTCGGGGAGCTTGTTACTGATTTGTCACCTGCACACTTCCTTTCTAGCAACTCTTGCATACATCACCGCTCCCGCTCATCTTCCCGCCTGCAGCCCCTCTGGGCGGGAGGCCTGGCCCGGTCCCTGGGGGCCTGCTTGTTAGAAACTGTGTCACATTGGACAAGCAAGCCTTTTTCCAGCTCTCTTGCTCTCTCCCCAGAAAATGTCCCTCCCACCCCTTTTCTTAGACCTGCTTGTGTTGCGAGAACTGATTCTGCTTCATTTCTTATCCCATCTGCCTTTCTCCAGCCCTCACGCTGCCCCCTCCTCCACCCCCACCCTCTTCTGCTCTCTGCACAGTGTGGTCCCGTGGAGACCTCCAGTTCTTGCTTTGCTGCAGCTCGGAGTTCTTGGTTAAGAGACTTGTCAGAAAAACCATGTGGTTTCCCCCTTGGCCCTCTCATGTCTTTCTACATGTCTGACAATTTCCCTCATGTTCTCTGGAAATTAATGTTCATAACTCCCTGCAGACACTGACCCCTTGCCAGAAAACCCATTTCTAAGCTGTTCCTGTAAGCCAGCCTCTTACCAGAGATGCACTTTCGCTCCTTTGTTAAATAAACACAGTCCCTGCTTCGGAGGCCCTTTTCCTGCAGTAAGGCAGGAACAGGAAGCCTTCGTCCACCTGGTCCTCGGGGCTGCGTGGCCTCCCCCATGGGGCAGCCTGGGCCCTGACAGCAGCACTCGGCTTGGCTCCGGGTCAGGAGCCCTCTGGGGTGTGCTGCACTCCTCTCCCATAGAGACACTGCCCCTTCTAGAAACAGGCTCGGATCCCGCAAGGACTTCCCCCTTCCTGCAGCCCCTCCTCTTCCGTGTGCTGCAGCTCCGCCGCAGACTGAGCGTCGCACGTGCCGCTGTGGGGCTGGGGGCTCAGTTCTCAGAAGGCCCGTGCACAGTGGCCGCTCTTTAGATGTACGTGTGCGCACACGCATGCTTCATGTGTTTTATGTGCAAGGTACATTTGTTCCACATCACACACACATCTGCGTGTGTGGGTTTTCTGTTTGTTCCTTGCCTGAGCCATTCAACATGACGTGTCACCCCTAAACACTTCAGCGCACGCCCCCTAAGAACAGGTGCCTATGTGACTGTCTGTTATCACACGTGTGAATATCAATATCTGATATCTAGTCCAGATTCAGATTTTTCCAGCTGTCCCAAAATCATTTTTGGTTCATTTTATGTTGTGTTGTTTGTAGGAGTTTTAAAATTGGGATCCACATACTGCATTTGGTTGGTAGGTCTCTTTCCCCCGGTGGATGTTTGTCTGCTGAACCTGCTAACTTTCCTGGGAGGAGTAGGCAAGTTTTGGTCACTGCCTTCTCCTCTACCCACAAGTTCAGTTTAGCGTGGGTACACGCAGGCCTGGGAATAAATGCTACCAGGCACTAATGAGGAAAGACGTGCCTCCTAGGCTGGGGCACCCGTGCAGTCGTCTGCGACGCAGCTTTGCCTCAGTGTTGCTTCCTGTCTGCCCCTCCCCTTGCTGCTCCTGCCCTCTCCCCAGGCCTCCCGGGAAGAGGAAGCAGGTTTGCTCCCAGGGCATAATTACCAGGAGGGAGCGCTGCCAAAGCCCAGCTTGGCCGCTGTGTGTGGTCGCAGAGCTGCTGGGAGGGGCATCTGACGAGGGTGGGCAGCAGCTGGGTGGCAGGAGTGACTCTCCCTCCCACAGGAAGTGGTGGGAGCCGACTTCTTCTGCCGGCAGGCCTCTTGCTTTGCTGTAGGTGCAGAACTGTTCTCCTCACGCCTGGAGCTTTTCTGCTGCTGCTCTCCAGTCTGAAGGGGAGAAGGCGGCCAGGCCAGGCCAGCCCATGTCTTCTTGGCAAGTTCTCAGTTCTGAAAGGGCCCCCAGCATTCTCTTGGTATCAGTGGTCTGTTACAAGGGCAAGGAAGGGACATTTTTGGACATCTTTATGCCTAAGGAGTGCGACATGAACTTAGCGAGCAGGACCAGAGAGACCACAGGGCCCGCAGGGTGCAGGCTGTCTTGAGGGCGCTGTCCGGTCCTACGTAAGCCCGGATGAGCTCAAAACCAAGTGTGTTAAAGTGCGTCTGGTTTATAGCAGGCTGTTTGAAAATAAGATGGAGGCATTATTTATTGAGGGCTGGATTTGTTTTCTTCCCCATGGAAAGGCTTCCCTCCGGAGAGTTACGAGGGAACAGTCGTGGGTGTGAAGGAAAGAGACACACCCCAGCACCTTTCCCTGGCTCTTGCTGTGGGTGTGCTGTGGTTGACCCAGCCAGGTCCCTGGGCTGTCCTCAAAAGGGACCTGAGACTACAGTGTCGTCCAGAACAAGGTGATTTTCCTTAATGGGCTCAAGATAGACTGGTAAGAAATTATGTTTGTAGCCTAGCCCCAGTCCAGCAAGTCCTATAAGCTTTGTTTAGAAGCAGGAACCAGACAGGTGGTGTTCCCCGCACAATCGTCCCCAGAACCAGAGTGAGCAGCTGCCCAGCATGCTCCAGGACAGAGCAGACGGGCAGATCACAAGCAGCCACCTTTGGAGACGGGATACAGGTGTGGTGTGGTTCAAGCAGAGAGCCCTGGGCTGGGTCCCAGGGCTGACTGTCCGTGCCCCAGGGGCCAAATCCCTGCCCCTCTAAGTGTGTAAGGAAGAAGGGGACAGAACCTGATAGTGTTAGAGGTTTCTCCTTCCACTGTTCCAAACCAAGGCCTCTAAGGCAAGTTTTCTCCTCAGTCAGACAGAATTCACCATTCTAATGCTTTTTGCCCATGGCTTATGGTGACCTGGTTCTTTAGTATTCGTAGGGAAACAGATGTGGGACTCCAAAACCAGCATTACGTGGGGGGACATGGAACTTTCACATGCACGTCTTCCACGTGTCTGTGAGCTTGCAGACACGCCGTAGACTGGCTGCGATGGCAGCGCTGAGGCCAGAGGGTCAGTGTGATGATTGGCTGCACTCGTGCAGGCGGAGCCCTTAGCGTAGCACCTGCCTCCAGTTAGTGCTCCTTTGCGGTGCTGTCGGTGCCCTCGCTGCTCCTCCCGTCACACCACCACGCCCTGCACGGGCGCCCTGGTGGCCGGTGTCCCTTGCTGCTGACAGTCCTCACTGCTCGGGAGTCAGTGCGTCTCCACTGCTTCTCACTTTGGAGCCGCCGCACCCATGTGCACCCACAGCTCACTGAGAGCCTGAACCAGTGTCGCTGCCTCGCCCTGTCTCAACTGCCCCTTAGGCAGAGGTTGGTTGGCTTTTCTAAGGGTTTGTCTTAACAGTTAAGGGAGAAGAGAAACAGTGAGCCGGAGGGAAATGCCAGAGCAACTGGATCAAAGTTCAGAGTAGATGTCCTTAGGGAGGTAAAGAGAGTTCTCAACTGCTCTCAGGCCTGGTCAGCAGTCTCAGCCCTTCGATGGCCTTAGCTTCCCTGACTTCTTTCTCCACACTCCCCGAGACTGCTGGCCACAACACGTTTTTCTGGCCTGTCTGGTGTCTCTTGGTGAGACCTGTACTTCCTTTCCTGCTCCAGGAAGGCTCCACCGAGGAGTGCAGCTGGGTCCCTGCCCTTGAGCCTCAGAGATAAGGAGGTACAGCTGTGGGCTGGTGGTCCCAGCTGCTTCTTGCCAGATCTCTGCTCCGCACTCACTCCAGACTTGGAGGAAGGGGAGGTGTTTACACCCACTCACCTGAGAATCCAGTAAAGGCCACATAGGCGGCTGCAGAGAAGCATGGGTTCCTCCGGCCTCCCCGGGCCAAGCCCAGAAGCCTCGTTGTTGAGTCCTCCCACGTCCTGCCCCGTCTCCACACTTCAGCCCTAACTGTGACTTGCTGCGCTTGGGGCGAAGCCAGGGTCACAGATCTCTGGAGGCCACGCTGAGCATTTTTAGCCTTACCATTGCTGTGGTCAAAGAGGCAGCTGTAGAAGAGCACCAGCTTTGTGACAGGAACCACGGGGAGGGAAGCCAGGGCAGTTGGAGCCACTTCCCTTCAGGGTGGCTCAGGAGAGGTCGGCTCCTGTGGACTCCCAGGGGAAGGGCGTTTCCTTTACACTCCTCTGGACAAAGAGGACTGGGACCGCCTGACCACAGAAACACAGCTGGCCTTGGAAAGGGTGCGCGTGCGTCACCTTGCTGAACGTAAAGGTGGCAGTGAGGAGTGTGGCGGGTGTACCCGGGGGGTGTGGGCATTTCAGATACTGAGTCCTGAAAGAACGTCTCTCTTTCTGTGTGGGGAAAACATTTCTCTCCCTTCACTGGGGATTGGCCGTGTTTGAAACACATTCATAGTTAATTACATTGCAATGGCAGTGGTTGGTTTAAGTCTCTGCAAGTGGATCGTGAGCTGGGAGAGCAGGTTCTCGGACGGGTCCTTGCACCCTCTTTCCTGCAGAGCTGAGCTGCAGTCACGGGAAGGGGCATGTGACCACAGCCCTTCTCAAGCAGGTGCTTTCTTTCCCCATCCGCCTGCCATTCACCGGTGCATTAGGGCAGCGGGTCCTCCTCCGTGCCTCTCCGTGGCTAAATCACCAGGTGTGTCCCGGTGAGGTATTCCGATGTGTGTGCCAGGTGTCCTGTGTGCAGGTATGGCTGTGAGTCCCAGGCATAGTCACAGCTCAGTCCTCGGGGGCAGAGTGCTTAAACCTGGTGCTCTCCACCAGTCAGGAAACGGGAGAGCAAACCTCTGACTAGGAAAGTAGATCGTCTCCCTTCAGGGAGACCAGAGCATTGCTGCATTTTGACACAGTTCACCAGTGATCATCAAGAATGCTTCATTTTCTCAGCAGACATGTGGACGTGTAAGAGTGGCTGCCCTCCAGGAGCTCCTGACCCAGAGGGGCGTGGGGCACACGCGCAGCCAGTAGTGTCTCTTTAGCAGGGCTTCTCCCGTGGGTTGGGCAAGGTAGTAAGTACTTCACCTCCAGTAACCCTGCAAGATGGGCGTCCTGGTCCTTCCTCGCCAGAATTCTGACTGGAGCTGACTCGACCCGGGTCCCACAGCTAGGGGCTTGCAGAGCTAGGGTGAGAAGTCGGGTCGGTGTGCTCCAAAACCCTGTCTTACCGACTCTGCTCTGTGGCTGTAACTGAAAACCTTCCTGTGTCGTGAGAAAGGCAGATGTAGCAATCGGGACAAGGGGTCACAGCCACAAGAGTCTTGACTGTGTTCACTTCAGCAGCACGTACACTAAAATTGGGATGATTCCGAGGAGATTAGCATGGCCCCTGCACAAGAACAATCCATGAATTCCTGAAGCGTTCCGTGTGGTTTTTACGTGGTACAACCAAACTAACGCAATGTTATGTCAGCTGTACCTCAGTAGGTTTTTTAGTCTTGACTAAGACCTGGGCATCTTTATACTGGTCTCTGGCTCCCAGCACTCTGACAGCTTCGCCACAGGGTGGACAGTGCTTTTGCACAGTGAGCAGGGGGGAGGCGCTGCTTGATGGTGACAGGCCGTCGGCCTCTGAGGGAGGAAGCTCTGGGAGTAGGTGCACAGGAGACAGTGCCATTGGGGGGCCCTTCGTGGCGCTGGGCAGAGCCCCAGGTGACCTCCCATCATCCAGTGACCTTCAGCATCTTGTGTTTCCTTGTCCTTCTCCAGGGCTTTCTCCCAGAAAACAAGTTCAATCACACCCTGGCTGAGCCTGTCCTTCGAGATGCAGGCTCCCGCAGGAGGGGAAGGCGACCTCGGAGCGAGCTTCTGAAAGCTCCCGCCATGGTGTCGGACTCTCCCTCCGGAATGGGGCCGCTGTTCATGAATGGACTGATTGCTGGTATGGACCTGGTGGGGCTTCAGAACATGAGGAATGTGCCGGGCATCCCCCTCACAGGGCTGCTGGGGTTCCCCGCTGGCTTCGCCACAATGCCCACAGGCGAAGAGGTCAAAAGCACCTTGAGCATGCTGCCCATGATGCTGCCAGGAATGGCTGCCGTGCCCCAGATGTTTGGGGTTGGGGGACTCCTCAACGCCCCCATGGCAACTGCCTGCCCTTCAACTGCCCCAGCACCTCTGTCAAGCACAACGAAAAGTGGTACATCAGTGACCGAACAGACTGTAGAAGACAAGCCAAGTAGCCATGATGTAAAAACGGACACTTTAGCCGAAGACAGGCCTGGTCCTAGTCCATATTCTGATCAGTCCGAACCCGCAATAACTACGAGTAGTCCTGTGGCTTTTAACCCCTTTCTCATCCCAGGAGTGTCTCCTGGACTCATCTACCCGTCCATGTTCCTCTCCCCCGGCATGGGCATGGCTCTGCCCACTGTGCAGCAGGGCAGGCACTCGGAAGTGGCAGGGCTGGAGAGCCAGAAGAGGAAGAAGAAGAAAACAAAAGGGGACCACCCGAGCCCCAACCCCGAGTCTGCTCCCGGGCCGGACAGGGGGCCGGGCAGCGATCAGAACTTCCCCGAGCCCAGGGTGCCCGTGCCCTCAGAGAGCGAACACACGGCGCAGTCCGGGGACGGGGGCCTCAAAGATTCCACCAGTGACACCAATTAGAACTGTGCTTTCATTTAAGAGATGATGTGACTTGTAAGTTTCTTATCCCATAAAGGTTTGTTACTTCCCTCCCTTCACCTTCATAAGAACCTGTGTTTCCATCAGTAATATTTACCTACCTGATTTCCTGTCCGAGAACTACGGTAACAGATGTTTGTAGTTGCAGGGTCTTGCCACTCCGTTAGCTAAGTGTCGTCAACCTAGTCTAGGAGGCGCAGAATCCGCACTCTGTGGTCCCGTCGTCCATTCCAGCAGTCGTAGTGAACGCAGTACCTGGTGGCACGCCCTGCCCCTCTCTTCCCAGTCTCCCGCTGACTTGAGGAGGAACGTGGCATGAGGAAGCTGTCTGGGGGCTCCCGCCGCAGGGCCGAGAGACGGAGGCAGCAGCTCTTCCTTCCGTGAGCCGGATCGAGTGAGAGGAGTGTAATGGGGAACCAAAAAGCACAGGAAAAGGAAGTGCCGGTGCACATTTTTTAGTTAAAATATTTCCCTATTTTATGATTACTAAATGAGTAGTATAGACAGAAGTATATAACTAATGGCTGAAAATGCATATATTCATTTCTTTATGAAACAGAAACCTTACTGGTAGTAAATTAACTTCCCCTTTTGGGTTTTCCAGACACCTGCAGCAAGAAGAAATACTGACTAAGGCATTACTTTATAGACGTATGTTCTCTCCCAAGGTAAAGGATGATTCTCAGTATGAGGAAGCTTTACACACCCCGAGTGGTCACCAGTGACAGGGTGGGCGAGGGGCTCGCCCTCCGTGGAGCTGCTCGCTGCTCGCTGCTCGCAAGCACATGACTAGCACTCCGCCCCCTCGTCCTGCAGAGCTGCTCCAGCCGCTGCCGGGCCTGGTGGGCCTTTGCTCTCGCTCAGCAGGAATCAGGAGCCTGCAAGGAAACAGTCACTCAGCACATAGGTCCTTTTGTCAAAGTTATCTGAGGTTGTCAAAACACGGGTGTACACCTTTTACGTGACTGTGAAAAGTTTTTTCCTCCATCTTTTCTCTGTTCGGTTTTCTGTATCGCAGTTGGACCCAGATTCCAAATCAGCAGGTCAGTCAAGACTGTTGCAAATTGACTTCATTTTCCTTTCTCCTGCCTGAGCAGCACGTAGGCCCATTTCCTTTGGCCTTCCCACTCATGTTCCCGCCCCACCCCGACATCTCACTCCCTGTCGGCAGTCCACACTCGGAGACTTGACGTGAGCTCACGGTCCGGTGCTCTGGGGGCGCCAGGCCGTGCAGGACCGCTGGGAAGGTCGGAAGTGTTACTAGTACCAGTTTCACATTTTTGTTGTCACAACTTACTGTATTTTTTACTTTTTTCTGTTACCATTTTTGCTAATTTATCAGAAGGTCCAAAAGTTTGACATAACTATTTCAGTTTGCATTTATTTATTTATGATGGTTTTGTCATTGTCTTTTATACATTTGGGATTATAAATTATGTAAATGTTAAAATGAGCATCTCAAAGAAGTCTGTTAAATCGTGACCGGAAAAATCAATCAAGTGTATTTTCAAAAAGTGGAGTCCCAGTTTTGTGAATCAGAGCTGTAAATCAGAAAATCTGTAACTGATCATACAAGAAGAAAGAATCCAGTAATTGAACAAACCCTATTTGATGACATCTTTAGAGCATAGATGGTCTGTAGCGCTGACCACAGATTTCTGGGAAATGCTGCTCTCTATTTAACTAACATTTTGTTCAGTTTTGCCTCCAGTGGAAGCAGAAAGGGTTTTTTCAGCTGTTAAATCCTTAAAAATCAATATAATTTATTTATGTAAAAAAATCACTCAATCAATATATTTTTGAACCTTTTAAGTACTAATTTTCTTTCTATCAAGTAGAAAAAAAAAATGTATTTGCCCTAAATCCTTAAAATACAAATGCTATAAAAATCCCTGTATCTTGAAAGCCTTACTGCAAACGAGCATCACAGACACCCGGCAGAGCCTGGGTGTCCGCCGTCGTATCGCCCGCGCCGCTCTGCACGGAGAAGCTGCTTTCCCAGGTTCCAGCAGAACCTGCAGCAGGTCACAGGGTTCAGTATGGATCTGACTTAGAAACCCACCAGCATGCTCTACCCCTTGTTACAGCTTACCGAGCCTGTATGTTAACTCTCTGGGTGTTTAGGCTTATATTTGACTGCTATTGTGTCCCTGTTTGCAAAATGAAAATGACACTTTGTGGATTACTTTCTCTGTAAGGCATAAGTGCTTCTTATGATTATTTTGACGTTTTCAAGAGCAAAAGCCAAATTTAAACTTTCTTCAGCCAATTTGAGCCTTTTCATCAAACCCCATGTCACACACAGCCATAACTCCCCGTGGTCGTTCTTCACCCTGTGTCTTACATAATAAATTGTCTGTGGTCTTGATCCTGGATTTAAAAGAAAAAAGTTGAAAAGTCAAATTTGTATGTGAGGACTTCAGTGGCACTTGGGTGTCTCTTGCTGCCTGGGCCCTTTCTGAATGAATCACTTGCACACAGGAACTCAGTCTTTCCTAGGTGCACCCTGTAGGGGGCTTGCTGATGTTCATTCAGGAGGGTTGACAGGGCCTGTCTCTGACCTCCCAGGGCACCTGGTTAGAAGGGGCGCGGCACAGCTCCCCAGACTCGACCTGAATGCCTGGGTGACACTACTTCCCTCAGCCCGTTCCAGAAGTCCCACCTCCAGGCCGTTCACACAGCTGGGACTCAGGGCACATCTAGACCTCTGGGGACTGGACCAGGTCCGGGACACAGGGATACCGCGGTAGCCGAAGCTTGTTAAGAACTTTACCGTCCTTAGTTTTGGGAAGCATCGCTTCTCCGGCCCCAGAAAGGCTACGTCAGAAACTATCAACAAGGCTGGCAGGAAAGTGCCGAAGTCTCAGTAAGACTGAGAGCACGGGATGACCCTCCTCTCCCTTGCTGAGTCCTACTAAGTGCCAATAGGTGGTGGGTGAATAGCATAGAGGCTGGGTGGGACGTTGTTTTATAAGCCTGAGTGTCCTGACACCATTTTCAAAGTAAGGATGTAGTATAGGCTTTGTAGATCTGTGGTTGAGACTTGGAAAGCTATCCTGAGTAGAGGAGTACTTTACACAGAATAAGTAGGAGAGTCTTGGTTTCGTTCGTGACCTCAAAGCCTGCTCCAATAAGTGCTACCTCCTTGGACAAGGGCAGAGGAGTCCAGGTAGCCCAGTACCTTGGGTCAGTGTTTCAGTGTTTCGTGTGTGTGCTCCCTAAGTGACCTTTGTCCTCATGGTATCTTGGTTGCCGGGTAGAGAGACACTGGCATGCAGTCTGCCTAATGAAAGCGAATGGAAGGCCGCAGAGCACTCTCATCAATCACGGAGAATAGAGCTGGGGTGGGCCCCTCTGTTCCACCAGCCCGAGGTTGGAACACTTTAGCCTTTATGATAGCCAGCTGGGCCCCCTCAACCTCGGAAACCAGCTCTGACCGAATCACACTCGGAAACACTGGCGCTGGGGAAAACGAAATGGTCAGGTCACACCCTCTGGAAAAGTTTATATTTCATTCATTCACACCAGATTTCTTAAAATGGTTTCTTGCAAGAATGACTGTTCATTTGGTCTGCAGATCCCAGGAGGATCTCTTTCTTAGGCCAGCCAGGGAGGACTTCACCCAGCCCCGCGGCCAGCACCTTGGCTTCTCAGGGTGCAGTCTCTGAGGTCCAGAAGCAAGAGGGCAGGTCCACAGGACAGGTGGCTTATGTTGCCTTTGGGCCTTGTCTTCAGAGTCGGCAGAGTGCCTGTGGGATAAGACTGGAGAGAAGGGAAAGGGGTGGAGTTGGTACGGGCTCCTACAAGGGGGTGTTCCATGAGATTGGTTTGGAAATGAAGACCCGAGGGTGGTGGTGACCGAAGTGGATCTGCACTCTGGCTCGGCCCTAACCCCAGGCCCAGAGGACAGAGGAGGCAAGAGACCCGGGAGGAGGGGAAAGGGCGGTGGAACCCTGGTGGGAGGGAGCACTGCCTTCCACATCTGTAGAACAGGAGTCATTCTAATTTGGACCTGCAGGGTGTTGTGGGGTCTATTGAAGTGATCAGTCTCAGGTGCTTAAAGCCGTGCTTGATGTGTGATTTGTCTGTCTTTACTCCTTTCGAGTAGCTGGGGAGTTGAGGATTACCAGTCTCCTGGAAAGATAAGGTAATCGAGCCAAGGTCCTAGCAAGAAAGGGTAAGGAAGCTCTTGCTCCCCGCACCAAGGTAAGTACAGAGTGGGTGTGGGGTGTCAAAACAGTGCAAGACACAGGCTTTCTGGCCTGGCTTCGTCCCCACAGCCCGTTCCACACGAGCCCGTTGGCCTCAAGTGAACTAAGGGGTGAGGAGACCCGTGGGACTGGGAGGACAGAGACCCAGAGACCCCAGACTGTGAGGCCTTCCCCGGTGTGCAGGCGCCAGATTTGGGGAGTCAAGGGAATGACACCTAGTTAGGTTTGAATTCCACACAAACTAATTTTCTTGGTGCAAGTATATCCGTGCAATATTTGGTACATAATTTTACTCAAAAAAGTTAGTTTGTCTGGAATTTAAATGTACACATTCAGACCTTTTCTCTGGTGGCCTTACTCAGTGGACTGACACATTTACTAGATACTTACTTGGATGGACTTGTTCTGAGGGCCCCGTGGCCATGTTCTTGGTCCCTACCATAACTGCATGAGGTTATCGCCACCCTACAGGTGACAGGACCAAGGCAGAAGGGGGCTGAATAACTTTCCCAATCTCCTAGCTGCTAAATGGTGAAGTGGGGTTTGGGGACCCAGAAAGACTGTTTTCAGAGCTGTAAACTGACCAGTAGGGTGGTCAGGACAGGACATCTAGTCTGAGGCCTGGGGCTGGCTGCCCCCGTGAGGTGCAGCTTCGTAAAATAGTCATGGAACGATGACCCAGAGGAGAAGGGCCCTTGGGGCCGTGCTGCACCTGGGCCACAACTGCCAGCCCTGTGGCCAGAGCAGTAGGTACCCAGGAGAGAAGATGTTCCTTCCCATCTTGCCACACAAGCCTGGGGACATTCTGTGTCTGGACTCAACAGCCCAGGTCCAGGGGTCCATGTGGGAAGCAGTGTAATCTTAGAAGGTGGGAAGGAAGGTTTAAGGAGTAGGGGAAACTGCCCAGCTGGAAATGCCTAGGGGAAGGGAGAGGGGGAGAAATCCTGCAGGTCTGAAAAGAGAGGCAAATTGCAAATGCTGTGAAGTGGGTCTCCCTGACAACGGGTCATCTCTGAAGGCCAGAGCCTCATTTCCACTGGAAGTTTGAGTCGTGACCCAGAAGCAAGACCAGGAGTCCCAGTTGGAAGGGCTTCAGTCCAGCCTTTTGGTGTGAAAACGGCTCTCCTCTTGCCCTAGAGTGTTCATGGATCACCCACCTACTGTGCTGGGTGCCGAGGGGACTGCCCGGAAGCAGGCAGCAGCAGGCCCCGGCCCAGACCTCCCTCCACACTGCGTGGCCCAGCCACGGGGCCCCAGCTCCCTGTGCCCAGCCTCGCGGGCATGAGCTCATCCCACAACGTGTCCTCCAGGTGAGGCGAGGCTCCAGTAAGTTGTCACCTGCCTTCAGTGGCAGTCAGTCAGGAGAACCAAAATTTACAGGGGAGTCTGATCCCCAAAGCTCAGGCCTGGCACTGTCTTCCTAGAGTGGCGTGAGCACAGCATGGCCCGCCGCCTGCTGTGGTGCAGCCTGCAAGCCAGGAATGGACTTCACATTTTCAAATGGGAAAATCAAAAGATTTCATGACACATGAATATCATACCAAATTCAAATTTCAGGGCTTTCATGAACAAAGCTTTGTTGGAGCCCAGTCACTCACATTCCTGTGTGTGGTGTGTGGCTGCTTTCACACCAGAACAGCAAGGCTGCGTGACTGTCGCAGAGCCACGTGGCCCGCCTGCGGAGCCAGGAACAGTCGCTGTCTGGCCCTTCACAGAAAACACTAGCCGACCCCTGCTTTCCATCATGAATTTTATTCATAGGTGCAGTGCAAAAACTAAGTTATTTAAAATATTTTTATGTTAAACATGGCTTTGTAGAAATAGGAATGATATGCACTAGGATATAAGAGTGACATCTACTGTTAAGAAGAAACAAACTTCAAAATGCCCTGCATTTCAGGCGTCCGCTTGGGGGTCCACCTCCAGGCCCACAGGGCATCCTTTCGCTTCAGAGGGAAAGTTGGAGTTGCCCTGCCCTGCCCTCTCCTCGTCACACCGCATCCTGTTTGGGGTGAAGAAGGGGAGCCAGAGGACAGATTTGAAGCTGCTGATGAGAGAGGACAGTTTTTAAAAAGAAGACCCAAAAGGGGCAGAAGGAGAGTCTGGAGGATCCAGACAGGGGAGGTGCAGGACATGGGTTTAGGGACCAGCAGGCAAAACCGCCCGTGCCCTGGGAAGGGGCCAAAGAGACAGTCCCGACCAGGCAGGGACCGTGGGCTGACTACCTGCAGACGAGCGGAGGGGGGCCCCCCAGGACACGGGCCCAGAGGGTGAGCACATGTTGGTTGCTTTTCCACCTGGAGCTCCAGCAACAGGGAGGCCAGATGTGGGGGAGCTGAGTGCCAGGAAGCAGCGACTGGAGCCCAAGACGGGTGCCCTGGCCCAGGCAGGCTGACAGCCACATCCTGGAGGTAGAGTTCAAAGAAAGATGGAAACAGCAGCTGGGACCAAGTCTATGCAGGGAGAAGTGAGTTCCCATCACACCCTGCCTCACTCCCATAACTACAGGCAGCAGCCAACACCATCAGGCCCCCACCCATGGCCTCCCTGAGGCACTGAACCCTTGGACACTGCCTCCTGCTGTGCTCTAGGAGACAGATCAGACACCTCCCTGCTACTGGGGACCTCAGAGTCCAGCAGGGGGACATGACCAACCCACAGGACCACAGAATCAGTAGGGCGTAGCCATCTCCTGACTCAACCAGACATTGCAGGGGTTGCTGTTCCACATTTGAGTCTCCTGCAGCCAGTGCGGATTTTGCAAAAGGAGTGACAGCTGCTGTGACGAAACCGACGTGGCTCTCCGAGCAGCCGTGGGTGACGGCCAAGGAGGTAGGAGACAGGCAGGAGGAAGTGCCGCCATTTTCAGGAAAGGAAGATGGGCTATTCAGGTAACTACAGCCCAGTACATTTGACGTCAGCCCCAGAGGGTGAAATGGTAGGAATGATCTGTAGAAGATTGTGCCAAGGGTTTACCAAGAACAAGTCAAGCCAGACTTACCTCCATCCCCCTTTGCGGTGACTGTGGATGATGGATGGTGGAGGGAGCCGCCCTAGGTGTTTTGTGTGGTGGTGGACAGAGTGGAGAGCTGTGGGGTTTTGTCCCTGCCTGCATGGCCATACCCCCGCAGGGAACTACGAAATAGGTCTGCGCCCACCTGGGCCCACCTCGGTGGCTCATGGCCCGTGTTCTCAGGATAGAGCAATATTTGTAAACTCCCACTCCTGCCAGGTGAGGCAGGTGACGTAGAGGAGTTACATGGGCCGGATTTAAGGCACTGAGAAGAGGTGAGGATGACGGAAACTGGAAACCTCTTGCCCGCACTGAAAGGATCAGCTGCCACCAGCTGCAGCCAACTGGGGCCGTGCAGGAACGTGGCCCTGTGTAGCCTGGCGCCCTGATGTTTTTTCCAACACAGGATGGAAATTCAGGTGTTTGTGTAAAGTCCCCTGATTTTTTAATGTATGCAACCCATTCGAATTCTCCAGAAGTCCTCCAAACAGACAGACACACGTCTGCAGGTTGAAGCTGGCGCACAGAGCACACAGTTGCTACCTGAGTGACTGGAGAGCCATGAGCCATGGCAGGCTCCTGACACAGCCAGTGATGTGGGAGAGCACAGAGTCCTGCCCCCCTCTCACCCCCTGCCAGGATGCCCAGCCGGCTCTCAGAAGCAGAACACTAGGAGAGGTTCAGCCGTCAGGTCAGTGCAGCGCTGGCATCCGGCGGCCTCCACGGATGAGCCCTGCACCCCAGGAGGGGGGTGTCCAGAGACAGATGGCAGTCCCACACAGGGGACGAAGCTGGGTACTTGCCAATATCAGGCGGAGGTGGGACCGAAGCAGCATTGCAGAATCACCTTGGCCTAATCATTAGACCCCTTGACCCAATGGTCCAAGGGGTGCAACCCCTTGTTGCACCCCTCGGAAGGGCACTTGGGCCTCCCCCTTCTTTGTCCCCAGCACATCTGGGTTCCCTGAGGATCCCTGGGGACTTCCAAAGTGTGAGTGATCGCACCTTCAGCCCCTCTGCAGGAGTGAGTGGTGGGAGGAGAGCAGGACCTGAGAGGGGTCCAGGCTGAGCAGGGCAGGCAGTGGCTCCAGCCACCGAGGTATTTAGCCTCTTTCCTGGCTCAGAGCAAGAGGAGGCCAGACCAGGAAAACTCAAGGCTCCGCTCCCACCCACAGCCCTTTCACCCCCATCCCCGCTCCAGCTCTGATCCATGCTTTTCCATCCACAGATCCCAAACTTTCCAGGCCAGCGAAGAGTCGGAGGGGCTGCCAAGGCCCAGGGAAATGCTTTGGAGGGGGCTAGGGAACGTGCAGGCCTGTCGGGGGGTTACTGGGGCCTGAGGAGAGCCCCCAGCCCCCGCCCCCACCCCTGCCCCCAGGGCCTGCAGTTGGAAGACGCTCCTGCCCTCCTCCCCAGTCCCTTGTGGAATTCCCCCAACCGGAAACAGGGTGTCTGTGTATAAGGGACGGGGCCCTCAATACTCCTAGCGTGGGGTGCATCTGAGAGAGGGTGCTGGCGGAACGATGGGCCAGAGGAGTGGGTGCTGTCACCGGCTAAGCTCCTGCAGCCACTTCCCCCCTCTCCCCAGATCAGTTAGAGGTGATTAGCATCCCGTGCAGGGAGAGAGTGGAGAGGCACTCCCTGGACTGGATGTGGAGGCCCCTGCAACAGCACCCTCAGCACACAACCCAGCACCCAAAACAGGCCCAAGGGGGGGGCTGCGCTCCACAGCCAGACCCCACCAGCCCAGCCACCCAGCCTCTGTAAGGGGCAGGAGTTGGAAGTGATTAAACATCCACTCAAAGGGGCATTCTCTCTGGGGAGTCCACTCTGCGGGCGCAGCATGCGGGGAAACCCTGGGCCCGTGCATTGTGGTTTTCAGTTGTTCCTTGTGCCCTTTGGTGCCTCTCTCCCTTTCCCACTATGCCGTCAGCCAGGCTGTGCTCGTTTCTCAGGGACAGCGAACACTGGGGGGAAAAAACAGGATTTTCTGCCTGGCTTTGGAGTTTCAAAAGAAGCCTGTGGCCTGGACACACATGACAGGTAAGAGCAAAGCTTTCCGGTACTATCCCTCCCCCACCTAGAAAAGGGCCCCTGGAGGGAAAAGGAGAGGGGGTGCTGGTGGGGGCTGGTGGGGTTGGAAGGGGCCAGCCCCCTGGAGCACATCCTGCCTGGCTCCAGCACCCACAGGGCCACGGGCCGCCCACCTCACGCAGCTGCGGCGCCTCCTCCAGAACAGCTCTCAGGTCCTGTGGTCAGGCCGGTGTGAATGGCTGCCACCTGGGCCCCGGGCTTCACTCGGGATCAGATCTTCTTACCCCACAGGACAGCCCTCCTTGGAACACCCTAGCACACCTGCGAGACCCCTGTGCCGTTAGGGGTGAAGCCCTGGACATCAGTGAGGAGAGAGCTGTGTGGAAAGCCCCCACCCCTGTGCTTTGGGGAGCAGGGGCTGGGAGAAACCAGTTGGAGGGCCCTGCAATCCCAAGGCGGGTGGGTGCTGGACAAGACCCGCCCCATGACATCAGTGCCGCTCCAACGCTGACTTTCTGCTCTGGAGTCTGGAGGCTTGGGCTCTGAGCAGGCCAGGAGCCTCATGTGAGGCTGTGTGTGGGAGCAGCACCCACCTCCCTGCAGGCGGGCACACCCAGGGCGACCCATTGATGGGTCGCCATGGCCAGGAACAGCAGGGTGCCCTGGGGGGGCTCCCTGAATGGCCTGAAGCACCTCTGGGCCTCACTTCCTTTTGTGCTCAGTCCCTCCCAGTGCTTCCACCCTGGCCATGAGACCCTGAGATGCTGTGTCCCCTCCTCGGAGGTGGGGGGTCCTCAGACTGAGTTTAGCGGGAGGGTGCAGAGCCCTTCCCGGGGGAAGCTCTGTTGACTGATGCTCCCATTTCATCTTGGGGCTTGGAACGGGGGTCCTGAACCCCCTCAACAGGGTCCCCACCTTCCCGTTAGGCTATCCCCCACAAGCCTTTTTGCAAAGAGCTCGGCTGAGAGCCAGGGAACTTTTGAAAAGTGTACTGGCTGAGCCAAGCTGTGCAAACCTGTGTTCCTGCCTGGGCTGACAGGAGCCAGGTTGTTCCCAGACGCATGCAGAGGTGGGGGTGGGGTTTGAGAAGAAAGGGACAACCTCAGGAGGCCTCACACACTGCCCAGCAGCAGCCGGGGGTGGTGAAGTGGGAGAAGGAACAGCCAGAGGCCTCAGAGGTTGGGGCTGGTACCCAGTGTCTCGTGTGGACACACAGGAAACACACACACACACCCAAAAGCACTTAGATACAGAGGCAGCTACACAGATAACACAGGTGTGCAAACGTGTAGGTGTGTGCTGGTGTACACAGAGATATGCGCAGGTGTATACATATACCTAGGCAGTCACACACACAGCTGCAGAGATGTGCTCAATCATGCTCACACATGCAGGTCCACTGACACGTGTGTGCATGCATACACACCCAAAGACATATACACACGAAGGGTGCAAACTCAGAAATGCTGGGCCAGAACCAGGAGGCGGGGAGAGGGCTTGACTGCCCCAATGACCCGGCTCTTTGGACCCAGCTCCTTGGGACACAGGGTGCATGCGCGTGTGCACACACATGCACACACGAGCACACCCCCTGGGAGGGAACCACTTCCTTCATAGGAGCCTCTCGATCCAGGGCAACATTCAATCAGGACCTTGTGCTGGGAAAGAAAGCGTCTTTGTCTGCTGGGACCAGGGCTGCGGGGGCAGCTGCAGCCTCCTTCAGGACAAGGGCCAGGCCAGTTCCTCACCCCAGGAAGCAGGGTCAAGCAAGGCCAGGGATAGGGGGCGAGGGAGCTGGGGGCTCTGGCAGACCCTGTCACCACCCCCGGGACACTGTCTCCTGGCCAGCTACAGAGAGCCCAGGAAGCCAGCTGTTCCCAGCCCTGGCCTCTCAGCCCCCTGGCCATGGTCTGGCCCTGTCCTCAGACTGACCCCTGGCCCTGGTGCTGCACTGACCCAGACTGAGGCCCGGCTCTCGCCTCAGGCTCCACTCCTGCCTCATGCCAGTGGCCTCGCTTTTTTTAACAGAGTGACAGAAGATCAGTCCCTGGAGTCAGAGATGTGAGATGGAGTCCTGCCTGCCAGTCACTAGCTGGGTGACTCAGAGCAGACCTGACCTTTCGGAGCCTTACCTTCGAGCCTGTGACACAGAGCTCAAAGGCTGGAGACACACCCTCCCTACCGAGCACAGTGCACCGAGGCCGCCTCTCTATGCACCCGTCACTGGGCCTGGCCCACAGGGCACCATCCTGCTGTCCTGGGAGGAGGACCGCACCTAGGCCACGTCCGGGGGCTGCCACGTCCGGAGCTCCCTCCTCCCATTTGCCCTTTCCCCGCATCTTGTGGTCCTGGCCTCGGCCCCACAGGTGCCTGGTGCCCTCTGCACCTCCTCGTCACCGGCTGGCAGCACCTGCCCCCGCCCCTGCCCCAAGCCCGGCCTGAGCTCTGCTCTCCGTCTTCTACCAGAGAGACTGAGTGTTCAGTCCAGAGACCCTGCAGAGGCGACTTCGGCTCCATCTGCGCACACTGCGCTCAGACTGTTTGCAGTCACTCAGCGAACACATACTTACTGAAGGCCTACTACGCACTGGACACTTTTCCAGAGGCTGCACACTGAGGGATGAAGGAAGAGACAAAGCCCCCACCCTGTGGGCTCATGTCCTGGCTTCGTGGCTGGGGGTCTTGCATGTCACACGTTCACCCACATCTGCCCCAAGAGCTCATCGTCCTGCAGGCACATTACTTCCGTCTTCGTGTCGCCACGAAACTTGGGAACGTCACTATCATAGCTCTTTCTGCCCCTGGAGAGGGTGGGCATCTCAAGGGCAGGCATGTGCTGGCACAGAGCCCAGTATGAGGCCACGAGCGTCAGACTTTGCCATAGCTATCCACAGTTCAAGTGCATTCACATACCACAGCCCCTTGCCGTGATCCTGTCTTTGGTTCTCACTGTAACTTGGCACCTCTCTTTTCATGTATTTCTTGGAATGATGCAATAGCCGAACAACCTGTGTCCAATAGTTAATGAAATTGTACAGTTTTCAGAAATAACTTGTTTGACCCTGAAGCTTAAACAGCCAAGTGTCATTTCACGTGCCCTGCTCTGTCACCCACGGTACAATTCATTTGTTCGCAAAGAATTGAACACATTCTTGCCCCATGCCAGACCTGAGTGGGGGAGGGGAGCCCACGGAAGGCCCTGTCTAGAGAGGACCCCAACTAGCCTGGAGCCAGGTAAGCAAAAGGTACAGCTGGGAGATAGAATGATGGGCAGGCGCTGCGGGGGCTTCCTTGCGGGGCTGGGTGGGTCACAGGGGGGTGCTGCAGAACAGGGGACATTTGAGCAAAGCCTTTGAGGAGCAGTTGGATCTTTTTCCGGTGAAGACGAGAGAGTGAGCCAGGCAAAGAGCAGCGTTGGCGGAAGTCGCGCAAGTGGGAAGTGCCTGATGTGTGAAGGAAGGAGTGGGAGCATGTCAGATGTGCCTGGCCGGGCCTGTGTCGGGCTGGGCCGGAGAAGCTGGCACCACATAGGACCAGGGACGCCAGGGAGCCTGGGGAACCCCTGCCACGTGCAGGGCGCCCAGCCTGGCCCTGGAGCTGCCCCACTGCACTCTCCACTCCCACTCTGGGCCCTCTGGACGGCCCCGCCCCAACCCCCACGGAACTAGGAAACGCAGGGCTCACTGAGCTCCAATTCTCCTGCGTCCTCGGCTTAGAAAAGAAGTTAGGAGCAGGAGTGTTTGGAAAAGCTCTTTATATATCGAAGTTCTTGATTCTTTTTTACACAGGTCTCTTACCTGTCCTTTTTTTCTTTCAGTCTGACCTTTATTTTGTTTTGGTGGAAACGAGGAGCCTTATGTACTTTCGTTATCAAATCCACTGATCTGTTCATCTGAGGTCTTCTTAGAAAATTGTTGCCTGTCCTGAAATTGTATACACTTCAGGATTCTTTCCTGGTTTTGCTTCTGACGCTGAAATCTTTAAGGCATCAGAGATCATTTTGGTGTAAGGTAGGAATCTAAGTTTGTATTCTCCAAATTGTTAGCCAGTGGTCCAGCCCATTTGGTGAGTAATCCATCATTTCTGTACTTGTTTATTTTGTTCAAAATTCATTCCTCCTCTTTTTGGTTTTTAATGTTATATTTGGAATCAGAAAGGGAGAGAGACAGAGGCAGAGAGAATGAGAAGTGGTCCAAATACCATGGAAATACATGTGTAGAAGGTGAAAACCCTCCCCAGGGCCCACCTCCCCAAGATAACAGCCGTCACTAGGTTGTTATGTAGCCTTTGTTATTTTTTTTTAAGGGAGAGTTATTTATTTATATTTAATTTTTTAAGTTTTATTTATTTATTTATTTTTTAGAGAGGGAAGGGAGGGAGAAAGAGAGAGAGAAACATCAATGTGCGGTTGCTGAGGGCTGTGGCCTGCAACCCAGGTATGTGCCCTGACTGGGAATCGAACCTGCGATGCCTGGTTCGCAGCCCGCGCTCAATCCACTGAGCTACACCAGCCAGGGCTAGCTTTTGTTATTAATGTTATAACACCTATGAGGTTTCTCTTAAATACAGAGAAGTACAAGGGGAAAACCCAAAAGCAATCAAAATCTCTAGGTAACATATTGTCATAAAAATATGTTAATGTTAACAAAAGAGTAAACCTGGCTGATGTGGCTCAGTGGACTGAGTGCTGGCCTGCGAACCAAAGGGTCACAGGTTTGACTCCCAGTCAGAGCACTTACAAGGGTCCTGGGCCAGGTCACCAGGTGGGGGCGCGTGAGAGGCAACCACACATCAATGTTTCTCTCCCTCTCTTTTTCCCTGTCTATCTCCCTCTCTTCCCCTCTCTAGAAATAAATAAATAAAATTTATTTAAAAAAATAAATTTTAAAAAGGATAAAACATATGAGGTTGGAAAAGTCAAACATTCTGAAAGATACAAAATGAAAAATGAACCATCTCCCTCACTACCCTCCCACACCTAGTCCTTTGCCCCAGAGGTAACCAGCAGACATTGCAGTTTGCTTTAGTTTGAAGTGAATTTCTGTACCACATTCTGCATTCTCATGCATAGATGAGTCTATCTCTGGACCTTGATTTTTATGTGCCTTTTATTTCTCTGCTATTCTAGTGCTAGTACCATACTGTTTAAACTATTAGAGTTTTCCCATATGTTTGAACAGCTGGGAGCATAGCCCTTTCTTATTGTTCTTCATTCGCAGAGATATCATGACTGCAGTATCCCTTTGCATTGCTGTAACAAAGCACCAGAGACCGGCTGACCTAAACAACAGAAATTCATTCCCCACAGTTCTGGAGGCTGGAAATCCGAGATCAGGGAGGTGGCATGGCTCTGTTGAGGGCTGTCTTCCAGGTGGCTGACGGCCAGTCTCTCCCTGTGTCCTCACATGGCAGAAGGAGGGCCAGAGAGCTCTCCGGGGCCTCTGCCACGAGGGCAGCAGCCCCATTCCTGAGTCTGCTCTAATCGCCTCCCCAGGGCCTCACCTCCTGATACCATCATGCTGGGCGGCAGAATTTCAGCGTGGAGTTCGGGGGCGGGGGCATTCAGTCCTTCACACTGACTATTCTATACTTACTTTTCATGTCACCTTTATATTGTGCCCCCACCCCATTTGATTGGGAGTTTGTTGGAATTGCATTGTTTTTATGCATTAATTTGGGGACGTTATCTTCCTCACCCTAGTGAGCATTCCTGTTGTGGATAAGGGTGTGTCTGGCTCCTAAGATTACATTTAGGCTCCATGGTCTTTCGAATTCGGGACCCTGAACGCCCTCCTCGGGGGGTTCCATCATCTGAATCCGTTGGAGGTTGTAGCTGCAGGCGGCTGGGGAAGAGGATAGGGAGCCTTGGTCACTGTCCCCCCGCCCCTGAGGGCCAGCAGGTACGAGAGAGAGCGGGCTTGCTCAGCAAGGCGGCAGAGAGCGGGACTCTGACCAGCTGGGGTCACCCAGGGGCTGAGCACGCCACCACTGGTGCCTTTCCCATCTTCCAGAGAAAATGTTGCCTCTGCTGCCCCGGGACTCCCCAGCCTGGTGGGGACGGTGGAGGTGTGATGGGTTACCAGGGCCCAGTCCTACCACTGACCAAGGGGAAAGGCCCGAGGTGTCCCAGTACCTCCTGTGTGACCCTCACTTCACTCTTCACAGTGACCCTTAGAGAAGAATGGTGTTGATCCGCTCCACCTCCAAGGACAGCAAGGGTCAGCAAGGCCAGGAGACCTAACCAAGGTCACCCAGTGGCACTGAAGCAACCGGATGCCCGAGCACTCGCCCCTCAGGCCGTCTTTCTGGGACTGTCCCGCGGGAGGCCCTGCTCAGAGCCAGGACTGACTGACAGGAGCCGGGACAACCCTCTTCACTCCCCCAGTCAGAGGACAGCCGCTGGGCAGGTGAGCAGCCCAGGAGGCAGCGGGGAGACCCCACCGGCTCCTCTCCCGTGCCTGGGTCTGCATGTACGTCTGCTCTCTCCCCGGGCCGCTCTCGGCTTGGCTCACAGTGTCCCCAGGGGGCCAATGGGCTTCTTGATTCCAGGCTGCACATCTGGAAGTTGACGCTATTAAAACAAACCCCATTATATAACAAACGGACATCTGGAACCCGTTAGCGCGGAGTTTTTAGAAAAAGAAATGGTTTTGGATGTGCTCTCTCCTAAAAATGTGGCAAGGCACCCTCACCCTGGCTCTCCAGGAACCTGGAGATCAGGCAGCCTCTCCTGGGCCCATTTCTGAAGGTACCTCAGGCCAGGCCAGAGACGGGCCGGGCAGGGGCAGAGACAGACTCCCCCGACCCCACCCCTGGACAGACAGCTTCACTGTCCCCTGAGGATTCCGTCCTGGGAAGGCCCCTCCCAACCCCATTAAATTCAGTGCTCGTGTGCCTACTACGCGCTGCCAGCTCTGTGTCTTTCACGTGCTCCCCCAACCCCTCTCTGAGCCTAAATGGAGCCATTCTGGCTTTTGGACTGCCCGGGGTTCTAAACTGCAGTGTTTAAACAGTTCTGCACCAAGTCATCTTCCGACTGAGCCTGCACACCTTAGCTCGACCCTAGAACCCCCTGGAGCCCTCTGACCTTCCCTGAATCGCCCTCCTAGCCTTCCTCCCCAGACACAGGTGTCCTGGGGCTCAGCACTGGGGAGCGCTGACCCACAGATGACTTGGTGTGAACCGTGGCCATTCCCTCCATGACTGGGCCTGGAGCAAACAGTGAAGAGGCTCCGTGAGAAACGTCTGGCTGACATTCTTAAGTGGAAATTTCAGTTTTTTAAGTCGTTTCCCACTAACCTTTTATGATGAAAAATTTCGAACATACGAAAAGTTGAAAGACTTGTACAATGAATACCCACATAAACTCACTCCCTAGATTCTGTGGCTGTCAGCCTGCTGCTGTGTCTGCCTGTCGGTCACCTCCCACCCCCACCCCGAGCAGTTCCAAGGCCATTTTCAGACATCACTGCACTTGACTCCTAAACGCTCTGCATGCCTTGCATTAACTGGAGTTCACTATTCATTTCTGGTGTTCTTGGAGGAGAAACTGACATCCAGTGAAGCGCACGGGTCTTAAGTGTGCTATTGCAGTAAATTTGGCCAGCACAGATGCCTGTGTAACCCAAAGGACGTCACCGTATGCAATTTCCCATCAACCCAGCGTGCACCGTGGCCCTTGCCCATCAACCCCTCCTCCCCAGTGCTCCCAGAGACGACCACTCTTCGGGTTGTGCTGACCGTGGACTGGGCCTCACGGGCTGAACTGTGTGCTCCCAACGCTCCATGGTGAAGTCCTAACCCCAGGGCCTCAGAATGTGACTGTATTTGGAGACAGGACCTTTAAAGAGGTCATTAAGGTGAAACGAGGTCCTATGGGTGGGCCCTAATCTGGCAGAGCTGGCATCCTTATAAAAAGAGATTAGGACAGAGATATCAAACTCATTTTCCCCAGTGGCCACATCAGCCTCGTGGTTGCCTTCAAAGGGCCGAATGTAATTTCAGCTCCTTAACAGTTAAGGAGCAGTTACCTTTATACAGTCCTACAATTATTTCAGCCCTTTGAAGGCAACCTCGAGGTTGTTGTGGCCCTGGGGAAAATGAGTTTGACACCCCTGGATTAGGACTCAGACGTGTGGGTGCCCAGGGGAAAGACCGTGTGAAAACACAGAGAAGACAGCCGCCTACAAGCCAAGAGAGAGGCCCCAGGAGAAACCAACCCTGCCCGTGCCGTGGCTGCCGATCTGCCCGTCTCCAGAACCGTGGGGAAATTCATTTCTGTTGCTTACACTCCACGCCTGCCCCCGCTCCCTAGTCTGTGTCAGCCAGCACTAGCAAACTAATACACTAGGTGTGCATTTCCCCAAACTCTACGTGGGCAAAACTGTACACTATTTTTGTGTCTGTTTTATGTTACTCTGTTACGCAAAGTCTCTGGGCTTCATCTATATGGCTTCCATGTGAATCAGCACTGTGCCCCTTTCCGTCGCCGAGTACTATTCCACTAGCTGTGGATTCCACCGTTTGTTTAACCAGGGCAATTTATTTTTTAATGACAGAGGGTTTTTTTCATAATATCTCACTCTGGTATATGTCTTGTGGTATCCCAGCAACAGAGAAGACGTTCCATGGCCAGCGCCGTTCGGCAGAGCGTCAGAACTCTACAGGAATGTCTCATCATCCAGAAGTGAATAGAAAACACGTGATACCTCCCGAAATGAACAGTTCTTAGAGATGAGATGTAAGTGGTAGCACCGTGTTATCTCCGCTGAGGCCGAAGACTCCACGGTGTCACCGGGGCCCCAGTTCCTTGTCTGTTTGCTCACAAATAACAGAGATTTTGCCAGCTTTGGTGTCTGGGGCTCTGGGCTTGAGGCTTACTTGCTGTGTGACCTTCGGCAAATCACTTAACCTCTCTGAGCCTCACTCTTCTCACCAGAGAAATGAGGCAATAATCCCCGAGGGTTATTTGAAGACTGAAGGGACCGATGCGCTCAGGGCGTTCCCGTGGCTGGGAACTGAGGGCGCAGGAAGTGCCCACTGTTGCGATGTGTCCTGCTCGGCAGCCCTCAGAGTCAGAACCTCCCTCCTAACAGGGCAGCAAAAGCGGACGTGCAGACCACGAAAGGCAGGAAATGAGCTTTCTGCCCTTCCATCTGTCACAGCTGAGCCGGAGGAGCAGGGTGGCGAGGACCGCGCCAGGTCAACGGGCCGCCATGGCCCTTCAGACTGAGGCGGTCGCAGAAGTGCCGTGGGCGTGCCATAGCACTCGCTCTGCACTGTGGGGTCACAGTTGCTCACCTGACCAGTTCTATTTATTATTTCATTCCATCTGCACGGGGCAGCTGAAACATTTGTTTCACTTTGTCGAGACTGTTTCTAGGAAAGTGTACATTTAAGTCAGATAAACTGGGAACCCACCCTACAGACCGGTTACTCCGTACTTTCCTCTGACAGCGCAGAAGAAAGGCCTAATCCAAATTGCCATCATTTATTTTATTTCAGAAGTTCTTTTCTTTGGAAAGAAATATTTTTCAACTTTGAAGTCCTTAGGAATTGTTTTCTGGCATAATTCACCCACTCCGTCCCAAGTGGCTTTGCAGTGTTCATAATTTCTCTCAGATGACGATCCTTGTTGGCTTTTAAAGACAAAGAAAATGTCTATAGTTTCACTTTGAAGCTCTTTAGAAAAAATTCCCATGACACTTACCATGTGGTAAAGAAATTTAAAACAAAAGATAAGTTCACATTTGGAAACAGGGCGATCAGGCAGACCACCGATCACCAGCAGGATGAGAACATGCTTTCCCGCTGGCGCCCAAGGCCCCGTCTCACCCAACCACTTCCCCACCACTGCAGGTGTTCTCAGGAAGTCACCTTGCCTCTGACACACGTCACCCGCGTCCCACTTCCACAGGTTTGGGGATCTCTCTTAGCGGGTGCATCGTGTTGTGATGAGAACAGAACTGGGAGCCTCGGAGGTCCTGCCTTCCCTCACAGAACTCCATTATCAGAACCAAAAGATATGCCGGCTCCTCACACTTCCATAGGTTATATTCAACTGCACTTTGCTGGGTGTGTGTGTGTGGGGGGGGTGTTGTTTGTTTTTCTGGTATGTTTTTATAACCCCACAGGAGATGAGTGACCCCATTCACCTCTTCAACATCTGTGAAACCCGAGGACCTCTCCTTAACTGAACCTCGGGGGCAGGGCTGCCCTGCTCCCCAGCGCTGGGCGAGCTACTGCGGCAGAGCTCCAGGGTCGGCCAGCAGCAGGCCTGGCCACACGGGCAGGGCTTCTCACCGGAGAGGACTGGCTCCCTCCCGGCCAGACAGTGGGGACCAGAAGCAGAGAGGGCTTTGGGTGACAATCAGATGCTCAGTTTCAGGAGAGAGCTTCGTGCAGGAATTTATCAGAAAGCTGGGCCAGCAGCCTTCTGTGCTCCTGGGAGAACCCCCAGAACCCACTGCTGTCCCTGGAAGATGGGGACCCAGAGCGCTCCCTCCTGGGTTGGCAAGTCACAAGCCGGCCTGCCAGCTGGACCTGAGCCTTGGGGATAAACGCCGCGAGGGGCGAAAGGATCAGCTTCTCTCTGAGCACTGCTCTTGCTGCGTCCCATGAGTGCCGACAGGCTGCGTTTTCATTTTTGTCTGTCTCGAGATGTGTTTCATTTTCCTTTTGATGTGCTGTTTGACCCAGTAGTTGTTCAAGACGTGTGCTGTTTACATTCCGCGTCTTCGCGGGTTTGCCTGCTTCCTTAACTGTTGCTGATTTCCAGTGTCCCTTCACTGGGGTCAGAAAAGATACTTGGAGTCAATGATTTCAGATGAACGATTAAAGAAAATGTGGTATATATGTACACACGATGGAATATCACCCAGCCTTTAAAAAGAAGGAAATCTTGCTGTTTGCAACAATGTGACTGGGCCCAGAAAGCAGTATGCTGAGAGAAATAGACCAGACACAGAAAGACAGACACTGTGCCCTCTCACTCACATGTGGGATCCAGAACAGTTGGATTCGTAGAAGCAGGGAATAGAACGGTGGTGGCCAAGGGCTGGGGAGGTGGGCGTGGGGGGAGCTGTTGACCTAAGGGCACAATGTTTCGGTAACGGAGGGTGAAGGAGTCCTGGAGAGCTAACATACAGCAAGGTGGCTACAGTTAGCAATACCTGTTATACACTCGAAATTTGTTAAGAGAGTTTTTCTTGTTGACACACAAAAAAGTTAACTGTGAGGTGATGGATGTGTTAATTAGTGATTTTGGTAATCACTTCACAACCCATCAGTGTAAACATCGTGTTGTACACCTTTTTGAGATTTTATTTTATTTGTTTTTAGAGAGAAAGGAAGGGAAGAAGAGAGGGAAAGAAACATCAATGTGTGGTTGCCTCTCTCACAACCCCTACTGGGGACTTGGCCAGCAACCCAGGCACATGCCCTGACTGGGAATCGAACCGGCAACCCTTTGGTTCACAGACTGGTACTCAGTCCACTGAGCCACACCAACCAGGGCATGTACATCTTAAATAGATATAATTTTATTTGTTACTTATACCTCAATAAAGCTGGAAAAATTGGGACCTAATAATAAAATTTACATTGAATTCTAAAAAAAAACCCAGAAGACAAAGCAAAAACAGTAAGCACCTGAGGGAACTCAGCAGTCAGGAGAGAGAGACAAGTTCATTCTGAACTGCGGGTGACAAACCACAACGTGCACAACCACAGGAAAAAGAAAACAGAACAGTAAGAGAGAGCACTTCTATGTTTTATCCTCACCCGAGGATGTATTTATTGATTTTGGAGAGAGAGAGAGAAACATTAATGTGAGAGAGAAACATCAACTGGTTGCCTCCCATATGTGCCCTGACCGGGGATTGAACCCAAAACCTAGATGCCTGCCCTGACCAGAATCACACTGCAGCCTTTTGGTGCACAGGACAATGCTACAACTAACTGAGCCACCCGGCCAGGGCGAAAGAGCGGTTTTAAAAATCTGATGCAAACAGAAAATTCTTTCCTGAACTAGGAAATGTGATTTTAAATTTAAAATAAATTGGAGGAGCCCTGGCTGGTGTGGCTCAGTGGATTGAGTGCCCACTCGTGAACCAAAGGTTCTCGGGTACAATTCCCAGTCAGGGCCCATGCCTGGGTTGCAGGCCAGGTCCCCATGCGGGGTGCGTGAGAGGCAACCACATATTGATGTTTCCTCTCCCTCTCTTCCTCCCTTCCTTCCCCTCTCTAAAAATAAATGAATAAAATCTTAAAAATAAAATAAAATAAAATAAATTGGAGGAGAAGGTGGTAGAGAACTGGGAAACCAAGTAAAAGAGATAGTGTAAAACCCTAAGCGAAAATAGAAGAATACAGAAATTGTGTCGAGAAAAGGGCAGCTAGGAGGGGAGAGACCCAGAAGACATAATATGTGAACAACAAACCTAGAAGGAAAAAAGCAACCAACGGAGGAGAAGCAGTAACTTTAAAGCAAGAAAACGAGAAATAAAAATCCCCGTGGTTTGAAGAAAGACTTGGGTTTGAAAGGGTCCATTGACTTCTAGGCAGGAATGATGGAAAAAAGCAAACACCCAGACAAAGCCTGGGAAGATTCCTGAATTCCATGATTAAAAGGAAAATTCTTACAAGCTTCCCAAATGAACAAGTTACATGGAAAAAGAGAGAGAGTAGAACTGCACATCTCATTTGCCAGCAAAGAGCAAAGCCTCCACGCCAGCCAAGGTGTTACTCACCTACCCAGGAGAGAAAAAAATACAAGGGTCCGGTGAATTCCCCTGTGCAAGGGAACACCTGAGAAGGACCCGAACCAGGCAGTAAGTGACTCAGAGTCGAGAGACAAGGGAGAGGAAGAAAAGAGGAAGCCATCCCTGGCGAGTGGAAAACCTACCATTCATATATAGTTAGTTCCAAATGCATAATTACAGATTAGGAGGAATTTGTAACATACACACTAAATAATTTCCTTAAACTGAGGGTCTGCAATCAGACCTATTGCTAGCCTACAACTAAAAGTGCTAAGTGATCTTGGCAAAAGAGAGGCGTTGAGGAGGGGAAGGGGAGCCAGCAAAAGCATTGTAACTATGTCTCTTGGGTGGGGAGAAGGGAGAAGGGGAGGGGGCCCCTCCATGGGAGGGACTGACGGACGGACGGACGGAGACCTTGCGGACAAGCCACAGAAAGTTTTTTCGAGATGAAAACCAGGGAGGGGCGGGTCAGCAGTAGAGGAAGGAGACAGAGAGGAGAGCTTCCAGAATGAGAAGGGGAAAGGAGGGGTGACCAGCGGTGTTCGTCAGTTGTTCCACCCCTCCCCCTCCCTTTTTCTAGTTTAAAAAACCTGATATTGTGGAAACTTCTCAGTACACACTACAAGACAGGGAGCAGCACAAGGAATCTCCGAGGAACCAAGGCCAGGATTCCTTCCCGGTTTTTGTTTTTTTTTTCAAGGCTGGAGAAAACATTGATCGTTTCAGAATGCTGCAGCATTTCGATTTTTTGTTTTGCCCAGCAATTCACTTAGAACTGGCGCACTGTTGTACAAAGCGGCCCTCGTCCACATTGGTCAGAAGGGCCGTTCTCCTCGAGTTCCTGTTCCACTCTCCAACAGCTCCAAAAATACGCTTTCATAAATTGATTCACAAGTTATGCTGTTTCCCTGGTGAGCGTTTTAGCTTCCCCACGGTTGACTTTTTTATGGCAGGCAACTGGGAAAAAGTCACAAAATGCTGATTCTTTCTGATTACCAAGACCTTGTTTTTTTAGATTTTATTTATTTACCTTTAGAGAGACGGGGAGGGAGAGAAATATTGATGTGCAAGAGATACATGGACCAGTTGCCTTTCTCACGACCCCAACTGGGATCCCGGCCCACATCCCAGGCCTGTGCCCTGAGTGGGAATCAAACCAGCGACCCTTTGCTTCTCAGGCCAGCACTCAGTCCACTGAGCCACACCAGCCAGGGCTGACTGATTACCAAGACTGTTTAAAATCCCACAGTTGTCCTGGCTGGTGTAGCTCAGTGGATTGAGCACGGGCTGTGAACCAGGCATCGCAGGTTCAATTCCCAGTCAGGGCACATGCCTAGGTTGCAGGCCATGTCCCCCAGCAACCACACATTGATGTTTCTCTCTCTCTCTCTCCCTCCCGTCCCTCTCTAAAAATAAATAAATAAAATCTTAAAAAAAAAATCCCACAGTTTGCGCAGACCTCTGTGCTTCCTGATGGGCCGTGTCGGCCAGCCCACCTTCTCTCTGTTTCACCTGACTTGGAACAGTATCGGTCACTCCATTTTGGTGCCAGATGTTAACGATTGTGGAAAATTCTGCACCATCACTTAAGTCCCTGGGAAGCCTCTAGATTCTTGGTGGAAAAAAAATGGCAATGGAGTGTGCTTAAATAATAATCATTACTGAGAAACCACAGCCAACTTTGTTCAAGACATGGAAAACTCCCGTAGGAAGTGTTCGCAGTGGGGCAGGCTGGTGACAGCGGCCGGCAAGAAAGGGCGCTCAGGACTGACTCGGACTGGTCCCAAACATTCGTAGTTTCCTTCATGCTTTCTTTTCTTTCTCACTGCGGACATGCGACTTGTTCTATTGCCACATGACCAACAGGAGAGTCCTGTGGAGTCATTCACATACCTGGTTTCGGGACAGTTAAGGCACTGTCATGTTTCTGCGGGCCCTGAATCCATCTTCCTCTGGGAACCTGAGTTGGGTCTTCCTGCTCCCCACAGATCTGCACTTACAGTCCTGGAGAAACCCCCGAGGCCTTGTTTTGTCCCCACCCTCAAGCTGTCCAGCGAGGGCTCTGGTCAATGGGAAGTCCCTGGAGCCTGGCAACCACCATACTCCCAGCTACCACACGCCCTGTGGCCTAGTCTCTCAAAGGCCCTCTCCCTACAGCTTTCCTCAGACCTGCACTTGGCCCCAGACCTCAGGAGAAAACCTCTCCTGCCATTTAGCCCGAGAAGCCCTGGCCATTAGTCAGAAGCCCTCCCTTCCTCCTGCCTCCCCCTCTGCCCTCCACCTATGGGTGGGTGCTCTGTCTCCCAGGCTTTCCTGGCTCTGCCCATCCTCCCTTCCTCCTCCCTTGGGCCTGAGTGTAGTCCCTTCAGAGAGAAGGTTTCCCTCTCTCCATGTCTCCAACCTCTCCCTCTCTGCTCCTTCCCCTCTGCTTAGAAACATGCTTGGCTCCTCCCTCTCAGAACCCCAGCTTTCTGTGGGCATCATCCATGCATCTGCCCCCCAGCCCCCAGCTTCTCTCTGCCACAGTCTCTGTCTCCACTCCTCACCCCATTCCCCATCCTTCACGCAGTTTGGGCCTAGCTTGGTCCAGGCAAAGGTCTCCACTGTTTTCTCTCTGAGTTGGGAAACCCACATCCTCCCTCACCTTTCGCTCTTCTGAGTCTTCTCAGTCTCCCCCTCTTATCACCCCCCCCCCCCCCCCCCCCCCGCTCCTCTGGCCACACCTCCTCCACGGACTCTGCTTCCTTGTCACTTCGAACATCCCCGGCTTTCCTTGCACACCACCCAGGCCCCTTGGGAGGTCTCTTCATTCCCGTGGTCTTAACTTTTGCCAGTGAGTCAACTTCTCTCCAATCGCAGGTCCACCAGATGGGGCAGGTTTTAAACCAACTTATTTTTGTTACACCAACTTTTTTTTTGGTCTTTATTTCCCCCTGCATAAGGAGTCGTCAGCACATTCTGAGGTGGGTGACCCTCTCTAGGGTGGGATGTACACACCCCTCCTCCTGCTGCTAATGCCACATGGCCGGCCCTTGGATGTCCAGCCTCAGAGCCCTCCAGGTGGGGACACCACTTCTGCTGCTGCTGACGGTTTGGGCTCTGGATACCATGGCTGGTCGTGCTTCTTCCTGATGACGGGGCAAGGAGGAGGAGGAGGTTTGGGGGAAGAGAGAGGAGGGTGCCAGGGCAGGAAGCCTGGAGAGCCTGGGGAGATAGGGGACAGGATGGGATCCCTTGGGGACCCAAAGCTGAAAGGTGGCTGGTGGTGGAGCAGCTGCCTGGGAGGGCCCTGGCCAAGAGAACAAGGGAAGGACCACCTCAGGCCAGCTGGAGTCCCAGCGCCTCATGCAACCACCCAGGTAGAGCCCTCCTGCCCTCCGAACAGGTGGCCTCATCCAGCTGGGTCAGAGGAGTGAGGTCCCCAGGAACACGGGTTGGCCACTTCCCTATGGCTCCAACAGGAACTCTGGCTACCAGTGGGCTGGTGAATGTGGGGTGGGCCTACAGGCCTCACACTGGAGGGCCACACCGAGCACACCCCAGCCCTCCAAGCTGGGGAAGGGACAGTGCATAAATGGGACCCCTCAACTCCCTCATATCCTGGCCACCCACCTCCTCCAGGGTATCTGTGGGCATCTCCAGTTTAATATGGCTTCCTGACACATGTGTGTATGTGTGCCTCCCCTCTTTTCTTTCCTTGTCACAGAGAAAATGACCCCCAAGCTAGAAACCTGGAGTCATCCTGGACCCCCCATCAAAAGTTACCAAGGCGTACCGGTTCTCCTAAACTGTCAGATGCTTTCTACCCCCCTCCCACCCGCACCACATGACAGCAGTCTGGCCTGCACCCTTGGGCACCAGCACAACCTCCCAATCAGCTCAGCTGCCCTTTCCCTGGCCCCCTCCCATCACACACCCAGGCACTCTGCTGTGGGTGGCTGAGGGGAGATGGGCCCTCACGAGGGGGCAGGGCAGGGGTGTGAGGGAAGGAGGAGCTGAGATTGCAGATGCAGTCAGTGGTGGGGTAGGGATGAGACACACTGGGGGTGGGGGGAAGATGCCCCAATCCCTGTGCAGGAGCCCCCAGGGAGGGGGGGAGGGGGGAGGGATACAGTCCTACCATGGGAGCCTCCTGCCTGCCCTTTCCCAAAGGAGCTGGGCCCCCACCCCCCGCCCCGCCAATGCCAGTATAGCCAGGAATGGGGGAGTCACTGGCTGCAGAGACTCAACCTGGGGAAGGCCCCATTGGGCAGATGGTGTGTGGCGAGAGCAAGTGGGTGGGCTGCTCTGGGGGGTCAGAGTGGTTGGGTCCTGGCAGGGAGCCCTTGGAATAGATGCCAAATATATCATCTAGCCCTGAGCGTGAGATGGGCGGGGGAGACGGAGGCCTGGGGCTCTGCCAGGGTGTGGGACCCACGACCCTGACCTTGGCCCTGACCCATCTCTCCTGCCAGCTCGTGGAAGCCTGGCAGCCCTGCCCCCTAACGCCTGCCCTGTCTCATTTTCAGCATCTCATGCCTAGATCCCAGCACTAGCCTCTGCAGTGTACTGTCCACTTGACCACAGAGTGACCCGTCCAAACCCACAGTTCACCCACACAGCAAACACAGGAAGTGGGTGGGCCGTGCATCAAGCAAGGACTGTCAGTCAGGAGGGGGGCTCCATGTGGAAAGACTGTGACAGTGACATAGGAAGTGGCAGGTGAGTGGATTCTTGGGGCAGAAGGCCAAGTGCCTCTGTGCACCACCTCCCGAGGCCTTGGCCTCGGCCTGCACACGTCCCTCCCTGATCCGGCTACACCCTCTCCTCAGCCACCTCACTGTCACTGGAGCAGCCCCCCCACCAGGGAGTCTCCTGACCCCTCCCTCCCCTCCTGGGCCATCTCCCAACTTGCAGCCACCTCTGCCTGTCCCTAGTCTGTGCTCCTAGCACCCAGCAGGTGCCCAGCAACTGTCCTGGGGAATTAAGGAACTAAGGCAGAGCAGGTCTGAGATGAGGGGCAGTGTCTGGGCGGAGGTCAGGTCCTGCCTATCCAAGCATGAGTTTCCATAGCAACGACCTGCCCCACCCCCACCGCAGTGGAGGGTAGCCCTTTCCCCCACCTGGCTTGGCTTCTCTGCCCCCACCTTTCGCATGCCTGCCTCCTCTGTCACCAGTGGTAATCCTGTGTGGTTTTTACTCCACTGCCCATGAATAGAAGAGTTAGAGGAGGGCAGGAGTGAGCCCTTCCCAGGGCTGTATGCCCCTCCCCTCCAGCGTGGAGCAGCTCCCCTTCCCCCTGGAATCGGGCCAGCTGTGCCACCCACTCTTGTCAGCAGCCACCTTCCCAGAGGCCCCCCGACTTGCTTGTGACAGCCTCCTCAGCCTGGCTGTGGCTGCCCTGTGGCTGGCATGGGGAACACAGGCCTACCCCGTGTGGCTCAATGAACCCTCCTCTCTCCCTACACACAGTCGCCCCGTCCTGATGTTTTGTCTCCCTTCCGCCAGGCACCTCCCAGAATCCCTCCCACACTCACAGTTCCAAAATCAGCCAGCAAGACCTGTCAGCTCTCTGTCCTAAAAGCCTCTGGGATCTACCCCCACCCTGCCACACACTGTCCCTGTCAGCAGCTGCTGCCTCCCTGGCACCTTCCCCCAGTGCTCTGTGCAGCGACAGCCAGGGAACATTTTTCAAGATGGTTCTGGATGCATCGTTGCTCTGCTGTGCAGTTGGACTCTTCACTGGGGTATCCAAGGCCCCTCTTCATGGGACCTGACCCCCCAGAGCTCTGCAGGTTTCCCCATGCACACTGGGCTGTCTCCTGCCCCTGGCTTTGCACGTGCTGTGCCTGGCCCCAGGGATGTCTGCTTCCCACAAGGGAGCTCCAGGGGACATCTCCGGCCCAACCCCGGCACCTCTTCCTCTGTGAGCCCACGCCTCCTCGACCTTAGTGAGTGTCCCGTGCATTGTCCCTCTTTGCTCTCCGATGGAGTCCAGACGTGGCCTGATCCAGTGGAACCTCAAAACACACCCCCCGACGCGAGGAGGCCAGCCTTTGGTCTCTCGTATCAGCCAGTCGCCGGCTGTGGGGTGGTAGGGTTTGGAGCTTCCCAGGGGAGGTGGCTGTTACCATCCGAGGGCAGCCCGCAGGAAGGGCAGCCCACAGGAAGCGCAGCCCTGAGCCGCAGCGGTCACCCCCACAGTGGGGGGTGGCGGGTGCACTGTCTGCTTTCAGGGGTCTGGCAGGGCCCTGGCAGCATCCACGCACCCCTGTGGAGTGGGTGCTCTGGCAGGTTTCTGAGTGAATGAGGCACATGTGGACACTCGGTTCATCATGAAGCCCAGACATCCACCCCTCGGAGAAGCACTTCTGAGTCCCACCTGCTCACTGAGAGTCCCTTTTGTGCCTAGCAGGGCAGATGGGAGCATAAGCCCGCGTTCTCATTTAGTCCTCACGGCAGCCACTCTACAGACAGGAAGACAGGCTCAGAGCGGGGACCTGAGTGCATGAAGGTCGTGCAGGCGGAAGAGAGGGGATTCAAACCCACATCCAATGAACTCCCTATCTGGTTCCTTTCCCCACTGTGTGAATGGCCCCAGGGCAAAGCCCATCTTGCCCATCATAAGAGACTGGAGAGTTCAAGGTCATCTCTGTGCCCCACAACAGAGCTCAGCTAAACTCAGGGTCCCCAAGGGCCACATCTGGCATTTGCAAAAGTTGGGAGGCCCATGCATATGTTTTGCATACCATTTGCATAATGGTGGCATCTGGTTTGCATGTGTCCACATGGAGGGTCCATCAGCACTGCACAATTTTTAAGTGCCTTCTAAGCAACTCCCAATGGCAGTCCATCTTGGCTTTACAGAGTCTAGGGTCCATGATTCCTGGACTGTCTCCCAGGCGTTCACCTTGGGGCTGCACATCTACACACCCCAGGCACCTGGAGAAGCCATGCTTCTGCCCTGTTGGAAGGGATCACTCCCAACCCCTGCTCCCAGAAACGCATGTGGATTTGACAGTAACGTTTTCTGAACAGTGGGGGTGTAATCAAAATGCCGGCTGGGCTTTGAGCATGCTGATGTTTATGTTGAGGAGAGAGTGAGCCGGGCAAAGAGCCTCACTGCCCAGAACTTTCCAAGGTGGCCCCGTGTGCAGGGAGCTGGACTGCGCAGGCTCAGAAGAAAGGAAATAGGGTGGGAGTGGGGGGCAGGGACAAAGGGCTGGTGAGGCCTGGGGACCGTATCCTGGGTCGGGTGCCACCGCCAGCTGACTCTGGGGAAGTTTCCCCCGGGGCAGGGGGCTCATCTGTGGTGGGAGAGACTTGTGCCAGAAAGCCGGCAGGGTCAGCGCTGTCTACTTCTCTCTTTTAGGGGAACTACATTCCGTAAAACTCTGTGGGGCTTTTACTGGTCTCATGTGGTGGGCCTCCACAAAAAGCAGAGAACATCCTGGGCGAGGTGGAAGGAGCCTGGAGAGGGGACAGGAACCTGGGAGTCTGAGGAATCCATGGAGGCCTGCAAGGGCTCTGCCAGCCGAGCAGGGCACTGCCTCTCTGCCCCCAGCAGCCCCTGGAGGAAGGAGGGGCGGTGCAGTGTCTAGCAGAGGCCCCTACTCAGGCCCCCCACCATGCCACTGACTGAGGGCCCTGAACGCAAGCCATTACATTCCCTGTCCAGGGTCATCTCATTGTCCTGACGGCATCCTCTGTTCTTCTTGAAGAGAGAGGTGGCACATCTGTCACCAGGGGCCCATGGGGGTTGGGAAAGCATGCCTCTGCGTATGTGCATAGGGGTTGGAGTGGGGTGGACCGAGTGTGCTGGATGTGGCCGTGCATGTGTGTCCCCAGGACTGGAAAGCATGACCCTGTGTGTGGCCCCTCAGCCCACCTCCACCCAGGTGTGGAAAGTCCAGTCTGAGTGTGTGTGTGGGGAGGGGGGGCACGACTGGCTGCTGCCCTCCCCTGCCTCTGGCCTGCATAGGTTTTCTGTCTGGCAGATGCAAAGTGGCCTCATCGTCTGCGGGGGAGACCCCAGCCTCTGGCTCAATCCAGCCAAGACCCTGAGCATCTCCCCCACGACGTCCTCCGCCCCCACCAGAAAGGGGCCCGGTGATGGCTCCTGAAACTGTTCTAATTAAAGAGGGAACGTGGTGTTTGATGTCAGTCACCTGGGAGACGGGGGAAGCAGATCCGACTGTCCTCCCAGCCCCTTGTTACATGGACTTTTCCATGTTCAGACAGGATCTAGCCTCCTTCCTGTGAGTCGTGGGCCCCACATCCGGGCTGGGGAAAGGAGTGAGAGGAAGGGGCGGACCCCTCGGAAAGGGATCCTGGTTTCTGGGACGGGGAGGGGGCTTCCTCCAGAGCTGGCAGGGCAGTGTGCTGCCCAGCCGTCAGAACCCAGCCTGGGCTGAGGGGCAGGGCTCTGCTCACCGCCCTCTCAGGCGCCTCTCCCTTTCCAAGAAGCGGAAATTCAGCAGCGATCGGATCAAGAGCATGTCTGGGACACTGTTTTCCCTGCCCTCAGCAAAATGACTTGTGACAGCCTGTTAAAGGCTGGAGATCATGCTAGCACCCTTGGCGGACGTGTGGCAGAGGATGGAAGACTGTCCTAGATGGGCACCATTCGGCTGCCGTGTTGGAAGCCCATTTGAGCCAGTTCGAGTACAATGGGTTGTTGGGAGCAGGCAGGGGGAGTCAGGAGATGGCCACTCCCTGCGCTCCTCTGAGTGCTGGAGCCTCTCGACTCCACCCCACTCTCCGGGCAGTTCTCTCCCTTGGCTCCCGCACCCCGCCCGCAGCACTGTGGCTGCAGTGTGCTGTGATGTGTCCTCTCACCACCCCTCTGGGCCCCTGCAGCGGGTCGAATAGTGTCTGTTCCCCAAAACGTACGTCCACCTAGAACCTTACAGTGTGACCTTATGTGGGAACAGCATCTTTGCAGTGCGATTACTTCAGATGAGGTCATACCGGATTAGCCTGGGCCCTAAATTCAATGACTGGTGTCCTTAGAAGAAGAGAGGAGACAGAGAAAAGGGCAGGTGGAGAAGGCCACGTGGAGACGCAGGGAGGAGCACATGTGAAGACAGATGTGGACACTGGCATGATGCAGCTACAAGCCAAAGGATGCCAGTGATGGCCAGGAGCCCCTGGAAGCTGGATGAGGAAAGGCAGGACCCTTCCCTAGAATCTCTGCAAGGAGTCGGGCCCTGCGCACACCTTGATTTCAGGTTTCTAGTCTCTAGGAGTGGGGGAGAATACATTTGTGTTGGTTTAAGCCACGGAGTTTGTGGTAATTGGTCGTGGCAGCCCTAGGAAGCTGACAGAGTGCCCCTTGACACTGGATCCCCTCAGCCTCTGTGTCCCCATTTCCAAGCCCAGGAGGCGGACCCGTGAGCCGCTGAGGCCAGGAGAGGACAGAGGCGTGGATGTGGGCTGTAGAATGGCCCCATTCTGGCGCCTGTGGTAGCATTGCTTTCCCCGGAGGGTGTGGAATTCATCTGGAAGTCCGCAGGGTGCGAGGTCTCTCCAGGTGTGCTTCAGAGTCCCTTGCCTTCTGCACACCTACCAGCTACTTGGGTGAAGACACAGAAGGCTGTGGTCACCTGTGAGGATGAGACAAAGCCAGGAAGCAGGGCCACTCTGTTGGACCCTGAATCGGGATTCAGAACGCTCTTTGCAGGTTGGAATGTCACAACAAGATGATGTTGCCTAAAACCGCCGACGCTTGGGTTCCCAGAGGCAGTTTCACAAGGGAAATGCAGAGGAAGCCTGGTTTAACAGCAGCTCTTTGTGAGAAACACCTAAAGCGTTTCTTTGGCCAGACTCAATAACCAGCCGTGCTGTGGTCCAGCTAGCTAAGAGCTTAGCTGCACACAAAGCAGCAGAGTGCCCTTGGCTGGGCTGGCAAGGTGAGAGGCGACTGGGGCTCAGGGCGGCCCGAACCTAAGAGACAGAGATAACACGGGACCCCGGCCCCAGGAAACCAGAGGGACAGCCTAGCCACCAGACCGGTTGCAGAGGCAGGGCAAGGAGGAATTAAGATGCCCAGGGAGGGGATAACCGAGTTACCAGATCTCCTGGGCACCTTCGGACAATGTCAGGTACACGGAGGCAAAGTTAGTCAACGGGGACGGTCTGGGCCCAATTACAAGTAGGTGACTGCCGAGGTGTTGCTGGCGCGCCTCATACCATCTTCTCAGCTTCGGAGCCCTGGACCGCGGTCCCCAGACGCACACCGGCTTTTAAGACCAGTGTGTCGGGACGGTGGGTGGGCGGTTCCTGTATAGCCCCGCGCCCAGGCTGGCCCCAGGGGGTTGACCGGGCTGCTCCGCGGTGCACGCTGGATGCTGGCCCGGCGGTGGATGGGTGTGTTTGGGGAGTCTCCCAGGGCGCGACAGCCCGCGCCCCCACCACCCAGGAGCTGCTCCCTTCTTAACCTCTTGCTTTCGGGCGGCCCCTCGCGCGTCAGCTCGGAGCCGGGGCGGGGGGCTGGCGGCGGAGAGGGGGCCGGCGGAGGAGAGCGACGCGGCCCCAAGTTTATGCTAATCCGCGCAGAGCCCGCCTCCCGCCTCCCCTCCGCGGCCCTAGCCGCGAGCAGCGCCGGCCACTCCGCGGGACACAGCCTCTGCGAAGCGCCAGGCGGCGGGGCCAGCAAACTCCGGGAGCCGCCAGCAGCGGCGGGACCCCGGCAGCGAGCGGCGGGCGGACACCGGCCGGGGCCCCGCGCGGGCCAGGTGGCGACCCGGGGACGGCGATGGGCCGCCGCCGCCTGCCGGTCTGGCTGTGCGCCGTCGCGGCGCTGCTCTCGGGGGCGCAGGCCAAGGGCACCCCGTTCCTCGCGCGGCCCGCGCCGCCTGGTGCATCCCGCTACAGCCTATACACGACGGGATGGCGCCCGCGACTGCGCCCGGGGCCGCACAAGTAAGCGCGGGCTGCGCGGTGGGCGGGAAGTGAGAGGGATGGGCCCCGCGCCGCAGCTCCCACCTGCCTCGACCGCGCGCGGGGGAGGCAGGGTGCTGGCCACCGAGGCCTCGGCGCGGAGGGGGCGGCTCCCGGGGGCCAAGCCTCTGCCGGCCGGGCGCCCCACGCCTCGGGAGGCTGCGGGACTGGAGAAGAAAAATAAGCTGAGGGGGCCTGGCGCGGCGGCGGGGATCCTGGCAGTGCCCGCGGAAACCTTTCCAGCGAAGTAACATTTTCCAGCTGCGCTGTGTGCAAACCCCGGGCGCAGCAGACCAGGTGGAGGGAGGAGGGAGGGTGGTCCGCACACGAGCACGCGGGGCTCTCCCACACACGGTTCCCCGGCCTCCCATCGCTCCGCTGCCCCACCAGGTAGGAGATGGAACCCTGAGCCCAGCGGCCCTCCCTCTCCCTGGGTGAGCCTGGCCCCAGCAACTCCTTGGTAGCCCCAACGTGGCTGAGTCACAGAGCTGCTGGGAATCCTGGGCCCTGGGTTCATGTTGTGGCTCCAGAACCCACAGCAGTCCACAGGTGGCTGGCTTATGCCAGGCAACCGCCACCCCAACCCCTGTGGACTGCCTCAGCTTCTGGTCTTTAGTAGGCAGTGGCTTGCCAGCTGGCCTCCACCAGGTGAGACAGGGGCTCTGCCTGGGGTGTTAGCTGAGTTTGAACTCTGGCTGCATTTGAGAGGTTCTGTAGGAAGAGTGTGTCTGGCCCATAGTTGACACTTAGTGGGCCTGGGCATGGCTGAGCAGGCTTCCTGGAGGAGGCAGTGGAAGGAGTGATCTGAGAATGAGGAAGCAGGAACAGAGGCAGGGGTCAGAAAGCTACAAGGTGGGGTTCAATTCCCCAGGGGTCATTCAGGGGAGAAGAGAGAAGTGTGGTCTCAGAGGCACTGAGGCACTAAATCAAGACCTCAGAAGCCTCGGGAACGCTGAGATGAGTTGAGCACGGGTGACGGAGTCGGGAAGGGTGAGGAATGCCGCAAGGCTCTTGGTGGGGAATCCAGGGTGAGCTTCCCCTCCAGGCAGGGAGGGCAGAGGTCAGACCAAGGAAGGGAAGCTGCACCAGGCTCCTGGTTCAGTATGGGCTTAGCCCAGTGACCACTGGCGGAGGCTGGGATCAGAGAGACCAGTGGCAGGGCTGGACCCCAGGCAGAGGCCCTGGCTCCCAGCCCGGAGGAGAAGTATAGAGGAAAGGTGGGTGGTTGCATCTCCTACTGAGGCCTGCAGATGGAGGTGGGGAGGGGCGTGTGGGAGCTCCCGTGGGCCCATCCCAGGCCAGATACTCCAAGGATGCCATTCTTCCCTGCAGGGCTCTCTGCGCCTACGTGGTGCACAGGAATGTGACCTGTGTCCTACAGGAGGGAGCAGAAAGCTACATCAAGGCTGAGTACCGGCAGTGTGGATGGGGGCCCAAGTGCCCCGGGACAGTCACGTGAGTGCACCCCCATCCCACCCATTCAGGATCCCTAGGCACACCCCCCAGGCCTGCCCTCAGCTGAGAGCAGCAGCCAGCTCTCCAAGAGCTGTAACTCCTTGGACTCTAAGGGAGGCGACTCCAGCCCCCACGCTGGTGGGAAGGAGGGACCCAGGGAGGAGTCAGGGGCAGGCTCGGGTCAGAGCCCCGCCTGCAGGGGGACCAGGGGAGGGTTTCTAGGGCAGAGGCAGCACCAAGCAAGGAAGAAGCCATGGCAAGGGGTGTGGGGGACAGGGGAGAACAGAGGGCCACACTGGCAGTGGTTGACGCCAAAGGGACCCTGCACAGACTCAAGCAGGGCTGTGGTGACCATGGAGACGGCAGGCCAGGGTGAGGGGTGGGAGCCGGCCAGTGGACTCTGGCTGGACAGACGGGGCTGAGAGAAGATGAGTGGTGTCTGTCGCACACAGGCCGGGGGCACAGCTCTGTGCTTGGAGAGGTTCAGACGCAGGTCTGAAAACAAACCTGTTTGCACGGGACCCCTGGGCACATGCCCAGGCCTGCCTTCAGTAGGTGCACAGGTACATGCCGAACAGGTGAGGGAGTGGCCCCTGGTCTGCCTTCCCCCCTTGGCCCTTCGCCTCTGTGCTCAAAGTCCAAGGTGCCCTCTCACCAGCCTCTGTGACCAGAGCTGTTTCCAGAGTAGGCTAGGGAGCAGTGACAAGGACTAAGGGAAGCTGGTAGGAACCGAGAGTGCCCCCATCCCAGGCAATGAGAGGGGCTGCTTGTCCCAGCTATGGGGCAGTACCCCTAACCCACCCACGGGGAAGGGGCTAGGGCTTTGTCAGAATTCTTCAAGGTACCACCAAAGCCAGAGTGAGATTTCTGGTGGCAGTATGAGCTCAAGGGGGTCCAGGTGGTCCTGCGGGCCTTCGGGCTGAATTCCTGCTTGCCTTCTGCCCTGACCCATCTCTGAGCCGTGGCTAGGTCTGCTCCCACCCCATGGCCCTGTCACCTTAAGCACAGAAAAAGGAGACTCTTGGGGGTGTTGTAGAGGTGGGAAGACATCTAGACCGTATCCACACGTCTGAGAATGGCCCTGAACACCAGCCGGGGGCACGGTCACCTGCCAGCAGGCAGGCACCTCAGCTCTCGGATACAGAGCTCTGCCCTCTCCCCACCCCTGGCCCAGGTACCGCACACTGCTCAGACCCAAATATAAGATTGGCTACAAGATGGTGACGGAGCTGTCCTGGCGCTGCTGCCCTGGGCTCAGTGGGGAAGGCTGCCCTGAACACCTCACAGACCATGGGGCCACCCCACCCCAGCCAGAGCCGGAGCCTCAGATTCCCTCCGGGCAGCTGGGCCCAGGCCCCAGGCCCCCTCCTTCCAGCAGAGCGGTGCTCAGCCCTTACGGTGAGTCTGTCCATGGAGACCCCACCAACGTGGTTGGGTTTTGGGGGAAGGTGGGAAGGCCACTGACCCAGGCCAGCAGAGCTTGGGCAGGGTTAGGGAGGGTGCATCCCATGCTGGGCAAAAGGGTGAGTCCCCAGGCCCTACCCAGAGCTGACGGAACTATGCCCAGCAAGGCTGGCTTAGAACAGAAAATCTCTCGAGTGGCTTGACAACAGAACATGGTGAGCGAGCCAGGCCAGTGACACCCCTGGGGTTCTCTCCTCCTCTTTCCCAGGAAGGAAAGGCCCAGGGTTGTTTGGTGAGCGGCTGGAACGCCTGGAGGGTGAGGTCCAGCGCCTGGCACAAGCATATGGTACTCTCAGTGGCCTGGTTGCCAGCCACGAGGACCCCAATAGGATGGCTGGTGGCCCCAGAGCTCCTGTTACCCCTGTGGGCTTTGGAGTCATCCCCGAGGGGTTTGTGAACCCTGGAGACAGAACTGGAGGGCCATTCACACCTCCCCTGGACGAGATCTTGAGCAAGGTGACAGAGGTGAGCAACACGCTACGGACCAAGGTGCAGTTGCTGGACGAGGTGCACGGGATGGCCCTCGGCCACGAGGCCCACCTGCAGCAGCTGCGGGAGGCCCCCCCCTCTCCGCTGACCTCCCTGGCCCTGCTGAACGACTACGTGGACCAGCGGCTGCACCGACTCTGGGGGAGTCTGCTGGAGGGCTTCGAGCAGAAGCTGCAGGGCGTCCAGGATGCGTGCCACTTGCGGGTGCAGGAGGCACAGCAGCAGTGTGAGGAAGGCCAGGCGGCCAGCCGGAGGCTGCACCAGAGCCTGGATGGCCGGGAGCTGGCCCTGCGCCGGCAGCTTTCACAGCTGGGGACACAGCTGCAGGGCCTGAGTGTGGCTGGCAGGGGCAGCTGCTGCAGCCAGCTAGCGTTGATCGGTGCCCGCATAGACGGCCTCGAGAGGAGCCTGCAGGCCGTCACTGAGGCTCAAAGGGGCCGTGGACCCACCACCAGGGATGAGCTCACTCGTCTCTCTGCTGCCATGCTGCAGGGGGGTGTGGATGGATTTCTTGAGGGGCTGGAGACCCTCAATGGGACGGAGAGTGGAGGGAGGGGCTGCTGTCTGGGGATGAAGGAAGGGGGTTGGAGTGCGAGCGGCTTCAGGACCACGCTGGAAGAGCGCGTGCAGAGCCTGGAGGAGCGCCTGCTGACGCTGACCGGGGAGCTGAGCCACGACAGCGCCCCACCAGGCAGGTCAGCACGGCCCCTGGTGCAGACGGAGCTGGCCGTGCTGGAGCAACGGCTGGTCTCGCTGGAGACCTCGTGCACCCCCAGCAGCACCTCGGCTGTCCTAAAGAACCTTGTGGCAGAGGTGAGGGCCTGGCAGAGCCAGACTGAGGCCCTTCTGCACCAGGTGGCCAGCCACACGGCCTTGCTCCAGCAGCTCAATGGCACCGTGGCTGAGGTCCAGGGGCAGCTGGCAGAAGCAACGGGCAGCTCACTCCAGGGTGAGATTACCCTGCTCAAGGTCAACCTGAACTCCGTAAGCAAGTCACTTACAGGCCTCAGCGACTCCGTCAGCCAGTACTCTGATGCCTTCTTGGCCACCAACATGTCCCTGGATGAGCGGGAACGCAAGGTGGAGGCTGAGGTCCATGCCATCCAGGAGCAGGTCAGCAGCCAAGGCTCACGGCTTCGAGCTGGCCACCGGCAGGTCCTGAGCTTGCGGGGGGAGCTGGAGCAACTCAAGGCCGGTGTGGCCGATGTGGCTGGCGGGCTGAGCCGCTGCCAGGACACAGCCCAGAAACTCCAGCATGCGGTGGGCCACTTTGACCAGAGAGTGGCACGAGTGGAGGGTGTGTGTGGGAAGCTGGGCCTGATGGCTGCAGACCTGGACAGCTCGCCCACAGAGTCACTCAGGCCCAGGGAAGGCCTATGGGGCCATGTGGACCAGCTGAACCGCACGCTGGCCCAGCACGCACAGGACATCGCCCGTCTCCAGGATGACCTGCTAGACTGCCGGGCCCAACTGGCCGAGCAGGCACGGTCCAGGCAGGCCAACTAGGTGGGCTGGACAGGACTCGACCCCCAGATCCCACCAATCCTGGGGACATCACCCCAGAGCCCAGACCACGCCTCCCAGCCTCTGGCCAGCACAGATGCCACTTCAGAGGCCACTGAAGGCACTGTCTTGGTCCAGCTCCACGTGACTGTCTGACATTAATACCCATATGCTCAGTGCTGCACCAGCTGGACAGTTCAGGATAGCGGTCAGGGTGGGTATGACATGCCTGAAGGCCAGGGTGGACCCAAGAGACCTCACAGTCCCGTTTACCAATTGCTTTCCTGCAGACACACAACTCGGTGCCTATGCAGACTGCAGGTCCATTCTCAGATGGTGGCCTGTCCACAACTCCCTCTGCCTACAGGCAATAGGCAGGCTCCGTGGAGGCTTCTGGTCCTTTGTCCCCTCAGCTTTTCTCCCCAGCCATCTGGGCTCAGTGTCTGCAGGAAGGTGCTGCCACTGGCACTGTCCTCACACATGGCAGCTTCACAGATGCTATTTCTGAACCAAGGACCAGAGGTTTCCACCACCCCAAAGGCCCTCAGGATGGCACAGAAACACAGGTCAGCCAAGAGTTCTCTTTATTCTTTTTGGTCCTCCCCCAAGGTGAGGGCTTAGGCAGCTGTAGATTCCCAGAGGAGGGCATTGGGTCCAGGCAATCTGGAGAACCCCCCAACCCCCACCCCACCGCCAATGTATGCTTTTCCTTCTCTTCCCCAAAGATGTTTTCCGGGCACTCCGGTCCCCACAGAGTCCTCTCCTCCCCACGTTGGGGAAGATCTTTAGGCCTCACGGTCTGAATGAGGTCAGGCCCTGGGCCAGAGGCCATGGCTGGAAGGAGAGGGCTCCAGGCCCAGTTTCAAACATCCTTGTAAACTGGGTGACTGTGGAGTCATGAGAAACGCAGGTAGGACACTACCAAGGGACAGTCTGCAGATGCAGGTGTTCATCTGGCCTGTGCAGTCCCAGAGACCCTGATGCCCATGTCTGCCGGGGCTCCTGGCCTCCGTCTCCCCACGGCAGCATGGGCCCTGCCCTGCTGTAGCCCTGCCTTCTCATGTCTCCACATCTGGTATCCTGCCCTCCACTGTGTTGCTATTGGGGGAGGGCAGGCCTGGATTAAAGCTTTTAGCCTCTCCAAAAGTACTTTCTTCCCCAAAGGGTATCTGCTCTCTACAGTGGTGCTATTGGGGGAGGGGAGGCTGCCGTGGGGTGTCAGCCCTGCTTCCTGCAGCTCCGCGGCAGGAGCTGGCTCAGCAGCTGTGTGGACACTGAACTGACCAGCAAAGGCTAGGGGAGGGCGGCACGCCAATCCCCACCTGTCTGGCAGAGTTTGGGGCTGCATCCTCGGGGCATGTGCTGAGGCGTCTGGCTCAAGAGCTGTGGGAAGGGGCCAGAGCTATGTAAGGGTCTGGCCACAGAGGGCATGGACGGTCCAGGCTCCCCAAAGGGGTGGAGGGAGCATCGTGTTCTTCTCAGATGCTAATCTGCTCACTCCGCCACCAGCCTTCCCCAAGCCTGCAGCTCTCAAGCCCCAGTGGGGCCTCCCTCTTCTCTCTGTCCTGTCAGGAGTTGAAGTGAAGTCCCACAGTGATAGGGACAGAGACGTCAAGGCGTCAAGGCACGGAGAACACTGCAAGGGCCCAGGTGACAATCATTTAATGGCCACAGGCCAGGGCCACACTGAGGCCTGGAGCAGCTCCCCCAGCCCCTGCAGCTCAGCTGGCAGAGGTGACAGGGCAGGGAGGACAGAGGCTGTCAGCCAGCCCTCAGCCCCCCTCCTCCCTGTCGGGCTGGTCCCATAGCACCCAGCTGCTGACCCCCTGTGCCCTGGGACGCCCAGTCAGTTCTGGGCCAGGCCAGGCCAGGGAGGAGGGGGCAGCCGGGGCAGGTTCAGGCCAGGGCATCAAGGTCCACAGCAGTCAGTGGCTCCCGCCAGTAGCAGAAGTTGCTGTACTCCGGGTTGGCCAGATCTATGCTGGGGCCACGGGCCACGGGCGGAAAGAGGAGCTCAACCACCTCGCCGAGCCGCTCATACCTATGAACAGGACAGGGCCCGTACTGAGAGCCTGAGCCGCCACTGGGCCACAGCCTCAGTCACATCGGCAGAGACTGCGGTGCTGGGAGCCGTGGGCGAGGAACAGTCCCCGGTGGGGCAGTGGAATGGGGGCCCAAGGGGGGCTGGGGCATGGGGGGTGTGTGGCAGGGTGTGGCCTCACGTGGATTTGTGGTTCTTCATGGGCTCCCGGATGAGCTCTCCCCGGGGGTTGACTGTGAAGATTCGAGATTCTGGGAGGCCCACCCGCCGGTAGGCAGTGACATCCTGTGGGAGACAGGGAGGCTGGTGGGCTGCACGGCAGGGAGCAGTGGTGCCTCAGCCCTCAGGGAGGAGACACTCACGTTGGGCCTGTTCCCGAAGGCGGCATAGAAGGGCTGTCCCTGGGGCAGGAACAGCTGCTGGATGTCGCTCAGGCAGGCGATCTTGAACACCTCTGGCTTCTTCTCAATTACCTCCCTGGGGAGCCAGGGCCACGGTCAGGGAAGGCCGCCCAGGAGGGGGAGCCAGCAGGGCAGCAGGGCCAGGGGACACAGGCCTCGTGCTGGGCTGGCTCTGGGCTGGCTCTGGGCCCGCACTCCCCCCAGGGGTGGGGGCTCGTATCGTGTAGGGGGGTTACCTGTGCAGGGCGGAGAAGAGGCTGCTGGGAGACAGCAGGATGGGGCCCTTGGGGAGGCCGCAGCCCCGCTCGCTCACCCACTGCAGGTACCCCTTGGTGAGGTCTGCCATGCCAATGGCCCTTGCTGAGCAGTACAGGAACTTGTATCCGTTTCTGGGGGTGGGGACAGGTGGCACAGAGCCATGAGGGACCAGCCATCAGCCATTCTGTCCCCCTGGCTTCAGCCAGCTTAGCCCAAGCCTGGTGCCCTGGCCTCCAAACCCAGAAGCCTTTGCAGGGAGGGGACGTAGGGAGAACTGCTGGGCCAGGCTGGAGAGAGGCAGCCTCAGTAGAAGGAGCATGGACAGACTCCCGAGGCCAAGATGGACCGAGGTGGATGAGGGTCTGAGCAAGTCTGCAGACTTCCTCTGTCGCCTGAAGGTCAGCAGTCAGACCCTGATCCCAGACCACAGGCAGAGGCCCAGTAGGCGGGTCTCCTCTCCTGGACATGGCCTGGTTGCTTCCCTTGCGGGCCCCACTGGTCCCCAAGCCTGGCTTCCCAGGGCCAAGGCTATGTCAACCTCAGGTGTCCTGGTACCAACCCACTCCACCCCACCCCGGGGCCCTGCCCAGCCCCAGCCCTGGCACTCACAAGTGGATTCTGTGATAGAGGCTCGTGATGCCCTGGTGTGTCCAGTCTTTCCCCAGCTGGGGCAGGATGTGGCCCAGAGCATCGGACCTGGATCCCAGGGGAGTAGTCACTCCAGGGCGGCTGCATGTGGCCCTCGAATTCCACACACAGGCCCCCCTCTCCCAGGCCTCGCTCCCAGCCCTCACTCCCAGCCCCAGCAAGGTGCCCTGGGAGGGCCTCTCCCCTGTCCCTTGTCCCCTGTCCCCCAGCACAGAGGGAGGCCAGTTTCCAGGCCTCCCCTCCCCCACCAACCAGGCCTCACTTGGTGATGGTGCCATCGATGTCCGAGATGACCACCTTGTCATCCCACCTCCACAGGTAGATGGTGGCCCTGCAGCGGCAGGTGCCCTGGTACTGGGTTGTCACGCTGAAGACCACCTCGTTGGCACCTTCTTGCAGGTTCAGCTGCCGCTGGGGCCAGGCAGAGATGGGGAGCTGTGATCCACCGCAGCCCGGCACTGTCCGCCCCCTGCCGCCCCACACCGTGGCCTTCAGCCCCCAGCTAGGCCCCTCACTCTCCTCTCCCTCCTGACTCAGAGGACCTGACAGAACCCATCAGAGACAGCCACACACAGACACACCCACATGGGCAAAGGGTGTCCACGAGGAGGAAGGGGTGCTGCGGGGCCCGCACCATGCCGGGGGGCTGGGGGACAAGGCCTGGCCTGTGGCTCCTACTGACGTTTCTCAGATCAGCCCTGAGAATGGCATTGCCCTAGGCGGGGAGACACCCCACCACATGGCCGGGGCCCTGTGGGGGCCATCACAGGGGCTGTGGTACCTGTCTCCTGCTGAGAGAGACCCTGGCCCTGTCCTTGGTCCATAGAGACGGATGAGGGCAGCGCTCGGCCACAGCGGGGGTGAGCCCCAGGGTACCACACAGGTGGTAGTTGTTTGGCACCCGGCTGGCCAGGTCCCCCAGGCACCTCCCTGACCACACTCGGGGTCACACTCAGGGAGAAAGAATTCTGACAGGGGCCACCAGTTACTAAGGGCGAAGATGTGACTTGGGGCCAGTCTGAAGGCCCGTCATCCATGCTGGATTCCTTTCGTGTGGCTTCCCAGGGCAGGCCCGGGGCCCGCCAACCCACTGCAGGTTGGTATTTCAGGCACAGAGAGGGCTTTTCCAGTGAGAGCACTGGAGAGAAAGAAATGGACTGGCATGTACAGAAGTGAGCCCCCTGCCCCTGGAGGTATTCAAGCAGGAGCTGTTACGGAGGTGGCCAAAGGGGATGGATCCTGGGCTTTGGTGAATGCGTGGCTCTGTGGGGCCATTCCTTTGCCAGGCCCTGTAGGGCTCCAGGACAGAGTTATCACTGCGCACCCCCGACCCTCGTCTGCACACCAACACATCTGCGCACACACTTACAATCTGGTCGGAGGAGAGGCGGAGGGACTTCTTGTAGGCAGGAGGGTAGGATGGAGGCAAGGGTGGCAGGGAGGGAGCCTCGAGGATCACGGGGCTGTCTGGGGCATCGTCCTCACTGCTCAGGACATCCGTCTTCTCCCTGCGGGCAGCCCAGCTCTCAGGAGCCCTCCCCCAGTGAAAGGCCCCGCACTTCCAGCAGACACCCCTCATCCCAGGCCACACGGAGCCTGGGTCTGTCCCTGCCCCTCCAGAGACTATCCCGGGGGAATCAGAAACCCCTCCCTCTAGGTACCACCCTCCAGGTAGTAGCAGGGAAGGATTTGGACTAGCAGTCTACACCCAGAAAGGGGATGGCAGAGCCAGAGCTGAGGGCCCGGGCTCTCAGCCCTTGGCGCCTCTCCATGGCCAGGATGCCAGCGCCTGACTTGCTGGTGCTGTAGGACTTTTGGTATACCTCTAAGTCTCAGTTTCCCCATCTGTGAAATGGGGACATTTTTCAGGAAAAAGAATGGGTATAGAAGTGACTAGGCAGTGACCATGAACCATGGCTGGGGCGGGGTGCTGGCTCTGCCCTACCCTCCGAGGGCAGGCCTCCGCGGCTCCCAGCCAAGAGATCAACTCACCCCCTCGGCTCCCTGGCCCCAGTCTTCTCCCTCTGGGCACTTTGCTGTGGGACGAACATTCATCTAGTGAACAGCCAGCTCCTGCCTGGGCCAACCCCACCCTGTGACCATAACCACCCACCTCCTCGGCCGGAAAGTCCCTGCGTCGCCAAGAAAACCACCACCGCCCACCCTTCCTGGGCATCTTCTCCTTCTCCAGCTTGTCCACGGTGCTCTGGGGGGCAGAGAAAGGCCATGACGTTCACCTCCGATTGCCCTCGGGGTCGCCAGGAGCCCAGGGTCTGGGGCCGACCACTGGCAAGGCGCTGCCAACCTCTGGAGGCTGAGGAAGCACGCCCACCTCCTTCCTGGGGCTCCTGTGACTCACACGGGACGCCAAGGCTCACTACTGCCCAGTCCCGCTCCATCCCAGCCCTGACCCCCGACCCCTAGCCCAACCTTGGCCTGACCTCCCAATCTTGTGAGTCTGTGCTGTGGGAGTTTCTCAAGGTCTGGTACTCCCTGCATGATGCCACCAAGTGGTAGCCAGTACTCCCCTCAGCCTCCAAGACCAACACAGGCAACTCCTGAGGTGGGGTTCCCATGAACGACTCCCTCTGTATGTTACCACTACCGCCTGGTGGGGGCAGCATGACCTGGTGAAAAATACTGACCTGATTTGTGCTTCCTACAAACACAGAATGGTGCCCCCAAGTTGGGAGGACATAGGCTTGGAGTGGGTCGGCCAGGGCACCCACTTGAGCTGGGAATAGGCTGGAAGTGTCTCCCAGGGGCCTTGGCGGTGGGTCTGTCCACTCAAGAACAGCCAGGCAGGAGAGGGATCCCCTCCCTTCCCACAGGCTGTGGTCCTAGCTCAGACCCAGAGCCAGCCAGAGGATGGAGCTGGGCATCACCAAAGGGAGGCACCAGCAGTCTGCATCGGGTTAGTGGTGTCCTTTGGGCAACTCTAATCAAGTGGAGAACAACAGACCAGGGCAGGCCCTGGACCGCTTCCAGAAGGGTAGAAGGGGCAGGGGCAGGTCAGCACCTGGTGGAGGTTCTGGGAGGGACTGAAGAAGCTGGTTCCTTCCCACCTCTGAACACCTGTACAGGCTGTTCCTGCCTCCCGATTGCTTAACGGTGAGGGCTTCCTCACCCTTCCAATGTCTGCCCAGTGGGCACTTGCCCAGCGAACCTCCCTGTCGCAGGCTCTCAAAGCACCCCACACCTCTCCTTCCCAGTTCTCAAGGTGCATTTTACATTCTCCTGGCTGAGTCTTTGATTAACTGGCTTTTTTTGAGGGCACGACTGTCCCTGGCACACAGTAGGTGCGCAACACATGTGTGCTGACAAAGAAGAGAGCGCCCAAAGCCGGCCTGGAGAGGTTCGCAGTGTAAGGTGAGGGGTGGCGCCTCCACCTCCCAAGCCTCATCTCCCAGTCTGCAGCCTGCTGTTAAAGGCATGTCCCTGGCGAATGTGTATTCCCCTCTGGTTTGTCCTGAGCTCCTTTGGAGTAAAGTCCCGACCCAGTGGGATTCGACTAAGCCAGGAAACCAGGGGCAGGTGTGGCTTTGTCCACACAGCAAGGAGGAGGCTTCAGGGGACCGCGGTCCCCTCTCCCCGAGTGGGTCTTGCAGCCAGTCAGCCCCAGGCCAGTCGCTGCCCACCCTCCACTTCCTGGCTAAGGGCCTCCCACCCCCAGGCTATGGCCACTTTCCACCGGAGGCCCAGTGGGCTCAAACCATTACCTTGGGCAAGTTCTTCTGGAAAGCTTGCAGGGAGAGGACCATGGGGGCAGCCACAGCCCAGTTGTAGTGCCTGGAGGGACACAGCACGGCGTTGGGGCCACAGGAGTTGCAGCACCATGGAGGGGGAGGGGTGATCCTCCATGGCAGCCAGCAGCCCAGCCCTGGTACTTACTTCTCATTGACTTTCACCACTAGGTTAGGGTCGTCCAGGAGGCCAGGGTTGTGGGCGAGGTCCTGGTAGGAGACTATGTGCTTGTTGAACTTCTCTGGGTACAGGGCAGAGCATGAGGGGGTAGGCCGACACCTCACGTGTGACCCGCCGCCCCACCTCTCCTGGTCCCTCCACGCCCCTACCACTCAGGCCTCCCACGGGGCCCCTCCCTTCCTGTGGTTTTGCACCTGCTGCTCCCCCCTGGGCACTGGCTGTCCTGGATTCACAGGAGAAGTCACAGCTGAGCATCAATCAAGCCTTTGATTCACAGGCCTTGGGAATGCCCACCCTTGCTGGCTGAGCGTGGGCTCCACAGGCAGGGGTGCCTGGCTAGCCTTGTGCCTCTGCTGCCTGCCCAGCCCCAGGCTCAGTGCCAGTCCTTAGCAGGGCTCACAGTCAGACATACCTAGGGAAATGTCCCGGCTGTCGGCCAGCCCGCCGCAGAGGGACAGCGCTATCGCGTCCATCGTGTCCGGGGTGGGTTCTGGCTCCTGTTCAGGACTGGGGTCCCCCAGCATCTTCTGGCTGCTCGGTTCGCTCCACCTCCTGGCTCCCAGCCCACAGTCACTGGAGGGTGGGGGTCGGGGGAGTGGGGAAGGGCCAACAATGACATGAATACAAGGAGGCTGGTAGGAGGGACCTGCCCCCTCCCAGGCCCCTGATAGCCAACCCCTGGCCCGATGGGCCCGACCCCAAGACAGCTGGCCCCTAGAATGCAAGCACCTCTGGGGGAAGTAAAGGGCTGCATTCTCGGAATCCAGGGAGGATAAGTCATCCAGATAGATGTCACTGGGGCCCAGGTGCTGGCTTCTCTTCGAGGAGCCTGAGGACAGAGGGGGGCACACCTGTAGACCTGACAGGCACTCAGCAATGTGGGCAGTCGGCGACCCCTGGACTGTGAGCGCCCTAAAGCACTGCCGTCCGGTAGACTTTCTGCAGTGATGGAAACGCCCTCAGTCTGCACATCCAGCATGGACACACTTCAAATGTGGTGTGATGGAGAAATGGAGTTTGAGAGGCAACTTAATTTTAACTTTCAATAGCTACGAGTCGCTAGTGGCTACCAATTCAGGCAGCGCGATGAGGGCCCAGTGCCTTCCCAGGCACTCAGGAAAAAGCCCAGCTGGGGAACCGGGAACTCCCTCTCCTGCCCTCTCGCTTGCCCCACTCCGGACACACCAGCTGCCTCGGTTCCCAGATGTGAAGTCTCTCTCCTTCCTCACGACCCTGACACATGCCATCCTTCTGTCTAGAATTCTCCTTCCCTGAGCCTTACTTGGCAGGTCATCATTGTTCACGTCTCAGCTCTAATATCACCCACTCACAGAGGCCTCACCTGACCTCACCTTACCTTACCTGTTTCACACATGGTGTGAACAGCCCCCACCCCACCCAGTGTTCTGTCCCGTCACCCCTGTACCCGCTTCCTGGCTATGCATGTGCCATCTGTCTGCCCCACTGGACTGTGAGCCCTGTGAGGTCTGGTGCCAGACACAGTGCCTACCACACAGTAGGTGCTCAGAACATGCCTGATGTCCCAGAGTCCACCCAGGAGGTAGCGTGAGCCCGGGGAAGCACTGGGGGGCATCTAGCCATTACTCACCTTTCCTGCTCGAGACCCCCTCTGGCTGGCCGGTGGGAGCCAGGCCCTCCAGACCGGCCCAGCTCCACGATTTTGAGGCAGGAGAGAGGCCTGCATCCCTGGACCTCTGTGTGTTGGTTTTTTCTCCTTCGGGGGCAAGGAGAGGGGGGCCCGCCAGGGCGGGCACCTCTGTGTCAGGCTGAAGGTCAGCGGTGCTGGGCTCTCCCGGAGGAGGGGAAGCTGCCCTGGTGCTGCCATCAGGAGCCATCGAGGACACAGGCCACTCGGCTTTGGCCACCTTTAGTCAAATAAAAGGGGAAGGTTGGGGGCCAGGCCGATGCAGGGCCTGCCTCCCACACCCCACAAGGCCTTGGAGAAGTGGCCCAAGTCTCAGTCACTGCAGTCCTTCCCTGCAGGGGCCACGGAGCCCCTGAAAGGCAGGGACGGGGGCTGACGCGGAGGAACTCACTTTGGGCAGTCTCCCCCAGGACCACTGCATGTGGGACTCAGCTCGCAGGGAGCTGGGCTCGGGGGTCTTCACCTCCAGCTCCGAGTCACTCTTAGGGGATGTCAGCCCACCTGATGAAAGGCTGCAGGAGACAAGAACTCAGACGCCCCCAAGCCAGCCTGCTGCCCACCCCAGCCTGGGAAAAAATGTTCACAACACATATTTATGCCTGTGTTGGGTCCAGAATGCATAAACATACAAAGAATGTCTACGGATCAACAATAAGAAGGCAGTCCAGTTAAAAAGGGGGGGAGGGGCAAGTTTGTGATGCTTAATGGGTGTAAGGTTTCCATCTGGGGGATGGAAAAGTTCTGGAACTAGACAGGGATTGTGCTTGGTGGTGGCACAGCACTGGGAATGTATTAAACACACTGAATGGGGGGCTTTCACAATGGTTAAAATGGTAAATTTTATGTTATGTGCATTTTACCTCCATTTTTTTTGTCATGGGCAAAAGACTTTAGCACCTTACAAAGGAGATACACAAGTGGCTGGTAAAAACATTAAATGTGTTCTAAGTCATTACTCATTGGAAAACTGTAAATGGAAACCACTCTGAGATCTCGGCCTCGAGGCCCCGCCTGCAGCCCACTGGGACTCTCACCTGGCCTGGGAGGGCCACTCGCCATCGGAGTAGGGGTGGATGTCTGTGGGCTGTGACGAGGACTCCCCCTCCGACTGGATACTGCTGAGGGACCACATTGAAATAAATGTTCACCGCTAGCACAGGGCCCCCTAGACAGGGCATGGGGGCCTGGACATCAGGGGCTTGGGGACGTGAAGCAACTAAAGCCCAGAGAGGTCAAGCCCCTCGCCCAGGGTCACACAGCACCAGTAGAGCAAACAATGCTTGAAACCCGTTGGCATCCTCATCCTCCCACCCTTGGCCCCCACCTGGTCCCCACACACCCTGGGGGCTCCAGCCTTGGCTTTTCCAGCAGGGATGGCTCACTCTCAGCGCCTGCCTCCAGGTCCTCAGAACTAGAATCGTCTGCCACCGTGTCCTCCTTCCGCCTCGCTTTCCTCCTCCGAAGCTTCTTCTTCCTCCCCGTGGAGGCCACGTGCAAGACGATGGGCTCAGGCTCGCTGGCTGTACCCAGCTGGGAGTCCGAGGGGAAGCCCGACAGGCCCCCCCAGGGGATGGGTGACGTGCATAGGCGGGGAGGCACCTGTTCCTGTGGAGAAAACCAGGGGCAGGACGGTGGCACTATGGGGCTGCAGCTTAGGAGGGCCGCTCCCCTCGCCTGGCAGCCTGAGCCCTGCCAGAGTCCCCGGGCCCACTGGGGTCAGCAAACCAAGCCCAGAGGCCAGAGAGAGGCGCCTGCTGCTGGCCTCCGAGCTCCCTCAGAGATAAAGCAGCCTCGGCCCCAGGAACTGCGTGAACCACACTGGGCAGAAATCTGGCCATCAGCCTCTCATCTCTGCCCACACCCACTTCAGTCGACACCTACTTCCCTTTTAAGACTCAGGCGTCACCTCCTCCAGGAAGTTTACCCTGACTATCCTCAGCGTCAGTCCAACCCCCTCTGCTGCCGTGATCAAAGAGTTTCATCACCCGCTGCTGTTTATGTGTCTGACTCTCAGACGAGACTGGGAACCGTCTTGGAAGGCAGGTGTGGCCCCTCACCCGAGTCCACTGCACTGTCTGGTATACAGCAGGAGCTCAGTCAACTGTTTAAATACCTCTGCTGCTTGTGTGGGGCCTGCCTCCCTCCTGCAAACACCCCTCTCTTCACCGCCCCCCGCCCCCCACACACACTTCCACGTTCCAGCTGCACGGAGCTGGCCTCGGATCCAGAACAAGCCTTCTTATGTTTTCCAGCCCAGGCCGCTCAGCACCTCCTCCCCTCCAAGCTGCTGAGGAAGGTCTCCAATCTCACCCTTCAGGGGACCAGCTCAAGTGTCCTCTTCTGAGACACTTTCCCCAACTTTCTCCTGGGAAAAAAAGCCCTTGCCCCTTCCAATGTCCCCCCACCCTGCCAAACTCTACCCAGGTTCCAACAGCATCTCACGAATGCCAGCATCAACCTGTCCCCCTGCATCAGACCCTCGCTGACGGGGTACTCCCAGGGGTGCGGACAGTGACAAAGCCCAAGGTCCTGCCGGAGGGGGCACTAGTGAAGGGGCAGAGGCGGGTACCTACCTCGTCGCTCTCCAGCTCCTGGACAAAGAAGGCCTCCCCGCTGTCCCCCAGCTTCATGTGCAAGTCCACGGGCTCCCCGTTGATCTCGATGTCTACCTGCGATGAGGCGTGACGGGGCAAGGGCTGCGTGACCCCCGCCACCTGCTCTCACAGCCACACTGCAGTCCACTGGGGCACTGGCTGCCCGGGCAGTCCAGGGCACATGGACCCCTGCTGCCCCGTGAGCCCCACATGTGCTGGGACCACCTTCTGCTTGTCCCCACCCCCTGGGCTTTGATGCACGATCGTGTTCGAGGTGGGCTTGTTTGTGCCTTGGTTTCCGTGTTCCCCTCTGTCCCCGTAAGAACCAGGACAAGATTCCTCTCGTTGCTGTTGAGTTCCCAGCCCAGGACTGGGCAGAAACACTTGGTGAGTACGCTGACAGTGATAGGAGTTACTATCTCCTCGGCACTTAGAATCACCTTCTATCTGAACTGTCTTGTTTAATCTTCACAACCTCCCCTTGTAGGAGCTCCTGTTGTTAGCTTCACTTTACAGGTGAGGACACTGAGGCTTGGAGGGGTTAAGTAACTCTCTAGGAAGCAGTCAAATGAGGCTATAAACCCAGAGTCTGAGTTCACAACCCAAGCTCTTAATCGCTCAGCCATACTGCCTCCCACACAGTTACGCTGTCCTGTTTGAATTCTGGAAGTTCATGGCCACCTCAGTGTGTCAAATCTCGTCACACACCAGACCTCAGTGCTAACCGAAAACTCTGTCCTATTCGCCTGAGCTCAGGGACCACAGCGCAGTTTTCCTGGGGGTGGAACTGACCCCTGAGTGTCACCCACAGGCCTGGCCCAGGGATGGTGTCATCGGCTCCTATTCAATCACCAGGCAGATGAAAGCGTGTCCACTTGCACAGGTGAAGCACCTTACCAAGGCCGCACATGTAGGCTCTCGGTAAGCTGGAGCCAGGTCTGACTCCACTACACTGCTTCCAGGGGGAAAATAGGGACCCTCTTGGTCCCAAACCCCAAACCAACCCCAAGCCATCCAAGAAAATACAAAAGAAGGGAGGCCTGTCCAGAAGACACGTCCTCACCCACAGGAGACCTGGGCTTTCTCCGGGGACTGCAGTGGCCACCCTGGCTTCAAAAGCCCACCCAGCAGTGGCCCCTCGGCTGGCTGCCAGCACTCACCACCTTCTCCCGTGACCGCAGGACACCCAGCTTGCCGAAACGCACGTGGAAGGGCGAGCATCGGAAGGAGCCGTCCACCTGCTTCACCACCAGCACATCGATGCAGCCACTGAGCGTGGCCGGGTTCAGGCCCTGGTACAGCTCCTTCACAGTCCCAAACACGGTCCCCGCAAGCTGACCCACGTAGTTCATGGCTGGGGCTGGCAAAGGGAGGCAGGCGGTGCTGGGGCCAAGGCCTGGGCCTCCTCCCTCCGGAAAGAGGCTTTGCAGCCTGACCCCGGGGCTCCCAGACTTACGATGTGTTGCCCTCAGAACACCTTCGAAGACAGGCAGCAGTCAGGACAGAGGCGCCTGTAGACGAGGGTCCTAGCTCCGGCTCACCACTGACCGGCCGGGGGATGCCTGGACGGCTGCCTCCCTGCTCCAGGTGCCCACATCTGTCAAATGAGGGCACAGGGTAAGGCAGTCTGGGGTTCCCTGAGCCTCTAAATGCCGTGAGTAATGAGGGCCGAGGCGCTCAGTGACGGTGTATTTTCTCTTCACGATAACCTACGAGGCTGGTTCAGCAGGTGTCATTATTCCTGTTGACAAACAGGAGTGGCGGAGCAACTGGCCCAGGATCTCCGGGCCAGGAAGGAAGGGAGCCGGGATTTGAGTCCAGGGCCCAGAACGCTGGTGTGAGCCACTAGGAAGGCCCAGCTGTGGGAGCAGGAGGAGGTGGGCACCCCTCCCTGGGGTCAGTGGGGTGGGCAGCCTCATGATATATAAGGCCCTGGCCCCTTCTGGGGAATAGGCAACAGCCCTAAAGACTGGTATCTTCCAAGGAAATGGGGAAGCAGGAGTCTTGATTTGTCCATCTGAGCAATGGGTTCAGCCATCTTGCTGCCTCTTGACCTTAGGAGTTGGAAGGGGCCTTGCTGGTCCATTATGGCTGACTTGTGAGGAACCAGGGATGGGAGGACCCCGGGTTCCCAAGACTCTGCTTAGCTCTACTCCTGGGGTCAGCAGCTTGAGGCAGGGCATCTCTTGTAGCTGTGGGTGGAGAGAGGTCCCAGTTTAAGAATCCAAACTCCAAAGTCCTTCCCAGTTTCCTTTGGAGGGTGGGAAGTCCGTCCACAGCCCACAGCTGACCCCAGGGTCTCTAGGCCATGGTTCTCAGCCCCGACCCCCAGTCCTCAGACCCACATTCAGGCCTTGGGCTGGCCTGAGGTGTCCAAAGCTGCTCCTCCTCCTCCCAGCCAGACTGGTCCCTCCAGCTTTCCCACACCAGGCGCAGCTGGGTGAGCCAGAAGCAGGAGGCCGAGGCAGCCGCAGAGAAAAGCCAGAGCCCAAATGGGAGCTGCCTCCACGCTGGCATGGTGCCCGCCTGCCAGCTTCAGCTCATTGTCCTCCCCGCTGGCCAGGCCCATGGCCCACGGCCCCTCTGGATGCCAGGACACAGGCCACCCACTTCCCCAGGGCACTTCCCCCTCTTGACCCATGAATCAGAATCCCTAGAAGACCACCTGCCGTGCAAGACCACCCCTCAAAGAAGTTAAGTGACTTCTCCAAACTCTATTAAGCTAAGACACCATCGATGGGGGGAGGGAGTGATGACTCATACCCTGGTTTCCTGACTTGGTACCATGGTTCCTTCCACTCCACAGTCCCCAGCGACAACACAGTTGTCTGCGGAGAGGGCAGCCCAGCCCACGGCCTGCTTCACACAGCCCTGCAGCACCTTGCCCTCTATGGTAGTCCCCGCCCAGCAGCACCAGCATGACCTGGGAGCTAGTTAGCAGTGTGGAGCTTCAGAGACGTAAGGTACAATTTCAATCGCTAAAATGAAAACTGGGATGAGATGAAGCTCTTTGGACCCTGAACGCGTTGCTCCAATATAATAGACATTTCATCTGCAAGGTACCTACTCTGTGCTACGTGAAAGTTTCCACTTTGGTTTCTTCCTACCTAACACCAAAGTCTGTGAATAAAGGTCTGGGGAGACAGACAGACTGACAAGGGCAGACATGTGGTGGGTAGGACTCTAGGCCGCTGTGCCCGGGAAAAGCAGAGAGGACTCTAGAAGCTTCCAGGAATAAAGGAGCAATCCTGGGAGGGGCAGGCCAGAGGTGGGGGCAAAGGTCTGCCCAGCTGGAGGCCTGAGCCTGAGCTACCAGCCCTGCTGAGGGCAAAAGAGCTGGGGGAGAGGGGGAGGCATGTCACGCTCAGCTCGACCTAGTCCAGTGTTTCTCAGTTTGGGCATCGTTGGCATTTGGGGCTGGGCAATTCTTTGTTGTGGGGGGAATGTAAGATGTTTAGCAGCATCCCTGGTCTCCACCCCCTGGATACCAATGGTATCCTCCCTCCAGTTGTGACAAACTGTCCCCAAACACTGTCAAAATTGGCCTTGGTTGAGAGCCACTGAGGTAACAGAAAGAGCTTAATGGCAGAGGTGTCACCCCTGGAGGCCCTGGGTCCTACGCTGATCCACCCATGGGGTGTCCTCAGGCAAAGACCTTGCTGGCCTGTCTCCCCTTCTGTGAAGCAAAGCCTCAATTTTTCAAACCCTCTCAGCCTAGAATCCACTCCTCACCCTGTTCCCCCACCCCACGAGTGGAGGCCCCCACATCTGCCTGCTCACATTTGGAGGGATTCCTGTGAGCCAGGCCCTGGACCACCCTCCTCTGCCCGCACCCATCCCTGAAGGCGTCTCCTCTGCCCAGGCAGGACCTAGCTCAGCTTCCTTGATCTTCTCCAGATGGAGGGGAGCTCTGCATGGCTCCCCTATGCCGCCCTGCACCCCAAACTAACATGTCTAAAGTCAAACACTTTACCCCCCTCCACCAAAACCTCAGTCAGAATCCATGGGCACCCCATTCACACCCTCTGAATCTTATTCCCCAATCTCCTGCTCATCTGGTGCCTCCTTTCTCCTCCTGTGGTCCTAGGTCAAGGCTTTATTGCTGGATGCCTAGTTCCTGGATGGGTCTAACTGTGGGTTAGGCACCAGACTGTCTGGATTCTAATTCCTCCCTGACATACACTAGCTGTGACTTCGGGCAAGTCTCTTCACCTCTCTGAGCCTCATTTTCAGCCTCTGAAATGGCGATAATGTAAGGGACGCATGAGTAATTAATGACATAATTCATGTACAGCACCAGCATGCAGCAAATGCCCACACACGTCACCTATCAACAGCAGCATCTTTTTTGGCATTGTGACAGCCCCACTCACCCAGGCTGGTCCTGACAACGCTACAGGTCAGACTCCAATGCACTGTCCCACCCACAGTTAAGAGTTTAGACTTCTTAACTCAGCACTCAAGGCCCTGCATGATGGCGGCCCCACTGTTTGCAAAGTGAGCAGGTGGGCTCCAGGCAGGCCTCACAGGGTGCCCAAACCTCAGAGCCCACTCTGGGAACATCCACCAGCCTCCCAAGCCAGCCATAACTCCACTCAGGAAAACCAGAGCAAGCTTCCCTGGGTAGGAGCTTACAGCTTTTCTGGGCTCCTAGATTTAGGGAGTGGTGGGGGCAGGGCTCTCCACCTAGGATCAGAGGGAGCAGGAGGATAAGAATTCCTACAGCTCTGGAAGAGAGAAAACCAGCCCCAGCTTCCCAGGGGCCTTCACAGCTGCCCCATCCAACCACGCCAGTCTCAGGGCAGACACAGCAAGAGTCAGACCCTGTTTTGCAACTGAGAACACTCAGGACCAGAGAGGGTGGGTGTCTTCCCCAAGGACAGACAGCCTGGGGTAATAATGCTGGCCAGCCTCTCCTGAAAGGCTTTTGCATCTCCTTAACTCCTAATTCCACATTCTGAGTGTCCGGGGCTCCCCGCGCAGCCGCTGGGCCGGGAACAATGGCGAACTGAGTTCCACAACCTCTGAGAGTTCCCTTTTGATGGCTGGAGATGGACTCATGCCCAAGAACAGGAAGGAATGAGGGTCGGAAGGCAAGACGGGTGGGCGGGGCAAAGCGGGACGGGGAGAGGGGTACCTCTTCGCAGGCCCGGGTTGGGCCCTACCTTTGAAGCTGCCCACTGGACCTCCAGGACCCGGAGCCGCCGCCTCTACCTGAGTGCACAGGGTCAGCCAGCAAGCGCCCTAGGCCCCACACTAACTGGGCGCTTCCGGCTCCTTTTGGACAGGGTGAGATCCCGGCTCCGCCCCTTCCACGAGTCAAGGGACGGCTCCACCCCCACCCCGAAAAGACCCCGCCCCTGCCCAGTCTCCACGCCCAAGGCCGCCCTTTCACCTATAGAGTTTGGGCGGGGTCAGACTTCAGGCCCCGCCCCACGTCCATTCCACCCCTGCCCCGCCCTGCGCCGAAGAGCGTTTAGGAGCACTGTGCGGGTGTCCCGCACCTGCTGCACTGCCAGGGCCCCCGGGAAAGCGGGGCCCTTTGAATTCGGTGGATCTAGGTCCTCCTGACTTTGGATAAAGTCAGCTCGCCGTGTGACTTTGGATAAATTTTCCCCAATCTGGGCTCGTTTTCTGCTTTATCAAAGGGAATAGCCACCTTGCAGGGTTTTCGACATTACATGAAATGGCTTTGTGAGGCACCTGGTACTCAAACGTCCCCTTTTTGGAGCAGCTTCCCCCGACGCCTCTATACTACCCCACTCCCCAAACTGGACAGGACCCTCATATCTATCATACGCTCACATAGCCCACAGTTATAATTTCATATTTGTTTGAATGACTATATGATCATTGTCTGCCTCTTCATTTGAATTTGAACTCCATGAGAGCAGGTCGCGTTTATTCTTAACACTCCAATGCCCAGTTCAGTGCCTGACACACAGCCGGAGCTCAATAAATGTTTGCTCCCACTCGACGCACTGGTGGAGTGTCGGCAGGCTCGATACCGACATTGGCCAGCAGAGGGCAGGCGGTGACCAGCCTTCTCGCCCCGCTGAGCATTCTCTCCAGGCCCGCTAGCGCCACGAGAAAAGTACAGGTGAGCACAGGTGAGCGCACTTCTGAAAAGATCGGTCGTCGAGCCACAGGCGAGGCTCTGGCCAGGGAACATTTTTTCCCCTTTGGATTTGTGATTCGCGGCCTTTCCTGTGTCAAAGACCCCTGACAGCGTGTGGGGATGTGGCCTCTGCAAAGATGCACTGAGAAGGCTCAGGAGGTGAGGGAATTCGCTGTAAAGCGGTATGCACTGGGGAAAGGCTTGGATGGTTGGGGCGCAATGGCAAAGAGCCAGACTTAGAAAGTACTGAGCAGTGGGAAGGGAGAAGTGGCTGCAACTGTTCTGTGACCCAAGAAGACAGGACCTGGCTGGAACCTCAGTTGTCTTTGTGTTAGCAAAAGTCATTTGGTGTCAGTCCTGAACCCAAGGCATGTCTGGCTGGTCTCTCAGAAGAGTCCCGTTGGGAGCAGCGCTTTCTCAAGGTGGCCAGAGGGCGGTGCCACACCGCGAGCATTTCTGTGGAAGCATTATCTATTACTGTCACGTATAACAGTGAAACCCTGGAAACATCAGCAATCCCTCCAGGGAGCCTGGGAAGGAAGGAAGGAGACGTCAGAGGCTGTGCCACAGTTACTCCGCTTCAAGCCTCGATTTCCTCATCTGCAAAATGGAGATAAAACCTCCCTTTCAGGATTGCACTGTGGGGATTACACAGAACGAACGAAATCAGGGGCTCTTAACTGCGGCTGCACATCGGAATCATTGTGCCTGCGGCAAATACTGGTACCTGGGGTACTGGTATTAAAACAAAACAAACCGACAAAAGCCTCTCCAGGTGACTGTAATGTGTGGCCAAGGCTGAGAACACTGAGCTAAATAAAATGCCAAACACAGCACAGGGCACACACTAGGCATTCCATAATGTTTATCAAATATTTTTTTAAGATGGAGCACAAATTGTTTTCACTATTCTTTGTTAGAAGGGAAAAATGTTGATGTAAAGTTTGTTGCAGAAACTGACTTTCCGACAGGCTTGTTTCTGGAACTATGAATCAGGAGAGATTTGATGATTATGGAGGTCAGAGCAGGGGAGAGGCAGCCTCTGGTAGTATAACCCCCAAATGCCTCACTGAGCTGCACCAGGCAGGGCCCACCCTATTCTAGCCTGTGGTTTATGTCACCATCTCCAAAGCAGCCATTTAGCCTGCAAGCAGCATGGGTGCTTGTGTTGGCCCCTTTGTGGGGTTCAGGGTAGTGGCTATTTTCTCCTCTGCCAGGGTACACTCACCAGATGGGCCTATACCACTGGCAACTGTTGGTTTCTTGATGGACCCATGAGTGCAGATGGCACTTCCTTCTTTATGGACCTAGGTAGTCTTCTGTGCTTTGTTAAGTCACAGGCCCAGTGATTAGTTACTGTGTCCCAGTGCTTTCTTGCTGGGTGAACCTGGCATGAAGTGGAAGGGACCCGCTCACCCAGGCCTGCAGCTTCGATCACTCCTGCTGGCCTCATTGAAGGAGGGAAGGGAGGCCAAGGAACCTGAGACCTTCTTCCTCCAGCATGCAGACTTGGGGGTTGGGGGGGTAGCAGTTGGTATCTGGCTACAGTTGTGAGATTTGGCAAATAAAAATAAAGCATGCCCAGTTAAATTAGAATGTCTGATAAAAAAAAAATAAGAGATTTTTTTTAGTGTCCGTTCCATGCAATATTTGGAATGCGCTTATACTAAAATTATTTGTTATGTATCTGAAATTCAAATTTAGCTAGATAGATTTTATTTTTATTTGCTAAATCTGGCAACCCAGTGCCTGACCAAAGAGCCAAGGAGAACCCAGCATGTAGCATTTACTGCCAGCAACACCCTCCTGCCCAGTGCTGCCATGTTTGGCTCCCACCTGTCCCTGCCCTGCTCCAGAACTCTACGTGGCTCCCAGCTGCTTCCACAGCGCAACTTGGACTGCCTGGCTGCTGCTCTCGGCCTTGGCTCTTCGGTTCGCCCAGCTGCGCTGCTTGGGCTCCTTCCCTCCTCTGCTCCTGCTCATGTTTTCTCTGCCTGGCATGTCTCCTGCCCACTCCCGGCAGCAACTGCAAACACTTATTGGGCACCTACTGGGTGCAGGCACAATGCTGAGTTCTTCATTTGCATCATTTCTTTGGATTCTCACAAAACCTAGTGTGGTAGGAACAGCAGTTGTTTTAGCAATGAAGAAACTGACGCTCTAATTGATTCTTAAAGCTGGTCTCTGGGCTAGCAGCACCTGGGAATTCATTAGAAATGAAAACCCAGGTCAAACTGAATCAGAAACCCTAGGGGTGGAGCCCAGCCATCTGTATTTTATACGCCCTCCCAACCAGATGATTCAGATGCATGTGCTACTTTGAGATCTGCTGCTCTAAGACATGAAGCGGCTGTAGGAGTCTTCCATCCAGATAGAGTTTATAGAGGACCTTGCCTGGGCCAGACACTGGAGACGCTGCAGCCACAGCATTCTTCTGGGGGGAGGGGGGAAAGGGAGAAAGGAGGGAAAGAAAGACAAGTCCAGACAGGCAGTTGGGCCACTACGAAGTGGAATGATGAGGGCTGAGGTGCGCCAGGCCCTGGAGCCCATAGCAGGGTCGGAGGGGTCAAGGAAAGCTTCCTGACTAAGCGTGAAAAGGAAGTTGGAATTTGTTAGGTGAAGAAGGGTAGGAACAATGTTGCAGGTGTAGAGAGCCTAGTTTGTACGAGGTCCTGGGGGTCGTTCACTGTTGAGAATGGAAAGTGAGGAGGGGTGGGGTGGTGATGGAATCTGATAGTGTCAAAATCCTCAGAGCAAATGACAAGTGGGTACAGAGAAAAAGCCCCCTGGCTTTTGCGGGAGTGGGCACTTGGGAAGATGCGGGGCAGGAAGGTGAGACTGAGAGGGAGCCAGGCCTTCCCCCGCCCCTAGATCCAGGCTGCTTTTGCCCTCCAAGAGATCAGCAGAAATTCAGCTTTCTACAGCAGCAGCGGGCAGGTGCATGGGTCCAAGGCTGTAGTCTCTGGGCCAAGGCTAGTGTGTTCTGGGGTAGGAGGTGGGGCTGGGGAAGCAGCGCAGGCCCTACTGGCCCCGCCCCCAGCCCCCACCCTGCTGGCCCCGCCCACTCCCTCCGGCCAGAGGAAGCCAGGCTGGGCAGGTGGCCGCTGGCCCGGTTTTTATTTTCCTTTTCCCTTGCCTGTTCCCTTTACCTGTTGATGTGGCTAAAGCTGCGCAGCTATTGGGGTCTCTTCTTCCAGTTTTTCAGGGACTAGCCCTGGATGTGATCAGATTCCTCAGCTGGAGGGAAGGAGACTGCTGTTGCTATTCCCTACCCTTCCAATGAAGCCTTTGTGCCAGCCAAGGACTGAGCTGCCCGGCCAGGCTGCCGGGCAGTGTGGGCTGCCGCTGGGCAGTTCCCGCTCCAACTGCCCTTCCCGGAAAAACGTCAGTTTGACCGAACTCTTTTGGAACCCACTTGTGATTTCCAGCCTGGGGAAGATTTTCTCCTGAGGGAGACTACTCCAAGACCATGAAACATCGTATGATGTGGAGCTTTTTGTGCATCCGAAATCCCTCATAGGATTTGCCAACTGCCCCAGGAACTTGACCTTCAGCAAAGGAACCTTTTATTCTTCCTCCTTTTGAGTATACCTTCTGCTCCCCACTCTGTGTCTGGCATTCAGGATCATGTCTCATAATGCTTTGCAGTTCAAAGGGCATCTAGCGTGGTGCTCTTCACTTAAATAAATGTTTTAAACTGTTGTTTAGGGAAGATCCATACATTTATGCTCAGCCTTGGATCATATGCAGATTTTGGAATATATACAGGAGAGGCAGGGGCTGCCTAAGGGGGTAGAAGTGGTGGATGGAGGCATGGATGGATGCTGGAGAGAGAGGGAGTGAGCACATGGCGATAGCCTGTCTGGCCTGCAATATGGGGCAAAACCATGGGAAATGAGGAACAATTGATGGTTGCTGAGCAGGACAGTGACACAGTATTGCTGTCAGTGTACTAGATCCCGGCTCATTGTCACTTCCTCAGGGAAGCCTTCAGTGGCAGACAAACTCTCAGATGACCCTCTGTTTCTCTGGTCCTGGTGTTCATGCCTTTGTGTTATCCCTTCCTCTTGGGTGTGGGCGGGACCTGTGACTTGATTTTAACCAATAGAATGTGACAGAGGTGCTGGGCTGTTCCTCCCAAGATTTTGTTACAGACTGGCGGCTGCAGGCCCTCCTTGCTGACTCAGTGAAGTAAACATCCATGGGGAGGAATGATCCACACCAGCCAGGGCCCAAGAATTGTTTAAATAATTTGATAGCAAGGGGTAGATTGCGTGATTGCCTGGTATGACATCCTTTACATAGTATTGTATTTTACCAAAAAGCACAACTATCCAAAAATTATTCTGGGCTCCTTTGGATTCCCCAAAGGCTTATCTCACCTCTTACTTAAATCATTCTTCTGACACTCCTGCCCTGTGACTGTCCTAACACTGCCAGACCCTCATCTGCCAATGCTGTGTGTGATTCCAGCTCTTCCCAGCGTCCCTCTCATCGACTTCCTAACATTCTACATCTTTGGCAAGACTTCCTTCTGCACAGCAGTGAGAGGCTTTGAAGTAGCTGTACACAAAACAGCCTGGATGGAACTTCCAGTGTTAAGTGGGGAAAACAGTAAAAGATTTAAAGCACAGTATTTTTTCCAGTTTTATTGCAGTACGGCTGCCGTGCAGTAAACCACGTGTGTTTAAAGTGTACATTGGAGTATTGACAGGTGTAGATGCCCATGAAACCATCACCACCATCAACTAGCTTTATTTGGTACCCCTCTTGCATTGTATTCTCAGAGGACAAAGCCATCTGGCAGTGGGATGATGTTAAAACCAAACTGAAGTCTGGTTAGAGCTCCGTGCAAACCCTCAGCGGCGCCTTGTCTCACACCTCCCTCTACTCTGGCCTCCCACGCAGGTCTCCCTCACTCACTGCAGCTGCCACATTTCCCCGCTTGTTGGTCCTCAGGCACACCAGGCACACTGTCCCCTTTGTCCTGGCGGTTTCCTCTGCCCCCAAATGCTCTTTCCCCGGACACCCACATGGCTCACTCCCTCACCACCTCCAGATGACTCAGATGTCACCTCTCTACGCTGACCCCTCCCATCCAGCTTCCCAGTGTTAATCTCTTCTAGACGCCCCGATCACCTTTCCACAGGCTATCAAACTTACCTATATATGGTATTTGGTGTTGGTCTCTCTCCCACCACGAGAACATAGCCCCCAAGGGCAAGACATTTGGTCTGTCTTCAATGATCTATCCCAAGAATGGCACCTGGTACAGAATAGGTCTCCAGTCAAGATTAGTGAGCAAATGTCTTCACCTTTGATGGTCTTGCCTCTTCCTTGAAGTCTCCATCCCTTGCTGCCATCTGTCTTCCTCTGGCCTCTCCCTCCAGGACTCTGGAGCCTGCCCAGGTGATACGACTTGTTGCTGGTATCTGCCTGATTCACTAGGTGGCCAGTGTTCTGACCTCATGGCATCCCCACCAAGTGTCCAGCAGGTGTGAAATACTAAATTCCAGCCTTTTTTGTTTGTTTGTTTCTGTAAGGGCAAGGGAGTTAGAGAGGAAGGAGCAAGGAGAATGAAGGGAGATGCTGAGGGAAGCGATAGGAAGAGTAGAGACAGTCACAGACTTTCCCGGGGTCCAGCCCGGTCAGCTCTCTAAGCTGCTCAGAGGAGTGGCCAGCAGTTTGTGAGGGGTGAGTGCCACATGAGCGGCGTGCCACATGGCAGAAGCATCCCGTTGAGTCATGGGACACCCAGCCACCCTGCCTTGTGGAGTGTGGTGTGTGGAGTATTTTTGTTTTTTACAGCCCAGCTGCCTGTGTAATGACTTCCTTCCCCTCCGCCCCGTGCTCACCCACCGAGGTGTTCCTGAGCGGCCAGCTGAGTCACTGCATTCCTTGCCGCTTAAAGCACCAAAGCACCAGCTGAGCGCAGAGACCCAGCTCCCTCGCGGAGGCGGGACCTTCGAAGGCAGGCGGCCAGGGAGTGCCCGGGAAAGATGGGCTGTAGAGCTCCTGTCTCTAACCTGCACCCGCCCCCCACCCCCCCCCAAAAAAACAGGATTAAAAAATACGTAAAAAAAAAGAAGAAGAAATTTCATCTGTAGAGCGCTTATAGAACAGCCCCAGCCAGGTGCTGCAGCCTGAAGAATTCTTTGTCAGAAACCATGAAGTGGACCCCAAATCGAAGGAGGAGGCCAGAGACCCAAGTCCTTGCCTCTGTCTTGTTGCGGGTCAGAAACTCGAGGGAAGAGACAGGGAACTCTCCTGCCCAGCTGGCCGCAGTGGAAACCCTCGCTCAGCCTTCTGTAAAATCAGCAGGGAGTTCTCAGTAAAGTGAAGTCTGCCCAGGGCGCATCGTTCAGCCATCTCACTCCTTGAAATACATGTTGAAGAAAGTTTGGTCAGCTACCTAGGGAGACCAGCAGGAGGTTACTGACGATGGCATTGCCTGTGGCAGGAGGCAGGGACGAGGTGGTCGGACGAGGTGGTCGAACGACGTGCCCTGTGCAGACGTCCTTTTGCTAAGAACTATCTGCTTATTTTACAGCTTGTTTCTACACAGCGGTGAGAAGCTGCGAAGTAGACATAACCGTCCAGATAGGAAACTTTCATGTTGCAGAATATGATTGCAGTCTTTTATTGCTACTCTCCACGTAGCTCGTAAGTACAGGAGTGGTGGAAGATTGTGGGGGCAGGGGCCTATTTAGTTTTGCTTGGTTATGAGTTTTATATAAAGGCATCATTGAATGTGGGTTCTTTTGTGTCGGGCTTTTTTTCACCCCACATTATTTACAAGCATTGCATGCAACCGTAGTCCATTTACACTCAGTGCTACGTGCAGCAGTCTGTTGAGTGAATATACCGCAATTTATCCCTTCTACTGATGATTGACATCTAGGTGCTTTCCAGCTTGGAGCTATTATGAATAATGCTGCTATGAACATTCTTAGAGACCTCTACTGCTCTACCTGGGTCTGTATTTCTCTTAGGTGTGTATACTTTGGAGCAGAATTCCTGGGTTATAAGTATACCTATGCTTAACTTTGAAAAAATAGTGCCAGCTGCTTTCTGAAATGATTGCAAGAGCACACTCCCCCAGCAATAGGTAAGAGCTTCCCGGTGCATTCACCAACAGTTCCCGCTGGCAGTTGGTTCTGCCGGGCTTTGTGCTTTCAGCTGTCTCGTGGGTCTGTAGCAGTTACTCACTCTGGTTCATTTCCCTGATTACTAGTGAGGCTAAGCACATTTCGTATATTTATTGGCCATTTGCATTTTCTCTGTGGGAGGTAAAGAGCCTGTTCTTGCCCATTTTTCTATTGGTCTGTCTTTCCATTATTATTATTATTATTAATTCTGGATATAAACCCTTTGTCAATTACGTGCATTGTGAATCTTCCTCATAGGAGGCTTGCCTCTTCACTCTGTGAATGATGTTTCTTGAAGTCCAGTTTATTAGTCTTTGTGGTTAGTGTGTTTTCTGTCTTGTTTAGGGAAACTTTTTCTACCCGGGGTCATGAAGATATTGTGTATTATCTCCCAATACTTTATGGCTTTCACTTTCACATGGAAGTCCATAACCCAATGGAAATTGGTTTTGTTCTTTGTAAACTAAATAAAGTTAAATCAGAACAACACATCCCATCTATACACCCATTCATTCAAGAAACATTTATTATCTTCTGTGTGTCAGCCCACATTTATTATTTTCCTTTTCATGTTTAGGTCCATAATCCATCAGAAATCAGCTTTTGAGTCTGGTGTGAAAGAGTTCCAGTGTTATTTTTCCCATGTGGATAGACAATCAACCCAATACCATTTATTCAAAAGACCATTTTCCAACAGCCTTCTGCAAATGCTATCTTTATCATTCATCTGAGATTCATCTGAGATAATGATCTCTCTCAGGATATATATATATATATACACACACACACATAATTTTTTTTTTTTTAGAGATGGAAGGGAGGAAGAAAGAGAGAGAGAAAAACATCAATGTGCAGTTGCTGGGGCCATGGCCTGCAACCCAGGCATGTGCCCTGACTGGGAATCGAACCTGGGATGCTTTGGTTTGCAGCCCGTGCTCAATCCACTGAGCTACGCCAGCCAGGGCTAGGAGATATATCTTTAGAAGATAATCTGTCTTGGGGCTCCTTTCTGCCTGTTGGATTCTGTCTGCTCTTGTGCTGGTACCAGACTGTCTTAATTTTTAGAGCTTTAGTACAAGTCTTATTAGCTGGTAGAGCAATTTCTCCCATCTTGTACTTCTTCAAGAGTACCTTGGCTGTTCTTGGCCTTCTGTAGTTTCATATAAATTTTATATTAGAATCACCTTGTCAAGTTCCCTATGAAAAATCAATTGGGATTGCTTTGAACCTGAGAGAGGTTCAACTGGAGAGAATACTAGCATTACAGCATTGAGTCTTCAATCTCTACGAACTTGGTGTCTCCACCATTCATTCTTTGATATCTATTAAAATGGTTATGATTTCCTCTACAGAGGTCTTATGTGAATTTTGTTAGATTCATTTATAGGTACTTTATCTTTTATTATTTCAAAACTATTTTGACTATTCTTTTAAAAAATGTTTCTGACATGGACTGGTATGTAGAAATCCAGTTGATTTTGGTAGAGTGTTGCTTTTGCAATGCAGAAAAGGGCCTTCATCAGAACTCGACCGTGCAGGCACCCTGGACCTCAGACGTCCAGCCTCCAGAAGTGTGAGAAATACATTTCTGTGGTTGATAAGACCCAGTCTGTGGTATTTCGTGATAGCAACCAGACTAAGACAATCATTTATTGGTCCTAAAAGTTTAAGATTCCTTAGGATTTTTATCTACACAATCATGTTATCTTTGAATAAAGAGAGTTTTACTTTTTTCCTTCCTTATCTTTATCACTTTTTTTTCTTGCCTTGCAGTCCTGGCTAGAACATGTAGTAAAATGTTGACTAGAGGTGGTAACAGCTGACCTTGCTCTGTTCCTGAACTTAGGGCGAAAAATGTTCAATATTTTGCCTTTAAGGATGATGTTAGCTCCAGGTGTCTTCCCCTACATACCCTGTATCAGACTGAGGAAGTTCTATTCCTAGGTTGCTAAGAGTTTTTACTGTGAATAGGTGTTGAATTTTAGCAAATGCATATTCATCATCTGTTCAAATTTTGGTTGATTTTAAAATGTTAAATCAGCCCTGGCTGGTGTGGCTCAGTGGACTGAGTGCTGTCCTGTGAACCAAAGCATCATTGGTCTGATTCCCAGTCCGGGCACATGCCTGGGTTGCAGGTCAGATTCTCAGTAGAGGGAGCACGACAGGCAACCACACATTGATGTTTCTGTCCCTCTCTTTCTCCCTCCCTTCTCCTCTCTCTAAAAATAAACAAATACTATCTTAAAAAAAATAAAATGTTAAACCGTTTTGCATTTCTGGGGACAAACTCCATTTTGGTTATGATTTGTTACTACTTTTATTTATTGCTGGATTTGATTTGCTAGCGTTTTGTTTAGGGTCGTTGCATTTACAGTCATGAGAGAGAGTGGTCTGTGGTATTTACTCTTGTCATGCTCTTGGCAGGTTTTGACAGTAGGATTATGCGGACCTTATGAGCGGGGAAGTGTTCCCCCTATTTTCTTAAAGAATTTGTATAAGGTAGGTATTATTTCTTATTTAAATATTAGCTAAATTTCCATTCTTTTATCTTTTTTAGTGGCTGTATAATATTTATTTATATATTTTTATCAGCATTTATCCTCCCATACCCTCTCTTTCACCTCTACCCACCTTTCCCCTCACGCTTTTCATTTTTTTATGTATTATTTTTTTATTGATTATGCTGTTACAGTTGTCCCATTTTCCCCCTTTACTCCCCTCCACCCTGCCCACTCCCTCCCACACACATCCCCCCCCCTTTAGTTCATGTCCATGTGTCATAAGTTCTTTAGCTTCTACATTTCCCATACTATTATTGCCCTCCCCCTGTCTATTTTCTACCTATTGTCTATGCTACTTATTCTCTATATCTTTTCCCCCTCTCTCCTCCTCCCACTCCCCTGTTGCTAACCCTCCATGTGATCTCCATTTCTGTGGTTCTGTTCCTGTTCTAGTTGTTTGCTTAGTTTGCTTTTGTTTTAGGTATGGTTGTTACTAACTGTGAATTTGAAGTCTTTTTTTACTGTTCATATTTTTAATCTTCTTTTTCTTAGGTAAGTCCCTTTAACATTTCATATAATAAGGGCTTGGTGACGATGAACTCCTTTAACTTGGCCTTATCTGAGAAGCACTCTAGCTGCCCTTCTGTTCTAAATAAAAGCTTTGCTGAATAGAGCAATCTTGGATGTAGGTCCTTGCCTTTCAGGACTTGGAATACTTCTGTCCAGCCCTTTCTTGCCTGCAAGGTCTCTTTCAAGAAATCAGCTGACAGTCTGACGAGAACTCCTTTGTAGGTAACTGTCCCCTTATCTCTTGCTGCTTTAAGGATTCTCTCCTTCATTTTTACCTTGGCTAATGTAATTATGATGTGCCTTGGTGTGTTCCTCCTTGGGTCCAACTTCTTTGGGACTCTCTGAGCTTCCTGGACTTCCTGGAAGTCTATTTCCCTTGCCAGATTGGGGACGTTCTCCTTTATTATTTGTTCAAATAACTTTTCCACTTATTGTTTTTCCTTTTCCCCTTCTGGTACCCCTGTAATTCGGATGTTGGAACATTTAAAGATGTCCTGGAGGTCCCTAAGCTTCTCCTCATTTTTTTGAATTCTTGTTTCTTCATTCTTTTCTGTTTGGTTGTTCCTTTCTTCTTCTGGTCCACTTCATTAATTTGAGTCCCAGTTTTCTTCCCCTCACTCTTGGTTCCCTGTGCATTTTCCTTCATTTCTCTTATTGTAGCCTGCATTTGTTCATCTAATTTATGACCAAAGTCAACCAATTCTGTGAGCATCCTGATCACCAGTGCTTTGAACTGTGCATCTGATAGGTTAGCTATCTCTCGGTCACTTAAAAAAATGGGCTCTGGGGATTTCAATTCTGTTTGAGCCATCTTTTTTATTTTTTATTTTCCTTTGGTCTGGTCAAGCCTGTTATGTATGGGCAGCGGAGCCTTAGGTTTTCACCAGGGCGGGGCACCCCAGTCGCTGGGTTGTGACGTTGTATGTGGGGGCGGGGTCTGAGAGGGAACAATGGTGCCTGCTCTGCTCTCTCCAGGACCTCAGTTCCCCTTGCCACCTCCCACAAGCAAACTGGGCCCTTCTGGTGCTGGCTCCTGGGCGGGTGGGCTTGTGCACTTTCTCGGACTCTGTGGGTTTCCCCAAGGAGCCTCCTGTGAGGCTGAGAGAATCTCCTGGCCTCAACTCCCACAGGCGTTTTCAGTCGTGCTCTTAGGCTTTGTTTCCCGGCGCTGGGTCCCTGGGTTGCGTGGTCTGTGTTGCTGCCCGTTTTCGCTTAGTTTGCACGCGAACATGTCGCTGCAGTGCACTGGGTCTGCTCGTTGCCTCCCTGTGCCCAGGGTCTGCCACCGGTCCGTCAGCCGCCCCTGCGCTTCTGGGGTTCGCCAACGGCCGTCTGCGCCCTGCTCACCCGTGCCTGCCAGCCAGCGCTCTTTCCTGCTGGGACCCCTCAACCCCTCTCCGTAGGCCTCCGACTCGCCCCTCCTTACCGGTCTGGATGTATGGTAGTCTGACTTCCGTTCAGTTCTTTTCTCTCTGTTCTGGTTGTTTTTTGTTTCTCAGTTTTTGTTGTCCTTAGTTTTGGTTGCGCGAGGAGGCACAGTGTGACTACCTATGCCTCCATCTTGGCTGGGAGTCTCACACTTTTCATTTTTTTAATCTTTTAACCTATATGTCCTTAAAATAAAGCGTGTCTCTTATAAACATTGTACAGCTGAATCTTTTTGTTTGTTTAATTCAGCCTGTCAAACTTTTTCTTTTCATTAAAATATTTAGTCCACTTACATTTAACGTAATTACAAGTGTGGCACCAACTCATTTACTTCTATAATCTTGTCTTCTATTTGTCCTACCTGGGTTTTGTTCCTGTTTTTCTCCCTTCTCTTGGGTATTTTGTTACTTTATTTTATCTTATCCACTTGATATTAAAAAAAAAACTGTGGTAAAATACACATAACAAAATGTACCATTATAGCCATTAAAAAATTTTTTTTAATTCCTCACCTAAGGATATGTTTACTGATGTTAGAGAGGAAGGGAGAGAGGGAGAAAGGCATAGAGGGGAGAGAGAAACATCCATCAGTTGCCTCCTGTATGGACCCAACCGGGGATGGAATCCACAACCTTTATGTGTATGAGATGACACTCCAACCAACTGAGACACCTGGCCAGGGCTATAGCCATTTTCAAGTGTACAGCTGAAGTGCACTCTGCAGTATCTTTTGGTAGTTCCTATTTCAGTGCATTCAATCTCCAGGATACGTTTCATCGTGCAACACTGAAATTCTATCTCCATTGAACAATAACTCCCAATCTCCCCTCCCCAAGTCCTTGGAAACCACCATGTTATTTTCTCTCTCCATGAACTTGACTGCTTTAGCTCATCATGCCTTATTGTGCTTTGCAGATATTGCATTTCTTTTACAAATTAAAGGTAAGACCCTCTACCAGCAAAAAGATTATGACTCATTGAAGTCTCAGATGATGATTAGCATTTTTAAACAATATGGTATTTTTAAATTAAGATATATACATTACTTTTTTAAAGAAATAATAGATTACAGTATAGTAGAAACATAACTTTTGCATGCACTGGGAAACCAAAAGCTTCAGTGCTATATTCAAGTTGTTGTGGTGGTCTGGAACTGAACCCATCATAGCTCCAAGGTTGCTTAGATTTCATATAAATGGAGCCATAGAATATTTGTATTTCATGACTGGCTTTTTTCACTTAATGTTATGTCTTTAAGGTTCATCTGTGTCGTAGCATGTGTCAGACCTTTCTTCCTTTAAAGGCTGAATAATATTCCACTGTATGGATATGTTACATTTTGTTTTTCCATTCATCTATTGATAGACATTTGGGCTCCTTCCACCTTTTGGTTATTGTGAATAATGCTGCAATGAACATGAGTGAACAAATACCTGTTCGAAATCCTGTTTTCAATTTATTTTTCCATTGGAATTGTAGATAAACCATTTATATACTTTCGGTGCTTACTTTAGAGGTTATGAGATACATCCTTAATTATTTACAGCATGACTTGAATGAGCACTTTCAGTTTTCCAAACAGTGTGAGAGCCTCATAACAGTGTAATTCCCTTTACTGCTCCTACCCTCTGTGCTATTTCTGTCACGTGATTTACTTTTACATTTCACAAATCTCGGGATACATTGTTGTTATTGCTTTACATAGCAATGTATTGTAAAGCAGTTTTCTTATTTATCCACGCATACCCTTTTCCGGTGATTTTCATTTTGTCCTATAGTTCTGTGTTTCCACCTAGAATTGTTTTTCTTAAACTTGAAAAACCTGTAGTGCAGGCTTGCTGGAATTGAATTCTCCAATTTTTGTTTCTTGTGCTGAAAATGACTATTTCACCTCAGTTTTTGAAGGCTGTTTTCACTGAGTACAGAATTTCTTGTCTGCCAGTTTTCCTCTCCCTACAGACTTTAAAGATATCATTTTAGTCTTCTATCTTCTTTCTCATGAGAAGCAGGCTGTTATTCTAATTGTTGTTTCTCTGAAATACGTTTTGTTTTTAGTTCTTTTATAAATCTCTGGCTTTTAGTAGTTTGATTATGTTGTATCTAAGATGTGGTTTTCTTTGTTTTTGTTAATGTGTTCTTATTAGCTGAGCCTCTTGAATCTGAATGGGCCACAGGGCCTATGCATGTGCTACCCCTTCTACAGGGGGCACCCTCCCTTTCACTGTGTGCCTAGTGTTATGGACTAGATGTACGTGTCTCCAAGAACTTCATATGTTGAAGCCCCAACCCACTGCATGGCTATTTTTGAGTAAGTAATTAAGGTTAATTGAAGTGATAAGGGTGGGGCCCTGATCCAGTAGGATTAGTGTTTTTCTAAGAAGAGATGCCAGAGAACTCACTCTCCCTGTCTCCCCCTACACACATATCAAGGAAAGGCCATATGAGGACATAGCAAGAAGGAGGCATTACCAGAAACCAAAGTGGCTGGAACCTTGATCTTGGACGTGCAGCCTCAAAAACTGTGTGAAAATTAATTTCTGTTGTTTAAGCCACCTGGTCTATGGTATTTTGTTATGGCAGCCAAGTAGATTAATATATATAATTTAACCCTGATGTTTTCCCTGTAGATCTCATACCTAATGTTTCCCTAAAATTATTCAAGCCAAAGCCTCCTGTTTCTGGATCTCCTGGTACCAGCCACCATGTAAGATTTATGCTGTTGATTGCTTGACCAATGTCTGCCTTACTTATTCAACTCTACGCTCCACGAGGGTCTCTGGTTTGGTTCACTGTTGCATATCCAGAACCTAACACAGGCCCAGGTACATGGTAGGGGCACAGTACATAGGTACTGGAGAGTGGTGGGTGGGGACAGACAATGCCTTGAACTTGGAGACTTCATGGACACTCAAGCTCATCTCTGGTCCAGCAAAAACTGCATATTTTTTTAACACCTGGGTTTATATATTTTAAATAATCTGAGGATATTAACATTAACAATGAAAACCATATCTAAATGAAGCTGCCTTCACATCTGCAGATATATGCCATCATCCAATAGCTAGCTGACACATAGATTGAAATTGCATATTTAGAAAAAAAGATGTGACTCCAAGTCCCAACCTATGATAGGACTGGGGTTCCTACACAACAAGTCTGGCTTAGGTCCTGGACTGGCTGGGCTGCCCATGGAGGTAGCAGAACCCCAGCTGTGAGGGCTGGCAGCAGACATGCACTGACATCAGGCCTCATCCTGGTTCTTCCCTGTGCTCTGCCTGCATTGTGACATACTCATTCGTGAAAAGGAACTGGCATGTAAATCCTGTAGAATTTCCAGCTTCTCTTCCTGCCATTGTTCAGAGCTCAGACTCTTTCCAGCCCGTGAGTCAATAGCCCTGGTTACGACTCGGAGCCATGCAGTGAACAGTCAGAGCTAGAACACTTTGGGTTTCAAGTATAATACAGACTACAACTCAAATCAGAATCAACAGCAAAGGGAATTAATTGACTTAGGTAACTTTATTTGGTAGAAGGATTCAGGTAGGCCTTGATCAGAAACTCCAACTCTGTTTCTGTTCAGTTCTTTCTGTCTTTCCTTATTCTGTGTATTGACTTCATTTTTAGGCTGGTTCTGTTCTTGGTCACAGAATAGCTGCCCGCAGTAAATGGTTCCTTACTGACATCCAGGGAGTCAGTGAGGGTCTTATGCAATTATTGTGATGAGGTGAATGTCGGGTACTGATAGAGTTACCTGATAGATTTAGGCCGGGGTGACAGGGCTACCCCTGAAGTAATCAATACAAGGTGCATGAGATTACTTCAACTGGTTTAGACCACAGTCCACACCCCCAATGGGGAGATGGGGGTCCATCTCACTCAAATGGGCTCAACGCTGTACAGTGGGGAGTGAGAAAGAATGGACATTAAGAAGATGCATCTGTCAGGACAGGCTGGGTTTTGCTGTGGTAACAAGCAAGCACCTATCTTGTTTCATAACAGCAAAGGTTTATTTCTTGCTTATACTGCATGTCCACTGTGAGTCACCTAGGGGCATTGTTCCATGATTTCTCACTCCAGGACCCAGACTGATGGAACTATCACTCTCTCAAGCATTGTCTATTGCTGTTACTGAGGGAATGAGGAAACTAAAAATTGCCTACTAGCTCTTAAAATTTGGATCTGGGAGTGACATACTTTTACCCCTACTTTACTGACCACAATAAAAGCAAGTGACATGGCCACTCCTGACACCAAGATGTGAAGTACAATCCTATCATGTGCTTGGGAAGCAAACTCAGAATCTTTGGTGGCCTAGCATTAATGTCAACTACCACAGGAGGCCATCAGAACACCCACTACAGACAGCTTATGAAGACCGCCCCAGTGTTTGTCCACTTTTTGCTGGGGGAAAAAAAACTTCCTGTTTTCATTGCTACCTAAAAAGAGGCCTCCCTACTATGCAGAAATCAGAAACTCAATAATCATCTCCTGTGTCACAGTCAAATATCTCCCAGATGTTTGTCCATAAAGTGACATCAATAGTTCTTTGAGGGACATCTATTAAAATATCTCCTCTAGTCAAAACAATTCCCTTTTTTTTGTGGTCTTGATCCACAAAGGTGGGTTCCTGGTGAACTACGTCACCTATATGGTGGCCATGATTGTTCTGGAGGAAGGGGAACCCGACTCAAGCTGGGCCAATGAGGGCCTTTTCTCTGGGATTTGGAAATTGGAATGATTAGGGATTTTTTAGTCTCTGGGGAGTTGGAATTGTCACAGGACTTGGGAGTGGCTGGAAGACATATGTCCCATTTTATTATCTGGAACCAGAAAACAAGTGTGCAGAGAGAGAGGTTTCTTCTGGTAAACCTTGCTCTGCTTCCAATTCATCCAGAAGTCCAGTTGGGTTCTTGCCCTTGACCTGAGAGGACCTTCTCCTTCTTCCCCACAAGAGCTTTAATTTCTCCTTTTATTTTCCTTAAACTGGCCTGATGGGTAACTGGTACTTGCAGCTGTAACAGGCAACCCCCACGTTAGGCTACTTTGTACTTTGTAACTTCCGAGTTAGGACCCCGTGCTTTGCTCCTTTGTCTCCCATGTAAGGTAGTCAGACCTAACTTCCGCATTTAGCTTCTGTAACCTCACTTTGCCACGTAGGCAGGGGGTCCGAGGCTATTTAAACCCCGGAAAGTTAGAGATCTAGAGATCGGGGCTCAGGATTTGGGTTTCCCCCCCCTGAGCCCGCAAGTAATAAAGGATCGTGCTCCGCCGTCTCTCCTGCCTGTGAGTTATTTTCTGCAACATTTTGGTTCCCTGACCGGGAAACAACTCACTGGAGCAGGCATTTTGCCTCCAGTGAAGACGGCCGGGACTGGGATGGGGAGCTCTACTTAGGGGAGGGAGCAGCTGGCCCGCATGATTCCGGGCCCTCCCGAAGTGGAGGCTCTCCCGCCGCATCCCCAGCCGTTGAAGACGACCGGGACTGGGATGGGGAGCTCTACTTAGGGGAGGGAGCAGCTGGCCCGCATGATTCCGGGCCCTCCCGAAGTGGAGGCTCTCCCGCCGCATCCCCAGCCGTTCCCAGACACGGGCAGAAGGAGAGGGACGGACCACGAACTGTCGGAGGCACCAAATCAGAATCTGTACGTACCCTGGGGACCAGACCGAACCGGAACTGGGGGCCTGATCAGCCGTAACCGGTCAACCTGTATGTCCAAGCTAAATACTTTAGCTCGGACCTGACCCTAGTTCAGGGGCACTGTTTAAACTCCAAGTGTGAGTGGAGAGTGTCTGTGTGTGTGGCTCTGGTGTGCATGGTTGCTGCCATTTTGGGCGGCCCGGTGTGGGGGGGGCGGGCACCGCTGGCTTGGAACTGGGCAAGGTGCCAGGCTAATTTCCTCAGACTACAGGCTGTGTGCAAGACATGGAAGAGCTCACCGATAGTCACCGGGAAGCGCCATTTTGGGAAGCGCCATTTTGGGTAAAATGGAGGATGGGCCACGTGAGAGTTTCCGCCATCTTGGACAAGCCGGCACACAGGGGCGCTGCCGGCTTGGGCGGCCCGGGCAGCCCGGCGAGCCCGGCAGTGCCCTCACAGCATCGGTCAGGTTCTCTGTGTGACTGGTTCTGATAGAGATGGCCGGTGAGTGGCTCTTTGAGTTACTGCGTAGTTGCTGGGCTGAAACAGTGTTGCCAGCGGTGTAAACGGTCGGAAGAGAAAAGTTGTCTCAGAACCCCTCCCTGATAGATCTCAGGAAGAGACAGAATGAGGAGATAAACCTCATTAAAGCTCTGAACCCAGGGGATGGGGCTCCGGGTGGTGGCCGTGCCCGGGGAGTGGGGGGGGGGCACCAGCACATGCGCGTGGGGCACGGCGGGGCCAGGCCTCTCTCGCTCGGGGACCAGCGCGACCCCGGCACGGGTCTTCCCGTCCATGGCCGCGCCACCAGCAGTCCTGGCCCCGCCTCGTGGCTCGGTGCTCACAGACCCCGGAGAGGCGGCCGCGGCTGCGGTGGCTGGGATGGGGCTCCGAGCACCAGCCGGGCTTCCCCAAGAAGTGGAGCCCACCATGGATCCCCCTCCCTTGCAGGGGGGAGGAGTCTCTACCACCGATGAGCACCCTCTGCGAGTTGGCTCCGCCCCCAGCCCCACCAACAGGTGGGGGGGGCCTGCACCGCTTCAGTCCCTCCACAGGTGAGGGGGCACTAGAGGAGTGAGTGCCCACAGGGCAAAGGGAAAGTTGGACCTGCACTCCGGAGTAAGGTTTGAAACTCCTCTTCCGAAAATAGATAACGAACCTCGGTACAGGGAAACAATGTTTGTCCTGTCATGAAAGGGTAAATCTCGGGACTTTTAGCTGCCAAGTACTAAGTTTAAGTACAGTCCTTCCCAATGTGGGGAAGGAACCAGGACTAAAAGAAATGGATAGTCAAACCTGGATGAGTAAAAATTATGTATAAAGGACGTGAAAGTTTTAAACCTAGGGTAAAGGAAAGTTTTCTGGTTTTGCAGAAAAAGAGCAAATTTCTCACAGTGGTTTTGTTTCTGATCAGAGAAACCTGTATCTGAAGACCTGTTAAGGTCACCTGTAACCAGTTGGAGAAAATGCTTTTGCCATTTGGGACCCAGGAAGGGTCATTTGGGGCTGATGAGTGCTTCAGCCAGAGGCAAAGTGGCATGTCTCTGCCAAGAGACCGGGCCTGAAGGAGCATGTCTCTGTGAGGCACTGATAGACACATTGGTGCAAGAGAATGCCTCCACCTGTGTATTGTTCTGGAACTCTGTGTTTTGGACTTTGTTCTGTATCTGTTCTGAAAAGGAAATTGAGGATTCCAGGGAAAGTTGAAACTTCACACTCTAGGAAAATAAATGCAAAAGTATAAGATATGAAAATGAAGAAAGTCTGTGGGAAACTGTAAAGATAAATGGAAAAGTGAAAGTTTTTAGCACGAATTATGTAGTGTTAGTTAATAATAGAAGATATAAGGCATGGAGATGCAATCTTGGTGGATATCAGAAAGTATATGAAAGGAAGAATAGAGGGTTTTTGAATGTTGCAGAAGGTCTGTAGAAATGAAAGTTCTGAGAAGCCTAGTGGAGATCAGAAAGAAATTTTTCTCCCTACCTGATCACTCCAGAATTTGGCTTTCTGAAAGAGTAAGTGAGGACATAAGGTTTCTTTGCATAAAACCAATAAGACCAGTTGCTAGTAGTGTTTTTTTATTAACCAGGACTTTGACTGGAATGTCATGCCTGAAAGAGGCACGTCTGGGTTCTGGTCGTTACCGGAGAGCCCTGAGAAACTGGGATTGACTTGCAAAGCTAGCAAAAGCCCACAATAAAAGCCTGGTACTTTGGTTAGTTGTGCGGTTCATGGCAGTCTTTACAGGGAAGGAACGGAGGTTGCTTTTCTGAAGGATGGCAAATCTATACCTGTAGACACAATAGAAACCTCAAGGATTTGAGTGAAGCAACTGGTACAGGTGAAGCCGGATGGCAGATGTGTGACTCTGCTTCTGTGCCCTGAGGGGCAGACTGAGAAGTCAATCTAAAGGTTTCTTGTGTGAGTTCCAGCAAAGCAGAATCAAAGATCATAAGTGATCCAGGCTGCTCTTGGTGTGTTTATGCAAATGGACCATAAAAAAAATTAACAGCAAGACTCAAAGTAGTCCCTTTAATAACAAAGATAATGATCTTAAGGAGAAAAATTGTAGTTCAAGAAAAATCACAATGGTCAGTATTGGACATCAGAATGACACAGCTGTCTTGAAAGTCTGTTTTCATTTGAAAGTTAGAACTGAGTTTGTAATAACACCAAAGATGTACAATTTACAGGTATGGATGACCTGTCAAATTTCCATTAATAAATGTCATTGCAGGAAGAGCCTTGCAACTGAATGTCTTCCCAAAAGACAGTTTCACAGGCACAGAAATTGGTTTGGGGACTATTGTGTGAATTAACCTGTGTGTTCTTCTGTTTTCGTAGGACATAAGCCTATGAGTTCATAACCTGAGTGATTGGTTGCAATATGGGCCCCACTTAAGGAGCCCATTTTCATCATCACCCCCTGAAACTCAACGGTTTGGCTGAACTGAGTAGTTGGGTTGATGGAGGATTTGGGCGGTCTGTGAGTTTCACTTTAGAACTGATTTTCCCTTTTCTATCTTGATGGCTTGGACAGGAAAGTTCAGATATCTGAAAGGAGGGAAATCTTAATATATTCCCTTCTGCCTGAGTGAAGTATAGTGAGACACAAGGGTTTTGGACAGGTGTAGCATGTCTTGTACACCTGCCTCCAGATAGGCCATTCCTTACGTAAGTCCCTGCCTTTGTCATTTAGTGATTATGATTTAATTGTGCCTTCCAACTCTTTCCAAATCTGTCACCTCCAGAATATGACCAGGATGCCAATGGTCCAGTAATGCCAGCCTTTGGACACCGAGCCTGTGACTTCCTGGTGACAGCCAACTGACCAGGATTCTGTAAGGTCCTTCCCTTTACAGGAAGGACTCCCTCTGTGCTGCACCCATCCCCCTTCAGGGCACCCCTGACCCACGGGTAGGTAGGACAGCATCCATGTCCAGCCGGAAGTAGTTATAAGAAGATGAGACCTTCGTCCATTGTCCCTTAAAAGAATTCAAAGTGGGTATATATCTGAAATGAGAGATTATTACAGGGTGCAGCCAAGGGGGGAACCCCAAATAGACATTTAAAAGAGGGTCCAGAACTCAAGGCATCCAGGAGATTTTAGGATGTCTTCACCCCTTCCCCTATGGGTGTGGGTTGGGGAAAGGGACACACAGAGCGAGAACATGGGGGGCTGTTTTGTGCAACAACAGCTTCGCAACTGATCCATGGTATGGTCATTCGACATACCTATAGCCTTAGCCTGGTTGCTTGGGTATGCTGAATAGCTGTGGCCAGGATCTGGGCTAGGGGGATGGAAAGAAACTTTCCCTGCCCAAGATGTGACTGTGTGGGGCGGGCCCCTTGAGTTGCAGCGCCTCTGTGGGAGCTGGGAGAGAATTGGCTCCATGACATGGGTCACACCTGACCAGACCCATGATGCAGCTAGATGGGAGCGAGTACTGGCCCATCCAGGATCTGCCGGCCGTCAACACAGCAGCTGTCACCCTCCACCCGGTCGTCCCAAACCTGTACACCCCGAGCCAGCTTCCCCAACAGCATCGTGGTTCACTTGCCTTAATCTGAAGGATGCCTTTTCTGCATTCCTGTGGCACCTTCCAGCCAACCCATTTTGCCTTTTAAGTGGGAAAATCTGCACACTGCAGTCAAGACTCAATTGACCTGGACTAGACTGCCTCAGGGGTTTTAGAACTCCCCAACCTTATCTGGGGAAGCCCTAGCAAGAAACCTGAAGCACCTTGCCAAGGGAGAGCTGGACCTGATGATTCTGCAGTATGTAAGCGACCTCCTCCTGGCAGCCCCATCCCAGGAATGGTGCTAGGAGGGAACACACACGCTGCTGAAGTGCCTGGCTGAATCATGTTACTGAAGTCAGGCCTAGCCAAGGGTTTAAATACCCCTTGGTGATCATGTGCACCTTCTCTGGACAAGTTGAGGCTTTCCCCACCAAGACGGAGAAAAACCAGAAAGTCACCCGAGCCCTCCTGAGGTCATCCCGAGGTATGGATTGCCTCTGACCATTGGAAGTAACAACGGGCCGGCCTTTGTCTCACAAGTAATCCAAGAAACAGCCAAACTTCTGAACATCGCGTGTAAACTACACACCGCCCATTGACCCCAGAGTTCTGGGAAGATAGAGCGGATGAACTGAACTCTTAAAGAAACCTTAGCTAAATTTTACCAGGAAACCAGACTGCCCTGGACGGACTTGCTACCACTAACTTTGCTTAGGGTTAGAAATGCCCTAACACATCAGGATATACTTCATATGAACTAGTTTTTGGGAAACTTCCCTCAGTTCTCAGCATAGAAAAGGGGGGACTCTGGTTGCAAGGTGAATTAGGGCAGACAAAGTATCTCCAGAAGCCAGGGAAAACTTTAAGAAAGACAAACGGGGCAGGTTTGGGCCAGGGACCCTTACCCCGAGGGTGGCCAGCACACTCCTTTAAACCGGGAAGTTATGTATGGATAGAAGACTGGAAAAAAGAGCCACTTCAACCTGTGTGGACTGGGCCACATTTAGTGTTACTAACCACACCGACTGCTCTTAAAGTTACAGGAATCACCCCTTGGATCCACTACAGCTGGGCCAAAGCAGCAGCAGATCCTGAGGACCTGAGGACTAAGCCTGCACTTAGACTACCCACGCTGAGGCTCCGGATGACGCCAGCCAGTAAAGAAGACACCAAGGAATGGACTATTATTCCGCAGGGTTCCTGACTTTGATTGGCACTTTCACAGGAGTATTGGGAATTGGACTAGTGACTGTGGCCCCTGTAAAATAGAATATCTTTGTTTGGTCTCTGCATCTGGGTTTATTGTATGCTTTGCTTGACAAATGTGGCCCCTGTATCAGCCCCAGCCTGCAAATGTAATACCCCTGAGCGTAGAATTATGCTCAGCGGTAGAATGGTCTCTTACTATCCCCCAGGGTCAGCTTTCAGCTCCTCCATTGGCATGCCATCAGGTTGCGTTTCACCACAGCAATCCTTCTGCCCTTGGAGAGGGAAGGTATACCAGACTGGAGTGATATCCAGGACCATAGGATACCAGACCCGGAGGTGTCAGGCATATAGGACCCTGCATCCTCTGGACCTTGGTCCAACACCTGGAGACCACGGTAACTCGTAGGGCAGCTGCCAAAGTGTTAGCTCTCCAGAGGTACCAACACCAGTATCAGCAGTTGCAACCTTCCCCAGCACCTCAACTGTATAACCAGGTATATACTGATGCTAAAGGGGTAAAAACACCTTATAGCATCTAAGGGGGGAATGTAACAGGCAACCCCCATGTTAGGCTACTTTGTACTTTGTAACTTCCGAGTTAGGACCCTGTGCTTCTGAGCTAGGACCCCATGCTTTGCTCCTTTGTCTCCCATATAAGGTAGTTAGACTTAATTTAGCTTCTGTAACCTTGCTTTGCCACGTAAGCAGGGGGTCTGAGGCTATTTAAACCCTGGAAAGTTAGAGATTGGGGCTCAGGATTTGGGTTATTCCCCTGAGCCCGAGCGTAATAAAGAATCGTGCTCCACCATCTCTCTGCGTGTGAGTTATTTTCTGCAACAGCAGCCAGCAAACTCCGAGCTGATACATGCTTTGCCTCTGGACCCCGACATGAAAAGTCACAGGTGTCACTCATTCCAATAAAATTGAGCTCAGGTTGTAACTCTGTGGCATCAACTATACATCTGACAGTTTCTTTCCCGCTTCAGAAAGTTCCTCAGAATGTGAGTGAGTTCAGGTGACATTATAGGGACCACCTGGAATCTGCTTAAATCTTTTTTTTTTAAAGGAAAGTAAGAAAGTAATGTGCCTCGTTGATAAACATGATTGTGATACACCTCCCCAAACTGGTATGAAGTGACAGGGGACCCAAGACTTGGAAAATTTTAGCTTAAGGTAAAAAGCTGTAAGTCTAGCAAGTAATGTGTATGTTAAGCTTTCGTTTCAGAAACTACAGATAAGGCCCATCCTGGCTCCTGGGAAAAGCAGCCAACCTCCTGGGGCACTGACTAGAGACTACCGCCTGGGGACATGTTGGAGGCATCCAGGCCTTTTGTGTGACCACCCCCACCCCCCTTGGGAACAGCTAACTGCTGAGAACAGGAAGGCTGCAGCTTTGCTTACCTAATCCTCCCTGAATTTCAAAGCCCTCACCTCACCTTGCTTGTCCTCCCCCACCCCCCCTTATAAAAGATCTGGCCAGGAAAGAGAAGGCAAGATGGTTTGTTAGGGTATGAACTCGCCATCTTCTTGGATCGCTGTCCATCTGAATAAAGCGCCCATAAAAGATTCAATCGCTGTCATTGCTTATTGGATTTGGTAGTGACAGACAGCCCGAACGCCAGTGTCTTTTCTGGTTACAGAGTGCATGCTGTTTTCTCTGCCTAGAGTCTTGTCCTTTCTCTTTAGATCCAGCCCAATGTCCCCCCAGCCACCTGCTAATCTGCTAGTGTAATGTAGGCTCAGGATTCCAGTTCTGGTTCCATCAGACTGCAGAGCTCTCTATCAATCACTAGATTAATCACTAGATCCTACAGGTGGGGGCCACTTTCTGAGCACATTTGCTATAGGCTCTGTGACAAAAGCTGGTGCCTGGAGTGTGACAAAACCTCAGAAAAGGGCCCACTCCCACACCAAGGTTGCAGGTACACAATGGAAGCTGCGAAGAGAGGCCGTACCTGAAGGCGCTAATTGATGCTTTAAAGTTCTCAAGTGCCTGAAGATTGATTGTTAAGGAAAGCACTTATCAGAAGTTGCTGATCTAGTTAGGAAACGGGAGAATTTCAAAACTGCAGTGACGTGCTGATTGGTGGGATAAAAGAAAAGCTGACTCCCCAGGTGACGCACGTTGGGAAACGCTGGACTGGGGGAGGGGGAGGGGACGGCCTCTGGCCCCTGCCCTGCCCACATCCTTTTGAAAGTGTAACCTGGCGTGGCCTTCCTTAGTTGTTTCTCTGGAAAGACCAGGATATGGAGTACAAAAGCCGGGAACCTCTGGGGCCGCAGCATCCGCCCCTGCCCCTTCTCTCCCACCCGCTTCAGGTTGCCTTCCCCGGGGAAAAGCGGGACCCAAGCCCGCGCATGCGCGCCGGGCAAGGTCCGCTCTCCGCGACGTCAGGGGGCTAGCGCCCGCGTGCAAGGCCCGCCCACCAGGAGCCAAGGGCGACCGGGGCGGGGGCCTCGGACCACGCCCCCAGCCGAGCCGAGCGGGGCCGAGCGGAGCCGAGCGCCTCCGAGCACAGCCGAGCCTAGCCGAGTGGCCGGGAGTCGGTTGGTGCAGCTGCGTCCCCGCCGCTCAGCAGTCCGCGGCTCCGGCGTCGCCGGCGTCGCCGCCGCCGCCGCTGCCTCAGCGGGGCCTGCGCCGGCCCGCCGGCCGGCCGCCAGGAGGGAGGCCCGGAGCGCGGCAAGAGCGGCCCGGCCGCGGGCGCCGCCGCCGCAGCTGCCAGGTGAGCGCCTGCCGTGGCCCGCCGGCCCCGTGTGCTCCCCGCGAGTGTCAGTTCCCGTGTCTGTGTGTCTCTCTGCCTGTCAGCCCTCTGTGTCTGCGCGAGCTCCTTCCCGCCATGCCTGACCCTCAGCCCTGCCCGTAGTGCCCGCCAACCCCTCCCGCCCGCGGCTGCCCTGGGTCTTTCTGTCAGCCGCCAGCACCCCCATGCTGGGAGGCTCCGCCCCTTCCCCCCGAAGCCCCGCCCTTCGCCCATCTGTCATCACCCCCTCCCCCAGCTCAAGTCTAGGGCGTCCTGGGGGCGCGGGGTGCCCCCGCTCCTGGGGGTTACCGTAGCTCCCGCCAGGCAGACAGCTGCGCAAGGAGCAACCAGGGGGTTGCAGAGGGGGAGTGGGGGTCTGCAGATGCCCTCCTGCCGAGTGAGGGTGCGTGTCCGAGGGTGCGCCGGGTGGGCGCTGCGTGTGCGCCCGAGAGCGGGGAGGGGAGCGCGGGGGACGGCCTGATGGACGTGAGGCGGAGATGCTGGGAGGCCAGAGCCACTTGCTGCAACTCCCGCCAGCCCGTTTGTCCTGCGGAGATGGGCTGGCCCCTGCCTCTGGGAGGCGAGTAAACCCGGACTCGACCCGCTGGGGTACAGTAGGACCCTGAGCCCTGGGACCCTCGTTTGGCCACGCGGGGACAGAAGACCCGGGCGCCAGGTTCCCGGATTCCGCGAGTGGAGTGTGAGCGGAGTTTGGGGCTAGTGAAACCTCCTGGGCTTGGGATTTTCATTCAGAGAACCTTGCTGGAAGTGAGTGAGGAGCGGGTGGGGTGCGGCGCTCAGGTGCCTGGGTGAGAGCCGGAGTCACCGGGAGTTGAGTGGTTTGCATTTCTGAGCAGCGGTTGCCTCGGGCTCCTGCCCCGGGAGAAGCTGTTCTGTGATGGCGAGGGGGGGTTAGGCAGAGGGGGAGGGAGGCCAAGCTACTTTCTGTTTTTATCTGTGTTACGTGAACACACAGTATATTTATTCATGAGACCTCTACACATTCTGACTTTAAAAAAGGATTACTGCAGTTTCCATTTATATGCATGTTCTTCTATGTTGTTATCTCGATGTTCTTTACTTGTGGTAACAGCATTGCAGTATTTCAAAACGAAGAGAAAATGCGTCCCAAAGCGATTTGGTATTTTGCCGGATAATTCTCAACCACGGGGAAAGAACCCAAAGCGCACCTCATTAGCTGGAACAACTTATTTGGGCTTAATTTGTTTCTAAGAGACATACAGTGGAAAAATCCAGAAGCAGCGAAGTAGTATCAAAGAGTCTTAGGAAAATAATGAAAAGGGCTTTCTATTGCTGCGGTGGAAAGATGGTAATCAAAGTTGCTTTAGAGGACAGAGCTACTATGTAATGATAAACATATTAACCAAGTGGGTTTTGTGACCTTGATACATGGAGCAGCGCTTGATCTGTGCGGTGCTCCACGACAGGCAAACATTGCATGGGCAGTCGGGTAATTTTTGGAGAAATATTCTCTTGTGTTTTGTTTTTCGGTTTTTCATAATTAAGATTTCAGACTGAGGTAGTCTCACAGTGGGAGTGGGTTTTTTTCCCTCTTAAGATAACATTAAAAGTTACAAAAGTGATTCATGTGTAAGGCAGAAAAGCCTAAGGAAAAATTCACAGTCCCACAGACCATAAGTAATCCAGTTTGGTATTTATGTTTTTAGTCTTTTGTTCCCATGTGTTAGTATTTTTTCTTACAAAAAATGCAGCCATACTATAAGATTGTTTTATTGTATTTTTTTACTTGTAAATAGATTATGAGAGATATCTATTTGGTTTGGTTTTATGAGTAAGAACTTACATTCCCTGTGTGATCTTTTTAAAAACTTAGAACCTCTGCTTAGAGCATTGAATAGCTTCTCGTTATATAGTGTAATCTGAAGTCCTCGCCTGCTGGGCTGCCTCCCTGTCCTCTCTTTCAGCCCTGCTGGACAGATCTCTTTGCTGTGCCTTAAAATCTTCAGTGCCCTTACGCTTGCTGTTCCCTCTACCTAGAACTCTGTGTCCTGGATATGAGAGTCCTGGCTGTAGGTTTCTCTCAGATAAAACCATCAGCCTTTCCCTGACTACTGTGTCTACAATACATGCTGTTCTCCAGTCCTCCTTGACCCACCTCACTCGTCTTCATAGCACTTCCCACCTCTTGGTAAAAACATACGGAGTTATTTGTTATTTTATCATCTCTTCCCTCTATTAACCCAGAAATGTGAGACTTTTTCACTGATAGAACCCGAGGGCCCAGAAGAGCACCTGACATATCCTGGGTGTTTAATCAATATTTGTTGAGTGAATAAATGAATGAATGCTCATTATCCATCTTATTCACGTGACCTTCCTGGTGGCCTTCTAGGCTTTTATGTAGCTAGATCATGAAATGGGATAACAATCCCTTAAAAGTCAGCATAGCCCTGTCCTTTAAGAAGAATTTTACAAAGTAGGCCTCGATTGTAAAAAAGAATTAGTCTTGATTTAACTTCACAATTGAGATAAGGAACGTTTTGGCAAACATTACTGACTTTCCTTCTAATGCACCAGCCTTTGTGTCACAACAGAAATCTCTGAAATGTGTAAACTACCCCAGTAATGTTTACAACTGTGATTTCAGTTGGGTGGTTCTTATGCGAGAGTATAAGCCTCAAGAACGTAGTGAGTTTCTTGGGTCAACAGATACCCAGAGATGTAATTACAGCTTTGATGTGCTTTCATTTGAGGAGTAGCTGTTACACTTACATATTTTTTTTTTCCCTGGCAATTCTACCCTTTTCAGTTCCTTGCTTATCAGTTTTTGGATGGCTAGCAGGTACACTTAAGGTTTTTGTTCTTGTTTTTCAACATTTTAAAATAAATCCTTGATCTCTTGGGCATTTTACGTCTCTCATGTGACTCTTGAACTGTTTGAAAGGACCAGTTTCATCTTTCAGGACAAAATGACATCAGTAATAAAACATACCATTGCATTCTTATTATAAAGATGGGAAAAACTGAATCTTAAGGTAGAATGTTTACAGAGAGGACAGAGAATGAGAGTAAGCTTTTTAAAGCCTTGAATTTCAAGTAGGTTACTTGTAATTTTAGTGAGTTTTTGAAAAAATCTTTGCTTTTGCTTTTAAGGAAAGGGGTCCCTCTGAACACAATCCAAACAGAGAACTTCAAATATTTTTTTATTTTCAAAACATTTTTTAAATATTTTATTTATTTATTTTTAGAGGGGAAGGGAAAGAGAAAGAGAGGGAGAGAAACATCAATGTGTGGTTGCCTTTCACATGCCCCCCAGTGGCGACCTAGCCTGCAACCCAGGCATGTGCCCTGACTCGGAATCGAACTGGCAACCTTGTGCTCTGTGGAACAATGCCCAACTGAGTCCACACCAGTCAGGGCCAGATCATTTTTCTTTTTTTTTTTCTTATGATTTTATTTATTTATTTTAGGGAGAAGGGAAGGGAGGGGGAAAGAGAGGGAGAGGAACACCAATGTGTGGTTGCTTCTTGCAAGTCCCCTACTGGGAACCTGGCCCACAACCCAGGCATGTGCCCTGACTGGGAATTGAACCAGCCACCCTTTGGTGCAGGGCCAGCACTCAGTCCATTGAGCACACCAGCCAGGGCTAGATTATTTTTCTTATGACCCAAATATACAAGAACTTGTGGAAAAAATCCTAAATGAAAATTTTATTCTTTTAAAGGCCTAAAGGGAATGTGTTAAGAATTTGTTTTTAATTCTCCTACAGGCATTTATTGAGAACACATTTGGAGCACTTCTGTGTATTTTTGTGTGGGTTACAGTACTCCGTTCAGTTTTAGATTACCAAGTGATTTTTTATTATGCCTTTTGTCATTTGATTACCTCCCTTCTCTTGTCATATTTTCTCCCTAAATGATCTCATTTATTCCCAGGACTTTAATGTCCTCTGGATACAGATGACTCCCTCATTACACCTCCTGCCTAGGCCTTTCTCTGGTTCCAGACTTGCATTGTCAACTGCAGCCCTCCTGTTACCTTGACTTACTTGCCTCACAGTGATCTCAAAGTCCACATATCCAAAATCGACCACTTCCAAATTAGTATTCTCATTTCTGACCCCTTCCTCCCCTCTCCTCCAGCCTTCCCTGTCTTACTGTCACTACTATTCGCTCATTGTTCAGGTCAGACCCCTGAAAGTCATCTTTGATACTTCCTGATTCCTCACCCCACGTTCAATCTATCAGTGTGGCCTGTTGGCCTACCTGCCAGAACACCACAGATCCTTCATTCCCTCCCCACTCCTAATCCACCCACCATCCTCAGCTGGATGACGGCCCCTACCTTTTATCACGATACCTAGCTTCCACTCTCACCCTCTCCTAACCTGTTCTCCCCTGTACAGACAGGGAGACCCTACCAAAAACATAAGCCAGGTCATGTCAGCCCACTGCTTAGTGGCTTCCCATAGCAGTTAGCCCACATCAGCACTTCTTACTCTGCGGTGTCCAGTCCTTGTCATCCTCTCCAGCCTCCTGTCCTTGCTCGCTATGCTTCTGTCAGGTTGGAGCCCCATCAGTCCCTCATGGGGCTCCAACAGAGATGCCAAGTGCCCCTCTGTAGACCTTCTCTCTGCCCGGCAGCCCCCAGCCCCCAGCCCCCTTCTTCTCATAGAAGGATCCTTCTATGGAGAAGATCCTTCTCAAACATCAGTCTCAGCCAAAATACCCTGCAGAGGGGTTGTCCTGTTCAGCCCTTCTACAGTACATGTAAGTTTCCTGCTTAGCCAACATGCCAAGTATTTCATTTATATGTTTGTCTTCTTCTTTATAGTCTATTCCCCCAGTAGACTGCAAAATCTACAAAGGCAGGGGAAGCTTTGTATTGTTTATTGTGCAGTCCTGGTACCTGGTGCTCTGCTTACAATCCAATAGATGCAGGGCCTTCGTACATTTTGAATAATTATTATTGTAACAGCTAACTTTTTTCGAGACTTACTTAAAAAAAAAAATTCTCACCCAAGGATACGTTTTTATTGATTTTAGAGAGAGAGGAAGGGGAAGAGAAAAAGAGAACGTGAGAGAGAAACATTGATGGGTTGCTTCCTGCATAAGCCCCAACAGGGAAGGGGGCGGGGTGTATCAAACCCACAACCTTTAGGTGTGTGAGACAGTGCTCCAACCAACTGAGCAACCTGGCCAGGGCATTTGGAGACTCACTTTGTGCCAGGCCCATTGCTTAGTGTGTTCACACATACCTCTAAATATTGGGGAGAATAAATAAATTAAAAAGAAAAATATAAACAAAATGAAAAGAAAGAAAAATATTTAAAAATAAACAAATAAATCTGAGAGAGCCCTTAACCAAGGTGGTGCTGGTTATTACATGATTTCCATTTTTAGTTGAGAAAATTGAGCTTAGAGAAGTTAAGTAATTTTTATTTATTTATTTTTAATTTTATATATTTTTAAAGGTTTTATTATTTTTAGGGGGGGAAGGGAGGGAGAGAAACATCAATGTGTGGTTGCATTTTGCATGCCCCCTACTGGGGACCTGGCTGCAACCCAAGGCATGTGCCCTGACTGGGAATTGAACCAGCGACCCTTTGGTTCACAGGCCAGCACTCAATCTAATGAGCCACACAAGCCACAAAAGTTAAGTAATTTTTAAAGTGAAACAGCTAAGAAAGTGTTGGAGCTAAGATTGGATCTATATGATATGCTATAGAAATGTCCCTCTTATGCTTTACTGCCTTCTGATATACCTATAGGAATGAATGAATATGAAATGTGCAATAATATTAATATTTATGATTTCTTATGTTTTTATTTCTAAGCATATATTGGAGTATAAAAAAATCAGAATGTTTAGGTTTGGATTTTGCACTTCCTGGGAAGTTCCTGATAATCACCACTATGCCGAAGCACATAGATTAATTTATGTTCAGACTCCGTGTTTTAATTTTACCTTTGCCACTTTCAGCTGTAAGCCCTTGGTCAAATTATGTAGGTCTAGGTCTGTTTTTTCAGCTGTAAATGGAGAAAAATAACACTTTTTGTCTTACAGGGTCATTGTGAGGAACATAATTACACACACACACACAAATCAATATTAGCTTAATATTACAAGGAGGGGAAAAAAGCCCCCAGGAAAAGACTTGCAGCCCCATCAACAAATTAGAGTTTTGGTAAGAGTGAAAAACAGATCATAATGGTATTTGTGTCACTGACTCTGGTTTTGAATTTATAAAAACTATCAGGGAATTAACTATTTGACTTGGAATTTATAATTACTCTATAGTTGTATAGCAACTTTCTGTTTGGATTTAAACTTGTTAAGTGCCTGTAGGCAAGACAGCTTTCTTTCTTTTTTTAAACTCCTTCCTATCTTAAGGAAGATTCTCAGGGTAGAGAGATCTTTAGAGAAGCTGGCCACTTTTGAAAGGCTGGTTAGTTTTATACTTTTCACCAGAAAGGCGCTCATCACCATCGCTGTACACTTCCATAAGGATTACCACCAGGAGCTTCCTTCATATACCCAAACTAACAGTAGCCTAGTACAGATGCAGAGGCCTCGACAGACCTTATGAAGGAATATGTGGGCACAGTTGTATTTTCTGGGCTTATAAGCAAGCGCCAAACTGGTGGCTTCCATTATCTCTGTGAAACAGGGTGAGATTTTCTGCTAAAAGTGGGAAGAGATCAGAGGAAAACAAGGAGATTTGACATACAGTTGAGGTCAGGAAGAAGAGTGACCTTGGGGCAATGTCCATGACCTCCATGGCAGTATGTAGGGCTCTGCTGAGGTAGGAGACCATGCATTAATCAGGACACCAGTAGCAGGCAACTGCCTGATTTTAGGAGCAAAGAAGATGTATAGTTAGATTGAGCCAGGGTCGGGATTTGCAAGGAGTGAGCAGCAGAAGGACAGTAGAACCGAGGAACTGAGGGTATTGGCCAGGGAGTGATGAACATGATAGGTAACGGTGTCTAGGCTGGATGGGGAAGAGAAGAGGACCAGAGGTGTTGATGAAGCCAAGGAATGGGTATATTGCAGTGTTAGAATAATGGGAGGATATGGTTGAGAAGGAACACGTGAGTGGAAGATTTGAGTGGGAGCAACAGTTACTGGACGTGATGGGCTCCTGGGTTTTGCCACTGACATGAATGGCTGAAGTGAATGAACTCAGTGAAGATCAGTGAAGTCAAGGGGGATAAGTAATCGAGAGCTAGAGAGTTTGGGTCATCCATGTGGTCAGAGAAACCATCAGAAGGATGCCAGGACATTTGGGGTAGAGAGAAGGAAGGTGTGCGGGTCTTCAATGAATGAAGTACCAGCAATGAGAAGTGTGAAGGCCAGCCTGCAGGAGTCTCAGCAGATCAGGGGATTTTGCCTGAGGGCAACGGCAGAGCAGTGACCTGGAAGCTTGATTGATTACAAGGTCTCCCTGGAAGGAGTCAGCTTTGGCCCAGGTTCATTTTGTTCTGAAGGAATCCTTACCCCAATGGGCAGCACTGATGACTTCTAGTATTGATTAAACTTGGTCATGAAAATAATTTGAGGGTGTATGTTAACAATGCGGATTTCAAGGCTCCAATCCCAGGCCCACTGAATTAGATTTCTAGGAGAGGGGACTGAGAATGTATATTTTTACCCCTCTTCCTCCTCAATGTACACAGCTGGTAGATCTTCATAATTAAGCCCCTTCGGAAGTTCAGCTGTAGTGGATGAAAACATGGGGTCTGGAAGCCAACTGCCTGGGTCCAAAGCTTGAGACATGGGAATGAGCCTCAGTCTGTGACCCTTCATAGACTGCCTTTCTAGGTCTCTCTGGTATCAGAAGCTATGAATTGAGAGACCCTCCATTACGGGCAAGCACACTGACAAAAGCAAGAAGAGACAGCTAGCTGGTGATGAAAGAGGCAGAAATGTTATACAAAATAATTCAAAGTATAGCAGTCTTGTTAGCCTCAGTGGTCTCTGAATACAGTAATTAACATCATTGTTATTCTGTCCAACAAGAATAGGTCAAATTATGATTTGGTTAATTCAGAAGGAAGTAATGCATTTTAGAAAGCTTTTCATCATAAGGTTGCATGTTCTGTTGCCTCAGTTATCCATAAAATTAACATATGTGACACAATTCTGTCTCAGAAGATACTGGGTTAAAAAACCATTTACTCCCTTCTCCAGCTGAGCTCAGGAGCGCAGGGCATGTTGTTTGCCCTTTGAGGCCCTCGTGGCTGTGTTGTTGCAGCTTCTCTCTCGTTGTAGCCTCTGTAGGAAGGACTCTGAGAGACCCGGGAAATCTGGAAATGAAGTCATGTGGTAGATAGAATGTGTGGTGGGAAAGAAGGTAGTCAGTGTGAAGAAAACATCAGCCTTATTCTAAATCTCTCTGAACAAGAAAACTCTTCCTGGAGTAAAACCATGGGAATGCAGTGTGTGTGTGTGTGTGTGTGTGTGTGTGTGTGTGTGTGTGTGTGAGAAAGTCTTTATTCATTATTCATCTCATAACATGCACATCGGATGTCAAACTGGACACAAGCCTTCTGCGTATCAGAATCGTGGAGAGAAGTCATATGTATGTAATGTATCTGGGAGAGCTTTCAGTTTTCTCCAATGGTTTTGAAAACCATGAAATAAAATACAATAGAAAACCTGTGCATGTAAGGAATATGGTGAAACCTTTAGTTTTTCACTGTCCCTTCAGATACATGAGAGGACACCCATGGAGAGCATGATCCACGTGAACAGTATGGAAGTCTGTAGATGCCATCAAACTTTCAAACATGCGAAAGGACTCACATAGGAGACAAACCCTGTGAATGTAAAAAATGTAGCAAAGTTGCCTGTTTTCTTTGAACACATGCAAGAACTCACAGCGCAGTGAATGCAAATTCACTGTGCATGTGAACAGTGTGGCGAAACCTACATATGTCAGAGTGCCTTACAAACACACCAAAGAACTCACGCCGGCCAGACACCCTGTAATGTAAGCGATGTGCTGAAACTTTGAGTTCCATCTAGGTTTCCAAAAACGTGGAAGAAGTAAGGAGTGTGGAAAAGCCTTCACCTGTTCTCATCAGTTTTGAAGGTATGAAAGAAAATTCCCTGGAGAGAAGCCCTGTAAAAGTAAGGCATGTGGGAAAGCCTTCAGGTGTTATCAAACGTTTCAAACACAGGAGGAATCCCCCAGGCAGAGACCCCGTGAATGTGGGCCGTGTGGGACAGCCTGGAGACACCACAGCACCGTGCACAGACACACAGGGGCACGCACTGGAGAGAACCCTGTGGAGTAAGTGATGTGGTGAAGCCAGCGGAGATCAGTTCCTTGAAAACAAAGCTCAAGCTGGAGAGAGAATTCTTACGTTCCCTGCATTTGTGAACAAGGTAGTGAAGCATTTAGTTGTCTTATTTCTCTCCCAAAACTTGAAATCACACTGGAGAGAAACCTATGAATGTAAAAAACGTAGTGAAGCAGTTAGGTATCCCAGAGAGCTCCAAAACCGTGAAGGAAATCTCGCTGGAGACCAGCCGTTTGAATGCAAGCACTGGTTTGCATACCGAGACCCCAGTTCCTTACAAACACAGGAGAGGACTCGTTGGAGAGGAACCCTGTGAGCGTAAGGAATGTGGAAAACCTTCATTTATCACACAGATTTTTGAAGACATGTAGCAATGTCTTCTGAAGGGAAACCTTACAGAATTGCAGGATTTGGAAAAGGCTTTGTTTACCCTAGTTCCTTTCCAACACTTGAAAGGACTCACTGGGTAAAACCTCTCGAATGTAAGCAGTGTGAGAAAGACTTAAATTGGCATACACCATTATTTGTGAAGACGCCCCTGGAAAAGAAATAGAAATGTAAGTAACAGGAGAAAGCCTGGTAGAAATTAAGCCAGGTACAATGTGACAGAGAACTTTCAACATGGAAATTCTTATTAATGCTGTAAATATATTGTGTGTATTGTAATCTCTGTGTGTAAGTACATCACTGGGCTGAGAAGTTCTATTTCAGAAGTGACTATTTATGTGAGATAATTCAGAGAGTTTTCTTTCAACAATAGTACACAGATCAATAGGTAGTGCTTTTCCCTTAAAATATTTAATAATATTTTCTCTCCACTTTGAAGCTGCTTAGATTTATGGGTGAACTGAAGTGTATTTTTATACGTAGTTAGGTTAGGTATCTCTTTATAATGCTTTATTTGTTCTGTGTTAAGGGGCCATTGAAAAAAGACTGTTTGTTTTCTGGGGTTTCTGAGTGGCCTTGTGGCGGTCCTTTATATCCCTAGTCCGTTCTCTATATTCTGCCTTTCTGTCTGATGAGCTCCTTTTGGGGGAATTGGGAATAGGAGCCTTTTTCTGTTTTCCATACTAACAAATAATTGGAATAAATTCTATGGCAAGTTTATGAAAGAATACCAAAACATTTTAATTTTTGGCCCTTTACTTTTTGTCTTTTTTTTTTTGCTGATATTTGGTGAATAAATTTTGATTTAAGATGAGAGATCTGTGATAGGTCAACAAAATCTAGAGTTGGAGACATTCTCCCCTGGGGGTAATGCTAGAAACCTGATTTTCCAACATCCACCTCCGTTGTGTTTCCAGGTTGGAATTCGTGAATAGCCACACTTGCATGGGATTGGCAGGCAAAAATGAAGGAGATATTAAGTTAGATTTTGGAGCCATCATACAATATAGACAGACAGACACACACACACACATAGTGGCTATGGGAACGCCATCTTTCAACCTGTAATCTGAATTCTTTGACCTTCCAGTCGAAACCACCACCAAGTATCTGATATTGTCGCTTTACATTGGTTTCTTCACAAATCCACATCGAAGACCCATCAGAGCTTGGATTTTTCTGCAAGCCCTCTTGTATCCACCGGGAACCTGATTCAGACTTTTCTGCTTATATCTGAGTCCTGTCTTCTCTAGATTGTACCTATATAAGGTCTAATTTGAATAGGAAACATCTTATGCACTTAGTGCTAGTGAGTGTGCTTTCCTGATTGGCCGTGCCATCTACAGTGGTGCAGTGGGAGAGGAGGACTGGGAGTTTGTTTCTCCGCTGCAGGTGCAGTGGCTGCCTTGATCTAGATCTTCCTTCTGTAGGGAAGACGATGGGTGTTTCCTGTTACTTGTAGCTGAATGTAATCCCTCATTTTGTGTTTAATTATGTTTGATCGTGATTAAAAGTATGTGGAGTGTCTTTTGTTGTTGACCAAATGAACACCTCTCTAGGTGTTTCATAAAAAAATTTTATTAACTATTTCCAAGCTGTTGTATGCCAACAAATATTGTTTTTCATTTCCTGAGAAAAATATGGTAAAATGTTCCATTATAATTATGGGTTTTCAAATAAACTTGGAAAATTATCTATATTTAAAAAAACATATTTACTCCATGAGAAGCCAAAGACAAGCAGTTTCCCCCCAGGGGCCATGGACATGAGTAGATACTTAGTATCATGATACCAGTAGCGCTACCCTCCCATTCTCCCTATTTTCTCCAAGAAACTTCTGTTCCTTTTTATGACAAGGAAGAGGAACCCTGCAAAACAATAGCTGCTGCGGAGGGAAGCTGGGAGTTAGCCATTCTCAGCTGGCCAATTAGAATCCGCTATTGCCAGTAAAGGAGGCTTTGAGTTTGAGGTGCAGTGTTCCACCCAAACACTAAATAAAGCTTTGGGAAAAGAATGCTGTCAGCCCTGCTAGAAGTGGTTGCTATGGACCTTCAGCCTAAAACTTGATTTGCTCCAGCATGTGTTCCATTTCTAATTTCCTCTGAGCACTGCTGGCCCTGTGAAGCCTGGCTCTCAAACTGGTGAACGGGGCGCCAAACATGGCATGGCGTCTTGGTTATATTCCTCTCACTTACCGCATCCTTCCACTCGCCGACTCATCTCCCTGGTGAGGTGCAGGGAGCGCTTGAGTGCACCTCCTGAGACCTAGAAAATGTGGCAGCGGAGGTTCAGCAGTGCCAACTCAACTAGAACTTTCAGTTTGCAAGTTGAGAGTTTTAAAAAGTAATTCTATTTTTTAAATTGGAATTCAAAGTATTTTTTCCATTAGAAAGACATTTTCTTCTAAAGCTGGGAGATACTGATCCAGAGGCCAATGAGTATTGTAACGATAGTAACATGTCCTCTAATATCACACTTTCCTACCCTACGGAGCTCAGGAATCCCTGAAGGTTCTGCTTTATTCCAGTGTTCTTGATAATGTTTGAATCACTTTAGAGTAGTCCTTTTGTGAAGTGTTTATGTGCCTGCTGTGCAGGCCCCTTGGGGTTAAAAAAGAAGGTCCCTGGTCTCCAGGAACTTATTTTTTAAAAGTTAGACAAGGTGCATTTAAGTCTCTAACCTCAGGTAGAGCATGCTGTGTGCTACAAAGCAGGTGCAATCAAAACGTAGGATCGCAGACAAAAGAGGTTATCTCTAGTGGTGGGTGGAAGTGGTAAGAGGGAATCTGTGGGTGCTTTCAGTGGGAGTGTTTGTAATTAGATTGCATCTCGAAGGCTGGGTAGAATATTGAGTGATTATATTTGACATTCTCTGTTTACTAAGGAATCCTTTATTTTAGTAAGACTACAGAAATACTTTGGTGCTGAATGAATTACCTTTCACTCATCCAGAATGCCTCATTTCTCAATTATTTTGGATAATTTGGTTTTTGTAATTAACATATGAAATAATAAGGAAAGTATGGTGGAGAAGGGCTTTTATGAAAGCCCCCCAAAATAATTTGGGATGGTAGTGAATGTCTCAGGTGGTGGTGAATAGGAAATCAGAATGATAATGGAAGGTATGTGTTTTGATACATGATTTATGGTTTGGGGGAAGATGGAGCTCTAAGTGACAACGGTGAGGCCTTCATAGGAAGGGAGTAGTCTGCCAGGCAGGAGGCCTCTTGAACCCTCACCATCTCCTTTCTGAATGTCTTTCTCAGGGATGGTTGGCAGAGAGGGCAGGAGAGCGCTGTGGGCTGGGGCCGTAATGAACTGAAGGGAGCCAGCTCCTCCTTGTTCTCACTCACTGTAGCTAAGCAAGAGGGGTTTGCAGCAAGGCTGTGAAGCCCTGCCCAGAATTTCTCTTCCTGCCCCCAGCCTCTGTGTGCCTTGTTTTTGGGCTTGTCCTGCCTCAAAGCTGTATCTCTTTACCACAGAGCAGTTCCTCTCTCGCCGACGTGTGCCCCTCTGGGTGAATCCTCTCTCCTTTAGCAATCCCATTTCTTGCCATGTAAGTTAGCTACAGCTGGACCACTGCGTGGTTTGCCAGTTTTGCAAATAGTTGTTATGCCTGAAATCTGGCAATTTTTCTTTCTGCTGTTAAGGCTCTGTTTTCCTTTCCTTTCCTTTCTTTTCCTCCCTCCCTCCCTACCTTCCTTCTCACCTAAGGATACGTTTATTGATTTCAGTGAGAGTGAGGGGAGTGGGGGGGGGGAGAGGGAGAGAGAAAGAGGGAGAGAGGGGGAGAGGGGGGGAAGAGAGAGAGAGGGAGAGAAACTGAGAGAAACATATTGGTTGCCTCTTGTACATACCCTGACTGGGGATGGGGTCTTGAACCTGAAACCTGTGTATGTGCCCTGATCAGGGATCGAAGCCACAGCCTTTTCAGCGCATGAGACGATGCTCCAACCGAGCCACCTGGCCAGAGCAAGGCTCTATTTTCAATCTTCCATTTGCCTCATTAGTTCAATACTTAATTTTCCAGGGAGCTGAAAACCACGTCGCCTGTACTTGTTGTGCTGAAATATGGCTCTGTCTGCCTCAGAATTCTGATCTCCTTGGGAATCATCACATACGGGTTTGAAAGACAGTATTTTCCTTCTGTGTCCTGGTCATGCCAACGGCATTTTAAATCCAGCTTATTTGGCAAAGCTATATGGCCAATTTTACCATACAGGTGACTAAAGCAGCTCTAAGAATATGCATTCAGTTTCTCACCAATAGTGCCCTTACTGTGTGCCTAGGATGTGTCCAGTACTGTGCTAGACACCATTGGGTAGTAAGTTAGACATGGTCTCTCTGGTCTCATGCCACTTACTGTCTGGTGGCCCCATGGCCAGGGGCCATGATAGATTCATAGCATAGCTGTCATCCAGGGGGCAGAAAGGCCTGGCCTCTAGTCCTGCTTTTCCTTTTTATCCATTACATGACCTCATGCATTTGCCTGTATTTTCTGTCAACTGGGATAAGACACCTTTTAAAAAGACTTATACAAGTTTTATAATACTAAAATGACAGTACATAGAAAGAGCTTTGAAAAGGTCAAGTTACTATAGATACAAATGTAACTGGGGGTAATCAGCCTTGCATTGTTTAATTGTAATAGCTAATGGAGGTTTCTAGTACTTCATGGCTTCAGAGAATGCCAGGTAGCTTCAGAAAATCACCAAATGCAATACTTGGCCTAAATATTTTAATTTTCACTAGTTCTAATGTCTACTAATAAATAAGACAACCTGCTTTTTGGGGGTGGCTTGGTTAATATAGGCTACTTAGTCATTCCTAAAGAACTGTAGATTATGGAGATCACATGGAGGGTTAGCATCAGGGGAGTGGGAGGAAGAGAGTGGGGGGAAAAGGTACAGAGAATAAGTAGCATAGATGGTAGGTAGACAATAGACAGGGTGAGGGCAAGAATAGTATGGGAAATGTAGAAGCTAAAGAACTTATAAGTATGACACATAGACATGAACTATAGGGGGAATGTGGGTAGGAGAGGGTGTGCAGGGTGGAGGGGAATGAAGGGGAAAAATGGGACAACTGTAATAGCATAATCAGTAAAACATATTAAAAAAGAACTGTAGATTTAATACATATTGGCATTATTTCAGAAAACAGTGCTTCTAGATATTTATTTTACAACCAGAAATTTATTACTAAACAGTGAATATATGATAATGCTAATAATCTAACATGTACCTGGAATTATAGTGCACTAAGACAAAAAGCGATCTGAACCATAATTAAAATAAAAAGTATCCTTTGTAAATAGTAGAAGATATCTTCAGTTTTTGCAGATTTAGGTGCATAAGGAGCTTTGAATTTATTTCATGCTTCCCTTGTGGTTCTGACTGTCTTTTTTTTTATGGTTCCTCTCATGGGCATATCACCGAGGAACTAGGACCTTTCATTGTAGACATTTTCTCTAGCAACCTAGACAAGACCCTTAAGTCTTTTTGAACCTCAGTTTACTTATAAAATGTGGCCTTTTCTTTACCATGCCAACTTCACAGGGCTGGTGAGACATGCAGATGAAGTATTGGAATGGATGTGCTTCTAGCTGCATGATGGTCCCCCTTCAGTCAGAGTTGTAGTGGTCAGGTCGCCCTGGCAAAGGCACGCCGCAGCAGGGCTGTGTCTAGGTTTATAGCATAGCCCTTGTTCAAGTTTCCCAGTTCTTCCTCATCATGACTCAGGGTCTTCCACATCCTTTTGTTTCATTCTCGCTTAATAGCATTTTGCTTCCTACCTGGCTGGCCATTGGCTAATATTTGAACTTCTGCTGTGTGTCAGGCATTTTTTAGGCTGCTGGGAGACAGAGGTGAGAGGGCCAGACCCTGACTCTGGAGTGTCCTTTTGAGTAGTGTATGAGTTCAAGACTCCAACATCAAATTGTTGCCTGAATTTTCAGCCTGCTAGCCTTCCTATAGATTTCAGACTTGCCAGTCCCTAATTGTTATGTGAGCCTATTTCCTAAAATGAAATTCTTAAATTTAATTCGTGTGTGTATACATGCATGCACACACACCCACCTGCACACACACATCCCACTGGCCCTGTTTCTCTGCGGAACCCAGGCTGACAGTACTCGACAAATGCTCTCATACTCAGTGCAGAATGAAGGGAAACAAATATGGTAAGCAAGCTGCTTAGGTGGTTTTCTCCAGGTGGAGTTTGCGATGCCGTGGAATCCACATGGAAATGCTTACTGGCAACCAAATGTAGCCCGGGGATGGGGAGCTCACATGAGTGGTCCGGACTGCGGATATATAAGTTTTCAAGTCACCAGTGTGTAGCTGTCAGTTGAAGCTGTTTTTTTTGTGGATGATTTCAAACAGAGGATAGAGTATGCAAGGTAAGATGAGGTATCCAGATGCAACCCCAGGAAACACTAACATTAAGGGGAGAGGTGGAGGGAGAGAGGCCAATAGGAAACCAAAAAGGAGTAGACAGAGGAAGATCAAGAGAGAGCGGGTCTTGGAACTCAAGGCAGGAGAGAGAATCTCAGGAAGGAGAGAGTGCAGCCACAGAAAGGTTGAGAGAAATGTTGGTTTATGCCCATTGAACTTAAGCTCCTGGGTGGTGGCGTTAGAGGTCCCTAGTTCAGTGTCATGGTACATTCCAGAGGGTGGAGCAGAGAACCCATGGTGATGAAGTGGAAGTGTGTGTTTGCTGCTGCTGTTTCTTGAAGGAGCTCAGTTATGAAGCAGGATGCGGGGGGCTGGGGCTTCCTGAGGAAGGGACGATTTTTAGGATAAAAGGAACTATGTGACTGTAGCACATCAGAGGCTGAATAGATGGGGCTGGAAGAAAGGAAGAAGGTAGAGATTCAAGGGAGAAAAAGGACAGTGATTGACCTAGGTCTCCTCCATGGAGGGAGGGACGTGCACAGGGGATGGTCAGTAACATGGCCAGAGGAGGAATGCCTTTTTCACTTGGCATGGCAAGAAGAAGGCTATTTGGGGATAGAGCAATGTTTATAGAAAGTAGGGTTCTGGAAAATTTGCCATCACAAAGCTTCTATTTTCTTTGCGAAGTGAACCTTTGGCAACAACTGATAGCCAAGAGGAGATGGTGCAGTCAGGTCTTTGAAGACAGAAGTGGGTATAAAATTACTGCTGTGGGGCTTGAAAGTGGAGGCCGATGATTGTTCTCATTGTCTGTGGAATGTAAGTTATACTCCCCAGTCTGATGTTTATAAAGTGCTCCGCAGTCTGCCTTTAACCAATTCTGTTAGACTACCGATCTTCTTTGTTTCATTCCAGCACCCTTGTGCTTCAGCCAAGAGTACCTCTGCTGTAGCACTAGAATGTGGCTGTGAGAGACTGGAGACTGTGGTGAGCATGCCACTGGGCCGCCAGTCAGGAGAGCCGTGGCCCAGTCTTGCCTCCTCCATTTCTAAGCTATGGGACCTTGGACACACCTTAACTTCTCTGTTCCTTTTTTCATTTGTAAACTGTTAATTACAACAAAAGCAACAAAAGTGATGATGATGGTGGTTGTGACCAATGAGAAGATGTATTTTAAAGTGCTTTGAAGGTGATAAGTGAGTATATAAACGGAGCTGGCGTCATCAGCCGTGAGTAACCCTAGCTCCAGGCTTTCGTGTGAACTTTCTTCATTAACACTAGAGTCCTCCCCTGCTCTCCAGAGACCTAAACTCAGCCTGTACTACGTAGAGAAATGCTAGCTTCTATAACTGATAAACGCTGCTGAAATCTCTTTTATTTTTTAACCTTTTTTTATTTTTAGTTTCTTTATAAAGTGAGGAGTTAGATACGGAGGATCTCTAAGGTTCCTTTTTAAATTTTTTATTTTTTAATTACAGATGACATACATTATTATATTAATTTCAGGTGTACACCCAGTGATTAGGGATGACATGCTAAGCGATCACCCGGATAAACTTTGCACCCGTCTGACACGCACGTGGTTACTCGGATATTGTTGACTGTGCTCCCTGTGCTGTGCTTTACCTCCATGACTGTCTGTAACTACCAGTGTTACCTCTCAATCCCCTCACCTTTTCCACCCACCCCCTGTGTGGCAGCTGTCAGAATGTTCTCTGTGTCTACGAATACGTTTCTGTTCTGCTCGCTCACTTTGCTGTTCAGATTCAATTATTGATAGATATGGAATTATTGTCATTTTGTTGCTAATATTTTTGATATTCTGTTTTCCTCTTCTTCTTCTTAAAGAAGACCCTTTAACATTTCATGTAATACTGGTTTGGTGTTGATGAACTCCTTTAGCTTTTCCTGCTGAAGTCCCAGTGACTTAAAACAGTGGCGTACTTCAGATCCACTCAGCAGTGGGGGTGGGGGGCATTCAGCTGGTGGATGCTGTGCCACCTTCAGACCATGGCTTCCAAGGTTGCCCTGGGTGTCTGGGTCCAGCCAGCAGAGGTGGGGGAAGAGAAAGAGTGGAGGACTGTCTGAGAGGCTTTTGTGCACCAGACCTAGGATGGGAGCTGTTCACTAAGGCCAAAGGAGAGATGGTTGAGAGGAGGCATTCACCAGCCGGGAGGTGCATTTGGGGTGTGTGGGATTTACTGGGCATAGCATGGTGGAGGGGGAGCTGAGGAGAGTGAGGCAGGACCTGTGCAGCCCTAGGATGGAGCAGAGAGGCCACTCCTCCTGCCTTGAGAGACAGAGACTGGGAAGGGCTAAGGGGCTTAGGGCTGGTTTCCAATAAGTCAAGTGCTACAAATGTGGGAAAGAGGTCCTCGGGTCATGGGAGATAGGTGGATGAAAACTGGGGTGTTGACACTCCTTCTGACATACGCTTTTTAACATCTGGGGAACTGGACACTGTTCATCTTTTCTAAGATGAGAAAACCGATGAAGTGGTGCCTTGACAAAAGCCACACAACTAATAGGCAGCAGAGAAATGAGCTAGGTCTTGAGTCTTTGGCTGTCAGAGCCCCTGCTGGTAAGAGCCTGGATATACCCCACCTGGAGAGCTGGAAAACCTAGACTCTGAAGTTGCTTTAGGTGAACCCCTGAGCACAGGGCAGAGGAAGAACTGTGGTGACTGTTACTTTATAAGTGACTCACCCTTTGGCAGCTGTGGTTGGAGGAGGGAGGGCAAGAGAGGAGCATTCCAGGCAGAGGGAGCAGCCTGAGCAAAGCCCCTAAGGCAGAAACGTGCTTGAAGGGTTTGTGGGCTGAAAGAAGGCCAGATTGGTCCAAGACCAGCAGGAGGGAGAGGTGCATGAGAAGATGCTGGGGAGGGGAACAGGGTCCAGGTCACAGAAGAACATACAGGCCAAGGCAAGGAGTTAATTTTTCTAAGGGCAGCAGGAAACCACTGTACATTTTGAGTAGAGGCTAAGATGGTCCCATTTACAATTTAAAAAGACCACTCCGGTTATTGTATGGAGAATGGGTGATGGAAGGAAGGCCGAAGTGTGTACTGAATGTAGTGGTAAGGGAAAAGGAGGACTTCAAGAGGAGAACTGAGTCTGGAGCTCAGAGCAGAGAGGTTCAGGTTAGCGAAGAAAATTTGATCCTCTGTTTCCTATCAGCTCACTCCCTGTTCTTAGCCAAGCTTTCTGTGAGTAGCCTTATCCACAGTCTCTACTTCCTCAACCCAACTCTGCTCTGGCCTCTGTCATTGGCCACTTCTCTGAAATGTCTCAGGCAAAGGGCACCTGGGGCTCTTTGTGGTTGGCCAAGTCTAGGCCTTTGGCCCTCGCCTGGCTTGACTAGCATCCAGTCATATGAGCCCCTCCTGCCTTGAAATGCTCTCCTCCTTAGCTCTCTGCGTCCTCTGCTTCCTTGTCCTGTGGCCCTTTTGTGGTCTCCAAGTCCTCTGGCCAGCCCTGAAATGATAGCATCCCCAGGCTTCTAACCTTGGTCCTCCAGGGTTTCCTCTGACCCTTTCTGAACAGAAAGAGCCCCTCCCTCCATCATCAAGCCAATCTCTGCTTGCCTTTCCAGCTTCATTTTAGGTGCCCCCTCTTCCAGGAAGCTTTCTCTAACCTCTCAGACCAGGTTAAGCGCTGCTTCTCCCCCTTTTCCATTTCTCCTGGAGCATAAAGTGGATTCAGTAGGTAGCACCCTGCTTACTTACTTGTCTCCCCAGTCTAACAGAACTTGAAGGATAGGGTTACAGCAAAGTACCGGTGATCTAGGTCAAAGATTGCTTTCTCTAGTTCAGATGAAAGCCACGCTTTATAATGAAGGTATCTACACCTGATTGTATGTCCTTTGGTAGACCATTCATTTCTCACTGAGTCTGAGGGCTGTGAATTCTGGTATAATATCTCCTGCAAACAAAGGAATTAATTTAACCCAAAAGAATTAGTAATCATCTCCATGTTGTGCAAGGAAAAAAATCTGAGAATTTAAGAATATTAATTGCTTCAGAAAAGCTTCCAAAGACCTGTATTGCCTGGTATTTTGGTTCTTACCTCCCTTGCTCCGACCCTAAAACATATTACATGTCCCTCATTTTGTGATCCCACAGTTCTGGGTTTGACATTACAATTGCCTCCATGGTGATGAGCACTAATGTTCTCCTGGGCTGAACTGTGATAGCCATGCAAGGCAGCAAATAGGCTGAATGAAAGATGAGCTTCCGCCTTTATAGCCCTCCCTCCTGCTAACCTGCTCAATGCGTGCATGAAAAAAGAACTGGGTAGGAGCAGTGCAGTGTGCATACACTTAGGTGTACAAGTCACACAACTGGGATTTCAGTGAGGTTCTGGGTGGTTAATGTCAGTGGACTCTCATGTTTCTCTCTCAGATGTCTTTTTCTGCCCTTTTGAATTCTTTATTTTTGTCTTTCTCACAGTTCCAAACCCACTTTATCTTTTTTGGCAGATGGAACAAAGAAAATAAAATGTTGAATTACTTTCTTCCAAGTGGCTTGATTTTTAGAATCTTTCTTGATTTTTTTTCAGTGTTTAGTTTTCTGAGCTTAGCAGAGTGAAAAGCAGAGATGCCTTTGACTAGACAAAACTCTTAGCTTCATTAATCAAAATAATGCTATGGATTGTACTTGTGCCTTTTTTGTTTATTTTGTGGTACTTGTGTCTTGCTGTAGTGTTGGGATGATTATTTTTTAAGAAGAAACACTATGGGGTTACTTATTTTTTAACTATAGACACCTTGCAAGTGAAATAAGAGTGCCTCAGTATGTGTAATTGTGGACTCCATGTGGTCCCATATTACTCCCCATGGGTTTATTGCTCTGAGGGCGAGAAGTGCTTACTATGTACAGGAGCTGTACTCTGTCAGTTCTGCCTTGTTTGCTTCTGATGTTCAGACAAAGCATTAGGGTTTCAGATGGTCAGACAGGAAACGACACAGGGCTTGCAGCATGCCCTCCAGTGCGATGCCGACTCTTCCTGTGGGGGGCCTCTTTGTTAGCCTGGGCACAGTCCTTCTCACAGGAAGCTACAGTCTGTGCCTGTGACCTTTGACCCAGTCACTAAGTGAGTTTTTACCCTATACAACATATGGATCCTTTCCTGTACTTGAAGGCAGCTACCACCTTCCCTTTCATCCCCCAGCACCCTTCTCTCCAGACTCCAGGTCCTGGGTTTCTTCAGACGGAGCCTCCTTCCTTATCCTATATTTTGTGATCCTAAGAGATGATCCCAAGATTTTGTTGGCTTTTTTTTTTTTTTTTTTTTGGTGGCTTAATCTCGTTGTGAACTTTCCTCATGGAACCCACCTCTGAGTGGAGGTTCTAAAATGTCTTATTTAATGGAATATTTTTATCTCAGTGGTCTTACTTAACAGTAAAGCATTTTGTTACATTCAATAATATTGCAATCTACTTCTCTCTGAAAGAAAACAAAGGCTTTTAAGTCCTGGAGTGCAGGTAAAATGCCAGTAAGGCCGTACATTGATTTCTAGCCAGAGGAGTCTTAAGTGAATTCATCTGGGTCTGATACTAAGTGCTAGCATTGACTGAGCCCTCGCAGCATGTCAGCCACTGTGCCAAGAACTGTTACTCGTACCATGTCATTCAATACTCAGAACAACCCTGGTAATTAGTGATGTCATTGCTAGTAGGCACTGCTAGTGACCTTGTCATAACGAAGAAACTGAGGCTCAGGAAGGTTGGGACTCACCCCATATTTCACATGTGTCGGTGTGAGCTCTTTATATACCACTGTGCTGCTTCTCTGACACCTGGGTAAGGCTCTGTGTATAGCTCCCTTCTCTTGTGCCTCATATTTAGCTCTCTGGTACTTTTAGTTAAAATGTAAATTAAAAAAGAAAGAATTTTTGCAATTCACCAGGGCACCTAGAAGATTGCTCTTCACATGGTGGGTGCTGCTGCCAGTACAGCCGAGGTCCTTGTTTTATGTCTCTAGACCCAGTAAAAAGAGATTATCCCCTGTGAGTTACTTAGTTTTGGGAAGGCTAGGGCCACTCCAGACCCCGCAAGTCAATCTTAAACCAAAGTCTAATGCCATCATAGTAGGCTAGGACTAAATCTTTGCTATGCTTTTGGGCAACTGGCTAGCACAGAGCACATGGGAGAGATGGTGGCTGTTGTAGTTGAGGTTGGACTGGTAGCCAGATACCTGTATCCAGTCCTAGCTCTGCCTTACACACCGATCCTCTGTGGACCTCATTGTCCTTTTTCCTGGGAGTGGGAGGGAGAGAAAGGTATGAGTGTTGGCGTAGTTGGTTATTCCTTGTTCTTTCCCTGCTCTTTCAGAGGCTAAAATAGCCCTTTTGGTGTGGGAGGTCAGTTCTTGTGCCCCGTTTCCCAACTCCACACTTGGAACAGTTGGAAGTTTGGGTCTTTGGGAGGCTGCTATTTCCTCTTTCCCTGTCCCTAAGAGATTGATGAGTTGTACACCATTATCAATTTGGGGTAAAACTGGGACTTTGTAACTGAGCCAGGACTGAGGAATTAAAATATGGCACTACCTAGAACTCTTCCTCTGAGGGTTTAGAAACCGATCTTAATTCCCCTGTGGTGTGAAAAGAGTGACTTGGTTGTGGGACGGCTTCAGGCCTATTGGGGAAGCAAAGTCTTGTCTTTCGAGTCTGGTATTTTAGAAGCATCTGGTCTACCTGTGTGCACATCTCCTGAGCTGAACTCTAGAACTGCCCACACTCCCTGTGATTCAGGTATAAATAATTCTGGGATGCTATAGATGGGGCTTTATCAGCCAGAGTCCCTACATGAAAAGCTGGTATTCTAACTTAGAATAATTCCAGGAGAGTTTCCTTAAAGAGGTAAATCGTTACTTAATGAGAGTTCACTTAAAGAGGCATGTAGGATATAGAAGCAGAGCAGGAATCCAGAGTTATGGTACTAGTGGAGCTAATAATACCATTCCTAGCCCCAGTAGGACAAGTGGGTGAAGAGATTATCAGGAACCAGAAGGGATTGTCCTGTAGAAGAGGCCACCTTGAGAGGAGCAGCACCTCTGGTTAAGGGAAACACCCAGCCTAAGTGGAATGAATTCCCAACCTCATCCCTCACCGCCACTGTTTGCTTCCTCTGATCTCTTGCTGGGACTCAGCTTTGGACAAACGCAGACGTCAAAGGCAACAGGGCCTGTTGATGTGATCCATAAGGACCAGCCTGCTGGGGCAGAGAGCGCGGAGAGTGCGTCTGGAGGAGCAACACCAAGACATTAGATATGAGGGTTACGCAGTTTCATAATGGGCAGAACTGGGGTGTGTGTGTGTGTGTGTGTGTGTGTGTGTGTGTGGCGGACGGTAGGAAAAAAGGATGCGATAAGCATTTCTTGGGCATCACCTAGGAACTTTCTCATGACACAATCACATTTTGAGGTAAGAAATATTTTCATGTTATAGATAACATGGAAAACAAGGTAAACTTGAAACATTTTGGGGTAAAAAGTATTTCCATGTTATAGATAACGTGGATAACAAGGTAAACTTGAATCTAAATCTCTTGGCCTTAAGTCAGCTGAGCCCTGGTGATCCCCGTGGTGACAGATGGTAGCCGGATAGCCGTCACATCTGACTCTCTCTGGAGCCCCTGCCAGAGAGCCGCAGTTCGTGGCATTGCCGGGAGAACAGGGAAGGACTGTTCAGAGCTGCTGTGTATTTTTTTTTTCTTCATCTATGAACTTGAAGAGAAGGAGAAGAGGAGAAAAAAACTCAACTTGGCATGAATAATGTTAAGTGAGATCAAATAAGGTGAAAAGCAAAATAGAATCCAGAAATTTAGTTTTGCTTTCACCCAAAGTTCATGGGCGGTTGCTGTACAAAGTCCTTTTTACTTTGCACAAATGTTAAGCACTTTTCATAACATGAATCTCATTACCTTTTACTTTTGGTTGTTTATGAACTTAAATAGCTTCATAAAAGACAAAGAACTAATTGAACATTAAGATCAAACTGTGTTCCTTTATTTCACTTCTTGCTACTGTACAAATTATTACACTTGTGAGTGAGAATTATTTTGGTTCCTGATACATTTATTGTAAAAGTATTATTGAAACATCAACAGTGAAGTAAAAAACACTCTAGAAAATAAATATTAAAAATTTCTCTGTTCTAGTTTTTGTTGTATGTATGCATAAATTTTACATGGCTAGAATTGTACAAGTTTATATTATCTTCTTTTCATTGTGAGTATTTTTCCATGTTGCTATATAACCTTCATAATTATTGAGGATAGTTTGTCAGTTTACCATAAATATTCTCTGACTTGTTGAATATTATTATTTATTTATTCTGTTTCATGCCATGAAAAAGACTGGTGGTTTGGTTGAGAATTTAAATGGTTTATTTATTATTTTTCTTTATAAACATTGTTCATTTGCATCTTCATGTATTTAGTTTCTCCTCTCCCTCTTTTATTCTTTCTGGCAAAGGGAAAGGAATTGTTATTTTTTAAGGATAATTTCTCAAAAATAGGATGAACATCTCTGAAGGTATATCAAAGAACATTGAAATCGTAGTTGTAGAGGTTGCTGGGAGAAGCAAGATAATAATTAAAATGAGTCATTAAGGAGAGTTATTGCTTAAAATGTTGATGTTGATTTTTTAATTAAACCCTAGGTTTTAAAAATTATTGTTAAGAGAAAAGTTGGATATCACTTATAATTTGCACACAAAATTTAGCTGAAACCCTAAATTGTGATTAAGCTTTAAAAAATGTGTTCTTGGCTAAATTGAATGTAGTGTAATTCTGAACAGATCTTGCTTTTGATTTATGATATTGGCCCCAATTATCTTGCAACCCTGTAATATTAGCATTGGCCTCGTAGTTCCCTGGGCTACTCCCTGGGCTACTCCCTGGGAGGTGGTCGTCCCCTCCCAAACCCATCCTGCTCAGCCCTGGGGGGCCTGGCCCCTCTGTTCTTTTCACTCTTTTATGAAGCTTGAGCCCTCTGGCCAGCAGAGTTGCCGGGTATGGTGGCCTTGCTCTTCCATTTGCCTTCCATTGGCCATAGTTCTGCTTTCTGGAGCAACAGACAAGCTTCTTCCACTAGTTATGAATCTTCAGAAAATCAGAGAGCATTTCTGGTTTTCATTCTCTGTGTCCTTAGCTCCTGGCATAGTGCCTTGCACATAGCAGATGCTCAAAAACTCATGTTCAGAATGAAATGTCTTGAGACAGTCCTTCAAATGTGTGAATACAGCCACAGTGTTCCCACTTAGTTGCCTTTTCTTTGGGTGTAATGTCCTCCAGGTTAGCCATTCGTCATGGTAGAATCTCCAGCTCCCTTTCCCTCCCAGTCACTTTCTCACCATTGTCTGTGGCTGCCAGTCACTGTGTTAGAATATGTGGCCAGATTTACATCCAGTTCTCCAGAAGTGGTCTGATTTGCAGAAACACATTCAAGTGTGCATGACTTTGCTTTCCGTAGCAAATCCCTGGTTGCTTCTATCTTTTCACATGATCTGCTGTCAAGCTGGTCTCTTCCGAAGAGAAGCTTGTGTAATTGTTTTCTTCTAGATTAATGGCACTTGGGATTTGATGAGGGCTCTTCAATATCCTCTTGTGAGTCTCAGTAAAAATGAGGAACAGGGGAGGCCCCTGGAAGAGCCCTGTGAAAATCTCCCCCCAAATTGGCAGTAATCCTCTAATCCCATGCTTTTCAAATGTGATGTGCATGTAGATTACCTGGGAATTTCGTTAAAGTGCAGTTATGATTTAATAGGGTTGAGTGCAGCCTGAGATTCCGTCCTTCTAACAAGTTCCCAGGTGATGATGATGCTGTAGGGTCTCTTGGGTCATACTTTGAGCAGGAAGGCATAGGTTTTTGGTGGCATTGTTCATGAGAGCAAATCCTTGCAGGTTTGGGAAGCTGTCCTGTCCCATTAGAACCCCCAGCAAATACTGTCTGATGCAGGCATTCAGAGTGTCATCTCCTGCCTCACTAGGTAAGTGGAGAAGACCAGAGTGGCGCAGTTTCACCAGCTTCCACGTGGTTTTGGACCTCTTCGTGCACGCTTGGCTGGCCCTTTGTTCCAGCCCAATGAGCTGTTACCCTGCACAATTGGTGCTTTTCACATTTCTTGTTATCTGGACACTTGGTAAAATGCTCATGTATACTGAGCACTTTTTAAACCAGCAAGTTACCCAAAGAGAAAATAAATAGTTTTTTAAACATTGGTTGGAAAGTACAGTGTTACTGATAAAATTCTTTTTATAAGAAATGTTATGGTGCATCCAATTTTTTTTTTACTCTATTGGAATTTGGAGAAAATGGGCGCATTGTTGAAATTACATTCCTAAACTGAAAGATACTCTTGCAGCTGGCAGCCTTTCAACAGCAGATGAGCAAGTGAGCTGTAGAACACAGGGCGGGGAGGCTGTGAGCACCTGACCCCCCTCCCAGCCCCTCATCTTCTGGTATATTAGAGCAAATATTTCAGATATCCTACCATTTCACCCATAATACTTCAGTATGGAACTTAACATAAATATTTTATTTTTTTATTGAATTATAGTATACATAAGGAAAAGCAAAAGGGTGAAGGGATTAAAGAAAAAAATAAAATGACATCATAGACACAGGCAACAGTACGGTGATGGCCAGAGGGAAAGGGGGCTGGGGAGGGAGAAGAGGGTAAAAGGGAGGTTACATGGTGATGGAAGGAGACTGGGCTTGGGAAGAACAATGAGCATAAGTGTACAGGCTGGTGAATTCTTACAAACCAGATGGACCTATATGACCAGCACCCAGATCAAGAAACAGAATATTGCCAACACTACACAGTGGGCTTTTCTGGGTGAATTCAATGTTCATCTGCAATTTATCCTTTACTGAAAATTCTGAACCTATTCTGGTGCATAACTGAAGCTTTCATGGTATGTCTGCAATTTTTTAAGAGCCATATACTATGCTGACTTTATTATTTTTTTCTTTATTTTTATTGTTGACACTAATACAGATGTGCCCATAACCCTCCCCACCCCCAACCTTCCCCCACCTGTCCTGCCCACCAGCCTCCATCCATCTCCCTCCCTCTTTCCCTCTGGCCGTCACCAGGTATGTCTGCAGTTTAATTAGGCAAATATACCATATGTACGTTTGCACTTCAAATATATACAACACAATTTGTGTTTAAAAAAACCCCAAACCAAGTATTATTAGTCTCAATGAGTTGAATACTTCACCCTTGTTCATTGACTAATAATGCCCATACCCAATTCAGGCTGGAAGGAATGACTTGGATGTGTTAACAATGACTGAATAATGGAACTTAAAGAAAAGTCCCATAACTACAGTTCCATTAATATAGCTAAAAAAAGCAATAAGTTGTTTAATATCATTTAATATTCAGTATATTAACATTTTCTGGATTGCTTGAAATGTCCGTTTAACAAGTTCATGTTTTAGTTTTAATTGGTCTGTATAGAAATTATAGTCTTAGAATATATATATTTTAACCCATCTTTTATTGTTTTTACATAACTACAACTTTCTTGTAGTACTTGTGTTCTGTGCTTTCTAAGTTGTTAAGAAAATACAGTCATTTCTGTCATACTTACTGCGTTTTTGGTTAGAAGAGAACGTATTTTAAAAACTGATCCAGTCAGCCTTTCCAAACCTGTGCTAACCTGGTCTACTACAGAACCTGCTTGCAGATACTGCGGCGGCCTAACTTTAGAGAAGTCATTTGTATTATCCTGGATTTGCCTTTCCCTGGCAGCATCTCTCATCTGTCTCTGCACATTCTTCAAGTTTTATGTGAATTCTATTCTCTGATCTTCCTTTGTCATGTGGACCCACCTTGAGGTCATGTCACTCCCCTTTCAGTGGTGAAAGGGGGCACTACATGGGGGAACAAAGGCCTGAGTTCAGACCTCAGCTCCACCGCTTAACCGCATGGCCTGAGGCGGTGTACTTAACTTCCCTGATTATGAGTAATATGTTTAATTGCTTTTCAGTGGCCTGCATCAAACAACACCACAAATTGTTCAGAATATCCTAAAGCTCTCCAAACTCATAGGCAGGAGGAAACAAATTATTGGGTCACTGCTTATTTTCCCAAATCACAATTTTGGGAACATTGCCTGGGGAGCCAGGACAGGAGGCCTGTAGATGAAGGAAGTGGGAGAGAAGACACAGGAAGGGAGATGGGTAATATTTACTGAGCACCTGTAACTACTTTTTTACATGCTCATTTAGACCTCACAGCTACCCTGGCGATATTTTGAGCAGAGAAACTTCGGCTCTGCCAATGTAGCTAAATGGTTAAGAGCAACAGTCTGGGTTGAAATCCCTGCCTTGTCACTGTGTGACCTAGGACAGGATCCTCTGTCTCTCTGTGTCTGATTCCTCATCAATAACATGGAGATAACAAGCATTTGCTTCATAGGGTATTTATGAAAATTTCATGAAATAAATTGTCAGGTGCCAAACACAGTACCTAGTACATAGTCACCATCCAGTAAAGCAAACTGCTATTTATCCATAACTTCTTTTTAGACTTAGTCTTTTTAAAGGAAGGCTAAGTGGAGTTTTAGTAGCTTAATAACAGAATTATGATGACAGAGTTAGCAGATTTTCCAACAAACATAACAGAACTTTGTAAAACATGAGTGCTCTCCTTTCAAACTAGCCCTCTTAAAGTGCTTTTATTCCATTGTTACTTTTGCTCAAAATGTGTTTGGACTTCTTATTACTAGTTTATAGTCTATAGGTGTTTTTTTTAAATTTTTAATTGATATATTTTTAAAGAAAGGGGAAGGGAGGGAGAAAAAGGGAGAGAAACATCAATGTGTGGTTGCCTCTTACATGCCCCCTACCAAGGACCTGGCCCCCAGCCCAGGCATGTGCCCTGCCTGGGAATCAAACCAGTGACCCTTTGGTTCTCAGGCCAGCACTCTCAATCCACTGAGCTACACCAGTTGGGGCTATAGGTGTGTTTTTGATAAAATTACAACTGGGATAAAGGTGAACATGTATATCATTTAAACTTAGTTGTTTATTCAACAGACTTTTATTGACCACCCACTATTTGTCAGACATACTACTAGGCACTAGGAATATAGCAGTGGACAAGGAAAGGTCATTTCCCGGTGACATTTGTTATCTAGGGGGCAAAAAGCTTTCATTAGCACTGTGGATTATGTCAAATATGTGACACATTAAATAACATTGTCAAAACTGCTGAAAGAAAAAAATGCAAGTTTGGAATGGTTTATAGTTATATCCAGTACTTTTATTGGTACAAGACCACATCCTTGATATCTGACCCAAAGGAAGACAGATGCCTTCTTATGAATAACATGAGGTGTACCGAGGGAGACATCAATCTGTACCCAGTTCAATGATGTAATCTGCCCTTTAAATTCAGATTTGGAATAAAACAAGGACCTGTTTTATTTCCTTTCTATTTGACTGTGACTTTGGAGTTATTTATGAACTTGAAATAGGAAGCACAGTTACACTGAACAATACAATTGAAACTAAGTTATCATTCACCAGATGCCTGTTGATTATTGGTAATGGTTATATATTCAGTATTATTTGTTAGGTTTATTAGTTAGCAGGTCTAAAAAGTGTGTTGATTTCCTTTTAAAACTTTGCAAATGTTTGTGTCCATTCAACTTAATACTTTGATATTAAATAATTGCAAAGTACATACAGTGAACTAAACAAAATTACAGAGTGCTGAAATTCAAAGGGGCTTTAAAGATAATTCAGGATAGTTGTCCTTCCAGTGCAAAAATGCCCCCAGCCTGTGCCCAACATCTCTGGTGATGGAGAATGTCTAACTAAAGGCCACGGGTCATGTGCATATAATATAAAGGTGGAATCTGTCCGCTATAAGACACGAGTGGTAGTTAACTATGGGAAACTTTTAGGCCCTATCTGTAAATACAGTTTGGTTGTTTTCCTCTCAAAATGTCATTCTGGTCAACTAAGACTTGTCTTCTCCAGTTTTTCTGCCTATGGACCTTCAGTCTGTCACCCTTCTGGTAAAATTTGGCATTGGCTTGGTAAATATCCCAAATTCTTTTTAGTCTTCTAAATGTGTACTTACTTAGAGCACACAATTCTAACCATGTATTTATTTAGCAAATATTTGATAAGTGTCTATTGTGTGCCAGTCACTGTTCTGGGCAAAAGGGATGATAGTGCTGAGCACAAAGTCACTACCGTCGTGAAGATTTCAAGTTCGTGAATGAGTGGCTCTCAAGCTGCAGTCAAACAGGAAAGAAAGGAAATGAATCAGGTCTGAAGGAGATGATGATTCTGGCTGGGGACAAGTTGAGCTTGGGAGGCAGTGGGCCCTTCAAGAGCACATGCTGTGTGGGCAGCTGGCTCTGTGGTCAGGAGAAAGCCGGCTGTGGGCGTCGTTGGCACGTAAGGTGGGCTCTGAAGCGATCAGAGCAGAGGAAGCGAGTGCGGGAACGGGAGCCGTCTGAGACCAGGAGAGTCTCGGACAGCCTGAGTCTTGGTGCCATGTTAGTACCAAATACGTGTTATAAATTCATTCATTTGATCGACAGCTGTCTTCCTCTTTAAGTAATTATGTAAAAAGCATTCTTTATTTGGTAATTGTAACATTATGAAGCAAGTACAATTTTCTCACTACTTTTGGGGAACTCTTTTCTATTACAAAGGTTTGAGAAGTGGAGGTTTTTGTGAGGTCACCTTTCTTTTTAAAACTAGGTAAGTACTATACAAACATGTATATATACTTAATAGCCCAAATATATGCAAGTATTGGGAGTACAGTTTGTGCTTTTTACCTCTCTGCTCACCCTTCTCCCACCCAAGACTTCATTTTCTATGACTTTCCACATACTGTTTTTCTAAGAGAAACTGTGCTCCGAACAGTCTGGGTTGGAGATTGGAGAACGCTATTCTTCACGTTCGTCTTAGACTCTCAGTGCCCATGGATGAGTTGTGCTCATGCTCACCGACTGCCTCTCCAGGGGATGTACTTGCCTTCGCCCTTAGTGGTGGGTGACCTTTCTTTTTATAGGAAGTCATTCAACTACATAGTTAGTAGACAGCTGAAGCTCCAGATTATGGACTTTTGCAAGCTGTACAGTAGCTGTACAGGTGTAGGTGAGAGTGGGAGACCTCATTTCCAGAGTACAGAAAGTCACTGGTATATGAATCATATGTGTGCACGTGCATGTGTGAGCACGTACACGTATACACCACAAATAGGACATCTAAAGAATTGTGAAGTATCTTCAGCAATGCACTTTGTTTTGAATGTTATTACCTGTACCACTCTCTAGCTGATCAAAATAATTATCTTCAGGAAATGTTAGTGAGAAGCAGTCATGAGACATTTTGTTAGGTTGCTATTTGCCTGGTTTTACTTCATGTAAGGGACCTAGACTTCTAGAGTTGATGTGTGGCCATCATTTAGAAGTGGGCCTCATTAGAGGTATTGGAAGCCTAATTCTGCCTAATGAGAAGAGCAATTATGTGATTGCCCTTGGTGTTGGCAGCATACCCTTTGGTTCTCTGACTTTTTTCAAAGGTTCTGATTAATTTTCTGTATTTCTATGCCTGTTTTCTTTCAAGAATTCTTATTAGCAGTTGCATTGCACTGTCAAGATTTAACCATAAGTTTTACTAATTTCTTTGATCAACACTGCTTCCTGTATCCCAAATTGAATTTGTCTTCTACTTTTTTATTTTTTAAAAAAATTTTAAAGAGTTTTATTTATTTATTTTTAGAGAGGGAAGGGGGTGAGAGAGAGAGAGAGAGAGAGAGAGAGAGAGAGAGAGAGAGAGAGAAACATCAATGTGAGGTTGCTGGGGACCATGGCCTGCAACCCAGGTATATGTGTCCTGACTGGGAATCGAACCTGCGACACTTTGGTTCACAGCCCGTGCTCAATCCACTGAGCTACGCCAGCCAGGGCTTCTTCTACTTTTTTATATCCTCACCCCAGGATACAGTATATGTTTATTGATTTTAGAGAGAGATGAGTGAAAGAAGAGAGGGGAGGGGAGGGGAGGGGAGGAGAAGAACAGATAGACAGACATTGATCTGAGAAAGAAACACTGATGTGAGACAGACACATTGATTGGTTGCCTCCCACATGCACCCAGACCAGGGATCATACCCTCAACCTAAGTGTGTGGCCTGACTGGGAATTGAACTTGCAGTCTTTTGGTGTATGGGATGTTGTTCCAACCAACTGAGACATCTTGCTAGGGAGACTTTCATTTCTTAATGCCTTTGAGGTCCATCCATGTTATTGCAAATGGCAAGATTTTATTCTTTTTTATGGCTGAATAATATTCCATTGCAGACCACATTTTCTTGATCTGTTCACCCATCAATGGACACTTAGATTGTCTCCATATTTTGGTTAATATAAGTAATGCTATAACAAACAGGGTAGTATGTATATCTTTTTGAGTTAGTGTTTTCATTTTCTTGGGATAAAAACACAGAAATGGAATTGCTGGATCATATGGTAGTTCTATTTTTAATTTTTGCTTTCCATAGTGGTTGCACCAATTTACACTCCCACCAATAATGCACAAGGGTTACATTTTCTCCACCTCCTTGCCAGTTCTTATTTGTTGTTGTTGTTTTGATAATAGCCATCTTATAGGTGTGAGGTGATATTTCATTGTGGTTTTGATTTGCATTACCTTGATGATTAGTGCTGCTGAGCATCTTTTCCTGGACCTCTTGGCCATTTGTGTGTCAACTGGTATTTTTCAAAATCTCTCCAGGTGATTCTGATGCTCATGCAACCTGCTGAGAACCTTGGTTATGTGATCAGAGTGGTAATGCAGTGGGTTCCTTCAGCATAAGTGGGGATTATTTTTCCAGATCCCTGGATCCCTGGTCCTGCTGAGTGGTCAGGACATCCCTCTGGGGTTCTGGGTGGGCATGTGCCTTGTCATGTGTGCTGCCATTTCTTCGTCCTCTAGTCTTGGCTCTTATGTGGGTGGTCCCTTGTTGCTGACCCCCCACTTTATCACAGAGAGCTGTTCTCACAACTTAGCTTTCTCAGAACATTGAGGAGATAGACCTTAATTATCCTCCTGGCACTCCCTGGCCCTCTTCCATATCCAGTTTCCACTGTCTCTGAATTTGGGTGTATTTTCTTCAAGGATCTCTTGGGCACGCTCACAGTTTTAGAAGTCTTTTCTTTTGCTTGGTTCAAGTTGAAGGTTCCTCTTATGACTGCCATATAGGTCAGTTCTGATGGCTTTTTGTTTGTTTTTGCCCAGAATTCCTCACCATTCTCCTGATGGCATATTTCCTGTTGATCTGTAATATTGTGACTTTATTCTTACTGTTATGTTTTTATAATATATATTTTTACTGTTATAATAAGTAATTAGTCTTTTAAATTTGTCATATTCAAGAAAAGGGAGAAGTACATTCTAATGCTCCATCATTTGTCCTGAGCCACGAGTCCCCAAACACTTTTTGGTTACCTCTGAAAAGTGTCAGATAACCAAGGAATTTAGCAGACTATTCATAGAAGTGGTTAAGTCAAATGAAAAACTATTTAACTCCATTCGTGAAAAATGCATTTAAAGTTGTTATATACCATTTTCACAAATTGAATTAGCAGTGTGTGTTTGGGGGCACTATAGTGCGTGATACAGTGCTGGATGGGGAGTATGTGTGTGTGAGGGACAGAGAAAGAGCCTTTAAGGCTAGAAAGGGAGAAGTACAGACATTCTTCTATGCTGCTTGTAGATTGCAAATTCATGTAACTCTCAATGCAGCTGGGCAATACGGGCCTTAAAAGTGTTCAAATTCTTTGACCCAGGGATTCACAAACTGGCAGCCAATCCCAAGGAAATAATCATAGGTTAAGCAATGATTTATATACAGAGATGTTTATCTCCATATTATAAAGTAAATAAAAACAAAAACAAAATGAACATGTTTAAGTGCCTGACACTGAGTAATTGTGAAATTATGGGACATTTATGTGGCTAACAAAATTCCACAAGCAAAATGAAACTAACAAAAATAAATGTTTAGAGAGACTTTAATAATAAAGAGAAAATGCTCATGTAGCTTTTAATGATGCTAGGTGGAAAAAGACATATTTAAAAACAGATTTATCCAGAATACCAATTCTATAAGAAAAATGTATATTCAAAGAAAAGTAAAATTTAATAGTAGTGATTATTTTTATAAATTGGATTATGTGAGTTTTCCCCATATAATCTTATACTCTTCTGTATTTTCTACATTTCTGCAGTAAGTGTATTACAATCAGGAAATACCATAAATCAATATTATTTTTTAATTGCCAAGCTGTCTCACTGAGAAATAAGAATGGCCAACAATTACGTGGAAATATTTAACATCAGTAATAAAAAATTCAAAGATTGCTCAGTGACACAGAAAATGTTACATATATATGTGAAAAAAGTAACTACGTACACTATGATCCCAATTTAGTTAAAATTGTGTATGTGTGTATCAAAATGTTGACTGTACTTATCTCTAGGTAGTGGGGATTTTTCAGGTGCTTTTAATTTTCTTCTTTACGCTTATGATTTGGATTATGTCAGTCTTCTCCCCCATAGTCTATCTACTCTTCTGCATTTTCTGGTTTTCCTGCAGTGAATGTGTATTGCTCTTAAAATCATGGGAAATTTTTTTCATACATTAAAAAAAAGAAATCAAGTTACTTTTCCCAACCTCTACACTATGCTTTTCTGCTCTTAAAACATGTTTAAAATATTTTAACTTAGATGTTAGAGTAGGAGAAATCTGAGAGAATTCTTTATGTAATTCAGTCTTAAAAATTAAATGAATACATTGATATAAATTTCTATACCATTTTAAGGAGATTTATCTTTGCTTTGTCTGAAGAAGTATGTTTGAGCCCTGGTTGGTGTGGCTGGTGTGGCTCAGTGCAGTGGGTGTCGCCCTGGGGACCAAAAGGTCACTGGTCCCATTCCCTATCAGGGCACATGCCTAGGGGGCCAGGTCCCCAGGTGGGGGTGTGTGAGAGGCAGCCAATCAATGCTTCCGTTGTACATCCATTTTCTCTCCTTCTCTTTCTCCTTCCTTTCACCTCTCTCTAAAAATAAATAAATAAAGTTTTAAAAAAAGAAGTATATTTGAGTACTTCAAATATCTTGCTCCTTTCTCAAAATGTTGGACACATAGGTGTATTTATTTTGAAGGGAGGGGGAAAGAGAGAGAGAGAGAAACATCAATATGCCGTTGCTGGGGGCCATGGCCTGCAACCCAGGCATGTGCCCTGACTGGGAATCAAACCGGCAGTGCTTTGGTTTGCAGCCCGCGCTCAATGCACTGAGCTACGCCAGCCAGAGCTAAACTTTATTTCTAAGAATTGAGATATAATTTATATACAGAAAAATGTACAACTTTTAAATGTATAGTTCAGTAAGTTTTAACAAACGTTTATACCCATGTTAATACCACCTAAAGATAATATGATTTTTACCACCATAGATTAATTTTGATATTTTTCTAGAATGTTATATAAACAGAATCATATAATATATTCTTTTCTGTCTAGCTTCTTTTGCTCAACATAATGTTGAGATTCATGAACATTGTGTATATCAGAAACTTACTCTTTCTTTTTAATTGCTGAGTGATATTCCATTATATGAATACCACCTTTTGTTTATCCATTCTTGTGATGGCAGACATGTGGATGTGCCCGGTTTCGGAGTATTTTAAAATCAGGGATGGTTGGTTTGTAGCTGTGTCATAAATCCCAGCATGCCCCCTGCTTCTCTTTTCCTGTGTAGCAGCGCTTACAAATCAGGCATTTGCCGGACAGTTAAGGGCTCGTTTCCAAGAGCTTGTATCCAAGACCACCACAAAACTAGAGAGCAGAGAACAAAACTGAAGCGGCTCCGCCAAATCTGGGGTAGACGCCTCAGGAGTTCAGCCCCTGGGCACGGAGTGGCAGGCCTGCAAATGAACTGAGAGCTCCTTTTACAGAAAGAAAAAATAGCGGGGTGGGGGTGTTTCCTTACCCCAGCTGGCCCTGCAGCAAGTGTCACTGAGTGCCCGTCTGGGCCCTGTTCTGCGGGGCTGCTGGGGTAAGGAGTGGCAGGGGACAGGAAGCATTTGCAATGCAGCCCCTCACTGTTCTTCCAGGACAAGCTACATAGAAAACATGGCCTCTTGGGGCAGATGGTTCAGTAACTGGAAAAGAACTCTCCCTAGACATAAGTGGTTGTCACACATTCAGATATTCAGTGTATTACCCAAGAGCAGGAATTGTGAATTCTGGGTTTAAGAGCCTCAGGATGTGTCTCTCTGTGACAGAATAGGGCACAGCGTGCCCCCCACCTCCAAATCTCACTCCTCGTAGAGTGCATTGCCCTTTGTGCTACCACCAGCCAAGAATAGGGCCTTCATCCCACTTCCTCGGGCACTGCTCCATTATCCCACCTGTTGCCTGAATCTTGACAGAGTCCAGGTTAACTGAGTGCAAACAGAGCTGAGGAAGTATGGAGGGAGTATAGTTATTCAATTATTATGTGGAAAACACTCTTAGAAGATAGGACATTGTGTGGGCCTTGAAGGCAGGGTCCTCATTAGTCAGTGGCAGGATCAAAGGAGAGGGTAGCCTCTCCACCTGCCATGCTAGAAGGGCTATGCAGTTCTCAAATTTATGGCAAAACTCATGCCAAGAGTGAGTCCACCACTGGTGTTATGCTGACCAGCTTTGCTGGTAACTGAACTGAAAGGGTCTTTCGTGCTCGGAGGCAGACTCAGCCGATAAGCAGCCCACTCCATGTACACCCCAGGCCAGCCTTCTCCCAGCCTGAACTGCTGTTTGTTACCTGGCTGCATCAGCTTCTTACCTTTTCACCTTCTGGCCCCCATTTCTCAATTTTTTTCCCTTGCCTCCCTTTTTCTTTCTCTTTTCAACTTAAACTTTCTAGTAAGAACAAAACATAGGTAACATTTACTGCCAAGGCACTGACCCTGAGCACCTTCCAGAAGATATTTTTATTGCCTTTAGTTTCATTATAGATGACAAAATACATGGAATTAGATTTCTTTTTCCATGATTTGGTTGTGAGTTGTTTATTTCAACACCAGATGGTATTTCCTGATTAAAATGATTTAAAAGTGATTTGATTCTTAAAACCCTTTTTGATATTACTGGATCGCTTCGGACTGTGAGCCTACATGCCCTGTATTGAGAAGAGATATAAACTGAAGCTTTGAAAAGTTGACACCAAACATAGGAAGTGAAGCAATCCCTGCCCCTCAGACTAATAATCTATTGGTCTTAAGATGACTTTTAGTTTGGGGGAGTATATAATTTCCTGGAAATTGCTAGTCTTAGAAAAAGCCACAGTTATTTTCCCTAGGTTACTATGTTGTCTTCACTTCTAATTTTGATGTGAGAGCGAAGAACGGATTGTGTCCAGCCCCAGTTACATTTATAACTTCAAACAGTTGTTCTCTTACAGACTTTAGCAAAAAAAAAAAAAAAAAAAAAAAAACAATCATAGAGAAAAGACTTTTCAAGCCTCCCCCCCTCCCGGTAACAGCGGCAATTCACGCCGCAGCAAGGGCGCTTGAGCGCGGTCTTCGGTAACGCGGCTTGTGTCTCACCGTGAATTTGGGGGTTTGAACTACACCGGACAGAATTCGCGATGCCATTCTGCAAAGGCTGTTAAACAGCCTACTCTCGCCAGTGAGCTCACGAGGCCCAGGGGCATCAGTCCCTCTAGTAGGGATGCGAGATCATGTAAATAAACTATGCACCCCGGAAACCCAATGTCCACCAAAATCCTGGCAGCCCCTTTGCAAAAATGAAAAAGTTGATCTTAAAATTCATGTGGAGTTGCATAGGACTCTGAATAGTCAAAATGATCTTGAAAAAGAAGGATAAAGCTGGAGGACTCCTATTTCCGAATTTTAAAAATCTACAGGAATTGAAACAGTGTGGTACTGGCATAAGGGTAGGCATGTGGACCAATAGACTGGAATAGAGAACCCAGAAATAAACCCACACATCTATAGTCAATCGGCGTTTGACAAGGACACAAAGACCACTCAATGGGAGGAGAATTTCTTCAACACATGTGCTGGGATAACGGGATATCCACATGCAAAAGGAAGTTGGATCTTAACCTCACACCATATACTAAAATGAACTCAAAATGGATCAAAGACCCAAGGGCAAGAGCCAAAACTCTTAGAAGAAAACAAAAGGCTAAATATTCATGCCCTAAGTTTTGTTAGTGGATGCTTAGAAACAACATCAAAAGCATAAGTAACTAAAGGAAAAATAGGTTAGCCTGGGCTTCATCAAAGTTTAAAACTTTTGTGCAGCAAAGGATTAACAAAATAGAAAGTCTACAGAACAGAAGAAAATTGTTTTCAAATCTGATAAGGACCTAGTATGCATAATATATTTTCAAAAAACTCTTACAACTCAGCATTCAAAAGACAAACAATTCAGTTAAAATATGGGCAACAAATATATGAAAAGATGGTCAGCATCATTGGTCATTAAGTAAATGCAATTTAGAATCACAATGTGATAGGTACCTCTTCACACCCATAATGGTGGCTATAGTTTTTTAAACCCAAACAAACAGAAAATAAGTGGTGGTAAGGATGCACAAAAATCAGAACTCTCATATTTTTGCTGGTGAGAGAGTAAACCGGTGTAGCCACTGTAGAGAAGTTTGGCAATTTTTCAAAAAGTTAAATATAGAATTGCCATATGATGCAGCAGTTCTACCTCTAGGTATACACCCAAAATAATTGAGGACGGGTATTCAAACAAATTCTTGTACACAAATGTTCATAGCACTATTCACAGTTGCCAAAAGATAGAAACCACTCAGATGTCTATCAGTGGATGAACAGATGAGCAAAATGTGGCACATCCATAAAATGGAAGATTTTTCAGCCATGAAAAGGAGTAAGCACTGACAATGTAGAACCTCAGAACATCCTGCTAAGTAAAAGAAGGCAGACACAAAAGGTCACGTATTGTGTGATTGCATTTATATGAAATGTCCAGGAAGGTAAATCATAGACACAATCAAGCGTATTAGTCGCTGGCAGGGCTGGAGCAGGGGAATGGTAGTGACTGCTTCATGAGCTCCAGGTTCCATTTTGGGACGACTGAAAATGTTTTGGAACTAGGTAGAGGTGATAGTTTTACAACATTGTGAATGCCACTGAATTGTATACTTTAAAATCGCTAATTTTATGTTTCACCTCAATTTTTAAAAAATTACATCATTTGGTTTTTGTGATCTCATAAATAAGTGGCTTTGCTGTCATAGTTACCTTGTGACTGTTGGAACCCAGGTGCTTTATAGCATTAGTACATTGGGAAAGTTCTTCCCACTGTGGGCAGGAAAACTTGACGATGGATTATCCCAAGTGGGTTCCTTTTTAATATAACAATTAAGGAATATGGTTTTGCTTTTTCAGTTTTATTTGTAGAAGCTGGTAAACTTCTATCTTGAATGAGCCCTAGGTTTTAAAATGTAACCCAGTCTTATATTGGTTGGTTTCTTTATTTACTTTGAAAAAGCACATTTAAAATAACTTTATATTATTTAGAGATGGAACAGCTTCTGGTTTCATAAAAATTAAGAATAATTTTTAAAAAAGAATCTAGGATATACATGTGGAGTTGCGGTAAGATTTTTCTGGTGGTTTGCTCTTTTGCACTGCTGGAAGTTTTTGTGACACTTTATCGAAAATGGTCATAAGTGCTTTTTATTGTCAGTGGAATTGATGTCAGGAATAAGAAATTTCTGTTTTAGATCAATCAAGCAGAGCTTATGCAAAAACTAAAAACCTTAGTTTCTTATTTTTATCTTACACTTGTTTTGTTTTTCTGAAGGAGAGACTTTAGGCTAGGTTCTGGCAAAAAGCCTGAGATTGAGAAGCGCTTCTTACTGAGAAAGGTAGAAATGCTTTGCCATTGATAATAAAGCTTGTCTTTTTGACTGAAGCTGATGTGTCTGCCCCACAGCCCTACTCCTCCCCCTGTTTTACGTGGACTTGTTTCTCCAGCAGATGTATTTGTGCCAGTTGTCTTGCACACTCCCACCTGATTCCTGTTATGATCCAAAATATGACAGTCAGGCTAAAAGTTTGCAGACGTCAAGCAGACAAAGCTAACTGGTTTGTGGTAGATCGAACCCACAGCTTTTGGCCTCATTAGCATCATGTCCCAGTCAACAGAACTAGAGAGTGAAAGAATCAGTGCCTTGTTGAGTCAGAGCTTTGTGATTTTACAGCTAGAAGGAATCTGGTAAGCATAGCAAACTATCTGGGATAAATCTAGTAAGCTGAAGTAGTGGGTGAATGTGAGTATTCAGCTTAAAATAATTATTACTTTTGACTTCCATAAAATTAAGATTTCCTTTTTTGTGATGTGCACTGGATAATTTTTTAAAATAAGAAAAGCTCAGTCTTTAAGTCGTGGAGAATTAAAAGTTAAGTTTTTTGCCCTGGCTGGTGTGGCTCAGTGGTTGAGCACTGGTCTGTGAAACAGTCACTGGTTCGATTCTCAGTCAGGGCACATGCCTGGGCTGAGGGCCAGATCCCCAGTGGGGGAGTGCATAGGAGGCAACCACACATAGATGTTTCTCTTCCTCTCTTTCTCTCTTCCTTCCCCTCTCTAAAAAATAAATAAGATATTTTTAAAAAGTGAAGTTTTTCAATAAAGTATTAATCCAAAAAGAGCTAATTTAACCAGACATTGAGCTACTATACCACGACAGCAGTAGAAGGAAGTGAAATAGGCGGATGAGACTCACATGAGATTACATTTGCCCAGGAACCTCTGCCTATGAACAGTGATTAGTGCATTTCTTGCTCAATTTACTTAATCTTTCTGTGCCTTAGTTTCTCTATCTGGGCAATTGAATACTAGAATCCACCTCACAGAGCTGTTATGAAGATGGAATTAGTTGATGTGGGTAAAGCTCTTAGAACGGTGCCTGACGCAGAGTTAAACTGGCTATGTGTATGTTAAAGACATAAGAATGACGGTAAAAGATAAACAGGAGCCACTTTGGTGAGCGGTGCTTTTTGAGGGGCAAACTCGTTTCCATTCACAGATACCCGCAGTCCCAACCCTCTAGTGCACTGATACACTATTCTGTTTGAAGTTCTGAGACCCTCTGGCATACTCTCTTTAGGGCTATTTTACTGCTAATGGACATCTCAACCAAAGAAAATGCTTGGGGAAGGAAATAATTTTAAGATCACATGAAGCATCTCTGGTGGTTTGTTGAAGACATAGTGACTGTCTAACTTTTTCACCAAGAGTTACTGTGTGTCCATCATTGGCACTGGGCAGAATGGGATGACACTGGGGTACTGGTCAGAAACAAAGATGAAAATAACATTGTTAGGAAGATACTCACAGCTTAGACTGTTTGGGTACCTCTAGATTCCGTGGCAGCAAAACCCCAGGGCTCTGAATGGAAGAGCGTCAGAAAATAGTACGTCCTTGATGGTGTGCATCCTTGAAGCTGTAAGGCCACACTGGCCAGTTAATTTTGTCATTTCTGCTAAGTCATTTCCAACTTAGCTAGGAGGGAGAAATGGAACCACATTGGTCAAAAGATTGTTAACATTACAGCTTTTAATGAATCATCTTGTTCTGATCTATTAACAGAGACAATTGAGTTTTCCTTTCTTCCATTTATATTTTTCATTTTCTACTAGCATTTTAAATAGTTAAAATGGCTGGTTTGTACTCTAATGACCTCTTTGGACTCTTCCACCACAGTGGCTTTTCTGTGTGTGCGTAGTTCTGGGGAAAATGAGTTAGGAAAGGAGACTGATGAGACTGGATAACTCAGCCTCCTAGAATATACTTTATCTTTTTTCTCATGAAGTGATGATGTGCTGCTTCTTTTATAGGACTGAATTACAACTGCAGAAGCAACAACAAGTGAACCTTTAAAGATGTACACGGGCTGCATAAAGTGAAGAGACAACTGGAGAAACTGATGAAGTAAGAAAAAAGTATGTTTCCCAGGTAAATAGTGTGCTCCTGAATTTTAACAAGTTTCTTGCTATAATAATCGCCATAACTGTTATAATTTAGTCCTTGTATTGTTTTTAAACTGTTTTTAATTTTCTCCTTCAGTTTTTATTGCTGAGCTCTTTGATCACATGATTCTTTTTAAAGTTAATCTAAGAAATCTGTGTTGAACATGGAATTCATGTTATTTCTTAGGTCATCTAGGGCCTTGTTGCATCTTAGGTTGACCATCGGGTCCTATAAAAGCAGAGGCATGTGTGTGCCTCTGTGACGTGCAGCTTTAGTCCAAGGCCAACTTTTTGTTTGAGTGAAGAACTTAACACTTCTGCTTTGTTGAATGACTGCCTTACAAAACTAGAGCACTAGTTTGAGGGCCAGGTTTCCAAACTACATTCTGCACTGCCCCCAGGGACAGGAGACATTTTTGAGTGCCTTCACTTGATGAAATAGATGTGTCCTAGTAAAGCTTTAGTATTACTTATTTAGTTGGGAACCCAATTTATTCTGTTATTCAGCTATTTACAAACTTAGATCTTGGGGTTTTTGGTGGTTGTTGTCATCAACATTTTTTAAGTAAAGGAAATCTACTACCTTATTTTTCATTGTAAAGTCAAGAGCCCTTTTCCAGTGTGCTGAGTAGAAATTTTGGGGAAAAAAACCGGAGGAAATTCAGTCAGAGTCGTTGGTGGCAGTAATGCTGGAAGTCCTGTGCACAGCATTCTCACTTAGACATGGCGACATCGCTCCTTCTCCACAAGCCTGGGGCCACCCAGCCCAAGGGAAACTGTAGCTTCTGGAACTTCCCGCCTGCCGGTGGATTACAGCAGGGTTTACTGTTGAATGTATGGTGTGTTCCAGCTAGCTCTTTCTTTAACTGAGTCATCAGGCTGAGTAAAAACTATTCAGTGCTCTTGTATGTCAGTCCTCCCAACTGAAAACGGCGTGGGGCAAGTGTGTGTGCAGTGAACTTGCACGCACATTCTCTCGCGCGCATCCTCATGCTGACTCCTGCCTCAGGTCTCCTCCCGGCAGCCACACGGCCCGCCCTCCCCTCCGGCAGGCTTCTGTGTGGTGCCAAAGCTGATGGGAAGGCCACAGCCAGTTTTCCATTATATCCGCGTCTTTACCCAGTGCCTGGCAACTTGGAGCTGTCTTGCCAGCTCCACCTTACCTCATTTTCCCCATTCCACTCCTACCTGTCAGGTATGACGTACTTATTCTACACATCATGCCTCTTCTGTTTTTCACCTTTAAGATCTTTTTCATATTAACCTTTCACTCTTCAAGGTATATACCATTTAACTCAGCAGTTGCATTTCTAGGAATTTATCTCACATATAAGCTCATGCAGGTATGCAGGTAATCCTGAACCTCCTCAGCCTCTATTCCACCCTCATGCACGCTTCCTATCTCTCAGCACTTGGATGGACACTGTCTCTTGTCCATAGGTCATGTCTGCCTCCGTAGGCAGCAACTTCCGTCAGTGTCTTGTGGTCCTTCCAAAGTATTTTGGTTTTTCCTTTCAAAATATCTAATTCCTTCCTTTTAAAAAAAAGTTCCTCTGTGTTGTTTTGGTTGGTTGTTTCTCAAGATTATTTAGTTGTGTGTTTATTATTTGTTTTTATTTTTTTTTAAGATTTTATTTATTTTTAGACAGATGGGAGGGGAGAGAGAAAGAGATGGAGAGAAACGTCAATGTGTGGTTGCCTCCCACGTGCCCCCAACCTGGGACCTAGCCCACAACCCAGGCACATGCCCTGACTGGGAACTGAACCAGCGACCCCCTAGTTCATAGGCTGGCACTCAGTCCACTGAGCCACATCAGCCAGGGCTATTTTTTATTTTTTGCCAATACTTAAATTTTTCTCCATTCTTTTTTCCCCCCATAGGCTGTAGTTTTTTTTTGTATAGAGATTTTGGTACATTTTCTGACTTCCTTGTATCTTGCAAGCTGTGTTGGATTTTGTCTTCTGTTCAGCTAATCTTGAAGATTCTATAACTTATGTGTGAATTTTTCACCTCTAATTTATGGTTAATAGTACATTGGTTATGTTTTCTGTATATGATCTGTTTCTTAATTTTTATATTTCTTGTCTCTTTTCTTTTATGTGGAATGTTTTCTTCCCTCCTTTTCAGCTTAAAAAATTTTAAAGGTGAACAAACTTTTGAATTCTCTTATTGCTAAAAATAACATTTGTTTCTATATTTATTTACTATCATTAAAGCAAAAACAGAACTTCCCTTTCCTTTTATACAAGGAAACTCAATGTCTCCCTGTTTTAGCATCCCCTCTTCCTATTCCATATCTACTCCCATTACTATTTCCTTTTACATTTTATATTTGTTCAATGAGATGTGCTAGTTCTTCTGAGATTCAGCCTGTTATTCATAAGCATTTTGCTATTCTTGATTTAGTGAACAACCACAGAGGCCTCACTCTGAGCTGGACTAACACTGAGCTAGGTGCAGGAGCTACAAAGATAAAGGCAGTCTGTTCCTGCCTTCAGGCCCCCTTTCTGGTTGAGGAGGTGGCAGTCATGCAGATCATCAGTGGCAAATGGTGTGATGTGTCAGGTGTCCTAGAGGCACAGAGCAGGGGGAAAGGGGAGTGATGTTTGTTGAGTCAGCAAAGGCATCCTGCGAGCTGAGTGCCATTGTACCTGTAGGGCTTTGTAGATCATGGAGAGGGCTGAAGGTACCCAAGTTCATAGCCCAAATTCATCATCAAAGCCTCAAAAGCCTCAAGCTACCAAGTGGCTGGAAATGAGACTGGACAAAGGGTTGTTGGGGCCAGATGGTCAAGCACCTTGGATGCCTGGCCAACAAGTTTCAGTTTGTATCCTGTGGGCTACACCACAAAGGCTTTCAAGCAGGGTAGTGTCATGTTCAACTTTGATTTTAGAAAGCAGACTCTGCCATGTGAAGCACTGCGTTGAGAAAGTTAAGTGGCTGGGGCAGTCATCTAGGTGAAGGGTGATAGAACTTGAACGAGGTGGTAGCAATGGTGATGGAGAAGAGAAGATGAGGTATTTTGAGGCAGTGTAAAAATTCTAGTGTTTGATTCAGGTGAGATTGGGAATTTGAGGATGGCTCAGAGGGTTTTTCTGTTTGTTTGTTTTAGGGGAGGTAATAAAAGATGGTGGAAATATTGACCAAATTATGGAGGGGGGTAAAATATGTGGAGGGGGTGGCAGAAACTGATTTGAAGAGAGACAGAGAAGAGTTTATTTTAGGATTTGGTGAATTTGAGAAACCTTCAAAAGATCTAGGAAAACATATCTAGGAGCAGTCAGTAATAGGGCGAGAAACAGGTGAGACTTGGGGGCTGGAGATAAAGGTGTGAGATGCACTTTCCCCAAGGAGGATGTCAAAGCCATAAGAGTAGATATAAAGTCCTCTGCAGACCCCAGGCAGAGCATGTAGACAGAAAGTAAAAGGGCTCAGGATGGCCTCTTGGCAAAAACCGGTGTTTATGTGTAGGAAATAGAAATGTACTGAGCACTGGAATACATGTCCAGTATGGGGTGGTGAGAGCTTTTTCAAATGGCTTACTTTATCTTCTCAATAGCCCTGGGTATGGATGTTATTACTACCCTCCATTTAGCCAGGACACTGAGACTCCAAGTTACCAAGCTAGTAAGTGGGATTGCACACCAGGCCTGGATGCATGTAAATGCTAGGGGAAGAGGTGAGGCAGAAGCAGAACAGAGTGGTGTAGGAGAGATGACTTACTACAAGGGACGGTAGCCAGCAGTGGCCAGCAGTGGCCAGCAGTGGCCAGCAGTGGCTGTACACCCAGAGGTCCAGGTGGGTAAGGAGGAGCTAAGCCACTGTTTTTGGCAACTGGAGAATGGATAGTAATCCCAGAATGCTCAGTTCCCACTGTGTGTCTAGTCAGCTCACACGGAAATTAGAGGAGCTGAGGGAGTGTGGACAGCGACTGTTGACTGCAGCTCTTGGGACAGCTTGATGGTGGAGGGATGACAAGGGCACCTGGTCTTGGTGTGTGTGGGGTGGGGGCAGTGGCATCATTTTGTTTGTTTACAGAAGACAGTTTGAAGTATTCTGATTTGCTCTTCCTTTTTTTCTTTCTTTTTTCTTTTTTTAAATATATTTTATTGGTTATGCTATTACAGTTGTCCCATTATCCCCCCTTCATTCCCCTCCACCCTGCACACCCTCTCCCACCCACATTCCTCCCCTTTAGTTCATGTCCATGTGTCATAAGTTCAATTCTTTCCCTCTCCCTGTCTATTTTCTACCTACTGTCTATGCTACTTATTCTCTGTACCTTCCCCCCCCCTCCTCCTCCCACTCCCCTGTTGCTAACCTTCCATGTGATCTCCATTTCTGTGGGTCTGTTCCTGTTCTAGTTGTTTGCTTGGTTTCTTTTCGTTTTTGTTTTAGGTGTGGTTGTTAATAATTGTGAGTTTGCTCTCATTTTACTATACATGTTTTTTTAAATCTTCTTTTTCTTAGATAAGTCCCTTTAACGTTTCATACAATAAGGCTTGGTGATGATGAACTCCTTTAACTTGACCTTATCTGAGAAACACTTTATCTGCCCTTCCATTCTAAATGAAAGCTTTGCTGGATAGAGCAATCTAGGGTGTAGGTCCTTGCCTTTTATAACTTGGAATACTTCTTTGCAGCCCCTTCTTGCCTGTAAGGTCTCTTTTGAGAAATCATCTGACAGTCTGATGGGAACTCCTTTGTAGATGACTGTCCCCTTATCTCTTGCTGCTTCTAGAATTCTGTCCTTCATTTTAATCTTGGCTAATGTAATTATGATGTGCCTTGGTGTGTTCCTCCTTGGGTCCAACTTCTTTGGGACTCTCTGAGCTTCCTGGACTTCCTGGAAGTCCATTTCCTTTGCCAGAATGGGGAAGTTCTCCTTTATTATTTGTTCAAATAAGTTTTCCACTTGTTACTCTTCCTCTTCTCCTTTTGGTACCCCTATAATTCAGATGTTGGAACATTTCAAGATGTCCTGGAGGTTCCTAAGCCTCTCTTCATTTTTTTGAATTCTCATTTCTCCATTCTTTTCTGTTTGGTTGTTTCTTTCTTCCTTCTGGTCCACTCTATTGTTTTGAGTCCCAGTTTCCTTCCCATCACTATTGGTTCCCTGTACATTTTCCTTCATTTCTCTTATTGTAGCCTGCATTTGTTCATCTAATTTGTGACCAAAATCAACCAATTCTGTGAGCATCTTGATCACCAGTGTTTTGAACTATGCATCTGACAGGTTGGGTATCTCTCGTCGCTTAAAAGTACTGGTTCTGGGGCTTTCAATTCTGTTTGAGCCATCTTTTTTTTCCCTTTGGTCTTGTCTTTTGGTCGCGCCTGTTACGCATGAGGGGCGGAGCCTTAGGTGTTCACCAGGGTGGGGCACCCCAGTCTCTGGGTTGTGACAGTGTATGTGGGGGTGGGGTCCAAGAGGGAACAATGGCACCTGCTCTGCTCTCTGTTGGACCTCAGTCCCTTCTGCTGCTTCCCTCGAGCAAACTGGGCCCCTCTGGTGCCAATTCCCATGTGGGTGGGCTTGTGCACCCCAGGGACTTCCCAAGGACCTCTCCTGTGAGGCTGGGAGTCTCTCCCTGTGCCTCAACCCCCCACAGGTGTTTTCAATCAGTGTCCTGAGGCTCTATTTCCCAGTGCTGTGATCCTGGGTTGTGCACAGTGCCTTGCTTCACAATTCCCACCTCGCTGGGTCGGCTGTTTGCCACCCCTTGGCCGGGGTCTGCCAACTGCCACTTGCACGCTGAGGGTCCACCCACTGCAGTCTTGTGTGCCCCGGATGCCTTATGTTCCCGGTCCCAACACTCTCCACTCTCTGCACCTCGACTCGCACCCGGCTGCCCGACTTGGCCCCTCCTGTCGGTCTGAATGAACGTGTCTATTTTAACTCCTTGGTTGTCCGACTTCCATACAGTTCAGTTTTCTGTCAGTTCTGGTTGTTACTCTGTTTCTAAATTGTTGTTGTCCCTATCTTGGTTGTGTGAGGAGGCACAGTATGTCTACCTATGCCTCCATCTTGGCTGGAAGTCCGCTCATCCTTTTTTTTTGCTTAGATAAAAGATTATATTGTCTCTGGACTTCTGTTACTAAGAAGAAAAAAATAATCAGAGTAACTCTGCTGGATTCCCTTTCACATAATCTGCTTGTTTAACTTGTTTACTCGGAGTTCTTTTTTTTTTTTCCTTCTCTTTTCCTACAGCACATTGTTTTCATACATTTCCAGGCTCTGTCTTAGCGACCTTCTTTGATTGCTCATTAGGTGCGAGACACTGGGAGCCCCTCCTGGTTTCTCCTGTCAGGTTTTTCCTTGCTGGAAGTGGTTTTCTTCTGCCGTTTAAACCCTCTGTGCAATTCAGCTTCCTCCAGAACTCTAATTCACAAATTGTGTCTCCTCCAGATGATCATTTGTTCTTGCACTCCTTGACGACAGGAGAGTGTGATGCTAAAAGCATGCGCTCTGGGACTGAGCAGCGTGGGTTCAAATCCTAGGTCCACCAGCTACTAGCTGAGTGACCTTGGGAAAGTTGTTTAGCTTCTTCGTGCCTCAGTGTCCTCATCTGTGAACTGGAGGTAATAATAATACCCATTAGCCAGGGTTGTGATGAGGGTTAAATGACCTGCTGCATGATGAACAGAGTCCAGTGCATGTGCTTCACCGTCGTTAGCTGTTGTTGTTCCGGAAGAAGATAGTAGGAAAGGTGACCTTTGCCAGATTGTCGTTTGGACCACACAAATAAGTGATACATTTACAGACCGTTGGAACTTTCCTTGATAAACTAGAAATAGACGAATCCTGGGACCCAGGTAGCATTTTTTAAGGCATTTTTAAGGAGTTTAGCAATGAACAATTTTAGCCTTGGTCCCGATGTGGCATCTGGCATTGCAGGTGTCCACTGTGTGACCTCAGCTTCCCCATGGCAGCCTTCAGTTGTCTTTTCTTAAACACAGGCTGTAAAATTTTTATTTCTACCTCACTGAATAGTTCTTTCAAAAAATTGTTATTTTAATTTTGCTCATCCCATTTGCAAACAACAGGTACTGACCACTTAGCACACAAAATTAAGTACTTGCCTGAAGTCCGTGCTGAGGCTGGGATATAACGAAGCCTGTGGTGTCGGCCTCCAGTAGTATTAAAAAGAGGAGATAAGGCTCCCTGGAATATATTTACATCAGGCTATAGCACTGTCTTAGTTGAAGCGACTGTAACCAAATACCATAGACTGGGTGGCTTATAAACACCAGATATTTATTTCTCACAGTGCTGGTGGTTGGGAGTTGAAATCAGGGTGCCAACATGGTTAGGTTCTGGTGAGGGCCTTCTTCTGGGCTGCAGATGGCCTTTGTCTGTATCCTCCTCTGGTGGGGAGGGATGAGAGAGCCCCAGGGTCCCTTCTGTAAGGGCTCCACCGTCATGATCTAATAATCTCCCAGAGGCCCAGATACCAATCTCTAAAGGTGTGGTTATGAGCTCTTCACAACTGTTTTTGACCATGAAGATATGCTGTTTTTATAAACAGAAGAAAAATAAAACTCATTGAACAAAGTAATTAACAGCTTGCGTGACAGAAATAGTAAGGGGAAATCATGTCACCTAATCTCTTAGAGTTTTTAAGGAAAAGTGAAGAGGCTTGTGAATGAGGGAGCCAGTAGTCCTTTAAGAAGCCCTTGATAGAATTTGCGTGGTTTCAGATAAACTCCTTTAACATACTTATTAACGATAAAGGAAAGGAAAAGCAGTAACTTGTCAGTGGAGAAACCACCTTAACCAAGTGGTCCCACGTTACTAGTAACGAGACAGAGCAGCATCATGATGCAGTAAGAAGAACACAGCATCATTACGTGGTAGTGTGGCCACAGTGCCCAACCCTGGGGTAGCCATGAGAAAACACTGGGCAAACCCAAACCAAGTGACATTCAACAAAATAATTGGTTAATACTCTTAAAAGTGCCAGGAACATGAATGACAAAGAAAGACTGAAGAACTGTCACAAACTGCAGGATACTAAGATAAAATGACCAAGTACAGTGGGGATCCTGTTTAGGATCCTGGGACAGAAAAAGATATTAGTAGAAAAAACTGGTGAAATGTAAATAAGCTCGCTGGTTTAGTTAGTAGTATTGTACCAATATCCCGGTTCTGTTCCATGTACTGCAGTTACGTAAGATGTCAACATTAGGGGAGGCTGGGTCACGAGTATATGGGAACTCTCTGTATTATTTTTGCAACTTTTTTATGAGTCTAAAATTAGCTCAAAATTTAAAATTTGTTTAAAAAGAAACTTTTGACAAGATTCTACACAAACATTTTGTTTTCTCTCTGTCTCATTTTTTTATTAAGTAAAAAGACATCATGTATTAGAGAAACTATTTGGTTCTGGGTAGAAACTGGCTTAAGAACAGGAAGGAAAGCTTAAGAGTTAAGTCTCCTTCTTTGAGGGGGTAAATATTCATGATAACCTTCCATAGTGTTGCTCATTGCATGTGTTTAATTTCCTAGACCTTTCTAAAGGGTATACTAGTGAAAAGCTAGGTTGATGGGAGATTTTTCTGAAAATTTTATGGGACCAGGAGGGCAGAAAATTCATCAATGCGAGATACTGCACTTAAGTGAAGAAAGAAAGAAAGAAAGAAAGAAAGAGAGAGAGAGAGAGAGAAAGAGAGAGAGAGAGAGAGAGAGAGAGAGAGAGAGAGAGAGAGAGAGAGAGAGAAGGGGTCAGACTTATGCAGAATCATGGAGCCAAAGATGGCATTTAGTACCTTGGAATTTGCTGAAGATACTGCCACAGTTTTTTGCTGCTGAGGACAAAATGTCTTGAAAATTGGGGTGCATCCATGCAGAGATGATCAGACTCAAGCAGTCCTCTGTAGGCATATGTAAATGAAAGTCCTTTCTTAGTCATTAGGGAGCAGCCAAGTTAAAGGCTGAAACACAGAAAAAAATCTTAAAAGCTAAGGGTTTATAACATGTCCAGAGGAAGAATGCTGCACAGGAAATGTGAGTCTGCACGGAGTCTAGGAGGATTTGGAGGGTGAAGCTCAGAGTGCGTCTTGCTCTGCACCCAGGAGGGGAGAGACTGCACTGACCTGGGACACACATTCCGGTAGCTATGGAGCTGGGTTTGCAACATACAGAGACCACAAAACCATCTCAGAAGCTCTAAATGTGTTCCTTAAGCGCAACCTGCTGAGGGATTCTGCTTCCCAAACACAAATGCCCTGATATTAAGAAAGGACAGCTCTGGCTAAATGACAGGAACAGTGAGGCTCCTGGAAAGCTTTACCCTCTTTAAAATGGGGGCAGAAATCTAGTGCATCTCTAGTGGGTTGGGTTGGTATTAATTCAGTTCACCCCACCCAACAAAAATTTAATCTCACCCTGGACAGTGTGGCTCAGTTGGTTGGAGCATCGTTCCATAACCAAAAGGTTGCAAGTTTGATTCCCGGTCAGGAAACATACCCAGGTTGTGGGTTCAACCCCCAGCACAGGCACATGTGAGCCTAACATCCCCAGTCCGTGTATACGGGAAACAACCAATTGATGCTTCTTTCTCACATCACATTCCTCTCTCCCTTCCTCCTTCCCTTCCTCTCTCTCGGAAAGCAATGAAAAAAAAAATGTACTCTGGTGAGGATTTAAAAAAATAATAATTTCAATGAACTAAAAATAAAGTGTATTTCTGAACTTAGAAAGCTGGAAACCAGACCATTTACTTATTCAGTCAACAAATCTTCCGTGAGCATCCATTACATGCCAGGCACTGCACTGGGCTCTGAGAGTACCGCAGTGAGCGAGATGGTCACGGTCCTGCTCTCATGGAGCTCGCAGACCAGGGGGTTGTTCCTCTGAGTCTGGGTCAGCCAGCCTACCCACCTCACTCCAAGGTGTCTCTGCTAAAAAGGCTTGGTTTACATCGAGGTTAGAGTCTACCTGTATATAATCCAAAAATTTTTAAACCTCAATACATATGTTAGTTTCCTTCCAACTGTGCAGCAAAAGTGTTTTAATGTGTACTTAATATGCTGAATTTACATAATTTTGAACCTGTTTCTCCCCTGGCCACTCCTTTCAGGCTCTGATGTTAAAGACATTTTGGTAAGGCTTAGTGGTTCTGCTCAGTGCTTATGACAATCACAAACGTGTTTACCAAGGCACAGTGGACTTCGCGGGGCTGCGTGGCCAGCTGGGGGCATCCAAAGGGAGCCAGCTCTTCTCCGCTGCCATGTGGATGTTTTTCCCTTTCTGAATTCAACGTCTTAGGTCAGATTCCAAGTTGAACCTCACAGCAATGAAGCAACTGAAGTGGTGCTAACTAACCTGACTTTATGACACTGTTGGTAAGCTCTTCCCTGGCCCTTCCCCCAGAGATTCTGGGCCTTCTGATTGAGTAGAGATACGTATTTATGCCTTCAGTTGGTAAAATGGCTATGATTATGAATTTTTAGTTATTTTATATATATATATATATTTAGAGAGAGAGAGGGAGCGCAGTGGATAAATGATGGGCAATATTTGTTATTTCTCAGAAAGAAAAATCAAGGATAAATTAATGGTTGACTTGGGAGTCAGCTCTAATTTGGAAGACTCAACTCTATTTACCCCAGTGGAGTATATGAATGATCATTCTTTCAGAACAAAGTCTACATGTATCAGCAGAGCTTTCTTTCCACCATCGTATCCCCATCCCTTTCCAGCCACAATCTTGCAGCCTACCTCTACCTACCTTTTATGAAGCTCTGGTAGGCTGTGCCATGTACTTTACCATTATCAAGCTTTCTCTTCCCCTGCTCTGCTTTCAAGTCCCAGATCATCAAATGCCACCCCTGGAAGCCGTCTTCGGTCTTCCTTAGTCACTGTTATCCGTCATTTCTCCGGTGCCCCAAGCCCATGGTTGCATGTCTCCTATGGCTCCCACCGCACTCCACTTGGTGATGCTTCTGTTGACAGGGCTTTCTCCTCTCGTGGATCATCAGCTCCTTCGGGTGTTGGGGGTTAACAAATTTGTCTTGATATCCTCTCAGCATACAGCATAGTGAATTTTCTAACATTAATTTTTTGTACCTTGTCAGCCACTGTCTAAGTACTTTATATGTATTATCATGTTTCATTGTCATCAATTAAATAATTGTGAGAGACACTTATCATCCTTTTTTTTCAGATGAGGAAACTAAGGCACAGAAAGGGTAAGAAATTTGCCCAAAGCTACAAAATGGTGGAGTTGGGATTTGAACCCAGGCACTCATTTAGGAGTCAGGGCTTCTAACTACTCAATATTAGAATAATGTGCTATAAGTTCCCTGCCCTGTACTGCATGCTATACTGGCATAAATGGCAGCTAGCATTTATCAAACACCAGCTATGTGGCAGGAACTGGGCTAAGTGTTGTATGTGTATCATCTTAATCCTCACAAAAATCCCATGAGTCACATAGTTACTATTCTGTAGATGAGGAAACAGATTCAGTGGCCTTGAGGTTAAGCAGCGTGTACTAGGCAATACCGAAGTATGTGCCTAGTATTTCCAGGTAGATGAACAAGTGGGTATATAACAGGGAGAGGGTGCAGGAAGAGAACTAACTTGTATTGAGTGCTTTTCATTTTTTTCTGTAGGAAATTCTTCTCCAACATTTTATTATGAAAAATTTAAACATGTCGCAAAGTTGAAAGAATTTTACAATGAGCAGCAATACGCCCACTACCAGGTTTTGGCCGTTAACATTTAACTCCATGTGCTTCCTAACCCTCTCTCTGCCCAGCCATCTGTTCATCATATTTTTTATGTATTCCCCCTCAGCACTTCAGCATGTGTATTACTAAGTAGAGGTCACTATTTGTTTTATAGTTTTTTCTTTTGAGGTAATTTTTGTACATTTGTAGTTAAATTTTAACTGCACATTTGCTGAGTTTTGACAAATGCATACACCTGTGTAACCAAACACTCATCAAGATATTATTACCCAGAAAGTTGCCTCATGTTCCTTCCCAGTAAATGCCCACTTCTGCTTCGCAGAGGAGTGTCTACTATTTTTATGTTGTATGTTTATGTGTCTTTTTTCATTCCGAAAGAATTTAAGGTGACTCAGGTCCATAAAATACAGCACAAAAACATAAATGAAAAGCAAGTGGAGAAAAGAAACTAAGTTAGGAATATGAAATGGGGCCAGGAGAGCACCTATGATATATTATTTTTATAAGTAATATATTACTTAATCCTCACAAGAGATATGCATAATTATTTCCAGTTTATAGATGAAGAAGCTGCAAAGTTGTGTAGCTAGTAAGTAATAGAGATACTCTTTGACTCCAAAATCCATGGTTTTTCTACTCTAGCACCCCAAAAATAAGGCAACAGTTGAAATAAAGTTTATTTTGAGAGTTCATATGGCCTCAAACTTAATATTTGCTCAAGTATTTGTAAAATTGCATCACCTAATTGTGTTGGTAGTTTAGCGATGGGAGACAGCAAAAGGTGGGGCACTATAATAGTCCTGCAGTATTTGCACCTGAAGGTCAAGGTTGGCTTTGAGTTATCTTGTATGGCCCTAGAGATGGAATTCCATGTCTTCACTAAAATAAAAAATCGATGGCAAAAGTGGGAAGTCTTGAAATGACCCCACTGACTGTTAAATAGGGCCATAGCAACATCAATAAGGAAGCATCTTATGCATTAAAGAATCTTGGTCGGAGCTTTCAACTTGACTTTAATTGGGCTCATTTGTTAGTTGTGTTAAGTGGCCTTGGGTGATGTGGCCTTGGGTGATGGAATGAGGAAACACGGGAGCCAGCTCAGTGGTCAGACCTGCGAAGACCTAGAGCAGTGACTCTGGAGGCCACTGGAAGTGAGACAGGTGTCCCATTGTCCTGCACCCCAATTTGTCTGCTTCCTTACTGCTCCCTGTCCCTCTCCCCTGAATACCATGCCCAAAGCTCTCAAAGAGAACATTTTCTGGACATTCCAGGCCTTCTGCCTGTGCCTCTGGTCCGCTGGGGAGCAGGGAAGGGGTGGACAGCCAGGTAAGAAGATCACCAGTAGAAAGATCCACGTTAATGGTGAAAACCAATGATAAATATTAGTTTCTCCTCCCTAGGCAGCACACAGTGTTCTCTAATAGACTGCTTTAATTGGACAGAATTTAAAAAAAAATTACATTGTTTTCTGATTATAAAAGCCATTCATTCATTTTTTAAAAAATATTATATATTATATATATTTATATTTAGAGGGAAAACGAGGGAGAGAAACATCAGTCGGCTGCCTCTTACATGCCCCCAACTGGGGACCTGGCCTGCAGCCCAGGCATGTGCCCTGATAAGGACCAAACCGTTGACCTTTAGGTTCACAGGCCAGGGCTTAATCTGCTGAGCCATACCAACTAGGATGTCATTCATTCTTTTAAAAATTTTTATTGAATTTATTGGCGGTAACATTGGTTAATAAAATTATATAGGTTTCAGGTATACAATTCTAAAATATATCATCTGTGTATTGTATTGTGTGTTCTCTACCCTAAGTCGTCTCCTTCCATCACCATTTATCCCCCCTTTACCCTTTTCTACCTCCCCTACCCCCTTTCCCTCTGGTGATCACCATTCATTCCTATGGTAGATCATCTGGAAAATATGGGAAAGCGTAATGAAGATAATTGAGATTCCTGTTAGAGATATCTTGATAGCATTCTTTTTAGGCACTTGTTTAAAAATTGTTTCCATAGAGTTGAAGCGATTCTATGTACACATTTTGTATCTAGCTTTGAAATATCGACATATTTACTTATTTAATCACCATGTCTTATAAAATGTAATAGTCTAAATATTTTCCTGTATTATTAAACTTATTGATAAGTATAATTTTAAATTGCTGTGGACATTTTACTTATCGTATGGACGGTACTCTTGTTTTCTGCCTACCTAGTTCATTGAATTGTAAGTGAGGTTCTTGTGAATAGCATATAGTTGGGTTGTGTTTTTATGCACTCTGCCAATTTCTATTTTTTATTTGGTCTATTTAGACCATTCACATTTGAGGTAATTATGGATGTATTCAGTCTTGAATCTGTCAATTTATTATTTGTTTTGTTTCCTGTTTCTCTTTATTGCCTTTCTCTGGGTTGCTTGAATAGTTTTTAGGATTTTATCTTGATTTATTTTGTAGTGTTTTTGAGTGTATCTTTTTTTATCATTTTCTTAGTCGTTACTGTGGGTATTATGGTATGCATAATTGACTTACAACAGCCTTACTGCTTCCAGTATTTTACCACTTTGAGTGAAATGCAGAAAATTTACTTCCATCTAGGTGTCTCTTTTCCTCCCTCCTCTTAAATATAATTATCTTGAGTATCTATGGTGTTTTGACTTTTTAAAGTCATTAAATATAACTTAAAAACTCAAGAAGGATACAGTATTATATATATTCATATTCTTTTTCTGTCCTTTTAAAAATTTTTATTTATTGATTTTGGAGAGAGAAAAACATCAGTTTGTTGTTCCACTTATTTATGCATTCACTGGTTGATTTTAGCATGTGCCCTGACCCAGGATCGAACCTGCAACCTTGGTGTATCAGGACAGTGTTCTAACCAACTGAGCTACCCATCCAAGGCCTTTTTCTGTTCTTTATTCCTTCCTATTGCTCAAAAATTTCTGTTATCACTTCCTTTGTATTTGAAGAACTTCCTTTAGCCATTCTTTAAGGATATATCTTCTAGAGACACATTCTTTTAATTTTTCTTAAACTGAAAATGTCCTTTCCCTTCTCATTTCCCTAAACATAGTTTCCCCAAATACAGAATTCATGGTTGACAGTTCTTTTATTTCCACATTGGAAATGTTGTGCTACTTTCTTCTGGTCTCCATGGTTTCAAGTGAGAAATCTGTTGTCATTTGAATTGGAGTTTCCCTATAGATGATGTGTTGTTTTTCTCTGCTTTCAAGGATTTTTCTTTGTCTTTAATGATCAGAAACTTAATCATGTGTCTTGGCATAAATTTCTTTAGGTTTATCTTTTCTGAGGTTTGCCCAGCTTCTTGAATCTGTAGGTTTATGTTTTTTATCAGGTTTGGGAAATTCTCAGCCACCTTTTTAAAATACTCTTTCAACCCCACCCTTTCTTTCTCCTTTCTTTTTGGGACTCCAGTGCTATGAGCATTTCGTATGTTATTATTGTCTCAGTGCCTGAGACTCTGTTCATTTGTTTTCAGTCTGCTCTCGTTTGTTCGTACTGGATAAGTATTACCGATCTACCTTCAAGTTCACTGATTCTGCCCTGTCATCTCCACTCCATCTAGCAAGTTTTTATTTCTGTTATTGTATCTTTCAGTTCTATAATTTTCACTTGGTTCTTTTTTTATAACTTCTGTTTATTTGATTAAATTTTCTATTTTTCATTTGTTTCCAGAGAATTTGTAATTACTTGTTGTAGCATTTTTAGGCCGTTTGCTTTAAATTCCTTTGTAAGCTAATTCCAACATCAGATTTATCCAGGTGGTGATATCAGTTGACTATATTTTCTCATTTGAGTCATGGTTATCAAGTTCTTGGTATATTGGATGATTTTCTATCCTATTGTGGACATTTGTCTGTTGTGTTAGGAGACTCTGGTCCTATTTAAATTTTTTATTTTACCAGGAAGTCACCCTGATTAAGTTAACACACAGGTTGTATCTACTCTTGTAGGCTGTGGTCCTAACGACAACTTACTTGTCGGAGCCTTTGCTGTTACTCTTTTGGTCTGTTTGGCTCTCTGGTGTAGTGGGGCTCCCGCTGGTCCCTGCTGATGCCCTAATGGGAAGAGGAGTTCCCGAGGCAGTGCTGCCTGGTTCCTCTAGGGGAGAGAAAGGAGCCTCCGTCCTACAGGGATGAAGAGTACTTCCTGGGGGCCCTATGGGGACAGAGAGTGCTTTCCCAGCCTGTTTTGTCATCAGTGGTATCCCCATCTATCCTCTTTGTTGGTGTTTCCAGCTGGCCTAGTACTGTCAGCAGAACTCCAGTTGTACCATGGGGAAGGATGAGCCTGCCTGGGTTTTCGTCTGTTGCTAGGCTGGGGCTTGGGGAACTTCGGGTCTGGGCTACCTTTTTAGTAGGATGGAACTGCTGCAGGAACAGTCGTAAGATGCCCTGCTGCTTTGTTGTTCCTGCACCCCTGGGATCCCTAACCTGTTCACCTTCCTTTTTCTACCATTCAGACTTCTTGTTTGGTTGCCGCTTGTGTTATTTCCAGGGTTTAGAGTTGTACTCAGCAAGGAGGCTGGGGGAGAAACAAGTTACATCATCTTGTCTGAAACATGACAGTGTTCTACTTAGCCATTTGCCTTTTGGATGATTAGGTTGTTTTAAATGGTGAGTACTGTAGACATCATGATAGAGGCGGGTGAGGGGGGGCGCTGGCTAGGTTGCTTCCAACAGTCTCGGAATCTGAAAGGCTTCCTGACTCCACAGACCCATGGGCTTGGGCCTGGTTGGCTGCCCAGTACAGGCTGTTATTCATCTGCTCGCTTGGCTGGTGATGTCAGTTCTTCATGTCTGCTCCAAAGGCAGGCATTTCTTGCTGTCCTTGTGCTCATTGAATAGTGCAGCGGTTTGTCACATCTAGCATGACTGAAACAGATTAACCGTCTCCTTTGTAGAGGCTTCTCTTCGCCTATCCTTTTGTTCAGTTTTCTCTGTCTTTTGGCAAAGATTCTTAATTAAATCCAGCCATGTAAATTGTATTATTTAATTGTGATTTAACTATGAGCTATTTAATTTTTTATGTGACCATTTCTGTTTCAGGGCTGTAAAACAATGACCAAGATTTTTCATAAATTAGTGTGGAAAGGTTTTTGACATTTTCCATTTGTGAATGAGAAATTTGAGGTCATCTGAGTTCTTCCCCAGTAAATGTGCCTTAAAAACATCAGAGTGGGAAATTCTTTATATTGGAAGTCATGGGTCCCTTTGTATACTTTACAATGATAGTTTTGCACAAATGATTCCAGGTTACTATTGCATACTATTTATTCCCACCCATTTCCTTTATTGGCTGTGACACACAGGAATTACGCCCATTGCTTGACTAACCTTTTTGACCTTTTGTTACTTGGCTATAAATTGACTTGGGTCTTTTGCAAAAACACTTGTGGGGGGGGGAATCTTTTTGTTAGAACTCAGCCAATTCCTGCTTCAGTGCAGAACAGTTTGTTCTCCTGAAGAAATGAGCCAGTTCAGTGAACAGAAAAACATAGCCATAAACTGGCATCGCCAAAAACTGCAAAAGTGATTGCCCACGATCATTGCACAGAATGGGAAACTTTAAAAAAGAATGAGGCTTTGGGGAGAAAAATACAGTTTCAGTTCCATGGGCTTTAGGTAAATGTAATTGACTTGTTAGAGTTGCAGCCATATAACTTCTAGAAAAGAAAAGGGTTTCTTTTTCTGAATGCTAGCAGCCCCGACATTTTGACATTTTAAATGGGATGATGTCGAACTCTCCCTCTGCCTACTCTCACGGTCGCAGACTGTGTTACAGCACGTCCACCTGCATGTCCGGTGACCTTCCCACTGGGTTGGAAGCTCCTTCTGTTCAACAGTACAGATATTTCCTGAGTGACTTTTCTGTGCAAAACTGAGTCCTGGGTCCAACCCCCAAAGAAAATATTTATTTACAGTGGTCTAGTGAAGTACAAAACCCATGAAAAATAATTACAGTATGGCAGATCCAGTCACAGGGAAATGTACAGGCACAGAGTCAGTACTTTGCGCACTTTCACAGAAGGGGAGATGTTAGGGTGAAGTTTGAAGACTGTCTAGGAGTTTGCCAACTGGACAAGAGGGGGAAGGTGTTCTGGGCAAGAGGAGTGTGTGTGAAGTGCGAAGTTGAAGAGTGAGGAGACAGCATGGGCGCTCCAGGCACTGTAGGTGTGATTGCTTGGTCTAAAGAAGGGAAAGGAGTGGTGGACAGTGAAACTGGAGAGGGACAGGGACTGGGTACCATGTGTCTCAAGTGCCACTTGAAGCAGTTCGAAGTTCGTACTGTAGGCTGTGGGAGCTATGTTAGGGCTTGAAACGGGGGGATGGCCTGGGCAGAGGTGGACGAGGGAAGACGAGGGTGCGTGAAGAGCCAGGGGCTCAGAAAGGACCAGATTGAGGACCATGACACCAGGCTCAAGTGGGCAGACTTTGTCCTGCAGGGAACCACTGAAGACAATGATCTATGTGTCTTGAAAAGGTAGATGTGGTTGCAATGCAGAGAACTGTATGGGGAATGGTGTGTGTGTGTTTGCAGGCAGCGTAGGTCAGGGAAGTCACTGCGCCGCCTACACGCAAGAGGAGGAGGACAGTGCTCAGAAACCTTGCACAGGGGCCTCCTCGGTGAGTGGGGATTGCAGAGAGCCAGGAAGGAGACAGGAAGCCTAAGGCTTCTGCTAAACTCTCAGCATGTTCCACGAGGGTGCTTTCACATGTATCTCTCACTTAACTTTCAGAATGAACCTTACACTGTGTGCACTGATAGCATTCCCATTTTTAAAAAGGCTGGGAAGTTAAGTTCTTCATCGGAGACCCAGTGCCCTGCAGTAGGAAGTCGCCAGGTCAGGGTTGGCACTCAGGTTTCTCTGCCTCCGGCCGTAGTGACCAGCCACTTCTGAACAATACTTGCTGTAACGGAGCCTCCAGTGTCACCAAGTCTCTCCGTGCCTTCCATACTGTCTGCACGAGCTGTGCCTATGAGTACTGCTCGCACTAACCTACTAATACTTATACTTTAGTATGAATGCTGGTACAATTAATATTTTTAAAGCCTACTTTTTTTCTTCTTAACCTGCCATCCCATGGAAACATCAAACACATGGTTTTATTTCCTAATAGCTCACCATTTGGGATAACTGGTATGGGGGAAGGCCCAAACAAATTAGCAAAAAGTACAAATGATTGAATATACTTAAAGAAATATAATTTTTAATGTTCAAGTGCTGTGCATATGTAACAATTTATATTAGAATAACGAACTATGCCTTTCAGTAATTAGAGAAACTTTTAGGATTGGCATGCAGTTCATATGGTAATTTTTAGTAAATGCATGCTTTTAAAGGCCTCTGAAAACATTCTTCATGTAACTGTACTAAAGCTAGAGGAGAGGTTTATTAAGCAAAAACATCTTCAATCAAGTCCCAGGGCAAATGTATGTTTCTTCTATGAAGTATTCGTTCTATCTATGATCACGGGGCCATGAATTCCAGGGCTAAGGCCTAGGAGCTAGGTGGGAACGAACCAGAAACAAACCTGACCTACTCTGTATCAACAATAGATTTTTGGTTAATGGGCCAGCCCCTATTTAGTTACCAAAGGGAAACACTGGCCCATTGGGGACTGGAGCCTTGAGGCTCCGGCATCGAAGTCAGTAATTACGGAGTGTGGCAAGCTGTCTCTTCAGCGTCTCATTGCACCCTTCCTTTACTTCGCAAAGTGGAGCCGGGGAAAAAGACCATTTTTGAGGTAGAAAAATGCTGGAAATGTGGGGGAAAGTATTTAAATCTTAAGCTAAGTTTGAATTATTATTTTGTGGCATCAGTAGTTAAAAAAATCAATTGCTGGGCTTTTAAGAAAAAATTAATATCTAATGTGACAGAGCCATGGAGCTGCAGCCCGCCGCCCTGCCAAAGCAGATTATATATAGCACAGGAAAGCAGAGGCAGCCCTGCTTTCCTCCAGCGCTGCTGAGCGTAGCGAGAGAGCACTTACGTAACTGGGTGTGCTCGTCACTTCTGCTGGAGATCCTTCCACACAGCCGGCCTCGGCGCGTCCTTTGTTCCCCTCGGTGTTGGCTCTCGCTTGCTTCCTCCGTGGCTGTGGGGCCTGTGCCTGGAAATGGAGAGACACAGAATCCAAACACAGCCCCTGACCATCTGGTCTGGTAGAGCAGACGGACAAGCAAGCAGCCACAGCTCACGTGGAGCAAGAAGCTGTGGACTGTGGAGCCCAGAGGTCGCTCAGTCTGGAGGAACCTGCCCACCATGCCTGGGGCCTGTGGTCATACTGGAAGGCCCCTCCGCCTGCCAACAAAGAGAAACCACTTGCCTCCCTACACCTCCTATGCCTCTGCTATAAAAAGATGATAATACCCACACCATTCATAGATATTAATATGAAGCTCTGAAGTAGAATGTCCCTGCAAGGCACCTTTCCCAGAACTGGCACTGAGCATTTTATAAAGATGATTTCTTTGCCTCTTTCCTTTTCTCAAACCCCCAGGCCCAGTCCTACTCTTTCTTCTCTTTACTGATCAACAAGGTCCCCTTTGTAAACTCTGTCAGCACATCTCTCTTGAACTTCAAAATTCCCTTACTTTTACCCCCTTCTCCTTTTTCCTTCCTGCCCTGCCCCCAGGAGTAAGTATCCTGATTCCTTCCTACTTTTCAAGGCAACAGCATACTGCCTGAGGGTGTGAGGTGCAGGCTTGGGATGTGGCCTGTGAAGGAAGGGACATTGCAATCCTAGACGCATCACAGCTCAGTAGTTCTAATCCAGGCCCCCTCAGATCCTCCCAGATAGGTTTGGGAGTTCCAGGCTCCTGTAGCACTCGGCATGTCTTCCTCTCTGGCTCCTGTTTACTGGAAGGAGAAAAGAAAGTGAGGGTTTGCCCTTTCCAATCAGCCTAGGCTTAGGATCTTCCTCTCCTCCTGTAGACGTTTTACTCCCAGTCAGGCTTCTGTTGGGCATTCTTCAAAGGGACCTCGGTGTGGGATCACCTTTGGCTGCGTTTGTCCTAATGTCGTCAGGGCCCACAGCTGAGGGAGTTGACCAGAAGACACTCAGGGCATGCAGTTTTCCCTCTCCCATCTGGTCGCAGTCTCTCCCTCTTAAACTACTACTCCCCAGCCCCCTCATCCAGCCAGGTCCCAGTTGTTCATCTAAGGCAGTGGTTCTCAACAGGGGACATATGCTAATGTCTGGAGACTTTTAAAATTGTCACAATAAGGGAGCAGGTAGGAGGTGCTAATGGCATGTAGTAGGTAAAGGTCAGGGCCACTCCTAAATTTCCTACAGTGCACAGGACAGCCCCCCAAGGTTGAGAAACCCTGATCTAAGGGGTTTTCCACACATCCCTCTCTTTGTGCCTGCCTGCTTCCATGTCTGTGTTAGGGGCTTTTGTTAACCTCAAAAGCTCCTCCTGCCCAGGGAGGAGATGACCTTACCTTCTGAGGTCATTCCTCATCCCTAATCCAGTCAGAGCGGGTCCTCACCCTAGGGTTTCCAAATTGCTTATGTCCGTTCATTGCAACACTTACCACCCTCTGTCTGCTGGTATCCCCCTTTAACATGATTTCCTCTTTATCTTTTGAGAGCAGAGTAAGAGCTTGGCTATAATGAGGATGACCGTACCCCAGTTTATATGATAACATTCCCAGGCCCCAACCTTTGGACTAGGAGAGTCAACGGCACCATGTAGAATGAACACCACATGTGGCATCAGGAAATTCACTCTGGTACCCAACTGTAATGTCCCAGCTCTGTGACAACAGATATAACCTCCCTGAGCTTTGGCTTCCATGCACGTGAGGTAGAGGTAATAATATTCATTTCCCAGGATTGTTTCAAGCTGTGAGGAGATTTTAGCACAGAACCCTATACACAGTGGTCAGTCAAATGTGAATTGAAACTGAAGAATGAATCCAGGGCCCCAGATGTGCACCTGAAAACAGAATTATTTCCTGTTGCCTAGTTGGCAGAGATCTCAATTCCAGAGAGCACCTCACCATGACACCTATGAGAATGAGCAGAGCCCTACCAGCACCAGGCCAGCAGCACACCCTGTTCTGTGGAGAAGTACTAGAGTGCTGAGACTTCCCTAATCCCACGGAAGCAAAGGCGATCCCATGCAATCCTGACTGCCCGCTGCTTGATAAGGAGGCATATCTACCCCTCTTGGATCACTGGGGCCCTAGAACCATGCCCTGAAGTTTGGGAGGTCTGCACTGACCCAAGTCACCAAAAGCCAGCTGCTTTGTAAGGAAGCGAGCTGCTGAGGCATGAGAGGGACACTGCATCCACTCACTCCCACGGCTCTCCGGTACACGGAGACCAGCCCAGAGGAAGTGGTACTGCATTTTGATCAGACATTATATTACATTCACCTTTTTCCACAGTGTAAGAAGTTAGTAACAATTGATCCTGTGGGCACAGGCAATGTTCACATACTCCTAGACCTGGGGTTATAAAAACCATATGAATATCCAAGAGTGCAAATACCAGCCTGTTTGCCCAGAGAATTGCACTTACTTCCTCTGCATATGGCCTTATTTTTAGAACAGAGAGGAAGTCTGTGCACATCAAAGAAAACTCATTCCATCCTTGGGATAGCTGTGAAATGTCCTAAGGCCTGCAGAAATGTAATTGGCCTTCCATTTTTATCAGCGGCTAATGAATGAAGAAATACTACATGAGTAAGTCATGGGTCAGAGGCCTGGGGACAGATGGTAACTGATCCACTGGACATCAGCATCCACAGGGCTCACACCACTAACTCGTCATGTGAGAATGAGCTCATTTTTAGAAATTTGATACATAAGAAAGAGTCTAAGATAAGTCAGTCCCTATTCTTTGCAGTAAATTAGATCATTTGAAAGGAAAGCATCTGGACCGTTTCATCTCAGCTCTGTGCTGAGATAATTTCACTTGGTTAAGATTTACTGTCACCTCCTCTGCCTTCTGGGGGATCACTGTAAAAGGATGGCCTTTTTGAGTATGTTTCAATATATCTTTCCAAACTTGGCCTGCTCTCCTCACCTTTGCCAATTTTTCCTTACATAGAGTTCCAAAACATGATTCTCCTTGAGTTTACCTCCAAGAGAATTTGTCTCTGTGTAAGAATAAGTATTAGTCTTTGTTCAATGATCAAGTGTTGCTTAAAATGCACTTCCATGTTTGCCCTTGATACTGGGATCTCAGAGTCGAATTCAGTCCCAGGTGAGATTCGGAGGACATTGTAATGGTCCCCATCCCAATATCCCTTCTGGCTCCCCACTCCCTCCCACGGCAGACAGTGTTTGTTTATGTCTTCTGGTCAAGATGGCGGCACAGGCAGACGTGGCTCGCCTCTTCGCACAGCCACATCGAGATTACAACTAAAATATAGAACAACCATCATTCAGAACTGTCAGAAATCAAGTTGAAAAGGGTTGCAGGTTTGATTCCTGTTGAGAACAAATATGTTGGTTACAGATTTGATCCTTGGTCTGGGGGCATATTGGAGGTAACCAGTCGATGTTTCTCTCCCTTTCTCTCTCTCTAAAAGCATTGGAATAATAATAATAATTCAATTATAGCTCATGGAAAAGAGGCTGCTGCTGGCTCTGCGTAGGTATAAGCAAGCTAGCTGAACTCTGTTCATTTCTTTCCTACTAAATAAAGTACAGCTGAATGCAAGGGAGAGAGACTTCTTACAAGGACAACCTTGAGTTATGTCCCAGTTAGTTCAAAATAAAACATACGAACTCTGGTATTTCACATTTGCTTCTAGAATGCCACAGGAGAGCCAGGCTGAGGTGGCCAGCTGGCTGTGGAGCCCTTATTCTAAGACTGTGCTGCCACTTTCTTGTGACACTGGAGTCAAGCAAAAGGCACTAGCTGCCAGTAACCCAAAGGGCTGTACTCAAGCAGTGACCTATTTTTACACAGTAATCGGGTTGGGTTTCTCTGTTTCCCTCGCGAGGCAGTAATCTCACATTCTTCTGAGTGTGCGAGAAGCCAGTTCCTTGTTACCTCTTTGGCTTGGTGGTTTCATTTTGACATAGGTCACTCTTAACTGGGGACAAGAATATCTGCCCTTTTTCCCAGTCAGAGGGCAAGAGTTTATCTACGAGAAAGTGAAAGGATAGGGAAGCATGAATGGGATGAGGGGGATGGCTTATAAGGAAGAACAAAACAAGGGGAAGTAGATAGAGGAGGGTGTTTGGGATTGCCGGTCCAGAGCGCTGCCCTTTTAAATCCTGGTCATGCACATGAACTGAGCACTTATTCGTGAAATTTTGTTTGAGCTCCACGTTCACTGAGTGATAAAGGCATGGTGATAAAAAGATACAGCTTTCGCTTCAGCCCATCATCTTGTGGGAGGGGAAGCCTGTACCTGCGTTACAGTGCATCGTCCCCAGTGCTACCAGGGAGATGGGCAAGGAGCGAGGCTGCTGATGTCAGAGGGATTCCTGCTTGAGCTTCCCTGCCCGACCACTGGCCTCCCAGTGCTCTCCATGTCAGCCTGGTCTCTCCTGCATCAGACCAGTGCCTGGTATGCTTGGGTTTTGTTTGCTTGTTGCCACTTAGGCATGTGCTGTGTATAATGTGTAGGAATCGGGTTGTTCAAGTGTTCACGTCTCCTCAAAGAGACCTTTGGAATAGAGGAAGTGTGTTACACGGCTCCGCCCTCCAAATGGTGATGTGCCGGTGGTGGGGGGCATACTTTATTTTTTAGGCCTTGAGGTCTTTACACTTGAAATGGTATGTGCCCCTGTGTCCTCTGTCTGGACAGCACCTTCTCACTCTTTAGGACCTGCTCTCACAGGATTCAAGTCCTGCTCCGATGTCCTGAGGAATGCCCAGGTAGTTCTTCTCTGGTGTTTTCACTGCCTTTTACTTTTCCTGTTAGTACTTACAGCTTTGAGCTTCAACTTACCTATTTTTACCTGTATCTCTGTCTCCCCCATTGGACTGTGAATCTCAGGCACAGGGCCTGTGCTGTGTTTATCTAGGACACACCAGCTGCTAAGCAGTACTGAGTCATATGAGTAAAGTATGTGTGTCACTTATATGAAGTTCCCACCCAGCACCAAGATGAGTAAAGATGTGGGGAGGAGCTCAAAATGTTCTTGATTGATTCTCAGACTCTTTTAGCTGGTGGAATGCCTCTTGTACTTAAAAATAAGAGGAGAGGAGAGGGAGGAAGTTTGTAAGCATATAGCCTAGGAGGATGTCCTGTTGGCATTCAGGGTACAGAAAGATCCAGGTTGATAAGGAAGGGCTGTGCACACCACGACAGGGAGGGGGACCTGTCGGAAGAGTACCCCATTCAGGCTTTCCCTAACTTGTGTATATAATGTACTCCTTGATGCAGGGCAAAGTTGAAATGATCTGGTAGACAGCATTGTATGCCTCAGCACAAGATGTCCATGTGCCAGCTGGTGTATCCAAGTGTGAATTCAGCATTCAAAAGTGGATTGGAGGTAGCCCTGTTTAATGTTTACAGAAGTTGAGCTTGCCTGTGTAAGAGCCTTCCTGGAACCAAAGGAGAAAACTCATGGCAGGTGCTTGATAAAGTCAGATGTAGTGCCTAAATGAATACTAGAACCGGCCTGGTGTACGTTTCTCTCAACTCTGTCATGGTTTGGACCTCCTATTTTGAGAAATACTGATACATCCACTGAAATACAGTCATGTACACCAGAGGGTGCTGTGTTTCAATTTTCATATCTTTAGGGCTTTCCCATTCCTATGGCTGTGTGTTACTTGATCCATCTGAAGATGAGCCAGTGGAGGATATGCCCTCACGCAGGGGTTGTGAAGGCCCTACCACGCTACCAGTTTGCTGCTTTCTTAGCATGGTGGAGGCATTTGGAAGTGGCTACCACACACTCCTTGGGTCTGCTTTGCTGTGTACTCGTTCTTAGCCATTAAGTCCTTTCTTTAAAACTAGAGTTTTCTTATGGTGCAGGTCAAGTCCATTTTCAATATTCTCTTTGGTGGAAACGAAGACCATCTGGTCACCATCATCTGTGTAATAACAATGATTGAAGATGGTTATTAAGTCACCCTTCGGCCTTTTCTCTTGTCTAGGCAAAATTGTCTCTGTTCCTGTGGCCATTCCCCATAAATCTCATGTTCCAGCTCTTTAATCATCTTGGTGGCTTTCTTTGGAAACTACATCAAAGGCTCAGTTCAGTGCCTCCATTCTGGTGGGGTCTGGGCTGTCAGCTAATGGGTATGGAATGTGGTTGTTTTAACCATCCAGTTTCCATAGCCTGTCCCCACATTTCCAAGGCGATCAGTATCCACTAACAATTAAAGGGCTGATTACCATCGCTAAATTGTGACGTGCTTTATAAATGTTACTAAGGTGTTGATTTGATATAAAACACAAATTTTAGCTTGTAAATAAATCTAGGTTTTGATACACATTTGCAGCTGGTGTGTTGCATTAGGATACTTTCTTGAGCTGTGTGATTGTTAAGTGGGTATATTGTCTCTTATTGTGGGATAATCTGAATTTTGTTGTGTTTCCTTCATTCATTTATTCACTCAACATATGTGAGTGCCTAGTAAGTGTCAGGCTCTGTGCTAGAGATTGAGGACCCAAAGATAAACAAAACACAGTTTCTTACTTCAAGGAGTTCACAATCCACAATTTAGAGGGCAAGGCAAACACATGATCAGAAAGAAAAAATTACAAAGTACTATGAAAGGTGACTTACATGCAGTGGAATTTTAGAAAGGCTTTATTGAAGATGTCATATTTGAGCTGGGTCTGAACGTGATTTAGCCTTTAGGGATAAGAGAGTTAAAGAAGTTTCTAGTGGGGGGACTCTAGTACACATGCAGGCAAGGTGGCTGGTGTGTCAGGGTGCATGCAGTGCACTAGGTGTAGCTGAGCATGAACTTGAGTCACTGGAGGGGCCGGCTGATGCCAGACTGAAAAACTGCCCACATCAAGCCACGTCAAGAACGAATTATAATGTAAACCACAGACTTTGGGTGCCAACAGGTGTCCAATAGAAATACGATGTGAGCTGCACATGTCATTTTAAAATTCTCAGAGCAACATTTTTAAAAACAAAAATAAACAGGAAATGAGCTATCAAGCCTTGAAAAGACATGGAGGAATCTTAAATGCATATTGCTAAGTGAAGGAAGGCAATCCAAAAAGGCTGTATACTCTGTAATTCAAACTGTATGACATTCTGGAAAAGGCAAACAGTGAAAAAGATCTTGGCTGCCAGGGGTGAAGAGGGAGTGGGGGTGACTATGTGGAGCACAGAGGGTGTTTACCGCACCGAAACTGCTCCATATGATACTGTAGTGGTGGATACATGTCATTATAAATTTGGCCAAACCCTTAGAATGTACAACGTCAAGAATGAATTATAATGTAAACCACAGACTTTGGGTGCCCACGATGCGTCCATGCAGGTTCATCGGCTGTGACATGTATGGTGCTCTGGTGCGGGATGTTGGTAATGGGGGCGTCCACGCATGTGTAGGGACAGGGGCGATATGGGAAATCTCTGTACCTTGTGCTCAATTTTGCTGTGAACCTAATATTCAAAATAAACTAGTCTAATTTTAATAATATATTTTATTTAACTCAATCTTTTTTTTTAAAGATTTTATTTATTTATTTTTAGAGATGGAAGGGAGGGAGAAAGAGAGAGAGAGAGAGAGAAACATCAATGTGTAGTTGCTGGGGGCCATGGCCTGCAACCCAGGCATGTGCCCTGACTGGGAATCGAACCTGCGATGCTTTGGTTCGCAGCCTGTGCTCAATCCACTGAGCTACGCCAGCCAGGGCCTATTTAACTCAATCTTTAAAAAATGTTAATATTTCAACATGTGGTAAAGATTATTAATGAGATATTTTACATCACCTTTTTATAGTAAGTTTTTGAAACCTTGTCTGAATTTTATACTTACAGCACATCTCAATTTGCAGTAGCCACATTTCAAGTACTCAATAGGCTTACGTGGCTGGTGGCCACTGTATTAGACAGAGCAGGTCTTGAAGACTGAAACCTGAGCTGACCTGATTCAAAACCCTCGATTGTTGACCACAGGGCTCTCCTGCTCCCTGAGCACTGTAGTAACACAGAAGGAAGGGAGCTTGCAGACTCTCACTTAATCCTGTGGTGTCAGCTGTTGCTCTCCACACCGTTTGGTGGCCCAAGTTCAGAGCCTCCAGAGTACCACTGTCCAGCAGAAAGATGACGCAGGCCACATGTGTGATTGAAAGGTCTTAGGGAACACATTGGAAACAGAAACAGATGAAGTTAATTTGGAGAATGTATTTAACCCATTATATCCAAAATATCATCTCAACATATATCTAATATTAAAAATTATTCATGGAGACATATAGACCAGTGAAATCTAATAGAAAGCCCAGATATAAACCTTCACAGATAGGGTCAAATGCTTTGACAAGATTCAATGGAAAAAGGATATTCTTGTCTTTTCTTTTTTTAAAATTTTATCTATTTATTTTTAGAGAGAGGGGAAGGGAGGGAGAAAGAGAAGGAGAGAAGCATCAACCACACGTTGGTGTGTTGCCTCGCAACACAGTCTTTTCAATTGCTAGTGCTGGGAAAACTGGATATCCACATGCAGAAGAATGGTGTTGGATCTCTCCCTTACACCGTATACAAAAATTAACTTAAAATAGATCAAAGACCTAAATATAAAAGCTAAAACTATAAAACAAAAGAAAATGGAAAAGCTTCATGACATTTAAAAAAAATCTTCACCCAAAGATATATTTATTGATATTTAGGGGGAGAGAGAGAGACAGAGAGAGAGAGAGAGATAATGAGAGAGACAGACAGACAAAGAGAGAGAGAGAAACATTAATTGGTTGCCTCTCATATGCACCCCAACTGGGGATTGAACCCACAACCTAGATATATGCCCTGACCAAGAATTGAATCTGTAGTCTTTTTGGTGTATGGGACAATGGTCTAACCAACTGAGCCACTCGGCCAGGGCAGCTTCATGACATTTGATTTAGCAATTATTTCTTGGCCGTAATACCAAAGCAAGGCAACAAAAGAAAAAAATAGATAAATTATATTACATCAGAATTAAAAACTTCTGTGCTTCAAAGGACACATTCAATAGCGTGGAAAGCCAACCCGTGGAATGGAAGAAATTATGAATTAGATAAATCATATATCTAATAAGAGGTTAATATCCAGAATATATAAAGAATTCCTACAACTCAACAACAAAACAGAACTTGTTAAAAATAGGCAAAGGACTTGAATACACATTTCTCAAAAGAAGTTGTACAAATAGTGAATAAGCACATGAAAAGATGTTTGCTATCACTAATCATTAGGGAAATGTAAATCAAATCCACAAGATACCACCTCACACACATTAGTATGGCTATTATTAAACCCCCCAGAAAATAACTAATGTTGGCATGGATGTGGAGAAATTAGCACCGTTGGTAGGCCTGTACAATGGTGCAACTTTTATGGAAAACAGTATGACAGTTACTCAAAAAGTTGAACATAGAATTACTATTTGATCCAGCAATTCCACTTCTATGTAAAATTTACTTATTATTTTTTATTGTATTTTTCCCATTACCATTTGCCTTCCTGGGTAAAATTTTACTTCTGGGTATATACCCTAAAGAATTGAAAGCAAGGACTCAAGGAAATGTTTGTACACACAGGTTCACAGCAGCATTTTTCACAATAGCCAGAAAATGGAAGCAAGTGTCTGATGATGGATGAATGGACAAATAAAATGTGGCAGATACAATACAATGGAACATTATTCATCCTCACAAAGGGAGGAAATTGGCACAACATGAATGAACCCCGAAGACATAGTGCTAAGTGAAACAGACCAGTCACGGAAGGACAAACACACTGTGTGCTTCCATTTACATGAGGCACCTAGAGTGGTCCCATTCACAGAAAGCAAAGTGGTGGTTTCCAGGGGCCAGGGAAGGGAATGAGCGCGTGGTTAGTGTGTGCAGAACTGCTGTTTTGCAAGATGAGAAGAGGCCTGGAGATGGCTGGTGGTGGTGATCACACAACAATGTGAATGCACTCAATGCCACTGAACTGTGCACTTAAAGATGGCTAACGAGGCAAATTTCACGTTATGTGTATTTTACCATAATGTTTTTTTAGAACCCCCTCCTTCCAAAAAAGATGTAAGTACTTCTGAGACCATAAAGCTTCAGATGGGAAAGAGAAAAAGAAAGGAGCCCTGAGGAAAGGGACTAAGAAACAATGAGAAAGTGCCAAAAACTATAAGCATGTTGATTTAAAAAGATAATTTTAAAAGTGGTTTAAAAGATACTAGATCAGGGTTTTACTCCACTATTGGCAGAGCCCAGGCTTATGGACTGCCTAGATGGGGGATTCTGGGCCCCAGGCACGAGATTTCCAATAGGGATTATTAAAATGAGTCTTCAGAAGCAAACCCCAGTGACTTCTTAAAGCAAATCACTGGACGACCAGCTGTGATGAAATTAATTTCTGGACCAGATGATCGAGGGGTCTTGGCTTGCCCGGACAGCTACATGAACGTAGCCTTGGAGGAGACAGGAGAAGTGTGAACGGGTGCATTTGTTTAAGGAAACAATGTGTTACACATAAGCACACAGCAGAGACGGATGTGAAGACATCAGAAGTACAGTACTTTTCATACTCGGATATATATTTTATGAGATTTTTTGGTTCTTTTTGATATACTTTGTCATATTTCATAAGCTGGTGATTTTTCATTAACGTGAATAAAATAAATGTATAAAGTGGTGGATATAATTGTAAAGAATTTTTTCATATTTAAGTTTTAGTCATTTTCTTTTACCTCTGTTAGTGTGCAGAATGCTAAAAGAATTAAAAAAAAAGATTTAGACCAACATTTGCTCTGTTCCTCTTTAAATAAAGAACTCTTCCCTATTAAAATATTAGGAGCCCTGGCTGGTGTGGCTCAGTGGATTGAGTGCCGGCCTGCGAACTGAAATGTTGCTGTTTCAGTTCCCTGTCAGGGCACGTGCCTGGGTTGCGGGCAGGTCCCCAGTTGGAGGCGTGCGAGAGACAGCCGATTGCTGTACCTCTCACACATCGATATTTCTCTGCCTCTCTTTTTCCCTCCTTTCCCCTCTCTCTAAAAATAAATAAAATCTTAAAAAAATTATTGAGCTATTTTACATTCCTTTTCACACTACATCTTCAACCTAGTGTGTCTTTTGTCCATATTATACATCTCAATTTGGACAAGCCACTTAAAGTGCTGAATAGCTACATGGCTAGTGGCCCTCGCATCAAATGGCTTATGTGTAGACTCTTCTGATTGGAGCAGGAAGCCAGCTGAAGCTCTTTAAATCAAGGAGTGACACGAACAGATTTGTTTTTGAGTAGTTGTTGACTCTAGTGGCAGTGTTAGAAATGGGAGCTTGAAGGGCTGTTACAAGACTCCAAGCCAGAACTGACGAAGGACCGAATTATGGTAAAAGACCCAAGGAAACGTCCGTAGTCCTTGCCTGTGGTGTACTTGCCGTGTGTCAGGCATGACGTTGCACTCCTCACATCCACATCTTAATTCGTGCAACAACTCTGAGAGACGGAGCCTGTTATCTCCACTTCCAGAGGAGGAAATGGAGTCAGAGAAGGCACCAGCACCATGCCTCGGGTCCCAAAGCTCATAGGTAGTAGAATCAGGACATAAACTGGGCCTGTGTGGCTCCAGAGCTTAAGCCCTTAACCACTGGATGGTGTCTCACAAGGTTGGAGACAATAGGTCAGATTTGAAATATCCTTAGACTGACAGGATGCAATGGCAGCTGGGGAAGGGGAAGACAGGAGAGGCTGCATAAAGGCTGCAGGAATGGTGGAGGTTGGATCTTGTGCTCGGAGCTGTGTGCGGACGGTGAGAAGGGAGATGGAGATCTAGGCAGTAGAACAGGACGGCTGCGTTTTTTGTTTGCTTGTTTTGTTTAGGTTTGGTTGTTTTTTCTGTTTTTTTTTTTTTTTAAGGGTAAATGCCAAGGTAAGGGAAGGCAGAAACTATGTGCACAGCTTTTAAAAACCCACAGGGACCAATGGCAGTTAGAAGTGATGCATTTGGAGCTTGGCAGAAAATTCAAGGTTAGCGAGGGTGATTTGGAGGTCACTTGGATCCAAGAGATTGCAAAGTGCTGGGCAGGGGTGAGTTTGCTCACTTGTGGAGAGCTTTTAGAGGCATGAGTCTTGACCTCCTTCGGGACCTAAATGACTTTGAGACTTGCCAAGGAGTTGGAGAGAGCCACTTGACTGTTGACCTTGGTGCAAGTAGTTTGGGCAGAATGGGAGGATGGGATGGAGCTTCAGTGTGCCAAAGGCTGGTTGAATAGGGAAGTTAAATAAGTGGGGTGGTGGAGGCTGGCTCTGTGGGAGAGGGCCCGTGAAGGGAATGACTTCTGTTCTCACTGAAAGTTAAGTGGTATTTTGCCCTGGCTGGTGTGGCTCAGTGGACTCAGCACTGGCCTGCAAACCAAAGAGTTGCTGGTTCGATTACCAGTTGGGGCACATGCCTGGGTTGCAGGCCAGGTCCCCAACAAGGGGCACATGAGAGGCAACCGCACATTGACACATTGGTGTTTCTCTCCCTCTCTTTCTCCCTGCCTTCCCCTCTCTAAAATAAATAAATAAAACATTAAAAAAAAAGAAAGTTAAGTGGTATTTTAAGTAAAATCAGATGAAATTTTATTGTCCCAGGCTATCATAGAACGACCACCACCACCAGAAAATCAACACATAATATTAAAGCAGCTCTTTGGTTTAAAAACAGATAAATGTAACTTTTACCAAATTTATGGTAGTAAGCGAGTCACATCAGTTCTCACATATGCCATCAAGAGAAGTCCTTAGAAACTTTATTTAGGCTCCTGAAATCTCATGGAAAGAAAATAAATACGCTTACTGGTTTGCACCAGAAGTTACACTTCCCCACACTCTCCGGAGGGTGTCAGTGGTGAGCGTGTGTGTGCACACATGCATGCCTGTGTGTGCACCCTCACGTATCTAGGAAGAGGGTGGAGATGGGAATAGGGGGACATGTTCTTTATTCCTGGTTTGACATTGGTCATGAAGAAATAGTTATTGGAATTTTATATTTTGCACAATTATAGCCACTCTTTCCCGAGGTGCTTGACTTCACTGCTTTATAGACTAGAGAAGGCTCAGGTGCTGAGGCCTATTGTTCCTCCCTACCCCTGGTGACCTTGGCACCCTAAGGTCCCTCAGGACATAGCCAAGCACCCCCAGAGGCTCCCAGTGTATCTTCCATCTGGTGCTTAACACCTCTGTTCTGCTGTCCCTCAGGACAGTGATGTGAAAGTGCCATGATGTCCAAGAGTTCCGGAAAGATGTGGAACTTCTTCGGATCAAATCCAGTTGGTCCCTTCAGTTGGGCTTCATTAGATTGGAAGTGGATTTGCATAGAAATATCCTGGCTCTGAGTCACAAGGCTGGTAAGCCCAATGAATGTTTGTTATCTTACTTGTCAAGGGAAGCTAATAACTTCTTGATGAAATACTAACAGCATTCAAAACATTACTCACAATGTGAACATTATTAAAGTTGTCATGGGCCAGCCGAGGCAGTGCCACAGCCCTGAATCATTCTGGGGCACTGGACCCTAGTTATCTGCAGCTCAGTTCTGCTCAGGTCTGGGCCAGTGTCCTCCTCTGGGTCAGGGGCCTGGAGATTTTCCAACAAAGAGAGGTGGAAAGGCTTAGTAGCTTCCTTCCCTTCTTGGCAAGGAAATAAATTCAAAATTTAACCTGTGGAATTCACCTAAAAATAGAGGACCCATCCTGGCCAGGTGGCTCAGTTGATTGGAGCACCGTTCTGTATATCAAAAGGTTGTTAGTTTGGTCTGGGCACGTACGGGAGACAGCTGATCGGTGCTTCTCTCTCCCACCAATGTTTCTCTCTCTCTCTCTCTCCCTTCTCTCTCCCAAATCGGTGAACATATCCTGGGTGAATATAAAAAAAAATAAAAAATAAAAAAACCTGGGGGACATCTGAAGGGACTAGGGAGCAAGCTTGAAAGGGAGATAATTTTGTGCTAAGAGCAAAGAGGTGAAGACTGGTAGGGCTCTCTTGGCATCATTGGATGTTGGGAAGCTTAACAAAAAAGTGATGTATATCCCCAAAATGGAAAGCAGGGTCTTAAAGAGATATTTGCACACCATAGCAGCGTTCATAGCAGCGTTACTCACAGTGGCCAACAGATGGAAGCAGCCTAAACGTTCATCAATGGATGAGTCGATAAAGAAAGTGTAGCTATATGATGGAATATTATTCAGCCTTAAAAAAGGAAGAGCATTCTGTCACATGGTACAACACAGATAAACCTTGAGGCCATTATTATAAGTGATATAAGCCAGTCACATAAACACAAATGCTGTCTGATTCCACTTATATGAGATGGTAAAGCAGTCAAACTCTTAGATACAGAAAGTAGAATTGTGGTTGCCAGCAGGGAGGGAAGGGGAAAGGGAATTATTGTACAATGGATATAGTTTCAGTTTCACAAAGTGAATAGAGTTCCGGAGACCAGTTGTACAACAGTGTGCATGCACTTAACACTGTTGTACCGCACACTTAGCAGCGGTTGGAACGGCCCTGGTCAGTGGGCTTGGTTGGCTGGAGCCTTGTCCTATGGCCGCTGGGTTGCCAGTTCCATTCCCTATCAAGGCGCGTGCCTGGGTTCTGGGTTCAGTCTCCCATCCAGGTGCATACAATCCCTGGGCTGGGTGCGTATGGGAGGCTAACAGCTGATGCCTCTCATGCATTGATGTTTCTCTCTCTCTGAAATCAATGGGAAAATGTCCTCAGGTGAGGACAAAAAAAATTTTTTAATGGTTAAAATGGTAAATTTTGTATGTGTTTTTTTACCACAGTTCAAAAAAAAGTGAACAGGATAAAGTAGCCAGTATACCTTTCTCTATTACTGTTAGTTAATTGTCATTCCCTAGTGACCAGCCTCTGCGTGGGAGATGGTGGGATGAGAGCAGCAGCAGTAACTGTGACTTACGGAGTGCTTACTGTGCACCAGGTGGCACACTGGATCTTTCTGTACACTGAATATCATGTCCAGTCTATGAGGTAGGCATTATTTTCTTCATTTTACCATTGAGGAGTCAGATCATGAGGAATGAAGTCATTTGCCCATGAACACACAGCTTGTAATAGTAGGGCTCTTGGATACAAACTCAACTCTGTCTGGTTTTAGAGTTCTTAACTGCATGCTCAGCTCCCATTTGTTCATCCATACACTCAGTGAAAATTACACCGTGTGTCAGGCACTGTGCCGGGTGCTGAGGGTACTGTGGATATAGGCCCTGACTGTACAGAGCTAGCCAAGGTGAGCGACATTAAGCAGAAGAAGCAGCAAATAAAGATCCAGTGATGAGTTTGGATAAATGTCGTAGAGAAACAATTAGGGTGCTGTTATAGAGGACGACTGATCAGAATGGAGGTTGGGAACTGATTAGATATTTAACATGGGTGTTCAGAGAAGATCTCTCAAGGGCTGTGATTCTTGGGGAGAGAGATGTTACAGATGTAGCAGGGTCTCAGGTGCCATCACCACTGAGGCCCTTGGGAGTCTGCAAGAGCCTTGTCGGCCACTAGCTGTGATCCCGGGTGGCATGGCTATGATAAAGAACAAGAAACTGAAACATTTCTTCCTTAAACACGAAGGTAGGCTTCAGAGAGGCAGAAGAGAAGAAAGCCCAGAACTCCTCTATCAGAATTGTAAATGAGTGTGTGAAAATGTGTCCTCACATGGCCTCGTGATGAAAGAACCCCAGTGCTGCCAAGTTCCTGCAGCGCCTCCTTGTCCCACTGGGTCTCAGATTTCTTGTCTGGGTAGGGAGAGAAAGAAAGCAGAACTGCTACTCAGACAGATTTCTCATGTTGTTGGCAGTGGTTGCAGAATGATTAAAACACTGTTTCTGTTGAATTCTCTGGTTGGGCTACCTTTAAAAGCGTGTTCAGTTCTAATGGCCACATTTTGAGAGCGACGTGGACAAATTAAAATGTATTCAAAGAGCAGGTCACTAGAGAGTGTGGAATGAATCCAGCTGGTTACATGCGGAGGTGACAGTGAGGGATGAAATGAGGACCGTGGACTGTGTGACAGGCTGACATGTAGAAGGAGAGTGGGCTGGCTGATCACATAGTGAACAGCGTTGACTTGTTTTGTGTCAGTTCAAAGGGCAGCTCCAAAACCCGGGGATCGGTCCCGCTCAGAAAGGAACTTTTAAGTTGTTGTATGTGATGCCGAGTCTCGGACCATGGAGATACTCAAATGGAGGTGGGATGACAGGTCGCTGTAGGGTGTTTTAATTGGGAAAGAGGTTGCTCTGCAGGGATGATTGTCCCTTTCCTCTGTCTTAGGTGTTTCTGAGTTAGTTCAGTGCTCTGTATGTAAGCTGGAGATGGATGGAACATATTTAGTTGCGAGTATTATTATTTAGATGTAGGTGAAGTGCCCATGTGTACCTGAAGTTACACAGAAGATAAACCTAAAGCCTGTATTTATTAGACGTTTGAATGTCAAGTTCTACCGGCATTCAACCCCAGTCACAGACCCTTTAAGGACCTCTGCTTCAACCCCAGTTAGCCACGATCCTTTTCACTTGTTGCCCTTTGTAACAATCCACTCGCTTTGGAGAGAGTGCTGATGTGTTTTCCGTTTATGCATTCAAACGTTAAGTGTTTGTTCTGAGTGCATAGTGCCTTCACGTTGTTCAGAATGGTGAAAGGTTCACAGGGAAAAGCTTGCCCATCTCTCTGCTCCCCCTCCCCGAGGCAGTCACTGGTTTCTCGTGTACTTGTCTAGAGATAATTTTAAGTGTATATGTACATAAGCACAAGTATATGTTGCTTTTCAAAAATAACAAATATCAAGATATCTTGAAGACTAATCTGTAGCAATATAAAAAGTGCTGGCTCACTTTTCCCAGGTGCATACTGTTCCATTCCCATTCGTGGGCAGTTACGTTGTCTGTGGACAGTAAGGTCATTTCCAATCCCTTGCTGTCACAGTGTTGACAGTAGATTACCTTGTAGGTGCTTTAACGCACACACGCACAAGTATGTCTATAGGCTACGTTCCTAGAAGCAGGCTTGCTGAATCAAAGGGAATGGGCATTTGTAATGTTGTTAGCTATTACTACATAGTTCTCAATAGAGGTTTTATTAATTTTCACTCGTGCAAGCAGTGTGTGAGAATACCTTATTTCCTCAAACCCTTGCCAACTAAGTATATTGTCAAATCTTTTGAGCTTTTTCCAAGTGAGTGAAAGAGAATCGAAGTCATTTTAATTAGTATTTCCCTTACTGTGAGTGAAATCGAGCACCCTTTCTCCTGCCTGAGGTCTTGATGGGCTTTGTAGTGAGGCCATTGAAGAAGGTCCTCAGTGCAGACGGAGCCTGGAGGGAGTGGGGGGGCGCTGCACTCACCGGGAAGGGCCAGAGAGCTCCTTTTCCAGTGAATGTCCTTGGGAGGTGCAAGCAGGCCCACTAGCCTTCAAGCTATTTAGCCCGTAAACTCTCTGGCCCACTGGAAAAATTCAATTAAAACAAAACAAATGTAGTTCAGAACTAAAACCACATCCAGAACAAACCACTTATATTGCTTTTTAAAAATTTTTTAATTTTAGACAACACGCTCACAACTATCAACAACTGAACCTAAAAAAACAAATTAAAAAAAACACAAAAGCTAAGCAAACAACTAGAACAGGAACAGAATCACAGAAATGGGCGTCACATGGAGGGTTATCAGTGGGGAGGGAGGGAAGTAATGAAGGGAAAAGGTACAGGGAATAAGAAGCATAAATGGTAGGCACAAAATAGACAGGGGAGGTTAAGGATTGTATAGGAAATAGAGAAGCCAAAGAATTTGTATGTGCAACCCATGGACATGAACTAAGGGTGAGGGGAGTGCTGGAGGGAGTGGGGATGCAGGGAGGCAGGGGAGAAAGGGGAGGAAAAAATTGGGACAGCTATAATAGCATAATCAATAAAATATACTGGTAAAAAACTTTGCTTTTAATTAAATGAAGTAATTTGCTTTTGTACTTGGAACAAGATTTAGGATGCAAGTATATTTTAACAGAACGTGTTTAACTTTGCAAGGAGCTATTCCACACCTTTGAGGACGTCGCTTCTGACTAGTTGGCTCTCGAGGTGTCGCTCCCTCGTCCTCACCTCCTCCCCCTCTCCACCCTCCCGCCCCTTGCTGTAGTTTCTCTGTTGGTTGAAGCCGATTTTGGCAGAGACCAGAGTCTTTTCACTGGGACATTGGCATTGTACAGCCATCCCGTTCACTAGCAGCCTGAACCCTCAGTTCTCTGAGATGCTTCTGACCAACGCTCAGTCCGGTTTTTACCTAGACAGGGACTGTCCAGTCTCAGCAGCACAGACCTGCTTTTGCTTTTTGCAGTAAATTCACAGGTTCAGACCTGTCTTGGTTGGTGGCAATGCCATCCTTTCAGATGCTTAGGTCAGAACTCTCCGAGTCATTCCTGATTCTTACGGATACACCGACCACACACTCCATCGGTTCCTTAGGAAATCTTGTCAGCTCTACTTCTGAAATGGATCCAGACCCCGGCCACTTCTCTTTACCTGCATCTCTGCCGCTGCGGTCCAAGCTGCTGTCATCTCCTGCCTAGGTTGCCGCCATAACCTCCTGACAGATTCCCTGCTTCTCCACTTGTTTTCCCTGCGGTCTGTTCTCAACACAGCTAGCAGAGGCATGCTGCAGGCAACAGACAGGGTCATGTCAGCCTCCTGCTCCAGGCCTGCCCACGGCCCTGCCCATCTCAGAGAGACCCAAGTCATCACAGTGGCTCTGCGGTCGGCCTCCTTGCCTCTTCTGCCTTGTCTTCTGCTCTCTCTGCAACCACCGCTCGGCTGCACGGGCCTCCTTGCCCTGCTTTGAACAAACCAGGCGCGCTCCTCCCACGCATCCAGGTGGCGCACTTCCTCACCACCAGGTCCCTGCTCCACCGCCCATCTCAGTGAGGCCATTCTGCCCACCATGTTTAAATGGCAGCCTCACCCCTCCCCACCCACCGCACTCCAGGTCCTCTTTCCTGTCTTATTTTTCTCCATTCCACTTATTCCTCTTCAACACAATTTCATTTACTTACTTGGTTTATTGTCTCTCCCTCAAACTAAAGTGTAAACTCCAGGAAGGCAGGGTTTTTATACTCCTTTTTCTCAACCATATTCCAGCATGTAGAACAGTGCCTGGCACAGGGTGGGTGCTTAGTAAACATTTGTTAAATAAATGATCTTTCTTTTCTCTAGCAAACTCATTCCTCGAAGTCTGCCAAACCTAAACTGAAACAACACGTGTTGTGTTTTGATGCTGGTACTGGTTATGTGCACTAAACCCTAGCATACGCATCCGTATTTTTTCTGGGGAATATCACAGCATACCTAATCTGGCATCACTGGGGTAACAACTCTTACAGACGGATTAAGTCCAACACAAGGAACTTCACCGAGGAAAGTGATACATACATTCGGACTACATCTGACTACATTAGATTTAGACACAGGCCCCACTTCTCAGAGGGCTGTCGGCAGGGAAGTGCACGCTCAGAGGAGAGCAGCGGGGGTGGCGTGGATGTTTCGTCCGTGACACCCAGTGCAGGAGCGAGGGCGGCAGGCTTGGTGTGGGGAGGAGGCTCTTGGGGAACATGATTCCTTTTTCCAAATGTTGAAAAAGGTCAGCAGATTTGCTCTGTAGATCTATAATCATGTCATTATTGCCCTCCACCCCATCCAAAGCAGATCCAGCTTTTGTGGTATCTGAACATTAGGAGGGAATTCCTCTTAAGGTAAAAAATATATATATAAATTTATAAAAATACAGATACAGGCTTCGGAAGGCGTCCGTGCAAGTGAGGGCCCTCGAAGCTTCAGCCTCGTTAGCTCCACAGTAAAGCTCCTACGTTTAGGCTTCCCGTGTCAGCAAAGCTGAACTCCTTCCAGCGCTCCAAACCGGTTCTCTTTTCCCTCTGGCTTTGCATAAAGTTCCCTCTGTCTAGAGCACCCTGTTCTCAGCATGTCTACTCGGCAGCATCTACCTGTCCTTCAACCTCCAATTCAAAGTCTTTCCCCTCTGTCAGGCCTCCCCTGGTCCTCAGAAAACTTAGGTGGTGCTGAGTCTTTTCCTGCACCCTCGTGAATCTCGTGCATGTCTCCACTACAACCCTCGGCTCAGTGTTGGAGTTGAGTGAATTTGTCTGTCTGCTGTCCTCATGCTGTGTATCAGTCAGGATGGGCTGAATGATGCTGCAGTTACAAGCAACCCCAAAAATCTCAGTGGCTTGAAAATACAAAGGCTGTTTCTTGTTCACACTGTGTGTGCATTGTCGGTCTGCTTTTGTTCTCCCTTTTCAGGGCCCAGGCTAATAGGGTAGCCACAGTCTGGAACATTGCCAACTGGGGGGCCAGAGAGTAAATTGTAAACCAAAGCATGGGTTTTCTGCTAAAGTTTTCCCCTAGAGAAAACACATTTGCTTACATTTCACTGGTTATACCTTACTTCGATGGACAGGGAAATCAGTGTGTCTCGAAGGCGTGCCTGCCCCAGGGTCTTGATAAATGGGCTCATATCCCCAACAGGCTGTGAGCTTCTTGACTATAGGGTGGCATCCCTTCAAAAATCTTTGGATATCCAGTACTTGGCCTGCAGTACCTAGCAAATAGTAAGTCCTCAACTCTTTCTGAGTCAGAAATTAGTTTAGTAAAACCTACAGGAGGTAATTTTTTGAATGCTTACACAAGGAATCATTTCCAACATCTTTTCAACCTCAGAAAGTACTGGCTTTGCTGTCTTCAGCGATTTTCAAGTACAGGCTATCACAACCACCTAGTGACACTTTCAAGATGATTCATGCAAAGACGAGTGGTTGAAATATGTGGTCTCTAAAGTCCCTTTAATTCTGAGGCCTCTGTTTATATCATAAACACCTTTCTGAGCCTGAGAGAGAATAAATTAGTGTTCACTGCGAAGGTGATAACATCTGGCGGGGGCAGGCTATTTCTGTTGGTGCCTTCACAGAAACAGGACTGTTTGCAAGGAGAGGCCCCTGCCCTGACCCCTCAGCTGGGTGGTTATTACCAAATGCAGAAAGTACTGTGACCCTTAGGTGTCCAGACAGCAAAACAAGGCCAGCTCTGGGTTGGACGCTGCTTTGACACTTGAGGATTTGGGCTTAGAAACAGACTTGAATTCTTTGTAACTCCTTGGTTTCAGCAGAAATCTGAAGATTCCAGCCCTCGGACTTGCTGGGCGGCCCGTGTCCTGCCCACACACATTCCTGAGGATGGCCCGTTTTCCTTGCGTTTGTTTTGTTATCGATTCCTGCTGACTCACTTTGGTCTGATCGCTTCGCCCCTCTGTAACCGAGTTCTCTAGTAAGACATGAGAGTAAACAATACGTCCCCTCTTCTGACTGCGAAAATGTTCTAAATAATAAGGCTCATGATAGCCCTGCCTAGCCATTTTAATTAAAAAAAAAAACAACAACAACACTAGAATAACTGAGGTTTAAGAACTTTGAGTCCTCTGTAGGAAGGCTGAAAATACTATAATTACTGATGTAAATAATGTAAAAATAATGAAAAGTAGTGAGTTTATTATTCAGTTGGTATTCAGAGTGATTGTGGCCTGAAAAAGAACATGGGCTTTAGAGTTGGAACACCAGGCTTACACACAAGTCTGCGGTGTGACTTTGGTCGTATCATCTCCCTTTTCTTGCTCAGTAGCTCTTTAATGCTAGGATGGGGAAAGGGTGATAATAACCAACTCAGGAGGCTCTGTGGATGGATCAGAGGAGATGAAAGCACTCTGAGTGACGGAATGGAAGAAAATCCGGTGTCCTGGTTGGCCATGGAAATTTCTCAGACTTTCTACCATAGCAGTGGTGCCACGGGTGCCAGTCGGCCCACCGGTGTGTGGTGTCATCTTATACGGCAGAAGTCTTTTGAAATGGAGGAACCCACTGATTTAATTCTGAGTTAAGGGCCATAGTTTGCAGTACCAGCTACTACCACTGTTGGGACGTCTTGATCCACGCCAAACATCAGCTCTAACAGGTACCACGGACTCTGTCCCTTTCAGCCTGGATTCGATTCACGTGGGAATCTGCTGGGTTCTTTGTTTTGGTGTGTTTACACATCTGGCCCCGGCACAACTTTTCGACACTCCGGTGCATGCACCCACTACTTGTTTCAGCTATTGTGCGCGACTTCACACAAATACGCGTTTTCAGGGTGTTTGCACCAGGGCTCTTTTCAAGTGTCAACTCTGAATCTCCTGAGGGTTCTGCCTCAATTAAATTGTGCCCCTATGGATTTCAGAGTGTCAAGGGTCCACTGAAATGGTCCTATTTGTTGACGGTTTGAAACTGATACTGATGTCCCTTGGTATCCGTGGAGGATTGGGTCCAAGACCTTCTACTGATACCGAGATCTGCAGATGTTCGAGTCCCTCATACAAAACAGTGGAGCATTTGCACGCGCCCTGCACACGTTCTCCCATGTGCTGTAAATCATCTCCAGGTCACTTATAACACCTAATGCTGTGTGAACAGTTGTTAAACTATACTGTTTAGGGGACAATGACAAGAAAAAAAGTCTGTCCATGTTCAGTGTGGATGCAACTATTATCAGCCTGTAACTATAGGGTACATGTGAGCAACAATATAACTTTTTAAAAATATTTTCAATCCCCAGTTGGTTCAATCTGTGGATACAGAAGCCTCACACACATACCTACTGATTGTAGTGTTTGAAAGTTATGAGTGGTCAGATTCCCTCCACCTCCCCAGTATAGGTAAATCCGTAACAGTTATCATTCATTGTTCCCATTGAATTCCTTCAACAAGATGGGTTGCCACGTGAATGATAAGATAGCGATGCCAGTTAGGCCTCCGTTCGACAAAGCCTTGGCTTCTGGGGGTATACCAAGACCCTCTCCTGTCGGTCTCACAGACAAGACAGGCCATGTCACACTGCAACCTCCCAGCTCACCACCACTCCATTTCCTGGCCACCCAATTCGCACTGTTAATTTTATTTATTTTAATCTTTACTGGTACTTTAAAATTAAAAGCAGCACATGACTATAACAATTCAAACAATATAGAAAGCATAAAGTTAAAAAGTAAATGTACTTCTCCTTCCTAATAAAGTCACTTATTATTTAATGGGTTTGTATTTATCCTTCATTCTTGTTTTTTGTCAATGAATTATTTTTTCTTCAAGATTTTATTTTTAAAAATAAAACAAAAAAATAGTACGCATGTTCTGTTTTTTGTTTTATCCCTACCTTACCGGTGGACATTGTGCTAACGAATGATGGAATGCACAAGCTTGATGTCTTCGTGATCACGTGCATGTATGTTTGTACTTCGTCAGACTGTGCGGGTTCTTAGACAGGAGTGGCTATATAAAAGAACATGCTTTTTAAACTGTGACGAGTATCGCTAAATTGACCTTCATAATCATTTTAATCCGTACTGTCACCAGAGGTTCATGAATACTGCATAGTCTGTCTTTCTAATTTCTGCCAGTCTGTGCGAAAGAGGGAGGAAGTCTTATTTTAATTTAATTATAATTGTCTTAATTACTAGAGAGGATAAACTAGTTTATGGCTTGTATATTTTGTTCGTTCATTTTCTTTGCCCTTTTTTTCTAATATTTTGTCTTATTGGGTTTTTTTTTAAGATTTTATTTATTTATTTTTAGAGAGGGAAGGGAGGGGGAGAGAGAGAGAGAAACATCAATGTGCGGTTGCTGGGGGCCATGGCCTGCAACCCAGGCATGTGCTCTGACTGGGAATCGAACCTGTGATGCTTTAGTTCACAGCCCACACTCAATCCACTGAGCTACGCCAGCCAGGGCGTGTCTTATTGTTTTTTTAAATGTATAATCCTTATTATATTTTCTTCCATTACCATTTAGTCCCCTTATACCCACCTCCCCCCAGCAATCACCACCCTATTGTCTATGTCTGAGTGTTTTTTCTTTTTTGTTCAATTGTAAACATTAGTTATAATATGTTTTATAAATTTTCTCCCCGCTGTCACTTTGTTTAAACCTTACTTAGTTTCCTTTAGTATTCAAAAGTTTGTAGTATTTATGTAGTCAAATCAATCAACCTTTTCTTTTGAGATTTCTAAATTTTGAGTCTTGTATATGAAGAACTTAGCACAACTTAAAACATTCTCCTGTATTTTTTCTAATAAGTTTACAATTTGGTTGTTAAAGTTCTCTGTTAAATTCACTTGGAAATTCTTGTTCTTTAAAATGTGAGAGGGATTGAACTCAGTTGTCTTAATACGTCTTCATTTGTCTCTTTCCCACCTGACTTTAAGCTAGCACAGCTTTCATATTCTGAAAATCCTAAATCTACAAAGTATATCTGGATGACTTATTTGTACATTTATCAATTTTTATGCTAATAATATATTATTTTAATTATTCAAGCTTTAAATTATGTTTTGATCTCTGGTAAAGCAAATTCCTCTGAATAGTTCTGTTTTAAAACTTTTAAAGCTATTTTGTACTTTTTCCCATCTAGAGGACTTTCAGGTTTTGCTTTTCAAATTCCATAAAACATCCTGCTGCTATTTTCCTCAACATTTTTTAAATAAAAATGTTTCAAACATACAGAAAAATTTAAATATCCATCTACTCACTATCTAGATTTTACCATTAACATTTTACAACTTGATGGCATTTTTATTGTGGTTATAATTGTACTGAATTTAGAAATTAATCTAGAGAAAACTGACATTCATATAATTTGAATTTTTAACTCCAGGAATATGCTATGACTCTCCATATATCTAGGTCTTTTTGGTTTCGTTGAAGCTTTGTGATTATCGTCCTATAGATTTTGCACATGTCTTACAAGGTTTATTCTGAGATCTTTTCCAGATTTGGTTGTTAATGTGAATGAGCCCCCCACTCAGAACCCCATTATCTTCTCTAATTGATTGTTTGGGCATGTTGGGAACTTGATGATTTGTGTGTTGTAGATACACCCCATCATCTTAGTTCTCTTATTATTGTTTTTCAGGGGATAATCTCATATGCAAAAAACACTGGTTTGTCTCGCCTTTTTAAATGTTTGTTCCTCGTATTTCCTTTTCTTATATTTTACTGTTAAATAATGATAGTGGAACTCTTTATCTTGTTCCTGACTTGAATGTTTCACTGTTAGGTACAATGTTTGCTGTGTTTTCTCCTAGAGATGCTTTATCCAAGGACATTGTTTTCTTTTTCCCTTCCTTGCTTTTGTTTGCTATCTTTTTTTCAAGAATGAAAGTTTATACTTGAGCAACAGCAAAGAACAATTGGACCTTACAGACATATACAGAACATCCCACCCACCAACAGAATATATAACTTCTTCTCAAGTGCAGATGGAACATCTCTAGGAGAGATCACATGTTAGGACACAAAACAAGTCTCAACAAATTTAAGAAGACTGAAATCATACAAAGAACCTTTTCAACCACAGTTGAACAAAACTAGAAATTAGTAGCAAAAGGAAAACGGGGAAATTCACAAATATGTGGAAATAATATAGTCTTGAATAATCAATGGGAAATCAGAAAACATCTTGAAAAATAAAAACAAAAACACAACATACCAAAACTCATGGATACAGCAAAAGCAGTACTAAGAAGGGCATTTATAGCTTTAAGTAAATGCCTACATTTAAAAAAGAAGAAAAATCTCAAAAACCTAACTTTATACTTCAAGGGACTAGAAAAAGAAGAACAAGCTAAAGCCCAAGTAGCAGAGGAAGTAAATAATAAATATTAAGACAATAATAAACAAGACAGGTGCAAATAGCCACAGGCGTGTAAAGTACAGCATAGGGAATATAGTCGATACCATTGGAATAAATATGTATATTGCTAGGTGGCCACTGGAAATACTGGGGGATGGGATACGTTGTAAGGTGTTCGGTTGTCTAGCCACCGTGTTGTGCACCTTGAAACGATACAAAGTAATGTTCAATGTGCTCAGCCCGCTCCAGGGCCTGGTGCCAAGTGCCCCTCCCCCACTGCGACTCCAGTAACATGGCTCGGAGTGGGAGATAAGCAGCATCCAGTGTTTGGAAGGAATAAAGAAACCCACCTACTGACACAGGAATTTTCACAGGACTGGAAACTGCCTGAAACCTGCTGTAACTACTGTTCACTCTGTTCAGCTCCAACCCGGACTTCCTGATCAGTTTGAAGGACGTTGATAAACTGATTTTACAATGACATTGTCATCCGCAGTTACTGTTTACAAAGCTGCTTTTACTTTAAACTTCATAGATGTTTATGCCTTTTTTGTTTTGTTTTAAGATGATGTTGGTAATTTGTGCATTTAGCTCTGTTTAGAACAGTTAAAAGCATGGTTGCCTTCTTTGGGATTACACTCAGGGGTCTGAGAGGCAGTTTGATTTTTTTTTAACACATTTGAAAAAAGGTTGGAGTAACCAGACTTTCATACATAACTTGGTAATTATCATCCTGTTGTGAATAAGACTTGTTTGGATTCAAACATTTATTACGACAGTATAAGAAAACCAAATACTGCAAATGGTCAATTCGAGTTTAATTTCTAAATAAATGATCCTGTATTACTCAAAATAGCAAAATACTATGTTGAGCAAGGGGGAAATATAACATAAGGTGTGGAATGGCAAGTTAAGAATTTTTGATCCTGTAACCATTACAGTTCAAGAAATTCACAAACTCCTACCAGAGGGAAGTATTTTTAATTAAAATTTAAAAAAAAATCAACTTTTGTTTAAAGTAAAAACCTACAAATTTGTTTCTTCCAAGCTTAGTCCTCAAATTTAGAGAGTCAGTTAAATATCCTAAACAGTTTTATTTATAATTTAGGATTGTTGATTTGTATTTTGCTACTGATGTGTGATCAACCATTTTAACGTTCATTCATCTGTCTCTAGGAATGTTTCAAAAGGAATACCTTTATATGTTTATATAATTGCAAAATAAATCAACTATAAAAGGAAAGTAAAAAAAAATAAAAAGAATAAAATTATTTCTGTTCACAGATGAACTGATCATGTATGTAGAAAGCCCCAAAAATTGTATGCACACACACACACGAATGTAAGAAAAAAATAACTCAGTTGCAGGACACAAAATGAACACACAAAATCAGTTTTTTCTGTTTATTAACAGTGGAAAATCAAAAAAGGAAATTAGGAAAATAACCTCATTTACAATAGCATCATAAAGAATAAAATACTGAAGAATAAATTTAACCAAGGAACCAAAAGACACAAAAAAGCCCTACAGCATGATACTGAAAATTAAAGAACATGTAAAACATATCTCGTGTTCATTAATCAGAGGACTTAACATTGTTAAAATGTCCATACCATCCAAAGCAATCTATAGATTAGGTGTAATCCCTATCAAAATTCCATTGGCACTTTTTTTTTTTTGCAGAAATAGAAAAAAAATCCTAAAATGTATATGGAATCTCAGAGGACCCTAACAAGCAAATATACAGACACACACAGGGTGAGGCAGAAGTAGGTTTACAGTTGTTCATATGGAAAATAATACAGTTTAGTAAATAATAACACAAGAATGAGCTGTTTTCCGTAATCACAGCGTGATCCTACTTTTGCCAAACCTATGTTACAAAGGCACAGTGATCAGAACTGTGCGATGCAGCAGAAAGGCGGGCACAGACCAGTGGAATGGAACAGCCCAGAGGCAGACTCCTTCGTGTTCAGTCAGCGGTCTCCGACCAGGGTGCCACGGCCACACAACGGGGAAGGAACAGTCTCTCCAGGAAGCGGTGCGGAAAACCGGGTGTCCACATGGGAAAGAGTGAAGGCGGGCCGTTACTTTATGCCATGTGCAGAAATTAACTCAAAGACCTAAGCCAGTGAGCGATCTTCAACCTTTTTCATCTCACGGCACACATAAACTAATTACTAAAATGCTGTGGCACACTAACAAATATATTTTTTGCCTATCTGACAAAAAATGGGTATAATTTTGATTCATTCACACCAGATGGCTATTGTGCTGGCTGTTGGCATTTTTTAATTTGACAATCTAAAGGAAAAGAGGTCAGGCCCCTACATAGTCAGGTACTGCACCCCAGTACGCCTCTTGCTGCATGCGAGCTGAAAATTACCTCAACGTGAGACATGAAACTATAAGACTGCTAAAAAAGAAAAACCACGTGGAAAAAGCCTTGTGGCACTGGTTTGCCAATGACTTCTCGGATCTGACAACAAATACAGAAATAGACAAATGGGACTCCGTCAGACTTGAAACTTCCGTGCGTCAGAGGATACGGAGGAGTGCAGAGGCCGTGCAGCCTTCCGCAGACGCTGCGCAGCGTTCCATCCCCACCACCAGTGGTGCGGCCGGTTTCTCTCCACCCTCACCCGCGTGCATGTCCCCGTTCTTGTTTCTGATGCTGGCCCTCCTACTGGGTATGAGGTGACGCTGTGGTTTTGATTTACGTTTCCCTAATGACTAATGATGTTGAGCACTTTTTAAGGTACTTACTGGTCATTTGTATATATTCTTTGGAGAAATGTCTTTTCAAATCCTTTACCTAATTTTTAATTGGTGTTTTTGATTTTTTGTTGTTGAGTTGTAAGAGTTCTTTATTCTGGATACAAGCCCCTTATTAGATATATGATTTGCAACATTTTCTCTGATTTTCCAGGTTGTCTTTTTCACTTTCTTGATGGTGACCCTATTACAATGCAAATGCTTTTAGTTTTGATTAAGTCTAATTCATACGTTTTTTATTGTGTCATTTGTGCTTTCAGATACTTTATTTTATGTCTTCAGTGATTTATCTGGAAATCTGATTTGCTCCCTGGAAACACACCTGCATTATTCTTAGTTTTCCTGGTTTGGAATTATAAATGCCTTGACTTAAAATGTTTGTCAATAGTATACAGAGGAACTCAGAAATGTTGATCCTCATTGAGCTGATAAATACATTCCTGTGAACTTAGCCTCTGGAAAGAGTTTAACAGAAGAAATACAGCCATATACCCAGAGATCAGTTCCCTATCACCTGTGAGGGAGGGATGCTGGGGGCCTGTTCAGTAGCAGAGGAGGATGAGTTAAGTCCATAGTGATACATTACGAAGCGGCTATTGAGGGCTACAATTATGAAGCTTACTCAACGAAAATGGTTATGATGTCATGTTCAGTGAAAAGAAATATAAGTGTGTGTCCATCATGATTAAAAATATGTATGAAATATTTGCACTAGATGGAAGGCTATACAAAATTATAGGTGGTTTTATTCTCTTAAATTTTATTTAATATTGATATTTTATCTTTACAATTAAAAATTAAGTTAAAAAAATATGTGCTGACATTTCCAATTGGTAGGGGAAATGGTGACAGGTGGTTAGATCCTGGGCATGTGCTTATTCTTTTCTCACCCTATTTTTAAATTGTAATTATTATTTAATATATTTATTGATTATGCTATTACAGTTGTCCCATTACCTCCCTTCATTCCCCTCCACCCTGCACACCCCCTCCCACCCACATTCACCCCCTTTGGTTCATGTCCATGTGTCATAAGTTCTTTAGCTTCTACATTTCCCATACTATTCTTGCCCTCCCCCTGTCTATTTTCTACCTACCATCTATGCTACTTATTCTTCCTACCTTTTCCCCCTCTTTCCTCCTCCCACTTCCCTGTTGCTAACCCTCCATGTGATCTCCATTTCTGTGGTTCTGTTCTTGTTCTAGTTGTTTGCTTGGTTTCTTTTTGTTTTAGGTGTGGTTGTTAATAATTGTGAGTTTGCTCTCATTTTACTATACATGTTTTTTTATCTTCTTTTTCTTAGATAAGTCCCTTTAACATTTCATACAATAAGGGCTTTGTGATGATGAACTCCTTTAACTTGACCTTATCTGAGAAGCACTTTATCTGCCCTTCCATTCTAAATGAAAGCTTTGCTGGATAGAGCAATCTAGGGTGTAGGTCCTTGCCTTTTATAACTTGGAATACTTCTTTGCAGCCCCTTCTTGCCTGTAAGGTCTCTTTTGAGAAATCAGCTGACAATCTGATGGGAACTCCTTTGTAGGTTACTGTCTCCTTATCTCTTGCTGCTTCTAGTATTCTCTCCTTCAATTTTACCTTGGCTAATGTAGTTGTGATGTGCCTTGGTGTGTTCCTTCTTGGGTCCAACCTCTTTGGGACTCTCTGAGCTTCCTGGACTTCCTGGAAGTCCATTTCCTTTGCCAGAATGGGGAAGTTCTCCTTTATTATTTGTTCAAATAAGTTTTCCACTTGTTGCTCTTCCTCTTTTCCTTCTGGTACCCCTATAATTCGGATGTTGGAACGTTTCAAGATGTCCTGGAGGTTCCTAAGCTTTTCCTCATTTTTTGAATTCTTATTTCTCCATTCTTTTCTGTTTGGTTGTTCCTTTCTTCCTTCTGGTCCACTCTATTGTTTTGAGTCCCAGTTTCCTTCCCATCACTATTGGTTCCCTGTACATTTTCCTTCATTTCTCTTATCGTAGCCTTCATTTTTTTATCTAATTTGCAACCAAAATCAACCAATTCTGTGAGCATCTTGATCACCAGTGCTTTGAACTGTGCATCTGATACGTTGGGTATCTCTCGGTCGCTTAAAAGTACTGGTTCTGGAGCTTTCAATTCTGTTTGAGCCATCTTTTTTTTTTTTCCTTTGATCTTGTCTTTTGGTCGCACCTGTTACGTATGAGGGGTGGAGCCTTAGGTGTTCACCAGGGTGGGGCACCCCAGTCTCTGGGTTGTGACACTGTATGTGGGGGCGGAGTCCAAGAGGGAACAATGACACTTGCTCTGCTCTCTGTCAGACCTCAGTCCCTTCCACTGCTTCCTCCGAGCAAACTGGGCCCCTCTGGTGCCAATTCCCATGTGGGTGGGCTTGTGCACCCCAGGGACTTCCCAAGGACCTCTCCTGTGAGGCTGGGAGTCTCTCCCTGTACCTCAACCCCCCACAGGTGTTTTCAATCAGTGTCCCACGGCTCTGTTTCCCAGTGCTGTGATCCTGGGTTGTGCACAGTTCCTTGCTTCACAATTCCCGCCTCGCTGGGTCTGCCATTTGCCACCCCTCAGCCGTGGTCTGCCAACTGCCACTTGCATGCTCAGGGTCCACCCGTTGCAGTCTTGTGTGCCCCGGGTGCCTTACACGCCCAGTCCCAACGCTCTCTGCTCTCCGAGCTGTGACCTGCGCCCAGCTGCCCAACTCCGCCCCTCCTACCAGTCTGGATGAACAGGTCTATTTTATCTGCTTGGTTGTCCGACTTCCATACAGTTCAATTTTCTGTCAGTTCTGGTTGTTATTCTGTTTCTAAATTGTTGTCCCTATCTTGATTGTGCGAGGAGGCACAGTGTGTCTACCTATGCCTCCATCTTGGCCGGAAGTCTAATTGTAATTATTTTATTATGATCATTGGCATTAGACTTATAAACAGAAAAATAGTTTGCTGTGTTTATTCACTAAGAATTTGAATAAAGATATTTTAATCTTTTTTACTTTTGTATATCAAATCCAAACAGTGATAACAACATGATTTTGACATTAGAATTACTATTATTGTAATCATTATCAGCATTACAATTTGCTAAATGAAAGATAATGCTTATGGTGATATTATGTTAATAATAGGGATCACACTAACACTTTCTCAGGCATCTCAAGAAAGAATTATAATAATAATTAATCACCCCAGCTTTTGAAATAAATTTCAGATGCATCAAAGACTTAAGAGTTTTTATTATTAAGGAAAACATCAAAAGAAATAAAAGTAAGCATAATGCGCCCTGGCTGGCGTAGCTCAGTGGATTGAGCGCGGGCTGTGAACCAAAGCATTGCAGGTTCGATTCCCAGTCAGGGCACATGCCTGGGTTGCAGGCCATGGTCCCCAGCAACCGCACACTGATGTTTCTCTCTCTCTCTCTTTCTCCCTCCCTTCCCTCTCTAGAAATAAATAAATAAAATCTTAAAAAAAAAAAAAAGTAAGCACAATGTAAGGTCATGTGCACCGAGGTGAGACCACACTTTGCACTGTTGAGCCCAGAGAGAGAATGCACAGCTGACTGGACCACAAACTGGGTCCGTGGGTCCTGAGACCCTGTAGCCTTTGGCTTCACTTGAGTGACAGGGGTCTGGGGCACAGCCAGCAACTGTGAGGGGGCCCCTCGTCTGTGGCCTGGAGTGTGTTTGATGGGGCAGCAGGCAGGGAAGGGCCACAGAGAGAGGCCCTGCTCCTACAGCCAGCTCGTGCCCCCTCCGCCCCTCCTGCTGGCTTGGCCCTGCCTGCCTGGCAGAGGCAGAGGCAGAGGCGTCATTGTGTTGTCCTGTGTGGGAAGGCTGTGAAAAGAAAACCCTGGTTGGCCCAAATATTTAAACAAGAATTACACTAGGATCTTTTGTTCTCCTTTGGACGTGGTCAGAATTAATTTGGTGTTTCAAAGGAGGGTTATTTTGTTGTTAGCATTTTCGATTTTGAATTTGAGTTACTTAATGAAACGATGCAGAGGGAAATATGAAATAAAAACACACGGCTGAAGTCTGTTAAATGGTGTTGGGATATCCCCAGGCTGTTCTTCAGGGCACTGTTTTGTCAGTGTTTGGGGGGCTCCTGACTCAAATTTGACACCCAAGCTGCTGCTGAACTCCCCGTGAATAGGTGCCAGTGACCGAAGTCAGGCAGTGGAGGGGGTTGGGTATCTGAGAAACACACAGAGCGTAAGAGATAGTAATCACTCTTGTCTCCCTCCTCAGGTTCAATAAAGAAAACCTGCTTTCTGCAAACAGTTGGATAAGCCGCCCTTGGAAACTTTCTTTGGCCCTCATGGAGCAGCTGGGACGCGGACTGTGAGGCCCTTGAGGGACAATATCTCACTGAGTGACCACCCAGAGCGATTGTTGCCATGGCCAGCAAGAGGAAATCTACCACCCCATGCATGATCCCTGTGAAGACCGTGGTGCTGCAGGACACCAGTGCAGAGGCCCAGCCCACTGAGGCTTTGCCCGAAGGACCCTCGCAGGACCTGCCTCCAGAAGCGCCTGCCACCAGCAGTGAGGCTGCCCAGACCTCCAGCAGCACTGATGGCGCCACTCTGGCCAATGGGCATCGGAGCACTTTGGACGGCTATTCGTATTCTTGTAAATACTGTGATTTCAGGTCCCAGGACATAACTGAGTTTGTGGGGCACATGAACTCCAAGCACACAGACTTCAATAAAGACCCAGTTTTTGTATGCACTGAGTGCAGTTTTCTGGCAAAAACCCCCGAGGGGCTTTCTCTGCACAACGCCAAGTGTCACTTGGGGGAAGCCAGCTTTGTGTGGAGTGTGGCCAAGCCAGACAATCATGTCATCGTGGAGCAGAGCGTCCCCGAGAGCACCAGCACTCCTGACCCACTGGGCGAGCCCAGCGCCGATGGGACCGATGGACAAGCTGAAATCATCATCACCAAAACTCCAATCATGAAGATAATGAAAGGCAAAGCTGAAGCCAAAAAAATTCACACGCTCAAGGAAAACGCCCCCAGTCAGCCCGCTGGTGAGGCCTTACCAAACACGCCAGCTGGGGAAAAGGGTGTGAAAGAGGGGGACCACTCCTTTGTCAATGGGGCTGTTCCAGTCACCCAGGCATCTACCAGTTCCGCCAAGCCTCCCCATACGGCCAACGGGCCCCTGCTAGGGACAGTGCCAGTTCTGCCGGCCGGTATAGCACAGTTCCTGTCCCTCCAGCAGCAGCCCCCGGTGCATGCCCAGCACCACGCCCACCAGCCCCTGCCCACTGCCAAGTCCCTTCCCAAAGTGATGATCCCCCTGAGCAGCATTCCGACCTACAATGCGGCCATGGACTCCAACAGCTTTCTGAAGAACTCTTTCCACAAGTTCCCCTACCCGACCAAAGCCGAGCTCTGCTACTTGACTGTGGTCACCAAGTATCCGGAGGAACAGCTCAAGATCTGGTTCACGGCCCAGAGGCTGAAACAAGGGATCAGCTGGTCCCCTGAAGAGATCGAGGACGCCCGGAAAAAGATGTTCAATACGGTCATTCAGTCTGTCCCTCAGCCCACAATCACCGTTCTGAATACTCCTCTGGTTGCCAGTGCTGGCAACGTCCAGCATCTCATCCAGGCTGCCCTCCCAGGTCATGTTGTGGGGCAGCCAGAGGGCACAGCAGGGGGACTTCTGGTTACTCAGCCGCTGATGGCCAACGGGCTGCAGGCCCCAAGCTCGTCTCTCCCTCTGGCAGTTACCTCTGTCCCCAAGCAGCCAGCCGTAGCGCCCATCAACACCGTGTGTTCAAACACGACATCGGCGGTGAAGGTAGTCAACGCAGCCCAGTCGCTGCTCACGGCGTGCCCCAGCATAACTTCCCAGGCCTTCCTTGATGCCAGCATCTACAAAAATAAGAAATCTCACGAGCAGCTGTCAGCTCTGAAAGGCAGCTTCTGTCGGAACCAGTTCCCGGGACAGAGTGAAGTTGAGCACCTGACCAAAGTGACGGGCCTCAGCACCAGGGAGGTGCGGAAATGGTTCAGTGACCGGAGATACCACTGCCGGAACCTGAAGGGCTCCCGGCCCTTGGTGCCTGGAGAGCCCGGCTCCATCATCATGGACTCCATGCCAGAGGTGCCCTTCTCCCCAGCGCCCAAGACTCCCGAGGTGACCTGCCTCCCAACAGCAGCCACCCTGGTCACCCACCCTTGTGCCAAACGACAGTCCTGGCACCAGACTCCTGATTTTACACCAACCAAATACAAGGAGCGAGCCCCCGAGCAGCTCAGAGCCCTGGAGAGTAGTTTTGCACAAAACCCCCTTCCTCTCGACGACGAACTGGACCGCCTGAGGACCGAAACCAAAATGACCCGAAGAGAGATTGACAGCTGGTTTTCTGAGAGACGGAAAAAAGTGAATGCTGAGGAGACCACGAAGGCCGATGGGAGTGCCTGTCAGGAGGAGGAGGAGGTCGCTGAGGACGAGGGTGGAGCAGAGGAGTCCCCCTGTGACCTGAGAGTCCCTGGGGAGAACGGCTCCCCAGAAGTGCCCGGCAGCCACACCTTGGCTGAGCGCAAAGTCAGCCCCATCAAAATCAACCTCAAAAACCTGCGGGTCACTGAAGCCAATGGCAAGAGCGAGTTGCCCGGGCTGGTTGCCTGCGATCCTGAAGAGGATGGCTCGAACAAGCTGGCTGCGCAGCCGCAGCCGCCGGGCAAGGTGAGCTACAAGAAGACAGCGCAGCAGCGGCACGTGCTGCGCCAGCTCTTCGTGCAGACGCAGTGGCCGAGCACCCAGGACTACGACAACATCATGGCCCAGACGGGCCTGCCGCGGCCCGAGGTGGTGCGCTGGTTCGGCGACAGCAGGTACGCCCTGAAGAACGGCCAGCTCAAGTGGTACGAAGACTACAAGCGGGGCAACTTCCCGCCAGGGCTGCTGGTCATCGCCCCTGGCAACCGGGAGCTGCTGCAAGACTATTACGTGACACGCAAGGTGCTCCATGAGGAGGATCTGCAGAGCCTATGTGACAAGACCCAGATGAGCCCCCAGCAGGTCAAGCAGTGGTTTGCTGAGAAAATGGGTGAGGAGACGCGGGCCGTGGCGGACACAGGCAGCGAGGACCAGGGCACCGGTGACCCTGCAGCCGCTCACAGAGGTCCAGGAGAGCCCTGTTCGGAGGTGTCTGAGAACAGTGGGCCGTGGGAGCCCAGTGCCCCTGAGGCCAGCTCAGAGCCCTGTGACACACCAAGCCCCCAGGCTGGACATCAGCTGGGTAAGGAGACCGCAGAAGCCATGGTGTTCCTCCGTGGGGAGGGGGAGGGCCCTGTGGGTAGGCCCTGGACATACTGCACGGGAGCGTCTGCTGTCTCGAAGGCTGCCTGGCTGCTTCAGGGCAGCTGGCCGCAGACGTCGTCCGAGAATAACACGACAGCGGGCTGAGAGTCATTCATTCATGTTGTTTGTTTGTTTAAGCTTGCGCATAGGGAGGAACATAGTGAACCTGCAAGGGCCACAACTTCTCCAGCCGTTTCGTGGCAATAGGGGAACAGGTGAGAAAGTCACCTGAGCCAGGCAGAACCCCAGACACTGGACAGGAGAGAGTGATAGGGCTTGGGAGGGAATTCAACTCGAACTGGTGAACACAAAGGAAAGAGTCTTTACTTGTCCTTAGGTACATGAAGAGGTTTTTTAATGGTGAAAATCCTGTAATTTGCGTTTCAGTTGTTCTTGATGAAATGGTGACGCAAAATCCTCTTCCCTCTTAGATGTCCATGGAGACAAAAGCTGGGTCATAGTATTAGTACTTGACAGAAAACTCGATGTGATTATTTTATTAAAGATGATTTTCTTAAAGCCACAAGTCACGTGATTGGGTGTTGCTCCCCCCCACCCCCCCCTTGGAGGCCCCTCCCAGGACAGCCAGGAGCCATGGATTGCAGTTCCTCTCAGGGGCCTCTGGAAACTGAGGGAGTGTCTGGGCTCCCAGAGGATCTGGTTTGTGGGCCTTGAGAAGTTGGTTCCTGGACCTGGTGCTTCTAGGCCTGATCTGGGTTTCCTCCAGGCCCCTGGGAGGGGGCGTCCTAGGCACCGGGGGCAAGTCTGGCGTCCGCACTGGGCCTGCCGCCGGAGGACGTGCACCTGGGCTTCAGCTCTGCCAGCACAGCAGCATGGATTGCTGGGAACTAGAACAAACTAGTTTTTTTTTGCTTTTTTAAGTTAAAACTTAACTAAATTATCTTCTTGGGCAGCTGGAAATAGGGTGGTAGTTACACAACATTGTAAATTAAATGTACTTAATGCCATTTAATGTACACTTAAAATGGTAGGATTTATGTTCTGTATATTGTACCACAGTTTTAAAGAAAGCTAACCTGGATTTGGGGTGAGTGGGTTTGAACTACAAGTATTTGCTCCCCTCAGCTGCTCAGTCTACCGGAAAGTGAAGAGCTGCATCCTGGGTGGGACCGAGCTGGAGCGGCAGGGGCGGCCTGGCCCCGTGGCCACGTCCTCTTTTCCCCAGCACGGGTCATGGGTGCGGGCAGGACCTGTCTCTGTGACCTCCTCAGCAGCCTCCGCACAGCACCCCATTTGTGAGCAGCACAGGTGGCAGGCCTCTAGGAGCAGCCCCATTGCCTTTGACTTTAGGGTGAGGACTTAGAAATGAAGTGAAGACGTCAGTAGAATACACATCAGAAAGTAGCCCCAGCTGCTGCTATTTTAGAACTGTGCTCTGGAGAGCCAGGAGGAGAGGGTAGGATAGGGTGGGTTAGGACAGGACTCCAGAGGTGGCGGTGACCTGGGGAGCTGGGCTGAGGGGACAAGGCAGGAGCCCAGAGAAGACATGCTCCCGCACAGCTGCGAGGCCTGGGTTTGTCTGGTCCCTTGCCAGCTTTAGCCAGCCTGAGTCCTTAACTCACAGGCCTTCTGCACGTTCCCTCAGGCTGTGGAGTTGGGGGTGGCTGGCAGGAAGCCATTGCTCATGGAATTAAAGAGATCCCAGAAGCCAGTGACGCTGCCCTGGGGCTACACAGGTGGCAGCTGACATGGAGGTGATAGGCATGTGCTTTCTCCTCAGAAGCAGACCGAACTTGAACCGATCACTGTGAAGGACTGGCCAGTCTGGGGTGCCGCCTGCCACGTGGAAGGACCCAACCCACCTTTGCTGTCACAGCGGTTCCAATGCTGGCCTCTGGGTGCACACGGAGCTTCTGGAAGCCTCACAGACAGCCCAGACCCTGCCCTGTCACCTTCGGCCACCACCGAGCAAGAAGGGAGAGCAGAGTTCTCGTCAGTTTTTCCTCCCGCAATGTAGGACCTTTCCTTTGCCTTCCAGTGGATAAAGTAGTTCGGATTTCATATTCATAGATACAGAATCACGTTTTTAACATGTAAGTCCGCCTATACACATTTAATGAAACATTGGATTGTGAACACTTTATTACATAGAAACCTTGGTTAGCAAAGCAGTGCATTATCTTTTACATCATCTCTGAAAATGCCTTGTGTCTGCTCTCTGGACATTACCGGGGCCATGGTGCCTCGCCTTCCAGGGTCAGGCCGGGGTCATCAGCACGCTCAGATCGCACCTGGAGCCCTGGGCCCCCTTTGTCTTCCCCAGGGAAGGCAGTACTTTCGAGGAGCTCTCTGCTCCATTAAGTGCTGACCAGTAAGTAAAATGTCCTGCTGGGCTTGCCCTGCCTGATGGGACAGTCTGTGCAGAACCCGCTGTTACCGCATTTGAAAGTGGACTGGTTATGTGATTGGTGTTTGATGCTTACCCCTCTCGTGTTTCAGTAGCTCTGCTTTTTCATGGAAATCTGAATCATGGACCATTGCTTTTCAGTTATCAGATCAACTAAAGAAACGTCTGCTGTTCAGCCTCATGTTCTGACCTATGTGCCCGCATTTAAAAACAAAAATCTAGACTTGTTTAGAGTGAGAGGAAAACTGAAAACAGAACCAGGGGTGGGGACGCAGTGAAAACGCAGGGCCCCAGCCGGCAGCTTGGGGTGCCATGGCGTTCAGAGACCTTTCCCCTGACTCCCTGCAAGGCCACCTGCGGTTTGGGGAGGAAGACCCACCCCTGCCCAGTAGAGAGAGTGAGGACTGATGGGGTTCATGAGTTTCTAGAATTATCAGCACAAAGACCTGCAAATGGGGGTTCCTGGCAGAACACCCAGAGTACTCCTGGCCCCCATGCCAAGGGCCCGGCTGGTGCGTTGGGCACTCACCCCAGGGCTGCTGGGCATAACTGGACAGGTCTTTGTGAGGATGCACAGTTTCAAAGGTCTATATTTATAGCTGCAAACTTGGAAACAAGATGTCTGTCTACCTTAGCCTAACCCTCGCATCCATTTTTTTAACTGAGAAAAATCACAGGAAAAGGTGCCTTTGAAACATTGGGAAACTTGCTTACAAAGCTCATCTGGGTGGTAACTCTGTTTCCCCAGGACTGGGTGCTTTGAGAGCAGCAGGTAAACAGTGAGGCAGGCAAAAAGAGGGGTCACCTGCAGCGCTGCTCACCTGGACACCAAGTGCTGCTTCCCAAAGCACCAAGGCCTTGTGGGCATGCCCCACCTGGCCCAGACTGGGTGGGCAGCAGCAGGAGACCCCGGAGAGAGGGCAGAAGCTTTAGGCAAGAAATACTGGTGCTGGGTTAGGCGTGGTCCTTCCCCTCACCCCACCCGGGGAAGTGGACCGTGCAGGGCCCTTTACTGGCTTGCCTCCGAGGATGAAGATGCTAGCAGCAGCACCGCCCCCCTGCCAGGAGAGGGCTTGTTTTGCAAATCAAAATCCCTAGACCGGTGTTCTTCAGAAATGTCTCCTCCTGCCCTCTCTGTCCCAATAGAGACCACCTCTTTTGTATTTCAAACAGGTGACTTGTGAGTTCTTTGCAAGTTTTGCCCCTGTTTTTGTATCCTTTCCATTTTGGGGGTGTGAAGCTATTTAGCCCCAAAGGCCTCTTTGCGGAATTGCCAAGAATGGCGAGTTAATGCCTTCCTTCAGAAAGACACCTGGAATTTTTCCTTTAGGGTTTATGTACATGCAGATTAATTTATATATACACATATACAGCACAATACTCATTTGATACTTTGCTTGTTGAATGGACATCTGGCACGTGCACTGAGGAACGCAGTGGCATGTGGGCACTGGGGAAAGCAGCCTGTACTGAGGGAATGCCTGTTGGTATATCGGGTGCACGGGGTGGCCCAGCACAGAGCCATCGCCAGTGTCTGAGACTCGCCCTGTGACGTCCCCGCGGTGCCCTGCACACTCTGGCTCGGGGGTGTGTCTTTAGAGATGTTCGTCTTGGTTCTGTGTATTCACATTTCATTTACAACCCAAACAGCAAGACAGAAAACATAAATTACATGGTGGACACGTTCTACAGGACAGAGAGTGACCCAACCTTGGCACCAGCTCAGCTTTAGAAGGTGGAAATGTTGGCAGGTTTTTCTCACATTGGGCAGCCAGGGCCATGCAGCTAGTGACAAGACTGCCCAGGCAAGGGGCCAACGAGTGGACAGATCCTCCTCCTCCGTGCCCTTGGACTGAAGCGAATAAGTGGGTGTGGGCTCAGGCTTGAGAGAATAAGATCAAATGTGACGGTCAGAGATGGCCGGGTCATCAAGCTGGTGCTTAAAGGGCCATTGCAGGTACCCAGGGATTTGGTGTGGGTGCAGAACTAGAACACAGCCAGCTGGGTGCAGAGAAACGGCCCCACAACCCCAGAAATCGGGACTGCACCCACAGTGTCACGGGAGCTGGGACAGCAGCAGCCAGCCTCGCAGCCCTGTCACAAGACAGGTCACTGTGGTTTTGCACGCCACCAAAGGGGTGGGCTCTGCGGTGTTGCTGCAGCGGAAGGCAGTGCACAGACTGCAGGGTTGGGGGGTAGGGGCGAGTCTCTCGGGAAGCAGCAGCCTGTTCTGTAAGGTGACGAATTTTCCTGCTCCTCAGTGTGCACTTGGACTCGTCAAGACAGCAAAGTATTTGTTTCTTGTTGCCTATGTCTTATCCATGTTTGGTTTATTTTTCTACATGGGGTTGTAGATTCAGGTTTAAGAGGTGAAACCAGATCATTCTTATACAGTAAAGCTGGGTTTATGATACATGTACTCTGCATATTTTGGTCACTTGCTTAATTGACTCTTGAGGGGCCTTTGGATTAGAGGGAGGTCCTTGTCACCGGGCACTGCGGGCTCCTGGGCTGGACCTCCTCAGTGGGAGGACCACCAGCACGTGGGCCCCTGCAGCACTCGGACTTCGGTCCCTTTCTTGGCCAGCGACAACAGCTGTTCAGGTGCGCCAGCGCCTCCACCCAAGGCCTCCGCACCCTGCTCTTCAAAAACAAAAGGGGGGAGCTCACAGTGTGTCGGGTGGAGCTGGTGGGCTCCCGCCTGTACGAATGGCCTGTGCCAGCCGCCAGGGGAGGCCGTCCCAGCAGGAAGTCTCAGTGTGTTCTCCAGGCTGAGATGCGGCTCTTGCGGGTCTGCTCCTGCTTGGCCAGTGGTCCAGGGACGGGCAGGTGTCAGCTTCCTCTGACTCTGGGACGTCAGCGCCAGGCTGCACCCCTACTCCCCCAATGCCCCGCTGCCCTTTGCAGGGCGGGCGTCAGCCTTTCTGGTCGGATGCTCGTGTTCCTCTGCACATTCGCCCCCCAGCTCCCTGCTTGTGCTGCCCTCTCTGGGCCCCGTTGCCTGTCTTCCTGTTTTCTTCTCGGACCAAAATGTGGGGACTGGAGTAGCTTTGTCCGTTCGAGCGCCGCAGTCCAAGTGGATAGAGGCACTTTGCTGGAGAGAACCAGCCAAGAAGAAAATTTGAAATAAAACCAAACCTGGAGTTTGGGCTTTTCTTCAAGTTTTTCCTCCTTTTCCCTTGCTCAGAGTTTACCTGGGGCAGGTTATCAGTACGACTCACCTTTTGGATGAAGTTTAAATGTTCATGTATCCGTAGATTTGCAAGGCTCAGTTGTACGCTGGAGAGGGCAAGACCTCAGACGTGTGACGGTCTGCACAGCTGGCAGCCTGCCTGGCTCAGGAGGGCAACGAGTAACAGTTCTCCCCACTCCAGACGGGAGTGCTCCCCCTGCGGGGTCCCCTGGATCAGCTTCCCTCGAGGCCTTCCCCTAGGAACACAGGCCTTCCCAGCCTTCCTGGTCAGACCTTGGGGGCCATCTCCGTGTGGCTTGGGGCTCACCTGCCCTCAGCGATGCTCCAACAGCTGGGAAAGGGGATGTGGAGCCCAAACCTTCTCCCGAGTAGTCCCCTCCTCAAACCTGGCTTCAACCTGAGGTGCCCGCCATGCTGTGTTCTGTGGCCCATTTGTGGTTGCTGAGTGCTGTCACCAGGGCTGCAGAGCCTGTGACCTCTCAGCAAAGGAGTGGATTTGGATTTGGGTCAAGGGACTGGAGGCAAGTGGCTATGGTGGGTGCTGCTTGGCTCCCTCCCAGCTCAGCTGTGAGTGCAGTGCTGGGTCACACAGTAAGGGGGTGGGCTGAGCCCCGTCCTCCCTGAGGTGGCCCTGCATCTGCAGCAGCTGTGAGCAGCAGTGTTTGACCCCAGTCTGCTGTTTTGGTTCCTTAGTCTTGAGCGCACTTGTCAAGACTGGCCGTTCTGTGACTTGCCAGCACATCTGGCCTCTCCTCTGAACAGGATCCTAGTCCTTCCCAGCCTGGGACATGACAGCCTGGAGCCAACAGCAGTTGAGCATTCTACCTGCCCCCAAATCCACAGTATGGGACAGACTAGGTAGGCCCTGGTTACCACATGGACAGGGACAGGGCAAGCTCCTGTGGCCTTGATTTTTTAAAATCAGACCTTTTGGCCTGCAGGAGTACTAGGATTCACACAGTAGGTACAATGTCTGCTCTGCTGTCACCAGCCCCTAGGCTCGAGCAGCCCTCAGCACCAGTCCTCACGGCTGCGCAGGCCTGAGCGTGCTCTGCGGAGGGCTGGGGCTGGGGGCCTTGTCCCTTCTGGCTGCTTCACTGTCTCTCCTGCTGTGCACTCTGCACTCTGGGTGAGGGCAAGCCAGGGTTCCTGAGAGGGGCGGAGTGTTCACCTGCCAGGGCCTCTTCTGTCAGGACAGCGGCTCTGTTGCGTGCACGTGCGCACGTGAACACCTGAGCGTTGATGAGGAGCTTTTCTCAGCAAGTGCTTTATGCCTTCTGTTCCCTTCCCTGACTAACGGAGGGTTTGACAGTACTCGGTGTGACTGGAGCGGAAGGTGAGATGTCTAGGATGATAAAAGTTGTTCAGTCACTGAATATAAAAAGCTGTAAGTGCATGGTCTTTCCCAAGCCAAACCCCAGCCTAGACACTGTTAGGGTGAGAATCTACCCACGTGGTACCTTAGTCCTGTAACTTGTGTTTAAAGACAGGTGATGTCACTCACCCTGGCTCCTGCCCATACAGCTGTCTCATTCTAACAGTTCACTTGAAATGCAGGCCTGTCTGGAGCCCAGCCGATGCAGGGAGAGCCAGCACCACCCCTCCCCTGAACAGGGACCCAGCTCCGAAACTCAGCTGATTGGTGACAGTGGGCCAGTGCCAGGGGAGAGGTGGTTGCCCCTGTGTGGAGGAGTTCCCGCCGTGCTGCTCGGCAGTTGCTTTGTTCAGCCGTGTCAGGAGGGCCAGACTGTGCCATAATTGTTAGTAAAGAGAGAAAACACGCCAACCTTCCCCTCTGCCCTGCCGGCCATTGTTCATTGAAGGTTTACTGAGTGCGGTCTTTGTGGAAATCGGGGAAGCTGCCAACATCCTGCAGATTCCTTCCCCGCAGTCCTGACGCCTGGTTTTCTGCCACTGAGTAGATTCTGGTCTTGGCACAAACCCTTTGTTCTGGAGGGCGGACTGCTGAAAAGTGAGGAGGGGACTGACTGGAGTTGGGGGCTTCCTGTCTCCCAGAGACGACTGAAGAAGTGATCATCTTGGTGCTAAGAGGCAGCTGCCCTGTTTCTGTTCAGCCAGAGGCCAATGAAAACGTTACCAAACTGTGTAAGAGGGTCCCCTCTGCCGCAGCGGCCGGGTGGGAGAGAGCACACGAGAGAGGCCCGCTTCGCCCTTTGGGTCTGGGCGGAATGTGGATTCTGTGGTGGGGAAATGGTTTCAACCGAAGGATGGAACTTGCCTTTGGACCACGGCTGTGCCGGGGTGGGCAGAGGGACTGCCCTCTGGGCAGCTTCCAGGCCTCACAAGGTCCCCTGTGGGGATGCTGCTATTTCTAAGATGCAAATTGCACATTTCCTAGATTTTGTATCTGCGGATGTGGATAAGGGAGGGCGACCGGGACGTGCTGCCTGCACAATTTGAAGTGGGTCGAAATGGTACTTCGAATGTTTTGACTGTTCCTAAATAAAAACGTAAATTCATTTCACATCTGCTGACTTTATTTTATGGGGGAGTCAGAAAAAAAGTTAAAGACACTTCACATCTGCTGATTGACTTTGTGGGCAAGACTGACCATTAACTTGAATGGATGAGCAAGGCACTCACCCTGGACCCAGTTCAGAAAAGTTTCTCCCGCACTGCTCAGTCCATGGTAAAGGCTTCTTTTTTTTGACAGAAATGAGACTTTTTTTAGAAATTTCGCCAAATAAAGACCAAATGAGTCAAGCCAGGAGTCATTGGGTATCTGGTAAGGGGACATCGGCAAGTCTTCTCCTTTTTCCTGAGAAAAGTACTTAGAGCTTGTCGTTTGCTTGGGCGGGGGGGGGGGGCGGTGAATATGCATAAGGTCCCAGGGGACTTAAAGGAATAGGAAGCAGCTTTCTGTTGAGCAAGTCCCCGGGAACTGGACCACACAGGTGTGGAACCCGAAGCCAATCACCTGACCCCCAGGACGGGTGCAGACTCAGGCAGTGGCTCCCTTAGGACACAGGTGTGGACGGAGTTGGCCGATGTGGCCCACCAAGGGGTGGCTGAGGGGCTTCCAGGCAGGGAACAGAACTTGATGGACCCCTGAACACGCATGCCCTGGGGATTATCAGAGGATGCCTGGTGGGGACGGTTCTCGGGCTGAGTCAGGGCTTCCTTGTGTAACTGCAACGTGGAGGAGGCATGACCTCATTTTGTTCCATGAACTGGCTGGACAGGATAACCTGAAGCAACTTAGTTGCTTTTCTTTGACAGAACTGAAATGGTAAGAAGTGACAGGCTCAAGTGTGAGTATCTAGCCCCAGGCTCAGCCCTCAGGCCATGTTCAGGATGTGCTTGGTCTGGAGGGGAGGCCCTGCCTCTGCTCGTGGCCACAGATCCTTATCAGAGACTGTTGTCAGCTGAGGCAGAAATTGCTCCAGCCTTCTCCCCACAGGGCAGCCTTTCCAGGAGGTGCTCTGACCTGAGTCCTGTACTCAGGCTGTTGACATTGGCCTTGGAGGCAGTGCTGTGTGTGCGCCTGTGCCCTCTGGGTGAGGCAAGGCCTGCCAGCCAGCCAGGAGCAGAGGACCTTGCAAGGGAGCCAGTCTGCTCCCTGCTGTTGACCCTGGTACCACTGACTTCCTCTCCCTGCTCTGCCCTCAGCCCCGAGCACTCATTCAGATCTGCTGGGAAGCCACCTGGGGCAGCCAAGGATCATCAGGTCTGTCCGGGAGAATCGGAGGTGAGACTGATGTGTGTTTGCTTGGCAGAAGGCTGCCATGTTCTTTACGAGGAAGCAGGATCGACACCTGCAGGGGAAGGCAGAGGCGTGGTCACAAGGAGAGCCCGGGGACAGGTGCCTCCGGCCTCTGGAGCTGTTCTTCCCATGTTGTGCACCACAAAGACACTTGATCAGGAAATGGAGGTACGTCACGACAGAAATAAAAGTGGCCACCATCAGCAAGGGAGTCACACAATGACAAAGACAGCCCCAACGGCCAGCAGACTCTCCCCTCACTGGTTAGAAAAGCTCTCTCCTGGCCGCAGGAGTCTGGAGCTGGAAAACATGGGTGGGAAGAGCCTGGATTCATGCCCACCCTCCCTTTCCCCCCAATCAGTTTACATTCAGCATTACTTGGTACCGTTTCAGGTGTACAGCACAGTGGCGGACAATCTTAGTACTTCACAGAGTGCCTGCCTGGTATTTCAGGTAACCCACCTGGCCCCAGTCACTGCAGTTATTGACTGTATTCCCTACACTGCACTTCACACTCCTGGGGCTGTTTTGTGACTGCCAGTGTGTACTTCTTCACCCCCTCCTCTTACCCAGCCCCCCACCCAGCAACCATTTCCTCTGTGTCTACAAGCCTGTTTGTTTTGTTGGTTTATTTTGTTCTTTGGGTTCCACCACATACAAGTCAAATCATGTGGTATATGTCTTTCTCTAATTTCACTGAGTGTAATACCCTCTAGGTCAGTGGTCCCTAACCTTTTTGGGACCAGGGACTGGTTTTGTGGAAGCAGGGACGACACCGGAGGTAGAGCTCAGGAGAGCTTCCCTCAAGCTCAAGACTTGGTCCCTAACAGGCCAGACCAGCACCGGGGTTGGGGACCCCTGCTTAAGCCCCATGTGGTCGCAAAACGGTTCAGATTTCCTTTTTCACGGCCAAGCCCTATTCCATTGTACACGCCTACCACAGTTCTCCCCACCTGTCAGCTGATGGGCACTTGGGTTGCTTCCATATCTTGGCTGTTGTAACACTGCAATGAACATACAGGTGCATATTTCCCTTTGAGTTAGTGTTTTGAGTTTCTTCAGATATATACCAAGAAGTGGAATCACTGGACAGAAGGCAGTTCCATTGTTAATGTTGGAGAGTAACTAACTCCATACTGCTTTCCACAGTGGCTGCACCGATCTGCATTCCCAATGGTGCACAAGGGTCCCCTTTTTTCCAAATTCTTGTCAACACTCGTTGATTTATTGATAGCCCAGATTAACAGGTGTGAGATATTTCATTGTGGTTTTAATTCTCCAATTAGTGACATTGAGCATCTTTTCATAGGTTTATTTGCCATCTGTATATCCTCTTTAGAGAACTGTCTATTCAGGTCCTCTGCCCCAAATTTTAATTGGATTTTTTCTATTTTGGATGTTGACTTGTATGTTATAAATCTTGGATATTAACCTGTTACTGGAGGTATCATTGGAGAATATTTTCTTCCACACAGTAGATTCATTTTGTTGGTTTCCTTTGCTGTGCAAAACCTTTTTAGTTTGATGTAGTTCCATGTCTTTTGGTGTTCCTTGCCCAAGGAGATATTTCAGAAAAAATATTGCTAAGAGAAACACCAGAAATTTTACTGCCCGTTTTCATCTAATTTTATGGTTTTGAGTCTTACATTTAAGCCATTAATCCATTTTGCGTGCATTCTTTTTTTTTTTTTTTAGATTTTATTTATTTTTAGAGAGGGAAGGAGAAAGAGAGAGAAACATCAATGTGCGGTTGCTGGGGGCCATGGCCTGCAACCTAGACATGTACCCTGACTGGGAATCGAACCTGCGATGCCTGGTTCGCAGCCCGTGCTCAATCCACTGAGCTACGCCAGCCAGGGTGTGTTTATTCTTGTGTATGGTGTAAGGTCAGTTTCATTTTTTTGCACATCAGTCCAATTTTCCCAACACCATTCACTAAACAGCAGCGATTTTCAACCTTCTTCATCTCACAGCACACATAAACGAATTAAAATCCAGCAGCACACCAAAAAACATATTTTTTGCCTATCTGAAAAAAAATGGCATACTTTTGATTGATTTACAAAAAAAATACTAATTGCCTACTTTTTGCTTGAAAGTGATTTTTTAAAAGATCAGGTGCCTATACTAGTAAGGATTGCCGATACCAAGAATTAACCAATCACACACAACCTTATATACCACGTGACCAATAAGATGCAACTCTATTATATGACTTAAATAGTTAGGGTGCAAGACAGGGCATTCACACCAGGTGGCTACTGTTGTATTGGTGGTTGTCATTTTTAAACTTGACAATCTAAGGGAAAAGAAGTCAGTGCTCCTGACTAAATAGTAAGGTATTGCCCATTCTAAAAATCCTGTGGCACGCCAGTTGAAAATCACCGGAATAGACTGTCATTCACCTCAGTGTATGGTCTTGTCTCCTTTGTCCACCGTTAACTGACCACAAAGGCATGGGTCTGTTCCCAGGCTGTCACCCACCGCAGCCTTGTCTGAGGACAGGGACCATGCTCACACCTGTGAAGAGCACCGGGACGCTCTAGGAGGAAAGCCTGGGATGGCAATGGCAGTGTGACACTGGCTGTCAGACTTACTTCCGTGAATGACGGGGAAAGGTTTTAAATGGTAACCCAGTCCCCCAAGTGGGCAGTGCTTAGAGGGGCCTGCAGCCAGCCAGGCCTGGCCCCACGTCTGTGAACTTGGGAAGCACGTGTGTTTGGTCTGCCTTGTCACGTAGCAAAGGGATACTCAGAGTCTGCACCTCTAAGTCACCTTGGGCTGGTCTTAAAACCACCTTGGTCCACAGCCTCCAACCATGCCTTGGAACGTGCATTATTGGACCAGGGGTTGCTGCTTACTGTCCTAAGAACCAGCTAATGAATTATACTTACCTGCGTCTCTTCAATGACACACCTTCTCAGGCTCCCTGGGATGGCTTACATGCCTGTCCACCCACCTGTCCACCAGGAGTCACTCACTCTCTCTCTGCACGGCATCATGGCTGACCCACACCAGCACAAACCATGATGAAAATGGCCTCAGGGAGGGAAGGTCAGGCCCTTTTAACTGTATTCTGAGCAGAGATTTTGGTTGCAAGCAACAGAGGCACTCAGCACCCTACGTTTGAATTGCTACATTTTCAAAGTTACTGTGGAACTACCCACCACCACAGTTGGCTAGCCTCTCTATTCAGCCACACCCTTGGTGGACAAGCTGGAGGAGAGGGTGGCCTGATAGCCCAGAGACAACAAGATCTGCTTGGCCAGGGAAGTTACCAGAAACTTCCTGCTTGCTTCTACTGCAGAAAAACCACAGGCAATTGTCCCTAGGTAACAAGTCTCCAGACAACAGGCTTTCCCAAGCCCACAAAAGAACACACAAGTTAAAGGAAAAAGGAGACCAGGATAATTTATTTGGCAGTCAGATCTTAAGAGGGCAGCAGAACTAGCAAGTAGCTAACTGTGAGCCCAAATGCAGGCATGGGTTTGCATGTGCTGGGTGCTATGCTGTGCACCCACGGGCCTGGGCCCCAACCTGTCCTTCCAGGTGGGGCTGCCTTCCCACCCTTCCTCCTCCTCCCTTGGTTCTGTTCCCCAGCTAAACAGAAGCCGCCACCCGCACAGCAGCTTCATTCAGCACCGGACTGCCTGTCCCGCCTCCCTTGTCCACCCCCCACCGCCCTCGCCAAGGCAGGCAACTCCTTAATCCCTCTTCCATTCCTAAGGGAAAGCATAGTGAGTATTTTTTTATTAACTTTTTTTTTTGCCTTAAAAAAAACCACCTCACCAGAATAAGCTTTGCTATTTTATCTCTTCCCAACCCATTCCCGACAGTGCCTTAACACCCCAAATTGAACCCCCCGACAGGGCAGCTGCCCACCACTCAGAGGCTGCTCCTCAAGATGAGGGGCAGGAGGGGTGAAATAGTTATACCATTGGGAAAAAAATACTGCTTTTTAAAAAATTCCTTTTTAGAAGGAAAGGTTTTCCAATAAAATTTAAAATTTTTAATTCTTAAATTATAAACCCAATGTTGGCAACCATATGTAGACATGTTTGCTACAAATTAAGATTGTGAGGTCATACTTTCAAATATAGCTTCAGAATTAGTTTAAATAAATCAATACATTTCCTCAGAAATTGTATGATTTCCTTCAGTTTACAATTCATGATATGGAAAGTTTAATATAATGTTAAATAATTTACTCCCTACCCTAAAAGCTACAGAAAACTGAATCACTATTAGGACAAAATACTAACAAGGCTTTAACGGCTCAGTGGTTTTTCTTAAGAGTGTATATAAATCTCGGAAAGGCAACACTGTCAGCGGAGCTGGAATGTCCATAAAAGTAACAGTTCTGCCACAGCGCACAGACGAGTCCTTTCATTCTGCTGCCCCAGCCCCCTCACCAAGCAGCTTCAGGTTAGAAATGGAAGACATAGAAAATCATACATCCTACGTGAAATAATGAAGATAGTGAGAAATAGTGTGTGCAAAAAATAAACTTTAAAATTCTATACTCCAACATCATGTATGTCTAATAATAGGGTTTTCAACTGAGTTAATACTTGAGATAATCTCAGAGGCATCCTCTTGCAGACCCAGACCCCAGGTCTTACACTGCGACAGGGAGAGTGGTCCTCGGTCGGAACAGGACGGGGTTTCGAAGTAGCCGGTCTGCTGGGGCCTCGGGAGCGAGCCTTGCGAAGAAGGGCATGTGAACTGTGTGCGGGAGTCTCCTGGCTCTACTGGGCCCAGTCCCCAGCTCGGCCTCCGCCTCGGCAACTTGCTCCTCCATTCTGGCCACACTGGCGCCGACCATCCCGACGAAGGCCTTGAGTATGTCCACAAACTCGTCTGCCCTAGGAAGCGGGTCCTCTAGGCTTGCATCCAGGGCCCCAGCAATGGGCAGTGGCAGACAGCGTGGCCCACAGTGGTGTGGCACGCCGGTTCTGGTCCCTCGTCCTCCCACAGCCGAGGCGTTGCTGTGGCTCTGGGGCACAAGGCCCCGTCCCTGCTTCAATGGCCCCTCTCAGGCCAACCCTCCATCATTTGTGATGCCCAATACTGCTACTTTTAACGTGATCCCCTGTATGTTTCAGGCCGGGTCGTGTTCCCCACCGTGGGCAGTATGCCCTTGTGCTGTGTCCCCCTTGGGCAGGCGCTGTGCTCCTAGGCCCTGGCTCCAGGGCCAAACTGCGGGCATCTACCCTCCCACCCTGCCCGGCTGTGGTTTTAAAGCTGCAGGACAATGTAAACTTTGTTTCCCTGGCCCAGCAAGGCTGCTGCTGCTCCCCCTCCTCCATTCTCAGGAATGTCAGCGGCTCCTCAGAGCCTCCTGTGCTGCCGGCTGAGGCAACCTCTCTCTCCAAGGGCTGCAGCCGAGGTCCTGGCCCCACAAGATGGAAGGATCCACCTCCAGAAGTCAGGGCCAGATATGTGTGCTTAACGCGAGACACAGTACAGTTTCTGCCCCCACCCCGGCTGGGTGTGGAGGCCCCAAACAGTAATACATCTCACTGATGGCTTGGTTTTTGTCTGGCATTCACTGCTGGAACCCAGGCTCCAGGATGCGAGACCAGGAAGGCTGCCACGCAGGCCGCTTCCAGCAAACCCCAGTTCACGGCATTCCAAGAGGTATGCAGCCACCTGCTGCTGTCCATGGGGCTGGGGCACAGCTAGAGGCGGTTGTCTCCATTGACCCGAGTCCTTCGTGGGGCCCTGGACAGAGGGATGGGTGTCCTTACTGGCAGTGGGGCCTTCCAGCCCCAGGGCACAGCCTCAAGCCAGACAATTACTGTGTAGCTCTGGTACCCAGGAGAAGAAGGGTACCACAGGGTGATGGAGCCACTCCTTTCCGTCTTTCCGGCACCCCCTCTGCCAAGCTACACACTGGCCACCTACCTCCCTGTCCCCTCACCTTCGTTCCCGGCTGTCAAAATGGTCTGCAAGATGCTCCTGGGAGATTCGAAAGTCCTCAAATGGCTGCTGGTAGCGTGCTTCAAAGGAGCCTTCACGGGCCCGGCCGTGGAACAGCTGGCTCGAGGCGTCAGAACCCCGCTCCCGCAGGGATGTGCCACCGAAGGGACTGAGGTCACCATTCTCCTGCTTCAGCGAAGGGAAAGCACACCAGGTCATGACTCCCTCCATCTCATGAGACTACAGCCTGGTCAGCACCCCAGGCGCTGCAGTTACCTTGGCAGGGAAGACGTCGACCTTGACCAACAGGGAAGCCAGCTCCAGGTCTTCGCTGTAGTTGTTCTTCAAAGGCACTGCTCTGTACCCTGGGAGGAGAGCCTGGCCCTCAGCCTGGGAGGGGGCTGAGCCCAGGCCCCCCACCCTCCACCCCTGGTCATGGGCAGGGTCCTCACCTGTCTTCAGGCCTTTCACCGGGAAGGTAGCCTGAGCCAGGAAGTTCTGGTCACTAAACATGTCTTCCTCATATACCACAAAGCGCAGGAAAGCGAATTCAGGGTTACTGATCTGGAAGTGGAATGGCTTTGCTGGCCAAACGGGATTCAGGCCATTGTCCACTGCGAAAGCAAGGGCGAAAGGTATCAGGCCACCACCAGGAGAAGATGGGGTCACTGGTGCAGAGGGGAGGATGAGGAGAGTGAGTGGGGAAGGAGTGCTCACCCACAAACTCCGTCTTCTGCTTGGTGCTGTCGTACTCAGCTCCAGCCACTTCGATCTCCACAAAGGGACACACAATGCCTCGGCCATTCTTTGGCAGATGCCGGGCACCTAACACCTGTAAGGCAGGCACAGATGGTTCCTTCCTGTTCCCACAAGTCCCCACCACGCAGTGGAGGGAGTGCGCCCTCTGCTGGGCTCCAAGGACACTGTCTGTTAAGTCCCTAAGAGCAAGCAGCTCTGACAACAAAAATTCAACTGACGACGTCTTAGCTTTAACCAAAATTTTCATGTGAGTTTCTGCCATCTACTTCCCATTAAGTCCATATCTGTTTTAACATAGAAATCTTTCAAATTACTTCCCCCTGGGAAAAAAGGAATCTCTTCTCTCGGGGGTGGTTGCTCACCCCATGCTGCCTTCCCCACTCCTTCAAGACTCTGCTCAGGCCCCAAGCATTCTGAACCCCACATCACTGGAGGCCTCAGGGGTGCTCGTGAACTGCTACAAAGGTGTGCGAGCCCTGGGGCCAGGACTGGGGGTGTTGCTTCTGCTGCACCCTGTTCTCCTGAGTGCGGTGCGGCCTAGCTTGCTCCAGCCCCTCACTCAGCACTAGCTTCCTGCCCGTCTTCTGCCTACTTCTTCCAGGCAGTGGCGACCCTCGGCTTGGACGCGTGGGCAGCCTGACTCCTAAGTGCTGAGAACCAGCCATATTCAGCCCCTGGCCAGAGCCACTCAAGAGCTGGCCCCACTGTGGAGACTCATAGCTGTCTTCCTCAAGCTCAAGAAAGGCCAGTGCCCCTCCCCAGTCCATTAACCAGCACCACATCCCTGACTCCTGAAATGAGCCCCAGGGGAGCAGCCCCTTCCCGTACTAAACCTACCTCGATGCAGATGGCGCACGGCTCTAGCCCACGAAGGCTGCTCTTGTCAAAGGGGTCAAAGGCCTCGTCCCGCATGGTGCTGGGCTGCAGCACATAGCCACAGTGCCCGCCGGTCATGAAAAGGGCCTGGTTCATCTGCATAGGTTTGTCTGCAAGAGCCAGGTTAGTGGCCTCCGGCCCCACTGCCCGGAGGCGCTCCTCCCCACTCCACAGGGCACCTCCTCACCTGGGGTCTGGAAGTTGAGAGCCACCAGCTGACTGCCGCAGATCCACATGGGCAGGGGGTCATAATTGGAGGAATCCAGCCTCTGGCCCTTGGGGTAGATGCGGGAGAGCTGCAGTCGGTTGTACTGGAGGAACTTCTTGCCTTTGGCCTTGTTCACGTATTTCTCAGCCTTGGTTTCCGGGAAGGACGACATGTCCCGGTAGCAGGCGCGCTCTGTGCCAATCTCTGTGCCAAACGGAGGACACTTTCAGAGCCCTACCACCCAAACCCCCCACACAGAGGGGCTACGCTCTCCTCTTGCACCCGCCATGGAGGGGACCCACACACATGCACACCCCGCTGGGCCTTGGCCCTTACTCTCTTCGTCGAAGGGGACAGGCCGGCAGTAGACTACAAGCTCGGAGAGCTCCAGGGCGATCTTCTTCCTCCGCTCCATCATCTTCCCCTCGGTGAGCTGGGGACACACACAAGGCCCTGCAGCCCCGGGCTGGGGCCCCACCCAGGAGACAGCAGCCCCGCCGGCCTTGGGCAGTCTGCTGCCTCAGTAGGTGCCCTGGGTCCCTCCCCACCATCTTTCAGACCCCACTGAAACATAAACAAGACCCCTCCATCCTCAGTCTCACCCCAGAACCATGCTGCTCTGCCCAAGGACACACTCGGAGGGAGGGCTCCTCACCACAGCCCATGCCAGAGTGACAGCTCAGGGTCCTGGGGTTGGCTGCACTACCCAGTGATGCTGCCACCACTTGGTACCAAACCTCTTTGAGGTATAAAGGCCACCTACTGGCTCCCCTGTGACTTCACTGGGGACTCGGGACTCTGGCTTAGTCTTCTGCACCCCAAGAACCATCTGCCACCCTGGCCGAAAAGCTTCCCCCCCCTCAGGTCCTCCCACTCTACCAGAACCATCCACTCCCACATCTCGGTGACAGAAGCCCACTCTCCACAGTCTCCACCACGAGGTCCTCTCACCCCTGGAGGGCCACTCTCACCAGGGGCCCCTCCTACACTCACAGACTCTCATCTCCCGCTCTCGGCCTACACTCTGGACCCTCCCCTTCACCCACCAGGTCTGCTGGTGCCTTCTCCTTCCAGGCCACACCTCTGGCACAGCCCTCGGCACGTCCCCTCTCTGCTTGGCTCACAGATGCCCTCTGTCCAAAGCAGCCACAGGTCTGTTCTGGAGCCCCTCTAACCCCACCCCAAATGACCAGGGCCAATGGCCACTAGTAGTAATTCCCTTACCTTTGTAAGTACTTCCTCCTCTCCATCCCCCAGGCTCAGTGGAAGGGGCCTCCCTCCTCTGGAAGGCTGGCCCTTCTGACCAAGCTCCTGCTCCATCTCCTCCCACCGGCTCCTTCAGCGGCTGGTGTTAACACCAGCCCAGCCCCTGCGTGCCCTATGCTCTCTCCCAGAGCCTGGCCCCTCCCCAGAGCCCACTGCCAACCAGTGAGCACTTGCAGGTTCTCACTGTGCCTGTGTGTGCCTCCCCGCCAGCGCTTCCCAGGCTCCTCCTCCTACCCTGCAGTCCTCAGCCCTCCTGGGCACCCACATCTGCCCCCAGCCCAGGACTCCTCTGACCTCTGCCCCATGTAGCCAACTGCCCACTAAGCAGGCCCACCTGGACGTCCCACGTGTATTTCAACACATCCTAAACACAGGTTGCCGCTGGCCACCTGTCTGCTTCCCCCGATCCCTGGCTGCAGGCTCTCACCCTGGCATCTGCGGTCTGGGCCACTTCGCGGATCTTTTTCACCCAGTCCTGCAGCTCCTCCTGGGAGTCGGCAGCCACATCCAGGGACCACTGCGCCACTGACGCCATACTGATGGAGAAGACGAAGAGCCGGTTGTTCTTGCCCTCGGGACGGATGGCTGAGAGAATAAGACAAGAGCTGGGATCAGACACTTCTGTGTGCTGGGCACTGCCCTGCCAGGCCCATTTACAGCTGAGGACGCTGCAGCTCGGCGACGAGGCACTGCCAGGCTAGGGAGGCCAGGGCTTGAGCCCTGTCTCATGTAGACCTCTACCTTGAATCCTTGGCCTCTCCCCACCCCACCTTGAAGTCTCTGTCACACCCTGGGACCCAACCCATTAGGACTGTGGATCAGCTAGCTGTTGGCACCAGCCACAGCGCTGGCCTAGGGTGAGCATGCAGGGTCAAAGCTGGTGCAGAAGGGCACCTGGGGTGGTGTCAAGGGGTGCCCAAGCATGGGGAGAGGGAGAGTGTGCGTAGCCTGTGGGGCCCGCCACTGGAGCATGGAGACAGCCCCAAGAGAGCCTGGTCCTTAGGGACAGTGGTCAAGAGAAAGGGACAGGGGCTCACCAATCTGACACGCTGGCACATCCAAGACCCCCCGCAGCAAGTCCCCCAGGGGGCTGTTCTCATCCAGGTGCTGTGGGAAGCAAAGCCCATGGGATGGTCAGCACATCTCCTGTATGTGTGTGTGAGGGGACATCTGGTGCATGTGACAAATACATCTTATGAATGTGCACACAGCCACACAAATGTGGCATGTGTATGCTGGAGACCACAGACACCATGGGGTGTGACAGCCGTCACACCTGACTCTGTGATGGGGGTGAGAACCCTGTCCTGCCAGCGGCTCTCGCCTCACCTCCCTCTCCGGCTCCAGGGCTGCTGGGCTGACCATCTCCTCCACGTAGTTGGACGGGAACCAGAGCTGCTTCTTCCCACCATAGTCTCCCCGCCACCTGTAAAAGCCAGGGGGTGCTGACCCCCAGCAACCACCCAAACCCCCACGGGGAGGGCATCTGTTGTCAGGGCTCCCTCATCTGAGCCTGGCTGAGGCAGGCACTGCGGGCAGACACGTGGGACAGACGGGCCCGTGCAGGGCCCCGGGGCCTCGGCTCACCAGCCTCCATCCTGCTTCTCCACGTTCTGGATGATGGCGCTCTTGGTGAAAGTCAGCTCGTCGTCTCTCTGGGCCTTGTAGTCGAAGAGGGCTTTGACTGCACACTGCAGGGAGAAGCAGCCCTGAGAGCGCGGCCCTGCCCACCATGGCCCTGGCCAGGCCTTGAGTGCACACACGTGCGCCTGGGCTTCCCAGCTGGGGCTCAGGCAGCAGCAGGTGGCACTCAGTCCTCACCACTGCCCTGCAGGAGGCTCAGGACAGATGTCACTGGGGACAGAGCCAAGCCTCTGCCAAGGAAGCCCCTTGGGGTCCAGGCGGAACCTCGTAAGCCCTGCCTGGGCCACAGGGAACACATGAACATGCCCGAGGCATCGAGGCTGGCAGGCTGGGAGTGTCTGCAGTGCCCAAGGGCCTCCTCGGGACCCAGCCACCTGTGGCCATGGCTGGGACTCCACCCTTCCTCACTGGAAAAATAAAAAGGAGCCTTCTCCTGGGCTCCCTGGCAGCTGAAGGAAAGTGGAGAAGGAACAGGGCAGAGCTCTTACCTCTTAGAGAAAAAGGCAAAAAGAGGAAGATCTGACAGATCTTTACTGAATGAGGGAGCACACGGCAAAAACAAAGTTTTCTGGCAAGTGGGCCCTGCCCCTGTCCCACTGCTGCCCAAGGAAGAAACCAGGGTTACCCCAGGGAGCAGTCTGCAGGGTCCCTGCTGACCCCCAGGGACAGGGGCTGGGGAGGGGTTGGCCCTGGGAGCGCTGTGGCCACTCACCAACCACACATCTCTCACCACTTCTCAGGCCGCGGAAAACCACAGACACCACTTCTCCACAAAGACCACAGATGGGCCCTGAGCAGAGAAGTGCAAGCCCCAAGCAGCTGGGGACTGTCCCCAGCTTCCTGTGCCCAGAGGCCTGAGGCTGTCCGTACCTTAAAAGTCGGCATAGGGTTTGCCTCCACGTAAAAGCCAGGGTTGCGTCCCTCATACAAGGCCCCATAGTCAGGCTCCTAAGAAAGGGGACACAATGGGGATACGTTAACGCCCAGAGATGAAAGGGGCATTGGCAGCCATGTGCCCCCTTCACTGGCGCCTGGTCCACCATGGTACCCCCACCTTAGTGGCGATGGCCCTGGCCCCACCCACTCCCTCTCCCCATGGTCTCAGCTGGAGGCCCACCCCCGCAGGGTCTCTACAGCACAGCCCCACAGGCACCACGCTCTCAGGGCTCTGCTCAGCGCGTGCCCCTCACTGCTGAGCCTGTCCCCCAGCACGCTCCTCTCTGCCACCCAGCCCCAGCAGATGGCAGTCCTCTCTCTGGCCACCCATGCCCACTGATGACAAGACTCTCAAGGGGACCTCCTGTGCTAGACTCCCTCCTTCCTTCTACCCAAGGCTGTGATCCTGGTCCAGAAACCCCCACCCCCACCACCACCCTCTGCTCCATCGGGTCCTGCCTTTTCACTGGGTTCACCCCAGTGGTCTGGCCCCCACAGCCGCACCTCTGCAGCCTCCTCTCTCCAGACCCAGGCACAGAGTCCAGTCCACACCCGGTTGGATGAGCCTCAGCCTCAGGCCCACTCTCCCTGTGTGGGCTCCGGGACCTCCTCACCCTGGCACACAGGGGACCTCGCTGTTTCAGTGCCTGGCCCCCACCTCTTCATCTGCTTCCCTTGTGCCCGGCCCTGCCCCACACATTTGGATCTCCCCATGAGTGGTGGATTCAGGGCCTGCCCAGCAGTGAGCCCGGAGTTTCAGAAGGGTCACGCTGTCCCCACTGCTGCGCCCCTCCACCACCGGTCCTCACAGCCGTGCCGATCTTCTCCAGCGCCTCCTCGTTGATGGGGTAGCGCAGCTTCATCTTGCGGTACAGGGGATGCTTCTCGTAGTAGCTGATGAGATCGACGAGGCTGTCAAACTCCGAGTTGCCCAGCATCACTGTCTGGCCCTCCTGCTGCACGCGGCAATGCTTGATCTTGCCTTCAGCCCTTGGTAGAGACCGAACAGTCACGCAGGGGCCCCGCTGCAGCCCCTCCCCACCGCAAGCACCCCAGGCCACACCCCTCACCGGAAGGAGATGGCATAGGAGTTGGGCTCATTCCGTTTCCGCACCAGGAAGGCCCCATCGCGGGGAACACGCATCAGCATGTGCTCGGCCTGCGCTCTGGTCAGGCTTGCATGGTACCACCTGTGGACAGGCCCGAGTGAGGACTCTGCCACCGCCACCCAGGCCCCCACCCACACCCCCATCCCTGCCCTCACTCTTTGCTCTCGTGGGCATTGGTCTGTGGGACGGGCTCTGAGAGGCGCATCTCAAACTCGTTGCAGCGCAGGGGCACCTGCTGGTAGTGTGTGATGAGGTCATAGAGGGAGTCAAAGACAAGGTTGTCTGTCAAGAAGAACTTAGGGGTCCCGGCATCCTGCCGGGAGTGGATCCGGCAGTGCTGGACTTTCCCATTCCGCCTGAAGGAAGAGGGGAGGCAGTGAGTGGCAGGCCGAGGCCCCAACACCATGCACCACCCCAAGTGAGGCGCCGAATCTGAGGGAGGGAACCTCAGGCCCAGGACGTCCTGAGAGAGGGCGGCCACATGAACCAGACAGGTGTGTGTGTCACCCAGGAGCCAGGAACACAGACAGACTGTGGACTGCAGCTGTCTCTGGGTGGCGCCACACCCACGCGTGCAAACCCAGGGAGCGAGTTACCAGAAAGAGAGGGTGTAGTCGCCCACAAAGGTCTCGCTCTCGCGCACGAGGAAGGAGCCGTCGGGGGCCCCGGTCTCAATGCAGTACTCGGTCAGCAGGCGCTCAGCGATGTGCCGCCCGTCCCGCCCCGCCCCAAGCTTCCCGTGGAACCACTTCTCGTTGGAGTGAAGCTCTGTGCTGCCGCTGGCCTGGGCAGGGGAGGGCGACAGCAAAGGCACTGGGTGACTCTGAGCCCAGCCCAGCCCCGCCCCGCCCCAGCCGTGAGCTGGCCCCTCACCTCCTTGGGCTCTTCCTCATCCTCATTGCCCTGGTCGTTGCTGGTCTCCTCGGAGTAGTAGATCTTGCTGCTGGTCAGGACGAAGTAGTGCGGACACCACTCCTGGAAAACACGAAGCGGGGCCTGTGACAGGGCCCCCCACTGGCCCTCACCCGGCCCCCGCCCGGCCCGGCCCTCACGTGGTTCACGGGGTCCTCCAGGTAGAGGATGCCGTTCTTGATGGAGTTGCTGATGTCGTTCTCGGAGTACATCACGGACGCGGGCACCTCCTCGTAGGCGCTGCCCTCGGCCAGCTTCTTGTGCTGTGGGGGGTTGGGGAGCAGGACATGGCAGCACTGCCCCAGTCCTGGAGCCGCTGCTCCCCACCTGGCCTAGACCGACAGCTGGCGCGGCAGCCGTGCATCCGCACTGGGAGGCAGTCCCCGTGGCCCACCACCCCTACCTTGATTAGGATCTTCCTCTTGAGCTGGTTGGGCGAAGGGAGCCCATCGGCGGCGATGTCCACAGGCTTGGTGAGCAGTGTGTCCCCGAGGACCTTTTTGAAGTACTGGGCCATGTTCCTCTGCTGGGCAATGCTGCAGTGGTCCTCAATGGACAGGATGACTGGGTACCTGCAGGGTCAGGGACCAGTGTGCTGACACGGGCCCTGGGGTTGGTTCTGCGGGGTCAACACTCAGTCCCAGCAGCAGGGCCCAGGGCCTGTCTACAGGAAGCAATCCCCGAAAGGACTTGGGCCCTGGCCACCGGAAGGGTGGGTGGGTGCTGCAGGGGTACCTCTGGGACTGCTACAGATGCGAGTCCCAGATCGGCTTCATTACGGAGGCTGCTCCAGCAGGGCAAGAGAGATGCCACACCAGACAGGTCAGGAGAGATGAGACGCAGCCTTTGAAGGGGGCCCTCTTGACCCCTTCAGTGAGGCAGGAGAGACCAGTGACCTGGCCCCTACCGGGCTCTCAGAGCCCGTCCCCCAGTGACTGCAGGTTAGGGTGAAGAGGAGCTATAGGATGGGACGCGTTCCCTGGGCTGTGCAGGGAGAACTGGCAGGACAATGGCCGGAAGAGGTCAGGGTTAGGTGAGGACAGAAGAACTTGACTGCGCTCCATAGGCTGAAGACAAGGCCCCACGAAGGGGGACAGGGTGCGGGAAACGGGAAGCAACGTGGGAAGTGATTCGAGCAGCAGGAGAGGGTGGGGATGAAAGGCAAGTGGAATGGGGACAGGGTGTTCGAGGGGACCCTCTGCCTTCCGTCACAGGAGAGAGTTGGAGCCCGGCTGACCCTGGGTCCCCACTGCACTCACTCTGAGGCCACAAAGGCGTGCTCCTTGATGGTGTGCAGAACGTCTGAGAACTTGATCTTGGTGGTGAGGGTGTGTCCGTGGTAAATGACCGGCATCCCGTCGGGGCCATCCCAGCAGTCCACTGGAGAGCCACACGACTGCGGTCAAGCGGGCAGGCCTCCCACCCCCTCCCCCAGCCCGGGCCCCAACGCACACTCGATGCAGCGGCAGCCCATCCGCAGGCAGCGAGCATAGGCTTCCAGAGAGGACTCGCTGGAGAACTGGTCCCCAGTCAGGTACCTGGGCGGCAAAGGATAGGCAGGGTGGTCAGGCGAGCCCCCTCCCCCGGTCGGGCGGGGTGGGGCCCAGGCCGCCGCTCACGTGTTGTGTGAGGAGGAGATCCAGTAGTGGGAGAGGGGGTTGTTCATGGAGTCTGGGCACACGGCATCCAGCTTTGCGTTCCACACGCCGTTCTCTTTGGAGAACAGGAAGGTGACAAACTGCGTAGGAACACACGTGGAAGGGAAGAAAGACTGGGCTGCTGCCCTGGCCCGCCAGCACAGGGGTTGTGGGAAGGAGAGAGGGTGCCCCGTCTCCACCAGGGCAGACAAGGCAGGCACAGGGGGAGCACAACGGCACCCCTGGCAGGTCGGCTCCTGGAAACCCAGCGGCGTCCTGGCCAGCCCCACCCACTCTGACAGGAGAGGTGGAGACAGGCCTCACCTCATCCAGGGAGAAGTATGGCTCCTCAATCTCTCGCAAGGGGTCTTGGAGGAAGTCGAGCATGAACTCCTGCACCTGGAACCGGTCGACAGCCCACAGCTCCTGATGGGGTGGGCAGGGTAAGGGCATGTGAGAGGTTCCAGCCAGTGATGAGCCCAGCACCCACACCCCCCAGCCGGGCACCCTGGCCCAGGTCCAGCCCAGCCATACCCCCTGGTACTCGAGGAGGAACTGCTGGAACTCAGGAAGGGACACTCGGCAAAGCTCTGGCCGTTCCCCTGCCCTGCAGGAGAGAAGGGAAGTGCCTGGCAGCCAGCTGGCTGGTGTGGTCTGCAGACAATAAGGGGACCCTTGGAAGGCAGAGCTCAGCCCCGAGCCAGCAGAACTGCCTGGAACGATCCTGCATGGCTTACCCCTCCCACCCACAGAAGGTGCCACCCAGTGGGGGGACCCTGCCTCCCCACTTCAAACCAAACCTCAGGGCGCTGGCTTCCAAGAAGGGGAGGTCCATCTGCAGGAGACAGAACCTGGTCAGAGCGAGAGCACCTGGGAGGCCACGTGGGAAAGGGGCTCTCGGGAAGAAAGGCTGGGGTGACAGGTGGGGGTAGGCCTCAAGAGGAGAGCTGGAGGAATGGCACCCCAAAAGCCCCCAAGGAGGGCAGCAGGGCTGAGGCAAACAGGGCTGGGGCAGGAGAGCAGGGGCGAGGGCCACGGGAGGGCGGGTGGCTCATGCACCGTCTTCTGGGCGCTGTACATGAGGCTGCGGTACAGCTGAGCGAACTGCCCGTAGGTGATGTCGCTGCTGCGTTGCTCCAGGTCCTGCACGGCACACAGCAAGACTTCCCGGTCAGGCCCACTAGCTAAGAGCTCCAGCCTCCCCGCCCACCCACAGGCAACCCACCCACAGGCAGCTGGGAGGCCCTCACCGTCAGCCGCTCTCGAAGGAAGCGCATGTTGGGGACCCGGTAGTTGACCTGGGACAGCATATTCTTCAGGTCCTTGGCTGAGATGCTAAGGAAACACCAACATCTCCAGTGGCGTCACCTAACCTCTCATGACCTGTGGACTGAGCTCACCTGGGGCTGGACAGGTAAGTAACACTACTCTGGAACCTGGAGTCCAGAGGGTGAGGCTGGATCAGAGCCCTGGGATGACCAAGGGAAGTCCCTTCTTTTCTCTGAGCCTCAGTTTCTTCATCTGAGCAAAGAAAAGCCCAGGATGCTAGCAAGACAGGAGTGCCCAGGCTCAGTAAAGCCCCATCCCACCAGCACCACTGCACCTGCACCTCTGGACCCTCAGCCCTCTAGGTGGGCTCAGCCCACAGGCAGATGGAGGCAGCAGCTGCTGCAGGGGCAGCTCATGCAGGGCTCACCCACAACCTCCGTGGGAGGGAAGCTGAGCAATGAGCCTCTTACCACCCCTGGGACGCTAGGAGTCTGGGCCTCAGCACAGACGTGGGGGAGAAGAGGGAAGGTCACTATCAGCTGGAAGCATCCCTGCCCTCCAGGGGTGCCCTGCTGGAATATGGGGCGAGGGGACACTGCTGGGCCTAGCAACAGAATGTGAGCAAAAGAGGCCTTCTCTCCTGGAAAGGGGTGTCAGGGAGCCCCTCCTTCACCCACTCAAGAGCCTGGCAGTCAGCACGCAAACTGCCCAAACTGCCGAGGGGGTGCAGCTCTGCACTGAGTGGCCCTGGCTGCCACCAGCAAGTGCTGTTCAGAAGCGCCGGCTCTGCACGGGTGCCAGCTGTCTGGCCCTCAGTCACTGGGAGGTGGGCCACACGTTCCTCACTTTGTGGGCACGAACTTGCTGCATCACTAAGCTTTCCCTCTAGGGACTCTGCCATCAGCATTACAAGCAGGCTGTTCTCTCTGCCACCAAAACATCTGTCTTGCCCCCGCATACCTTTTCTACCCCACCCCCTTCTCCACTCCCCTTCACAGCAATGCCTTGAAGGGGTTATCCAGGCCCCCGCCCATTCCTTGAGCCCCTCCACTGCCTATCTCAAGGTTGCCACCTCTATGCTATTCAGTCCAACGGGCACCCGTCTTCCCCCCACTTGACAAGGCCTGATACAGTGACCAACCACTCCCCTCTCCCTGGCTTCCGGAACAGTGTGCCCTGGGTCTTCCTCTTATCTCAAAGCTGCTATGTTGCTTGGTGAGTTCCTTCTTACCTCTCCAACCCCCAACAGCCAAGCAGCCCAGGGTCAGCCACCGGCCCTCTTCCCTTTTCTGGTTACGCTCACCCCCAGGTGAATCTGGCCTCATGGCCTTCCATATCATTTTAATGCTCCCCAGGTAATGTCTCCACCCCAACCTCTCTCCTGAAACTTGATCTGCCCACCTGCCTACTGATATCTCTACCTGGACACCTAAGGGCATCTTGAAACTTGACACTCCCCAAATAAACTGCCAAGTCCCCCACTTGTGCCCCTCCCACAGCCTTCCCCATGACTGCCATCCTCATCTCCTCTTCCCCTCACACCCCCAAATCCACTGCTTCCTCCCACCTCTGCCCTGACCCAAGCCCTCTCCTCTTCCACCTGGAGCCCTGAGGTTGCCCTGGCCTCTCCACCAGCAGCAAGCGGTCCTGTGTAACCGAGGTTAGGTTGGGCCACACCTCTCTTCCAAACCCTCCATGGTTTTCCACCTCTTTCATAGCAGCAGTCAAAGGTCCTTACCATGACCTGGTCTTTGTCCCCCATCTCTCCTTGGCCCTCTGGCTATCGCACCATGGCCCCACACCCATGAGCTTCAAGGTCCCCTTTTACGGACACTACACGCTGCCCTGACCTCTTTCCGGACACCCAGAGCTAGTTCGGCACTTCCTGTCTCTGCCTGCCACAGCAGGGCACCCAGCTTACTGTCCCTGGCCTCTTTTGCCAGGCTGCACCACGGCCACCAGAGGGCTTTCAGCAGGAAGCTGCTCGTGCCAGAACCACCTGCCCACCCCTGAACCCCACTTGAGACAGGTGCCCTGGGGCCTCTGCTTCCCTGGGCAGCTGCCCGCAGGCAAGGCTGCTGCTGCGGGAGCGCCAGCACAGCACCTACCGGTCCTCCCGATTCCGGTCCACTGAGTAGAACTGCTTCCGCAGCCACCTGCAGGGAGACACCTGCAGTCAGGGCCACTGCTCCGGCCAGGCCCAGGCCCGGGGAGGACAAGAGCAGGCGGTGTCCCTGTCTCCCTGCCCCTGCTTCCTAGACCTTGAGGCCCCAGCCCCACCTGCAGGGCCAGCATGGCTCTTACCTCTCAATCTGCAGGGGCGTGGCCGCCTGCAGTGTGTCCTCTGTCAGCCATGTCAAGCCCTTGATCCACATGTTCACTTCATCCTCAGATGTAGCTGTGAGTGAGGGATGAGCGGCTGAGCTGGTGACTTACCTCCCGCCGTGCCAGGGACCTGGGGACATTCCCCTTTCCTCCTTTCCCGCCTCCTCCAGCCCCTCGGCTCCCACCTTGCAGGCTCAGGGTCTTCAGGCGGAACTCCATCCCGTACAGGATGACGAAGCAGTGTGACTGGTCTGGTCGGAAAGCAGGGTCCTCTTGGTAGCGGTCAAAGTCCCGTGAGGTCTTCCCTGGGCGGATCTCCTTGATTTCTCGAATGTCAACTAGGAAGGCAGAGTAAGAGGCCAAGGTCAGGCCGGGGTCTCTGAGACTCAACGCCCGAACAAGGCAGCCTGATCTCCTCCCTCCTCACCACACTCTCCCTCAGGAAGGGACCACAGAGAGAGACCCCTTCCAGGGGCAGAGGGCCGAGACTCCCCGCAGCCCCGTGGCCAACAAGAGAGCAGGGCTGCACCCAAGCACAGGCCTCTGCCAGCAGCTGCGGGTCTGAGCAGCTGTCGACGAGAACCCAGGCAGGTCGCCCTGACTGGGAAGGGGCCGGACTCGAGCAAGAGAAACGGGCCCACGGCTGCTCTGTGAGGACCGTCTCCTGACACGAAGGATGCAAACCAAGGCGTACAGGCCCGAGGGCCGGTGCTGCTGGGCAGGCACACACAGCCGAGTCTCAGGACCTGCAGGAGGAAGTGAATCAGGCCCAAGAACGGGTGCACCCCTGAAATGGCCCACGCCCAAAGTCATCCACAAGCAAGTGTCAATGAGAGGCCTCGTTCCGAGGCAGCGGCAGCCACGGGATGTTTCCGGTCCTGGCTCCCAAGGCCGGCGCGTGCTGCCGCCTCAGCCCAGATAGGGGCACACAGGCCTGAACAGCAGGCACCTGCCTGGGCCAATAGCTCCAAAGATGACACTCAGGGACTCATGGGACTTTTCAGTCTCAATTTTACCATCTGTGAAGCAAAGGGCCAGACTGAACTTCTCTAGAAGACAGGGTGGTAGAAAAGCCCGCATGGGTTCTGGATGTGAACCCGGCTCAAGTCCCATTGCTGTGTGATCGAACCAGAGGGACAATGACTCTGGCCCCACTACTTCATTGTGTGGGAACCAAGGTGACCAAGGGCAGCAACGTGAGGTGTTGGTAAGGGCAAAGGTCATAAGAGCCAAAGTGCCCAGGCCTGCAGGCAGCGTGGCAGAGGCTTCCTCACTCAGTGCCCACCCCCCTTCACCAAAGTCAGCTCGGGCACAGGGGTTCTGACCCCCAGCCCGGAGGGGGCCGCCCTGGCCACACGGCCACTCTCCCCCTGGTGCTGGATGGGACCTGGACAGAAGGCAGACTTTCCAGGCTCGATGAAGAGGCACGTAGAGAGGATCATGTCAAATGGAAGAAGCCTGGCTCAGCCACCAGAGACACCTCTCTCCAAGCACTCCCTCAGCCCCACAGCCTCTTTCCAAACACACTCGCCCGGACTGGCCTGGAAGATGTGGGACCGGGAGCAGTGCCAGCATGCTACCCAGCCGGCCTCTGCCCCGGGAGCCCTCCCAGCCCACACTGCACACCGCCCTGGCCGGAATGTCCTCCGGGGCCAAATCCCCAGGCTACCTCCCTGTCCCTTGAGCCACAGCTGGGGCCCATCCATCCCACTGTGAAGAGTGGCAAGGCCTCTGGCCTCTGACCCCAGCGCCCCCTCTAGACATGACTGGTTCTACCGGCCCTGCTCCAACACCCTCAGCAAACCCCATGTGCCTGGTTCTCCAGCTGAAAGCCCCCACTCCTGCCAGCCGGTCCTGCCCTCCCGTCTGACCAATGAGCATCCTTCCTGAATCTTCTGAATCTTTACAGGACGTTGTTCTGGTTGCTCCCCAGGTTGCTCACTAAGGAGAACAGGCCTCTTTTCTGTCCTTCCAGGCCCTTCCTGATGGGGCACAATGACCTACCCCCAGCTTCTGTCTCCTATCTTCTCTGCTCCATCCACACTAAACTGCACCAATGGCAAGAATATGCAGTAATCTTCCTATCCCCCCTTTTGTCTTGGTTCCCAGCCAGGGACTGTCTACCTCCTGGACTCCAATTCTACCATGACTCAACTTGGAAACACCTTCCTGCAGTGGTCGTACCCTTGACCCCTAGTGGCACTATGCGTACACATGCCTCACCTGCCCCTGGCCAGGCCATGCCTGCTCAACGACTGAGTGAGCAAGTGAAAGAGGCAGACACACAGGTTGGGGGGGGGGGGGGCAGCAAAACGGGAGTGGAGCTTTAATAACGAGTTATACTCGGGTAGAAGCAGGGAGGGGAAAACTGAGTCACAAAGACCTAGCCCAGAAAGACAGTTTCCAGGGATGGAAGGAGCCGAACAGGGGAAATGCCCAGATGAGAAACTGCAGAACCACCAGAGAATCTGCCCTTTGAAACAGAAACCTGCAGGCTTTTCCGGTGCAAAGCTGCTGTCACCCCTCCCACACCCCTGGTACGGCACACAACCTCACATGCACGAGTAAGTGCATGTAGGTCAAGGCCTGTGTGGTGCACAGCCTGGGCCCTGCGCCTGGGCCCTTCCTCTCAGCCCTCCCCCCTCACTCCTCATCAGGCAGTCCAAGGTGTGGCAGCTGGAGGGTCAGCCCGAAGCCTGCTGCCAGGCCACATGCAGTCACCCCACATGTGTGCACGTGGGCACGTGCACAACACACTGACAGATGGCAGCCCTTGCCGTGCCCTGTGCTCCTGGGCACATTTCCACTGAGCCCAGGCAGGAGGCAGGCCAGGCTCCCACCCAAGATAGGCAGACACAGAGCAGCTGTAGGCCAGGCACCCAAGTCTCCCAAGTTCCTGCTAGTCACACCTGGTCCCCTGCACTTCCCCCATAAGGAGGTGCCAGCCTGGCCCTGATGGCCTCCAAGTCCACCACACTGACAGCAGGCTGAAAGGATGTGACACCAAGGTGAGACACTCTTCTAGGTTCTTAAAAGCCACATCCTGTGTGACCTCCCCCATCCTCCTGCCTCCTGGAACAAAGAAAACCGGGTCCCCTTTCCCAAGAGAACCAGGCCTGGTCCCCCAGGGACTGTTATTATGGGGAGGAGACTCCTTAGGCAAGCATGGCCTTGGCCCTGGTTTGGGGGCCGGGGAGGGGGCTGGGCCACCACAGCACAGTTTGGGTCAGACCCACAGTGGGACGGGAAGGGCAGGTGAGAGCCCCTCCCAGGGGGTGGTGTGGAACTGCTTGGAGAGGCAGGAGAGTAGCAGCACCCTGTTCCCAGACCCTCGCCCGGCACTCAGCCCTGCTCAGATGCATGGAGAATAATGCTCAGGGGAACATTTGGGAAAATAGGAGCCAAAGGCACTGAGAGGTCCCACCAGGCTGGGACTGGGGGGTGAGACGAGGGATCTCAAGAGGACAAGGGCACTAAGCTCAGACCAGTGCACGTAGACGTGCTCCAGGCCAGAGGCCGCTTCCTGAGGCTGCAGCAGCCACGGCACCTCAGCCCGCATGCTCGCCGGCAGTCTGAGGCATACGCACCCCACCACCTTGCACAGGGTGGGATGCCAGAGCGGGAGACTGACATGCGGAATCACAAAAACAAGCTTCAAGTTCTATTTCCAAGCTCCTTGCTGAGGCCTTAGGCAAGCCCACTCTCCTACTGGTAGGCCTTGGATAAAGTGAAGGCTGTAGGGGGGATGGGCCTGCCAGAACCTTCCACATGCGGACAGGCTACTTATGGAGAGAGAGCCACATGGGAGAGTCAGCTGGCCTGGTCTGACATCCCCCACCTGGACTGGTCTCTGCTGTGGTCTTTATGGAGAAGGAAACGCTTGTGGCCTGGTGGCAGGGGCTCTGCACATTGCGGCCCAGCGCACGGGACTGGCTGTGCTGGGTGATCAGGCAGGCGGATGCTCCCTCCTCTCCTCGCCTGGCCCAGGGATAGGCTCCTTGCCTGAAACCACAGACACTAGAGGCCAGCAGTTGGTTACTCAAAGCCAAGTGCCAGGTCACACAGATCTGAGAAGCCATTGCCTTCTAGATGTACAAGTAATGGCAGTCGCTTTCTCTTTAAGAGAAAGATCAAGGAACTTTGATCTTTCTGAGCTGCAGAACTGATCTCAGGCACTCTGGGAGCCACACGGCTAGACAGCAGCAAAGGGTATGCTGCTCGCAGGGCCAGCTGAGAACCCACCTCCGAGGGAGAGCCGCCTCTACTCCCAGGACAGTACCTGCTGTCCCGGCTGGGGGAGGAGGGTGCCAGGAAGGGGACATGCTAACTGGCGGGCAGCCAGTCTGGAGCCTGGGAAGGGCGGAGGACAGCCAGCACAGAGGACCTGCCTGTGCTCAGACCCTCTGGAGGCAGGGCTGCTTCCCGTCTCCTAATCCTGCTCTGAGGCCTCTCCCAGGCATTAGGCCAGGCCACAAGGCCCCCACCATCCCTTGTGCCCAAGGCATCTGGACAGTGACCCAGGGACGTGCATAGGAGCAGCATTCCTGTTGACCAGGCAGAGTCCCAGGACAAGCAGAATCCCCTGGAAGAGAAAGGGGTGGTTCAAGGGGGATACCAAGATTTTTCAGGGTTCCTCAATGGGCACAGCCCCAGAGAGCCAGCCCACCCTGCCGCAGGGGTAGAAGCACGGCCTGACCCTCAACATGCCACGTGGGCTCTGAAAGTAGAAGTGAGAGTCCAAGAATTGCATCCAAGACTCTGAATTAGACACAAGCTTCTTGGTCAGGAACCCGTGTCCTACGTCCCCTGCCCTCCATGAAGCCACTTCCCAGATGGCCCCACCCTGGCAGAGGTCCTCCAAACCTACTGGCCTGTTAGCCCCCACCAGACAAGAAAGAGCACAGAGAAGCGTGCACAAAAGCACCGGCCGGTGAGCAGGAGGCGCCATCGCTGAGCCTCTTCCCTCATCTGCAAAACAGGACCACCACTCCCGGCACCTCCTTCACCAGCTCCTAGGAGACGTCAGCGAGGTGAAAAACACAAAGTGATTTTACCAGAAAGGGACTGGAGGACACACCCAAACTGAACCCCACCCCCCCAATGAGGATATGGCTAAGCAAACCACCACCGCAAAAAACAGAAGGAAAAGGTACACAACACCAACTTGTGGGCATAAAACATGCTTTTAATGAAATATTTCTTGAGAGTTTTCCCTTTACAAAGTAAAGCAATTGTAACAAAATTATTCATATAGAAATGCATGTAAATACATTTTGCAACTTAAAAAAATTGCAACTCATTACAGAATAACCATGGGGATGTAAAGTATAGTGTAGGATATGGAGTAGGCAAAGAACTTATCTACATGACCCATGGACATGAACAAAAGTGTGAGGATTGCTTGAGTGAATGGGGCTGCTGGGTAGAGGTGGGCAAAGGGGGGAAAACTGGGACAACTGTAATAGTATAATCAATAAAAAAATTGCAACTCATGATAAATAAATGTAAAAGGCCCTCTTAAGATCTGACAGTTTGACAGAGGTGAGTGCGTATTCCCCAGACAGGTCCCTTCTCTCCAGGGTTGTCAGTACTGTCCCCCTGCTCTCCCTGTCAGCCCTGCCCAGCCCCGCAGAGGGCACTGGAGGAAAGTGGGGGAAGCCCAGCCCCACATTAGTCCCCAGCCCTCTTTCCCACCGCTAAGCCTCTGCCCGTGCCAGGGCCCCCGCCCCACCTAGCAGTCTACCAGGCCCAGGCCGGCGGCACACCTGGTGCACCGTGACTTGGTTACACCATCTAGTGTTTTCCAGAGTCTAGGCCACTGGCCTGTGAACTCCCCAAGGAAGAAACCGCTTTGGACTCTTCTCTCCGTTCCCCAGACCCAGATCCTGGGGATACCTCAGAATGTTTGCAGAATGCTTAGGGATGACACACAAGAACCAGACTTCAGAGCTAATGATCTAAAAGAGGCAGCAGAGACCCCAGGTGCTCAAAGATGACATGAGGGATGAAGAGGCCGTGCTGGGAACAAAAAGGCCGAGACGCACCAAATGTGCAAACGCAGTGGTCAGTGAGGTGACTCTGGGGACCATAAAAAGAAAAGACCACACACAGCTGGGGGGTCGTGGCCCCAGAAACCCGTGCAATCTGGAAATCACGGGAGGTCCCTGCACAGAGGCTCCTGCAGCAGGTGTGAACCTTGGGAAGCTATGGAACTTTGGTTAAGCGGAACAGTAAAAGCTGCAGGGCTCCCTGGGTACCGTGCCCTGCTTCGTTCTAAGCCAAGGCCACCAGGAAATTCAGAAGAGTGGGCCCAGGGGTCAGGAGAGGTGGGCACACCTACCAGAAGTGCTCTCTAATCAATCCCTCTCTCCATGCACAGCCTATGCAACAGATGGATCGTTCCCAGTCCCCACCCTTCAAGTCAGCCTACACTTCATCACTCTCCAAAGATGCGTATGCCCAGGGAGGAGGAGGCACAAATGAACTTGGCCTCCTCCCCCCTAAAGGATGCTGAGATGCAGAAAAGATGCCTCAAGGGGAAGCGACTGCCCTCCGGACTAATTCCTGGCCCTGCACCCCTGCAGCCTCCTTCACAGGGAGCCAGAGGCAGAGGGGCCCTGTGTCCCAGGACCCCTCTCCTAGGCAGGAACACATGGCTTCGACAGAGCCTGCAGAGCTCTGAGGGCAAATGATGGAGGTGGCCAAAGAGACACAGAGAGAGCCTGGGCTCAGGTGGGAAAGGAACCTGATATTGCAGAAGCCAGATGCACAGGATGGCCAGCAGTTTCCACAATGGCTGCCCAATGAATACCACAGCCTTTAGAAGGAGTGGGGGGGTCCCCTGCCCCTCCATTCCCCTCTCTTCTGAGGCTATGACCTTCCCCCACCTGCCTTCTAGCAGAAACAGTAAGGAGTAGCTCCCAGCTCCCAACAGAGGAAAGCAAAAGCAAAGGGGTGGCTAGCCATCTCGATTTTATGAACTATATCCTTCCCATTCCTGTACATCTGCCTTGAAACCAGACTAGCTGGGGAGAGAGGGACAGAGCCCCTTCCCAGCATGCACAAAGGGAAAATATACCAAACCCTGGAGTCCTAGGAATACCAAGGGCAGAGGTCAGCACCTGCCCGTCCGGGGTTTCATCAGTCACTATTCCCCAAACACCTGACCAAGAAGAGCATCCAGGCCTGACTCAGCATCCGGCCTTCTCCCACCTTGATAAACAGGAAAAGGCCATTCAGTCAGTTGGACGGAGTGGATCCTCCTGCAGGGAACTCCGCACCCCTGGGTACCAACTGCTTCAGGGCACAGCCGTTGGGGATCCTCACCAGTACATGATGAGTCATCTGGAGTCTAGATTCTGGATGATCTCCCCTTTGGAGCAATGGGGCAATGGAGCCTCCACAGGGTCTCACATGGTCATGTGGCAGTTCATGGCAGAGCTGGGACCCTCTGCGGTGGCCCCACAGCAGCTGTCACCCCTGACGTGGGCATGTGGAGAAGCAGCAGGGCAACCCCAGTGAGCCTTCGTACCTTCCAGGCAGGCAGCCCTCTTCCCCAGGACACTGGGAGCCTACCCATTTTGGAGGTAGGCACAGCATGCCCAGGCCCCAGAGGACAAAGGGAAAGGAGGCCGCACCCGGACAACCCAGAGCTGGGAGAGATCGTTCACGAGCTCCATCATCTAATCAAATCCCTACCCGCTCCTTGTCAGGCCCTGGGCTGGGTGCTGGCTAAATGGAAATCAGTAAGGCACTGGAGTTCCTGCCCCCGAGAGAGGCCCTCCCTGGTGGAGGAAACAGACGGGGAAGCAGATAACCGTGAGGTCCTGCCAAGAGTGGAGCAACAGGGAGAGGCTCGTCTGCGGTGCTGAGAGCCCGCGCCGAACGAGCACGAGCAGCTGTACTGCAGTGTCTCAGACCGCTGTGCAGAGGGCAGGGCTGGAGGGCTGACCTGCCCACGCCACGGACGCCAAAGCAGCCACGCAGCAGGGTGGCTGTTCGGGAACAGGGCACTTGTTCAGTGTTTCATGGATGAAAGGAGAAGGGGAGGAAGGGGGCCCTTCAGCAGCCTGCAACACCACAGTAAGGAAGGTCGCAGCGAGGAGAAAGGGCTTGTCCCAGTTTTTCTGTCTGAGAGCAGATGACTCCCCAGGCAGCCCATGGGTACGCCTGGTGGCAGGGGTCCTGTGCACTTTGACCTCTGCCTTCCCCGGAGGCTGATGCTGCCCAAATTCTAGCTGGACTGTCTGCCAGGCTGCAGCCTCAGGACAGAGGCTGAGGGCTGAGCAGGGCCAGGTCCCAGAGCTGGCCAGGATCTCAAACGCCCAGTGAAATGCCCCAGTATATTCAGGCCACCTGGGGGACAGAGTGCTCAGCTTAAGTCACTTTTTCTATCCTCCTCTTTCCAGAAACTCAGAACAATCAACATGGCTGACGCTGCCTTCCATCTGGCTTGAAGCTCCACCCTTGACCTCTCTCCCTCACAAGCTCTCCCGGCTTTCCTGCTTCTCCTTAGGCCCAGGCCTCTCCCCACCACAGGCTGGCTCTCACCAAGGCCCAGGCCCAGGCCCTCTGCTCACAAGTCAGTGCCCCCACAGCCACAGCTTTAACGACCCCTACCACAGACCACTCACAGACACAGCTCTGCCCTCGTCCTCGACTCTGAGCTTCAGGTCTGTCCCTCTAACTTCCTACTTGCCATCGCTACCTGTTCGCCCAAAGACAGCCCCTCGAAAGCACACACTGGTTTTTCTCACCAACCCTCTTGTCACGCCTCTCAGGTCAGCTGACAGCATCACCTCCAAACGGGTACATCGTCCAGACACTTCAGAATCACTTACCATCGCCTTTTCTTTCACCCCCCAGGCTAACCCCTGCACAACTCCTACTGGCCCGATGTACTACCCAGTCAGGTTTTCTGAGCACCCAGAGGAGTGGTAACCGCGAGTGTCCTGGAAGACCAGGGGTCAGCACCGGCGTGTGAGCTCCCTGAGGGCATGGGCCATGGCTGCCGGTGTCAGCGCCCCATGCCTAGCAAGACATGGGATGAGTTAGGAGAAGAAAGAAATACCCCCCCCACCCCCCACGCCAAGGAAACATCAGGGGCCTGACTGGGGTTTCGGTGGCAGGGGCTGAAGTCAGGGCACAGCAGAGGCCTCCCTGAGTGGAGCTCGCTGAGGCCAGGCAGTCCTTCTCCCCACCCCTGGCCCCACCTCGGGAGTTTCCGAGTCTCCACCTCTCCAAGCCCTCCTCCTGCAGGAGGCGGGTGCCGGCCTGCCCTTAAACCTCGACTGAGTCAGTCTTGACTGGGAGGTTGGGGCCGTCCTGAGTAGTGGGGTCATCCTCACAGGCCTGCTCGCCAGGACGCCTCTTCGGCCACCTCACTAGCCTCCCCCATTCCAGAGCTGCTCAGTCCACCCTGTCCCCAGCGTCCTGCCACACTCCCTCTGGGCCACGCCAGCCCGAGGCAGGCCACTCTCCTGCCCTCCTGCTTCCCAGGGAGGCAAGGCCCCAGCGCGTGTCTAGCCTCTGCCCTCACTCCCCAGGGACAGGGACTCACCCACTCTCCGCCTCCCTCCCCAGGAAGCCCAGCTGATTCTTAGAGATGGCCTCCCCTTCCCGACTTGAATGCCTCACTCCACCCTCCCGAGCCCGCCTGCGGCCTCCCCTCCACAAGCGCACATCTCGGGAGAGCCGCCGCACCATGTCCCACTGGAGGCAGAGCCTCACCCTTCCAGGGTGGGCCAGCTCTGGGCCAGGCACCAGGCGCCCTGTTCTCACGAGAAGGGAGGCTCTCTGCATTTCACTGCTGGCCTTCCTTGAGAGGCTCTGAGGAGATCCCGGACCGAGTGACATATGTTCCCTTTTCTAATCTCCTTGGTGGTTCTGCTAGGAGCTCCCAAGGAAAGGCCCAGGCCCAGGCCCAGGTGGGAACCCACAGGCGGGAACCCACAGGCGGACACAGGCATCTCACATTCAGAGGCTACGGGGGCTGGAGGAAGTGACTGGGGTAGGAAGACTGCCTCCGAACAGCTGGACTACCGGGTGCTACAGGGGAAGTGGGCCGCAGAGCTGCAGAGAGGGACCCACCACCTCCCCAACACCGCCCTCGTCACTGCCCAGCCTGCCAGCTGACCTCCAGCCCCCAAGCAGGCTGAGAAGCCTTCTGGACCCGTGGCCCACTCCGCCCCTCCTTCCTAGGGCCAGTCACTCTGTGAACACTCTCTGGGCCTGAGGCCAGAGTCAATCAGTCCCACGGGGTTAGAATTCCCCCACCACACACCCAAACCACCAGAGTTCCAGTGTGGTCAATGCTGTACTCCCCACACAGGCCAGGCCAGGCCAAGGAACGGTGACCTGAGGGCATCCCTTAAACAACCACTTCCCTCAGGACATTTCGGCTCAGCCATATCCCCAGGTGTCCGAGAAAACAGGAAGCCAACCCCAAAGTGAGCGGCCCACCCTGACTTACAATTAGATCTCACACAAACAAGTGGCCAAAGTCGCCACGGCCCAACCCCTCACCAGCCCTGTCGGTTGCCTGCTGCCAGACCCTCGGCTTCGGTCAGACTCTTCCATGTGCCCACGCCTTGCTCCCAGACCCCTCACAGCCTTCACAAAGACCCTCCAATCAACAGTGGTGAGCCAGCCAGTAGGGGAGGGAGCCCACAGGGGCAGGCTGGGCTGCCACAGGGAGGACGGATTCTGCCTGGACCCTCGGGCTCCGCCTCGGCCTCCAGTACTTGAGGCACAGCTGCCTCCTGCCAGCCCTGGGCTCTCACGGTTTTCTGCCTGTTCCAGGCCACAAGCTTCCCGGGATCAAGGACTGGGTCACCTCCTTTTCATTGCTTCCTAACCCCAGCCTTCTCCATGCCAGGCCTGGGCTCAGCAAAGGAGGTGCCAGTCTTCTGTGAGAATAAAGCCCCACCCCTTTTATTCTGCATCCTGAGTCTGGCTGAAGCCAGGGCCACCCGCCAACGCCGGGAAGGCCCGGAAGGAAGCAGCGGAGCCTATACACAAAGCCTACATGTGGGCTATAAAAAGGAGCCCTCCCTGCTTCCCCCAGGATGGGCCCAGTTCCTAGGAGGTGACGAGTGAGGAGCGAGCGAGCGCCTGTGCCTGGGCACGCAGCCACTGCAGCCTCTCCAAGGCTGGCCAGGCACCACCTCGAAAGGAAGGAATCTTACACGGAGGGAGGGAGCACATTAAGACCTGAGCCAGGAATCTGGGCAGAGATTCCCGGACCCAGGTCTCTGGGGACCACAGCCTCCCCCAAAGCAACTAACTCCACCTCCCCTACTGCCCCTCCTCCCAGCCCCAGAGGATTCAAGGACCAGGCCTTCTCTGCCATCTTCCCCTCTCTTCTGGGGGGCTGAAGGCACTTCCTACTCCCGTCGAGGCCCCCAAACACCAGCCAAGGTGCTCCAGGGAGCTGTGGCCACAGCCGACTAGGCTCAGGGGCAAATGGACTAGGGGCACCTGTGTTGGGAGTGAATGCAGGGAGATGGAGGGCAAAAGCATGGCTGTAATGCCTGAAAGTCTAAACACAAGCTCCCTATTTCAAAGACCCGAGTCACAGCAGCCTCTAGACCCACTCAGGCAGCCCGTCCCACCTCGGCCTCTGCAGCACAGCTGCCCTCACTGCACCCTGGCCCAGGTCACAGAAAGTCACTCCTCTCCGGCCCCCTTTCTCTGAACCCCTCTTCAAGCCTAGTTTGCCCAGAGCATTCAGGCTCTGCACCATGGGGCTGACCCAGAGCTACTAGGCCACTCTCCAGGGACAGCTTGTCACAGACATGCACATGCAGTGAACGGGAGAAATGAGCCTTGACTGCTGCCAGCCGCTGGGGTTTAGGGTCATGTGCTACAACAGCACACCCTCACCTCTCCTGACGGACAGAGAGGCCCCTGGGCTGCTTCCTGTACCACACTCCCCAGATCCTGGGGTCACTGTTTTCCACCTGGATGTTTGTCCTTTCTGGCTCTGTCCACCTTAACCTTTACGGCCATGACTGGATTCCACGGTGCACGGCGCATTAGCAAATGCCCCAGTGCTGAGCTGGGGGAGCACAAGCAGGATCTTGCTTGTTCAGTATGCCACAGATGACCAAGAGAGCTGGGCTTTCTCCTTTTCTTCTTCATTAAGGGAAGAATAGCTGTGATGGGTGATACAGAAAGCGCACCAGGCTCCAGAGCTCCAGCCACCATGAACAAGTCAGAAGGTGGAGTAATCCCGTCCAGTTCGGCACGTCTAATGCACAGCTGCTGGAGCCACTGTACGTGTGAGGCGGACACAGGAACACGTGGATGAAAGCATGCATGCGAGTTCGTTGTCAGGGGGGAGGTCCTTCTCAGAGCACCCAGAGCTCGGAGCCGCTGTCCCCATCAGCCAGGAAGAGAGAGTCAAAGCGAGGCTCTTCTGGCCCCCACCTCCGATCAGCTGCTTCCTCTCCCCTGCAGCAGTGGGAAAGCACCTCCGTGGGGGCAGGACACAGAGATGAGGGCAGAGGAGGGTCTAGATGGAAGCACGGAGTCCAGTTTGTCCACAGAGAAGTCTGAGCTGGTAAAACCCATCTGGCTAAAGGGCAGAGTAGACATCAGTTCTGTCCACATTAAAAAAACAAACACAACTCTGGTCCTACAGAACAGTCCGCCTTGCTGCCATTTCCTCCAGGGTGGTAAACTGAATACCGTGGCGGGAATCGGAAATGTTGTGCGACCTGGCACTTGCGGCCTTGGTGTCACTCCTGCTCTCCCTCAATTCATGGAGCCGCGGTGGAACTCCAACAACACAATGGTTGGGAAATGACCCAGAACTCTCATACACTGTTCAAACCCCTAATTTTCATGCCTCAGGATTCTGCACAGACAGACTCAGAGAGGGAACAAAGAAAATAAGTAGGAAACAGGCGTCTAGCTTAGGTTATCGGAGGAGCACTGGAGGCCGAGCCTAGTGATGGGACTGGAGTTCTGCCACCAGTTAAAGTGAAAGCAAAGAAAGGAAACGAATTCTCATTAAGTGCCAAATGTTGTGCGGGGCACTTTCACGTAAAATCTCTTACTCGCATATACAATCTCGTCCGACTACTGTTCACGTACAGTTCTGTCAGGAAGGAAACAGTTTTTACAGCTAAAGATCAGTTTTGGATAGTTTAAAGTAGTTTGCCCAAGGTCACAGGAAGAACTGAGACCTGAGCCTAAATCTAACTGGTTCTAGCCACAAACCTCTGGTCACTGCGGCCCGGTGACCAACCACGGCTGGAGGGCACTGCCCTGCCCCGAGCCTTGTCATCCGTCACCATCCATGCTGCTCCCAAAGCTCCCCACCCCCACCCCAGGGAAGCCCAGCGCTGTGCCTCCCTGAACAGAGCACTCCGCAAGGAGAACCAGAACACGCCCTCTTCCCATCCCACACCCACTGCTCCTGGGAGACTCCTCAAAGTCCCCACAGACTTCTCCAGCTCTATGAAAGGGAGTGGAGACAGAGAAAACGGTCTCTCTTATCCTCTCATATCAGGCCTTACGACATTATCTATCTCTGGCTTCCTTGAAGCCACGTCCCAGAGGAAGGGGCACAGAGTGGCAAGAGATGCGATGAGTGAATGGAGAGGGACAGCGACAGCAGAGGCACAGGCAGGCCCTGCCCCGCTGAGGTGGGGGCATTAAAGCACTTCCTGGAAGACAGGGGTCTCACACTGATGTGCTCAGACAGCTTTGCTCTGCGCTAGGCACTTGAACACAGGCCAATCTGACACCTCCCCGTGTTACCAAAGTGGCTGCTCCCGCCCAGTGCCCAATCGGCCCGCAGGAGTCAGCAGCAGGAAACCACCCTGACAACCGAGGGCTGCTGAGAGCCTGGAGAGAGGAGGTGGGTGGGCCTTCTGTCTCCGAATCAAAGGGCTTGGTGGCCAGGCACCAACCCACTCCCTCATCTTCCCCCTTGTCAGAGTTCCCACACATCAAACACTTAACACCGTGCCGCACTCCATGTGAAGCACTTCACACACATTCTCATCAAATTCTCACAAAAACCGTATGAGATAAATGTAGTTGAGTATCCCCCTTTTACAGGTGAGGAGTCCAGAGAGGCAAGTCCCATGCTCAAGGTCACAGAGCAAGTAGCAGACAGGATTTTTATCCTAGGCACTTCGAGTTCAGAGCCCAAATGCTCAACTGCAGTTGACCCCTGGCCCCGCAGCCCACCCCACACAGGTGAAAATATGTGTATAACAAAATATGTGTATGCCTCAGTCACCCTTCAATATCCATGGGGTTGAACATTCCAGAACCCCCAGCAGATACCAAAGTCCGCGGATGCTCAGGTCCCTCATGTTATATGGCACAGAATGATGCACAGTCGGCCCTGCAAATCCACGGACAGGAAGTACTGTTTTGCTTTTTTAAACCATGATTTAAAAAAAAATTTATTTATTTTTAGAGAGCGGGGAAGGGAGGGAGAAAGAGAGAGAAAGAAACATCAGTGTGTAGTTGCCCCTCACATGGCCCCCACTGGGGACCTAGGCTGCAACTCAGGCGTGTGTCCTGACTGGGAATTGAACTGGTGACCCTTTGGTTCACAGCCCATGCTCAATCCACTGAGTTACACCAGCCAGGGCTGGAAGTACTGTTTTTATCTGTAGCTGGTTGAATCTGTAGATGTGAAACCCAGGACCCAGGGATACAGAGGACTATCTATGTATTTTTAAAAATCCACGTAGAAATGGACCAGAGCAGTTCAAACCCATGTTGTTCAAGGTCACCTGCACTATTCCCCACTATCCCATCCCTCCGGCTCTCACACCTCACCCTCCGCCCCCGCTGCATCCCTACCTGCCTCAGCAACGAAGCCTTGTCCTGCTCATCAGCTGTCCCCTGCAAACTGCAGCAGCTCACTGGTCTCCCTCCCCAATTTCTCCCAGGCTGATATGCACAGTCCCACCCTCCACGGGACTGACTGCAGACCATAAGCACAGCATGGTCCTCCCTGCCCTACCCCCGCCCAGCCCTGGTGGCCTCATCTCTACCACACCTAATGCATTGCTGACCCCTGCAGTGACCCCCATGCCTCAGCCAGGGCACAGGCAAGTTCCCCAGTCACTCAAGGCTCAGTTCACCGGTCACTTCCCCTGGCTCTCCCCCCTCAACCGCCAGCTTGCTAAGAGGAGCTCTCGTTACAGACCTTTATCCCAGTACATCACACAGGGTTATAATTACACATTCCCAAGTCTGTCTCCTCCAAGAGTCTTGGAGTTCCTCAATGACACAGACCATGTCTTACGCATCTTCTGAACCCTCAGTGGGCTAATAGGAGGTGTTCAAATAATACTTATTGAACAAATAAATGCCCCTCATTCCAAGGGACTACGCAAAACCAGGCTAGTGGCCAAGCTCTCTAACTGGTGACTCGAGTCCGTGCACCTGTGCAGCACGCACAGGGGAAGCTGGGCTGGAGGTGCTGGGTGTGTGCTCAGCTCCTCCAGCCATCTGTGCAGGAGGCCCCTTTCCTAGGTTCACAGGAAAGAGAGCCGCAGATGGAAGGGGGCCTGGCAGGGCTGGTCTGAAGCCCACACATCACGGCTGGCCTGGGGCGCTGAGCAAACACTAAGAGGCCTGACTTCCCCTGGAAAAACTCCAGTCAGACCGGAAACACACAGGCAGGCACAGCCAACTCTGAAGATCTGGACTCAAGCTCTTGCCCCTCTCCCACGGGGAGCAGCCGGCCAGCACAGAGAAAACCCCTGGTGACACTGGCCTGAGCAGCTGCATGGTCCGTCTCCTCCCCAGTCTGACAGGGGTCAAGCCCCGGCCAGCTGTACCAACACCATCTCCTCTCTGAGCCTGACTGCCTGGCCCAGGCTCTTTGCTTTCTTCTGCTACCCCCATCCTGGTCTGTCACCGCTCATTTTAGTTTTCCTGGGGCGAGGACCTGTGTTCATTCACCAGACAGACAAGGGAGCCCAAGCATCTAGAAGATTACCTGCAGAAGAATCAAAGACAAAAGCCTAGGGCTCCAAAATCCCCACAAACGTGCTTGGCTGGCACACAGAATTCTCTACGGAGCCTTCACCTGGGCCCCTTGCCCACAATGTCCCTTGACTGAACCATCTCACCCAGAAGACACCAGAAGGAAGTGTGTGGGGCAGCGTCAGAGAGACTGAGAACATCTCATTTAAGACCTGAGTGCAAAGGTCTCTCCTCAGGGGAGCAGCACAGACCACCGGCACATGGCCCAAGACCCATCTGCGACACAGCCCCAGGGCTGGGTCCTCTGGGGATGGACCGGCCAGCGGCTGCCTGGAGAGCTGGACCCGGCTGAGGCTGTCCCAGCCAGCACTGTCATCCTGGCATAATTCACTCCCACATTTCCATTTCCTTATCTGTAAATGCAACGGTACTCCAGTCCACCCCCTTGGGCCTTTGTAAGGATTAGCCAAGAAAGCATAATGAAAAGTCTCTGTAGCACTCAGCAGGAAGTCTGTAATTGCTTTATTTTCACTTATGTCAGTATCTGCAAAAAAAAAAAAAAAAAAAAGCTAAACATCACCCTGGTTCCTGTCATGCCACCATGACACTGGGCACCAAAGCACTTCTCCACTCCTCTTTGGAGCCAAACTACCATCCTAGAGACCAGCAGGTGCCAGCCCCACTCCACCAGTGGTGAAGTGAGAGGGCACAGCTGGGCCAGAGCGAGGCCTTCCACAGGACTGCCGTGCGCTTTCCCTGACCCACACCATCTCTCCTTCGGGGCCAAGGACACCCTGAGGGCAATGATGTCTCTCTCTCTCTCTCTTTGGCCATGCTATAGGCACTGCATGGTACCCTGACAAGGCCAGCAGGGAAGGCCAGACACCTGAGGCACCTGGGCAAGAGGCCAGGTGGCAGGGGACCCCAGCTGGTAGCCCAACCTTCCTCAGAGGCTGTGGAGCGGGGCTGCAGGGATCAGGACCCACCAACGAGGTGCACCCATGAATGGGCAGAAGTGGGCCAGCTTCAGCAGGGGGCTCCGTTTAGAAGACCTGAACTCCACACGTGTCTCACTAGCCTTTTTACCAGATTCCTTCAACCGGGGTCTCCAAAATCACAGGGCCAGGGCCCCTTTGACACCCTTTACGTATGCTCCAGGCCTCTCAAATCCCGGCTAACTAATGAGGTCATCAAATACGTACCCCTCTGGTTGACCTACCCTTGGGGGCTGGAGTTAGCAGGCCCTCTGCATTCCTGCCTCTACCCTCCAAAGACCTGAGACCATGGACTAGATTCATTCCTTTCCATATCCCTTCCTTCTGTTCAGGCCCCAACTTAACAAACAAGTTGGGCATCAGTTGTGTAAATCTCCATATACTTTACACACTGTTCTACAGAGTAAGTAGGTGAGTGAATAGATGGGTTGGGGCAAAAAAAAAAAAAAAAAAAAAAACCCACAAAAAACTTTCTCCCCTTTTCCGGGTTGTAATCTAAGTGAAACATGAACTCGGTCCCCATCTTCCTCCCTTCCCGCACGCTCACCCTCTCCTCTAGCCACACTCTGCCTCTACACCATTCACAGTCACAGTCTATTCTTGTTATTAATAACAGCTCGCATTTATTAAACATGCATGTGCCAGACACTGTGCTAGATGTTTTACATCAACTTCTTCATTTAATCTCCAAAACAACCACACAGCATAGAGTAGACATATCATTACTCCCATTTTACAGCTGAGGAAAACTAAGGCTAGTAACTCACTGGGGGAAACACAGCTAATACACGGGCCAAGGGGGTGAGGGGGAGGTTCAAACCCAGCCACCTTCAACCACTGTGCTGTAGTTACCGCCCTTGCTGGTCACATGAATGGTTTGAAATGAGCCTGTTACCCAGGAGATCTCTATCTGGGAACCTCCAGCCTGTGCCACAAATTCACAGGGAGCAGCAAGAAGCTACCACGGGGACACTTGGGGGATGCTCCCAGGGCTAGATCAGCTCTCTGCAATGTCTGCCCTTCCTCCACTTTAGAATCCTGTCTCTCAAATTAATATTTCCTCCCAGTGGCTGACAGGGCTCACGGAGGCACAGAGGAAGGCAGCTGCCATTTCTAAGTTTGGCAGCTGTGTCAGATCTGGAGTTTGTAGTTGAGGATGGCTGCCTCACCACACGATCTTCCTTCCTCCAGTCTCCTCACCCATGCTCACCCGGCCCGAAAACGTCTGTAGGACCTTCCCCTGGGAGTCCCCCGAACCTAGTCGGGAGCCTGGCTCTCTCTGACATTAGTCTCTGGGGGTCTCTGCAGGAGGCAACGCACAGCACGGGTTGTGCACACATCCTCTCTCACACTCGAAGGCGGGGGAAGGAGAGCTGGGCTCCCATCCGGCCACAATACAGGCACATGCTAAGTGGAATGACATTCTGATAGATCTGGGGTTTTTCAAAATCCCCCTCCTCCCTCCTCCCATCTGAGACCTGTGCAAAAGCAGCCACGCACAGGCCTGGGAGGGCAAGGAGGCAGGAAATCAAGAGTAGCTGCTCCTGGCTCTCTGCAGCCACAGGATGCAGAACACAAAGGGCTAGACCCCAAACAGGCTGTCCGTTCTTGAAAAGAGTACCTGATTCCAAGGCACTGGGGCCAAGCGTTTTGAACACGCTCCTGAGGGCAGGGGTGCCTGGCTTTCTACCAAGAGTTCCTTCCCTGGCTTCGGGTGTCAGCCCACACCTTCAAAATTCAGTTTCAGGACAAAAGCAGCAGTGGGAAAAAGCAGCCACTGCCTTCTCTCAGGCTTTTTTCCAAATAAAACAAGACCCCTTCCGCCGTCTACCAAGAGGGAGTGAGTAGGTTCAGCTCTGCTCCAAAAGCAGCCCTACCCCAACATCTGCCTAAGTTCTGCTCAGAGAACCCAAAGGTTCTTTTGCAAATAAGAGCCCAGCCTGAGGGCCCAAAGAGTTTCACCAAGACTGCTCTTTTTGGAGAAAAGGTGGTGGGTGGCGACCGTCTTGCCCAACCCCAACCAAGTTCAGAGGCTGGGTGGGGGCGCTGCCTAGGCTCCCCTCACCATTCCCGGAGTGTGGGGGACCCAATGCCTGTTCCGCGGGTCTCCAACCCGCTAGGATTTTTAGGCCTCTGGGCAAAGCGCCAGAACATTCCCCCTAGCTAAGGGAGGGGGTGTCCTGTCAGGTGACCGAGGACCCGATGCCCCCCGCCAGGGGTGACCACCGGGGCCGAGGAGGGGGCGGAGCCCGGAGGGAAGGGCAGTAAAGTTTGCCCAAGTCGCTCCGGCAGCGGGCCCGGGCGCGGGGGAGCCGGGTGCGGATCCCTGTCCACCCTGCGCGCGCACAGCGGGCCCCGGGCAGGGGGCACACTTACTGGCCCCCTCGATCTTGTCGGCGCCGCGGCTCCACGTGATCTGCCGAGTCTCCAGCTTGACCTGGAAGGTCTTCCGCTCCGGCCGCTGAGACTTCTTGGAGTAGAACAAAGTCATGACGGTGCCCACCTCAAGGCTGCGGCAGAGGTTCAGCACCTCGGCGTCTGAGGGCGCGCCAGGCCCGCAGCCATTGGCGCAAGGGGACGAGACACCCGCCATGGCTTCGGCACTGGGAGCGACAGAGGCAGCGGCAGAGGCGGCGACGGCGGCGCAGGATCCGCCGGCGGGAGTAGGCGGCGGCGGCGGCTAAGGCGGCCGGCGAGTGGGCCGCGGCGGCAGCTCCTGCGGGCGGAGACGGGGCGGGGCCTGAGCAGGGGGCGGGTCGGCTCTGCAGGCCCCTCCCCGGCCCGCGCGCCGGGAACAAAGACGCTCGCGCGCCCGTGGGGAGGACCCCCGCCCGCCTCCCGCCGCGCCTGCGCCCCGCGACCCCCGGCCAGGCCCCGAGCCGGGGCGCAGGGCGCAATGGCGGCGGGAAGACACGAGTCTCCTGCAGTCAAGCCCTGTTCCTACATCCCACAAAGCTTCCTCACGCGGCCCCGGACACAGCTTGGTGGCCACGGCCGATCTCGTCGCGCGCGGAGCCGCGCGCTGGCCCGGCAGTCAGTCGCACAGGCTGACGCCCAGCCCACTGTCCCGTACAGGCCCAGCCGCAGCCGTTTCCTCACCCCTACTCCCCAAACGCCACCAGCGCAGCAACTGGAAAGAGAGGTGAGGGCGCTGAACGCCCCCGAGGCCCGCCGGCCAAACCCAGTTACCTGGGCGGGCTGCCCGGCGGAGGGAGCCAGGCCGGCCGCCTCACCCCGGCAGCAGCGGCGGGTCCTCTGCGCGCCCTCTCCGGGGAGGGGCGGGGGCGGGGTTGCTTTCGGATTGGCCGCTGGGTTCTGATGGACAGCAGGCTTGTCTCGCCCCCTCTCTCTGGCCGCGCAGGGCTGGCCCGCAGGCCGCAGACCCACGTTTGTCCTGTCGCTGTGTCCAGTGTTCCCTTTATGGGTCCCGTCATTTGGAGAAACACCCCCAGGTCTGAGCATCCCCAGCAGGGCCTTTAGACCCGTGGTCCCCAGTGGCTCTCGTCCCAGGCCTTCGCATATGCCACTGCTCGCCCCACCTCACCCTCCGTGTCCACGCGATAGGACATGGTGAAGTCCTATTTCCCGGCGTCTCTCCTGTAAATGCTCTTCTAAGCTTTGGTTTTCCTAGCCTGACTCCCCTGGTTTTCCTCCTCCTTCTCTGGCCGCTACCTTTCGACCTCAGAAGTTTCTCTTCCTCTGGGCTGGGTCCTGGGCCAGTTCCCGAGGCGACCTGACATTTCCCTTGGCTTCACACCCGCCCCACCCCAGGCATCCACAGCACCAAGTTTGTATCTCCCCTGCATCCCACTGCTTGCTCTGCGTCCCCACTTGACGCAGGCATCTCCCTCCCTGCTCAAGCTGCTCCTCCCACAGTCTTCACTTTCTTAGAATATGGCACTTAAATGCTACGGCGCTTAGGCGCTTGGGCGAAAGCGCCTGTTGTTATCTTTGATTCCTCTCTGCATCAACCCCCCAGCAATTCACCAAGTTCAGGTCATTCTGCCCTTAAATATCTCCACCCACCCACCAGCCCAAGGCCTGTCTTTTCTCGTCCAGACTTTACCCTCCTTGTTCTTGCTTTCTTTCATCTTTAAAAGGAAATTAAATCATGATTCCTTTCCTCCAGCCTCAAACCCTCCCTGACTTCCCATTGCAGGTAAAATCTGCACTCCCTCCTTGGCCCCACCGCAGGTCGGGTCCTGCCTGGCCCCTTTCTCTCCCGTCATCTCTCACCACCTCCTCTTCACTCTGCTCTCCAGTCCCAAGGCCTTTTTGTGGTTACAGGGGACCTCATTTTAGGGTGCTCGGTTTTATTGTTTCACAAGTGTTGTATTTTTTACAAACTGAAGGTGACACTCTCCATCAGCAAAAAGATTACAACTCGCTTTATTACGATACCAGCTTCATTATGGTGGTCTGGACCCAAACCCGCAGTATCTCTGAGATATGCCTGTATTTGAATAATTCACACTCTTTGTTTTCCCGAAGTCATTCTCTAGATTCCCCCGTCGCAGAGAACTGCCCAAACTGAAGACACCCGCGGTCCCAGTGGAGCCAGTCACAAGATGTTGAACCAGTCAGGACAACTTACCACATTTCAGAGGTGAGGGGCCCAGTGGAGCACCCAGCAGATGCCAGGGAAAGATCCAGGTTTCCTGGAATTCATGAGTGTATAACGGTGTGCTCAGCAACCTACTCAGCAGGGTGCTGACTAGTGTCTGGAGCTGCCTCTGACTCTGTCTTGCTGTAGTGGCAACTTGTGTGTGTGTGTTGGTATGTTTTGATTCCCTCAAGTGCAGCCCCTAAGAAACTGAGGTCCAGTGTCCGGTGCTAAGGAGGCTTCAGCCACCTGAGGGGAGGCAAAGTGGCTGAGATCGACTGCCATCTAGTGACAGGCCTTTAAAGTGGGAAGGAGAGAACTAAAGCTGACCTGATGCCTGGCCCAGTGCTGTAGTGCTTATGCATCGCACGCCTAATCCTCATAATTACCCTCTCTTCGGGTTATTGTCCCCAAGTTACTGATGAGGAAACTGAGATTCAGGGAAGTTCTGTAACTTGTCCCAAGGCCACACAACTAACAAGTGGGGATGTGAACCCAAGCCTGTCTGGGTACAGCAGCCACTGGCTTAAGTAGGTCAGTGGGAATGGAGGCTAACTGGGTAATCGGCATGGATGAGGGGGGGCCTTGGGTATGGCTGGCCTGGGGCACACAGAACTCACAGAACAGGAGTGTCCATAAAGTGTGGCTTGGGCTGGTTTGGGTTTAAAATGGTGCCGCCCCTGTCTGCAGCCAGGAGGCATGAGCTGGGAAAATGAGAAACCCAGCATGTGCACCCGAGGAATTCATAGGCATTAAGCAGATAGACAGTAGTATGTAAGGTGAATTGTGATGAGAGCTACAGAGGAAAAGAACAGAGGGCTATGAGACAAACCTTAGGGAGCCCTAGTCAGATCTAGTAGACAAGGAGTACCTCTCTAGGACTCCATGGAGGCCCAGGGGGTGTGAGTAGGGCCAGGTGCGTTATTAGGGGTGGGTTGGAGGAAAGTACTTTGCAGGCAGAGGTGACAGCATGGACAAAGGCCCTGAGGCCAGAAGGAGCTTAGGGAATTTAGGAATAGAAAGAAGGCTAGAGTTTACTAAGTGTGGTGGAGCATTCAGGGTGAAGAAGTAAGGAAGACAGCTGGGAGCTGAACGGGGACCCTGCCTGCCTATCTGATCTTGTCCATTTTTCTAGGAGGGCCCCTCCTATGTGCTGTACCCCTTCCTGAGCTTCTTATGTCAACTTGGGCAGCCTGTGGGCTGTGATGCACGTTTAAAGTCATTTCTTCCATTTTCTGAAGCTTCCCAATATGCAGCCCATGCCTCCTTGCTTTTGCTTGTGTTTTTGCCTCTGAGACCAGGCCCCTAGGGGCTCCAGAAATGCCTGCCAACAGGAGCTCATATTTTCAGTCTGCTGCCAGGTGCTTCATCAGGAAATGGCCCCATATCCTCCTGGGACTTCTGAGCCAGCATCCCAGGCCTCAGAGGCCTCCCTCCACCAAGGAGGTTCAGGAAAATCAGGACACGCAAAGGGTGTGGCTGGGATGGGCTTCCCCCAGCTCAGCATATATATGGGTACGTGGGTGTCGCTGGCAATGCATGCAGCTGCATTGGATGGGAGGGAGCAGCCTAGCACCCACACAAGGCACATGCCTGTGACATTACCCAGGCTAGTCCTGCTTGGGCCAATTTCTGCCAATACTCATGCTTCAACATGCCCTGGCCCACACCGATACCTGTGCCTGAAGTCGGGAGGAGTCTCAGCCCACGTGACCCTCTGGCCCTGTGGGCCTGTCTTCACAGCTGTTCATTTACAAATCCTTGGAATAGCACTTAGCATATAGTAGGCCTAATATAACTGCTTTACCCACATTGGCTTATTTATTCCTCATTACAGCACTGAGGTAAGTACTCTTATTATACCCATTCGACAGATGAAAAACTGAGGCACAGAGAGATTAAGGGACATGTTCATGGACACACAGCTAAGACGTGGCAGAGATGGGATTCAAACCCAGAGAGCCTGGCTTGAATCAATGCTATGTTCCTTCCTATGCAGGTAAGTATGAACATGTTATTGTGTGTCCTCGCCCCTTTCCACAGTACCCATACCTGATATGTCTTCTCCTTTTCAGCTGTTTGGTTAAATGTTGTCACAAGTTGGGTTCCTCGGGAAGCAGACTCTACAGAGGTTAGTGCGCAGAGCGTTCATGAGGGAGCGCCCTTGGCTGGGATCAGCACTGTGCAAGGAGGCGGCATGGGAGAAGTCAGACCACAAGGCGGGCCAGTCCCCAGCGAGCCCCACCTCAGTCGGCCGTAGAACGTGGCCGGTCCTGCGAGGGCATAGCCCCAGCCACATGGCTCTCTGCCACCACGGCGACCTTAGGGGGCTGGCAGCTCTCCTAGCAGCTGGGGCAACGAGTACTTCCTTGAAGGGGAGCTGGGTGGCGGACATCACTGTGCCCACCACAAATGTATTCTGTATTCTTTTCCAGTCCTTTAAAGAAGTGCAGATACTGAAAACAAAGGACAAAAACGTTGTAGTACAGAAACGGGATTTGCAGTCAAAAGAGGAGAAATAGAACATGGTTGATATGGGTTAGCATAGCCACTGTGACTGAGAATCAGATGTGGCTGAGCTTCCTGGTACCCAAAGCAAACTCTTATAATGGATGATTTAGGGGAGAAAAATTTTCCTGGGGATAGATTATGAAAGAAGTTTCTCATATAGACACTTATTTGATTGAAATAGTGGAGATGTTCTCCACAAATTAATAGCAAATGCTGACAGCTTATTTGTTCCTGGTAATACCCTCGAGTTTTCATGTAATATAAGGTGTGAGATAAAAGCATAGCTCAGTGAAGCCCCTTCTGCAATTGAAGGTAAGCAGATTTATAGATTGGCAGTATCTAACTTGATCCACACATAAAACTTCATCCCTTTTCTTTGAGCTATTCTTTAATTTTGACTCAGTAGTTTCTTATGTTAGGCATCTAATCAGCCCTTCTCAAGGGTTTCTGAGCCAGCTGGTCCACACCTCGGCATACAGCTGGTACTTGGTAAGACTTCACCTCAGTGCCCCTGGACCTCCACCCCACGACCTTCGGTCTAGGCTCCTTGACCGCAGGCCCCATTGTCTAGCCAACCCTCCCACTTAGTTGTTGGACTTCACACTTCGGTGATGTCCTCCCTCTTTCCTCCTCACCGGGGATGTCTTCTCAGCCCCTGAAGAGCTTCATGTTCCCTGTCAATCAGGGAAGAAGAAGGCCTGGCTCAGCCACCCCCAGGGACTCTGCTCTCTCTGTAGACTCTGCTTTCTCTTTGCCGAGGGGTCTGTATACTGGGCCCAGAGAGGTGGGAGAGCTGGGCTCCAGGCGCACATTCTGTGGGAAGGTGGCAGGGGTGTCATTGCTTTGTTAAAGGGAAGGAAGGCTGAGCCCTTGTCAGCCTCTGGTGTAGGTTGGGGCAGATCTGTTTTTCCGCTCTCTCTCCCTTTAGTTCAACAAATACGCCCCTCCATTGCAATAACACAGCAGAGAGGAATCAGACCAAGTTCCCACTCCAGTAGTGGATACAGAAATGCCCACAGAGGACCCATCAGTGTGATTAGGGCCCCTGGGTCCCTGAGAAGGGACACAGACCTCACTTAGACCTTTGGTGGCTATGGGGATGGAGCAAAGTGAGAAATGGTGTCCTGTGTGCTTGAAGATGCGGCAGGTCCAAAAACAAGGTGACCGTTCAGTTTGTAGTGTCAATATAGGTGTTCTGTGGCTTTTTTTCAACTAAAATACAAACATTTTTAGAGATGCATGATTCAAATGTTCACATATAACAATTTAGTTACATGCACATATTTGAAATCACATTTAAAACAATACTTTATGAATATTGACTTTTCCCACTCTTACCTTTGCAGTAACATTCACTCTTTACATAAATCTTTCTTTGTAGAAATCACTGGAGTTGCTTTTTGAGTCATCTAATATAATTCCTGAAAGCACACTTCTACGTTGTCTGAGCGAGCACACTTTTGAAAAACCAACTTTATTGAGGAATAACTTACATATAATAGAAGGCACCCATGTTAAGGGTAAAGTTTGGTGAGCTTTGACAAATATAAACCACCCAATCCAGACGAAGAACATGTCCATCGGCCCCAAGAACTTCCTGGTGCCCTTGGCAGCCAGCCTCCCCACCTGGCAGTCACTAACCCACTGTCCGTTACTCTAGGCTAGCTTTGCCGCTCTAGAATTGCATGTAAGTGAAATCATCAGTGTTCGCACCATTGCGTCTGAGTTCGGCATGTCGTTGAGATTCCTCCACGTGGCTGCAGAGAGAACACTTGTTGAATCACTACGTGATGCTATTACTGGAAACTTTAACCTAAGCATGAACACCTCTTTGTATAACATTAAAACATGTTTCTTTTCCATTCTCCTGTAGCTATATTTCAGTATTCAGTGGTCAGGCTACCCACAGACCCTTCCATAATGTTTTGACACCAATCTTAACTCTATGATGTGATCTATAAATACTTCAGTGTTTTTCCAAGAGTCTTAAAAAATATATACAGAGCTACAGTAACCACTATCAAACCCCAAAAAACCAACACTATACTGCTATTTAAAGTGATCATTAGGAGGCTTGTTTACATGTAATACTTAGGATTGTGAGAAAGAATTACGGAGCCTGTGGTCAGTTTCTTTGCCTCCTTGTTTATTGATTTTGTCAGGGGACTACTTATAAGCATCCAAAACTGGCTTGACTGAGGTCATTTCAGGGTAATGTGTTTTCTCCAAAAAGTGCTTTTCGGTTCAAAACAAGTTTAGAAAGCTTCCCATTATGTGAGGGATTTTGCAAGAACCAAAATATAAGTGAACTGTTTTCTCAGAAGAAAAAAATACTTTTAAGTTTTCCGTGGGGAACTGCTTGTACTTGGTGTATATGGGGTTTAGGAGGAGATTTCAATCACTGGTTCATTGGACGTGGAAGGGAGAGAAAGGCGTGAAGGCGATGGCCACCCTCAGTGCCAGCTGAGGGGCTGAGGTGTGGAGCCCAGCCCGTTGAGCTTGCTGCCAGGGAGTTGAGGTTGAGTGGCCCGTGGACACCCTGCAGAGATGTGCCTGTAGCTCAGCAAAGGGCTCCAGGCTGGAGACAGAGGTATGGGAGTCATCACGTTAAGGTGTGAAGGGAAGGAAGGGCCTGAGAGAAGGGGAGGAAAAGCAGAAGGCGGCGCTGTGGAAGCCAGAGAGAAGTGCTTTAAGAAGGGAGTGGTCATGTATTGTATGACTGTGTATGCTTGAAGTCTGTGAAGGGAATTTCTAGAGGAAGTCGATTTGTGAAGGTGGAGGGGGTAGGAGGGGCATGAGGGATCTTACTGGGTGGGTGATATTCGAGACTGATTTATGGAGATGGCTACACCACTCAGTAGTTAACTAAATACCACCGTACCTATTTCAATAGGTAGATTTTAGGGTATGTAAAATACACTTCAGTAGAACTGTCAACAAAAAAAAGGGGGTCAACTGTCCGGTGCCACAAAGAGCTTAAGTAGGATGCAGAGCCCATGTACTGGTTTGGTCCCTCACTTACTGGTGGATTCACCGGTCAGGATGGAGAGGGGAGAACTGGGGGCAGCATGGGGCAGAAGCTAGTTGCCGTGGGTGGGGGAGTGACAGGGTTGTGCCTGTGACTCATTCCAGGGGCTTGTTTGTGCAGTGAAGAGGGAGGAGGTGGTGGCTGGAAAGGGCTGGGAGTTGTGGTTTCTTTTTTCATGTTTTAAATGCGTAAGAGGCCCCAGGTAGATTTGGCAGGGAGAACGGACAAGACCTGCTGACTAGATGTGAGGGGTGAGGAGGAGAGGAGCCACGGGAGCACCGAGCTGCCTGGTGTGGGTGGCACGTGGAGGCTGTCTCCCTTTGCCCCCAGCGGGACTCAGCATCACAGAAAGGCCTGATGAGGAGGAGCTGTCAGACCCCACACATCCGGCCTCTCCTGGCCAAAGCTGGGGGGAGGGGCCGAACCAGTGGGTGAGTAGGCAAGGGTGTGGTCTCCTGACTCCTGCTCAAGCGTCCTTCAGGGCCCTCACCTCCCTGTCCAGCCCTCTCCAAAGGCTGCCACTGCCATTCAGCATACGCCCTTTGCAGTCGTTCTTGACCCACATCTAGCTGCCTGCACCTGCCCTCAGAAGACTTGGAGCAAGGTCCTTGCTGGAAAAGATAGGCACAAGTTCTTGCTCATTAATAGTCTTCTGCCTGCAAGGCCTCCTGTCCCTGATTGCTAGTTGTGGACCCAGTCTGTGCCCTAGTTGTGGCAGGTCCTGTTCAAATCCCAAACCTGAGGTCCACTCATCGTCACCCCCCTGGCAGCCATAGAGCTTTGTCAGTTGGGCAGCAGCTGGACCGCTGAGTGCTGTTTGTCACAGTGGTCTAGCTACACCACCATGGAAGGCAATTCAGACATACCATGGCTGCAGTTTCTTGTTACAGCCATAATGGCTACATAACATAACATCCTTTTATTCCCTGGGGTGGATGCTACCTCCCTCACTGGCCAATGAAATGCAGGCTGCCGAAAAGGTCCCCCCCAGGATTGTCTGCTGTGACTCCAGTCCTTGCCCAGCTCCCAGCCACAGGGAGTTTAGAGACCAGCAAGGAGATGGTTCTGCTCCGGAACATATTATACACACATGCTAGCAAGCTAGAGGGTCACTTACAGCTAAGTGACCAATTCGGGCCACTCAAGCCTTCCTGCTCCACTTGACTGTGAGATCTCACTCTTTACCCTGAATGCCAAAACTTAGCTGTAACCTAGGATGAGGGAAGGAACCGTTTCTGTCAAGTCCTTGACCAGCCTGGGCGCCAGAGCAGCTGGAAGTGGCCCCAGATCACTCTCTCTCAGCCAGTCGATGCGGGTGGAGTCGGCATTCTACCCAGGAGAGCACTGCCAAGACCCAGGGTCCCGACCAGCCTAGTGCCCTCAGTTCCTGCCATCCTAAGCACAGCCACACAAGCAACCCAGACAAGCTCCCTGCTGCTTCTGGCCAGCACACGTGGAAAGCTCCTGAAATCTCCCTCCGAAGGTGGGACTCAAAAAATCCGAGTTGACTTAAAAAGTTGTATACTTATTTTTACGTGTTTGAACTTCACTCATCTTCAAAGCACTCACCATTTGATGCAATACACCTATCAAGACATTTTTTCCACTGCTCAAAACTTTTTGAACTCAAACTTGATGCCTTTTAGTACTTCTGCCATTGTTTGTTTCACCTCTTATACACTGGTTTCCCTTCGAGTAATTTCTTTCATCCAGGGGGGGAAAAATTGCTCGGGGTGAGATCGAGAGAATAGGGAGGGTAGGGCATGGGGGCCAGGCCGTTTTTGGTCAAAAACTGCTGGACACTCACCACCGTGTGATAAGGTGTGCTCGTAAATCACCCATCATGACGTGAGCAAACTTGCCGTCTTAAAAAAAAAATTCACTAAGCCAAATGCAGCCTCTCACACCAGCTTGTACACTGGTACAGATGGGCTCCTAGAACACTCACCTAGCGGGGGAACCTTACTACAAGGGACACCACCCTCATATACTTAACTCCATAAACATCACCCATACTCGGCTCCTATTGGGTTGGCCAGTTTGTTTTTCCGTAAGATGGCTATAGTAGCACTGAGATGTCTTGAACTTCATGTAGAAAATGTTAGATTGTATTGTGAGAGCTGTCACATCATCACGCATTAAAAAAAAAAAACAAATACCAGCCCTGCTTAGTGCAGCTCAGTGGATTAAGTACTGGCCTGTGAACCAAAGGGTTGCTAGTTCTATTCCCAGTCAGGGCACGTGCCTGGGTTGCAGGTTGGGTCCCCAGTAGGGGGCACATGAGAGGCAACCACACATTTATGTTTCTCTCCCTTCTTCTCCCTCCCTCTCTAAAAATAAAATGTTTTTAAAAACACACATCAAAATGGAAATTTTGTGTAGTAGCCATTTTAATATTGAAAAAAGTTGCAACATTTTTAGCATATGCTTTATTATTTCAAGAAAGGTAAAAATGCAACTGAAATGCAGAAAGATGTGTGCAGCGTACGGAGAAGGCGCTGTGACCGATCGAATGTGTCAGAAGTGGTTGGCACAGTTGCGTGCTGAAGATTTCTTGCTGGACGATGCTCCACGGTCAGGCCAGTTGAAGTTGACAGTGAGCGAGACATTAATTGAAAACAATCGAGGATGTCAGGAGACAGCCAACATACTCAAAATATCAAAATCAATAAACTTATTGGTAAAAATTAAAAGTGTTGGGAAAAACTAAACAGACACTCTGGCCAACCCAATGTAGTCCCTGCACCCGCCTATTTCTGTAGGTTTCCTGCACCTGCCCTCAAGGCCTGGGCCTGCCTTTACCCGAGGCGTGGGCTCCAGCTCCCTGGGACCCACACCCGTGGCGTGGCGGCAGGACTCCTGGGCAGGGAGCGGAGCAGCCAGACCACAGCCCACAACGAGTCAGGCCCGGAGCCCCACTCTGGCCTGGGGCCCAGGGTAACAAAGAGGCAGACACTAAGTTTCCGTTAGGTTGTAGGAATTTATTTTAAATAACCTACAGTTGATTAAAAGGGATTCATGATAAAAATAGAAGATACTTGAGGAAAGATGTGGGAAATGGACTCTGCACACACACACTAAACTAACAATGCCTCTAAAACTAATGATTATAGCAAAAAATGTTTTCACATTAAAATTCTGCTTTTTATGTTTTTTCCCCATTTTTTACACAATTACAAAAGAAAAAATAATAGCCCTAAAATCTTGATTATTTTTCTTTTTGGACCAAATACTCATTTTCCTCTAGATTTATTGACCTGTGGAACTTTTTGTACAATAAAGTCTTTCAAGTGAAAGACTGGGGTTTAAAATGAAAAAAGATGGATATCTGGAAGAGTACAGAAAATGCTCAGAACAAAGAATGATGGGAAAATGGTTTCAGTCACTGATTTATTTCATTATCCTTAGACTCACTCACCCCTCTTCCCCCCCAACCCCAATCTACACGATCTTTAAGATCAAGAAAAATGTTTAAATATTTTAAAATAATTAAAAAGAAATAAAAATTCACATTTAAAAAGGAACACTCAAGTCAGGAAATATTTTCCCATCATGCTTTTCTGTGAACAGGTGTCTGAACCAAAACACTGCGGATGTCACAACTGCTTCAAGTTTAATGAAAATTGATTCCCATGACAATAGATATCGACGACTCTAACAGGTGCGCTGGGTTTTTGTTCTACTTAGTTTTAAATTCCTGAAATGGGGGAGAGGGGAAGGAGTTTAGGAATTCATTTCTATTAAAATATAGAAGTTATTGCAAAACCCTAACTGTAAAAACGCACCAATATAATCGGACTTCGCATACAGTAGCTAAGAGAATCCAAATGCTTCAGTGAAACAGTGAATTTGCCTGGCAGAACTCTTGACAAATTCCCATCCACTTGCCCTCTTGAAAATAAAAACAAAATTCAAAACAAATCATACAGCTAGAACTTTGATATCTGAAATAGTTTTAAATAAGTTGTCCATAGGACAACTGGCTCAGCTCTCCCTTATAATATCTTCAGGTTTATCTTTTCTCAAAGGTGTTGGTTTGTTAAGACTTGCCGCCTCTCCCCCTCAGGTGTGAGGGCAAGCGAGGCTCACAGTTTATCCATCGTCCCCAAACCACACTTCCTTTTCATAGAAAGCTGCTCCTTGAGACTGGCTAGAACTCATAGTCCTCATCAGCCATGTCGATGGCCCAGGCAAACTTCTCCCGCTGGGTTTTGTTGTAAATTTTCTCAATTGGGACCCCCCACTTCTTGCACCTGCAACAAGCGAAAAAAGGAGGATCAGTGTCTCCTAGAACAAGGGCCCGGACCTGGGCCAGGGGCTTGGATGCCTTCTTCACATCCATCTGGTGAGAATGAGAATGCAGGTGCTCAACTCATTTAACCTTGACAATGACCTCTAAAGTAGGCACTACAGATATACAAATGAAAATATTATGGCAGAACGGTTGTGTTCCCAATCTGAGTGGGCATGGACCTGAAAACAACCCAAGCAGTCTGGCTCCAGAGTCTACAGTGCCTTTCAAGCTAACCAATTCCCTAGCACCAAACTGGGCACAGGAGGGGTGTGGAAGCCACGACCCAGAGTAGCAGGTGCCACAGGGGGTGATTCCTCCACTTAGGTCCAGAACTTAGCAACTCAAGGTAACTAATAAGCATCTTCAAAAACCTACTTATTTTAAGATTTTTTTTTTTTTAAATGACGGTGTGGGTGTGTAGCGGGAGACAGGAGGAGTAGCAACAATAGAAAATTTATCTGCCTTTGTTTTCATTTTTGTCCCCCCCCCCCTTGTTCCTACCTTTCTTCCTTTACTTGTAAAAAAACATCAAAACATTTTGTTAGCCCTGGCTGGTGTGGTTCAGTGGACTGAGTTCCGGCCAGTGAACCAAATGGTCGCTGGTTTGATTCCTAGTCAGGGCACATGACTTGGCTGCGGGCCATGTTCCCAGGAGGGGGCGCAGGAGAGACAACCACACACATTTCTCTCCCTTTTTCCCCCTCTCTCTAAAAATAAATAAAATCTTAATTTTGTTGTTGTTGTTAAAGTAAAGGGCTGTTTTATATTTCCCTTCAATATGGGCAAAGAGTTTCCATTCTTAAAGTTCCCTAAGGGACGGGGACTGTACCTGCCTTTTTAAAACAGACATAAACACACTCAAAGGTAGGGTAACAGCATTGCCTGTTGAGGACCACCCAGAATGTTCTAATGCCTTTGAAGCATGCACATCCGAATTCTGGCAGAGGTTTCCCAGAGGACTGGAAGTGCGTAGTGCTGTCACCCCCCGCCTCCCTCCTCCAGCCAGCAGCAAAGGGCTCAATGCTTACCAAGCCACTGAGATCCGCGGGTCCAGATAGTTGAGTTTGGAGGTTCCCAAAGCAATTTGTTTGTTCTCCTCTCTGTCTGTGGCCTGAACTTCAAGCTTCATCAACTGTTCCTCCAGTCTCTGCACAGCCTTCTTCTTTGACTCTACCGCCCTGGGAGAATGGGTGTCATCAAGGACCAGGCCTGGCCTCCAGACAAGAACACTGCCACACCACCCTGCCACTGAGGGGCCAGTAAAAGCAGAAAGCCCCAAGGCAGAGACTCCCAAAAGACTCCACTGAGAAACCCTAGGAGAGTGGAGCCCTGGGGCACCTCTCGTACTGCACACACTCTTCTCCCAGCACCCCCAGCTTCGCACACCAGCAGCACATACTTCCTGGCTGGTGCTGCACATGCCTTTCTCAGCCACCCCCAACTTCGCACGCCACCAACACATACTTCCTGGTCTTGGCATCCTTCATGACCTTGGCATCGGCTTTAGCACTTTTCAGGTCTCTCCGAGCATCTGCTAGCTGGTCCTTCTTGGCATCAATCTGGGTGGGGAAGAACGTCAGTTTTAGGAATTATAAAAGCCCCCGAAAGAACAGAACAGCCACATTAGAGAAGATGAAGCCTGGATGTGGTCTCCACCAGGCCGGCAGGCCATTCCTCGCGGTGGTCTGGCAGGTAAAACACTCGGGTAGCTTCATGCAAGCACTGAGTAGGTGCACAGGGACTGCTCGATTCAACTGCTGTTTGGCCATTTATGTTCCGTAGTGACGCATCAAGAAATAAGCCAGATGCTCAGGGAAAAGGACCCACTGGGCCTGAGAATGTGGGTGCTAATCTCTCAGAGATCACTCTGGCTTTAGACACCTCAGAGGGCTACAGATGACAGCTGTATGCCAAATGGGACTGGTGCCAGGCTGCAGCCTTCATTCCGAGAATACCGACTGCAGCAGACACTCTAGGAAGCTGAGACAGGGTCCTCCCATCTGCTGAGCTCCACTTACTCCTCAGATTCTGCCAGCACTCGGGGAAGGAGCTGCCAGCTTCTCAAGAAAAAGGATGCCTGAGGAGAATAATCCAAGGCACTAAAACATGGCAATTAAAAGGTCAGCCAGTCTGCTCCAAGCTGGTACATGGCATGGCCTGCCTTGGCATTGTTTTCAAAAGGAGAGGGAGCTGAGATGGGGAAAAATTAGTTTTTCCTCAAAAACAAATTTGGAGCTCTTTTTCCAAATAAAGCTCATGGAGTTGCAGCCTTTTTTGCTTGACAGAGCCCTGGAAGCACCCCTGACAACCCATGTCTTCTCTGAGTTCCTGCTGGAGGATGGCAGCAGGCAGCATCATGGAACATGGGAGCTGGTGCTGCTGAGAGCAGGGGCACCCCTGACCTGCTCACTTTGCTAACCTGTAAGGTCAAGGGCACCCCTGAAGAGCACATATAAGCCTGACTCAAACACACTGGGCTGCTGCTCTCAGCCTAGAACTGTCTGTTAGAGATATACACACAGCCCCGTATTGGAAACAGAGGCTACTATTGTGAGACAATCATTAAATGCATTTTACTATGAATGGCTTACTCCCAACATTTATGTTGTCTAAAGGCAAGCTGAAGAACTGATTCTATACACAACATCACAGACACCACTGGCCAGATTCTTCTTCAGCTAGAAATGCAACACACCACAATCTCTTAACCATTTCTGCGAACGCTCAATTGGCAGGCTATGTCAACGCTCCCGAAGCGTCAAAGACTCCATTGACTCACTTGGCAAACAGGGGCGTGTGGTGTGCTCTGTGGGCATGCAGGAGAGCGTCCCTGGGCTCAGAGGGCTCACCTGGCAGGCAGCCTGGGCTGCCCAGACAGTGGTTCCAGAGTGAGGTCAACAAAGACCTCCTCATGCTCCAGGGAGGGATCTCCTGAACCAGGTAAACACCCCCTGCATATTCATGCTTTTATTTCGGGCTCAGGACGAGACGAGTGTGAACGATACCAGGTGACCGCCACTTAACAGTGACAGCAAACGGGGTCTGCTGGGAAGGGTGGTCTGCAGGGCTCGTGGCCTGCCGACCTCGGGAACCCAAGCGCTCTATGGACGCACTCGTTTGCTGCGGCCGAGTGCCTCCCGCCAGGAAAGCCGGGTGGCACTGCGGGTCGTGTCTGTCTTCTGACCCAGACGTCCTACTTCTGGGTATTTATCTTGAAGATGTTTCAACAGAATGAAATGTCAACGTGAGCCTGAAAACCTATGTGGTCTCACTCTATAGTAGCTGTTAAACTCCAGCTGTCCCAATACAGGGTAAAAAAGAAATCACATCTGTGATTTCACTAACCTCTAGTTGAAATTCATTATTTCTCCTTCAATTATGTGGGCAACGAACTACAGCAATGCCAGCATTACCTACATTATCAGCAACAGACAGTACGGGTATTTTCATATCATAATTAGTGCAGAAACACTGAAGTATCACTTATATTCATCACTATCCCGAAATTTACAGAGATTATTAGAAACACCTTAAGATCCCGGTAAGTTAACAAGGAAGCACATCTATCACCACATCAGACTTTAAAATATGTTTGGCAAGTATATTTTAAGATCACTGGTTTTCTTTGTAACCCTATGTGTCTGGTCTACAATGAGTATCTGCAAATTCTCATTGTGGGTTAGTACTGGGCTGGCCATTAAGTTCATTTAGTTATTTTCCATACCATGGCTCTAGCAGTGAACTTCATTCAAAACAATTTTGTTAGGTTGTACTATGACAGCTGTCACACCAGCAAGCATTAAAAAAAACATCAAAAATTGGTGAATTTTTGTGTAGCCACTTAAAAATTGAAGAGGAAGAAAATACGCAACATTTTTGGTGTATTATGCTTTATTATTTCAAGAAAGGTAAAAATGTGATCGGAACAGAAAGATGTGTGCAGTGTATGGAAAAGGTGCTGTGATGACTGACTGTGTCCGAAGTGGTCTGCAAAGTTTCACGGCACTACTGATTCTGGCGAAGTAATTCTCTGCTGGGGGCTGCCTCACGCACTGGAAGATGCTTAGCAGTACCCTGGGCCTCTATCCATACCTGAAGCCAATAGTGGGAGATAGTCGAATGCTCAAATACCCAAATCTATGAAGCTATTGGTGAAAATGAAAAATGTCTCAATCATTTTATGGAGAAAACACCATGGACTTTTTGGCCAACCCATCATGAGAGAATGGATTGGTTCTGTTAGCCATTGCTCACACAAAAATGTTCCCCATCAAATGTTCAGTGTCTTGTGTCTTAAAAGCTCATTCCCAGGCAGAGCTGGAGGGAGGAAAAGAGGCAAATCTATTTGTACGTCAGTTTCTCCCTAGTACTCAAAACATGTCTGATGAAGAGCTGTAGAAAACAGGGTTCATGTGGAGTGTGTAAAAATAAAAAGCTGTGCTAGAATTGGAGGGGAAATGATCAGTTTCATCATGTTTTCAATTTGAAACAATCTAATTTGGAAACGGTTTATTTCGGGGCTGTGGCAAGGATCTGTGAAGACTCTATTTATATCCATTATCCTCTTGTATAATAAGGACAACTACCAGTAATATTTCAAAGAGGGCATATCAAACTTAGCCTTTCAAAAGGGCCAACGAAGACCTGTCCGCAGAGTGAACACCTGAACAATGGGCACCTGATACTCGGTGTCTCGACCCGGGGACTACCACACAGTGCCACTTGTTAAGCTTTAGTGTGGCCTTTTCTCCCAGAGCAGACTCAGAACTGGCCTTCCGATACCCCCGCTTGGAAGGCCGGATTTTAAGTGCCTCTCGTTTTCAGGTGATCAGCCCATGGCAGACACCGTTCTCTTCATTTTGCCACCCTACCATCCAGATCCAAGATACCTTAGTTTGCAAGTTCATCATGGACTTCTCAAAAGTTTTGGGTGGCGCCCTCTGATGGTTACAGAGAATTGCGACAGCTCGGTTGGCACGGTTGTAAGACAGGATCTTCGCTGGGATGTTCTCATCCGCTGTACAGAAAGAACGTGACAGCAGACAAGTCAGTCCGTACAAGCGAACACACAACGTGCCTTCCTCAGTGCTGCGCCCTCACAATGTGACCACCCCTTGTGTCCTTGGATGAACAACTCAAGTTTCCCCAGGCCACAAGGTCAAATCTGAGTCAATACACTCATCTGCCCGCTGCAGTGCCCGCCTCTGCAACCTCCCCACTCAATGTAACCTGAGGACGACGGGGAATTGGGACAGACAAGGCCTGCAGTGGAGGACGAGACAAAGGGACCGTGAGCTTTACATGGTAAAATCCCAGGGAATATATATGAAAAATAAAATAAAGAGTATTATTCAAGGAATGTTCTTGAGTCATTCTTTATCCTACGCTAAAATACTGACCTTCCAAATGCTCATCTTTGGCTTCTCTGGTTCATATTCTAAAGTCATTTGACTTATTTATAGAGGACAGTGGGAATTTGGCATAACAGGGCTGCAGGGAAAACGTGCAGATCTGGGTGGTACCTTCTGCAGCTGTTTAGAATACTACCTACTCTTAAGGGGGAAAAAAGTGACAGAAACCTCAAGGAAAGGATTTGCTCTGATATTTTTTTAGTAACCACGACAACCTTACTCTCTCCAACGTAACAGGACATTACAGCACTACATCTTCTGTGAGCTTTTAAATTGCACATATAAAACAGAAGATGCAGGCATTTTCAAAGCATAAAGAAAGCCCCTGTCAGCACTCCAAAAGCTGAATCTAGAAGCTGGGCTGGGAATGGGGAAATAGCATTGATTTTATGTTAACACAAACTGAGCCTTTCCCCTCTATTAGCGTATGCAGGGGGAAAGTTTCTGGTCACAAAGTTAAGGAGAAAAACGGAACAGATCTAGGACTCAGCTGAACAAGGACAGTGGACTGTATCTGCAGGGTGTGGGCCCTGTGTGGCCAAGTGGTACTTACGGGCTGTGAGTTCTTTGAGCTGCTGCTGTAGCGTGATGGAGGCGTTGTACGTACGGAACACCTTGGCTGTCAAGCCCTCCATGAGGTCCTGGAGATGCTTATTTAAAATAGCAGTCTGGACAGGATAAAGCAGAAAGAGGATGTTGGGATTCAGGTAGAAGCCATGCACTCCAGCCCCTTCTGGCAAGCTCTAGGCCACTGACACCCATGCAATTGTGACTTGCCATGTTTCCTGCTCTGCCAGAGGGAGGCTGAGAAAGGGGGGAAGAGAATTCCAGAACACAGGGTTTCATGACATCTCCCTAGAAGTACTTGAATCTTAAGCAGGCTGATAAAGCAAACTGGTTCTTCCGTTAACATCTTCCCTGGTCAGATATCAAGGACAGGCCCTGGGTCTCCAGCAGAGATGGCTGGCATCCAGCCAAGGGAAGGGAAGGCTCTGCAGGAGTCAGGGGAAGATGAAGACAGGGTTTGTCTGCCTCGGTCCCAAGGCTTTGGCCCTGGATTCACCGTGTGCCGGGGGAAGAAGAGCACACAGGACGCCACGGGACACGCTGAAGGGAGAGCCCAAGCCACCCCCAGGCAAACCCCTCCTTTAGGAGCTTTGTGAGGTGCTGGCTGTACCCCTCTTCAGCCCAGTGCACTTTGTCCACTTACATTGAGTCTATCGAAAAGGTCATCCTCAGGCTGTTTGTTCTCCATAAATAATTGCAAGTTCTTAAAAACCTGAAAGAAATAAGCAGAGCCCAGGTATCATTATTTTTAAAATCTACACTTTGGAAACAACTGCAACTTTTAAAGAAAACTAGAAACACAAGGAACACTCATGCCCTTCACCCAAGTGCACCCACCATTAACATACGACCTGATTTACCTGCCTGCAGCGTGCCTGTCTGTTCACTGTCCTCTCTGCACATGCGTGCGCCTATCAGTCACTTGTTCTGAAGCACCAGTGGTGCTCACGTAGGGCGCAGGTGTTCCTGACACACACAGTGCTCATCGGCTTCATAAACTTACACTGATACCTACGTATTATCTAATCTACTGTCCACATTCCAATTCTGTCGGCCAATCTAATGATGTCCTGTGCCCCATGCCGGTGTGGAGTCCAATCTAAGCTCAGGCATTGCATTTAGCTGTCAGGTCCCTTTAGCTCTGTTTCAACTGGAGTAGCTCCACAGCCAGCCGAGCTTAAGTACTCAATACACATCAGACTAAAGGACTGGATTACTGGGGTCCAGTACTCTGTAGGTCTCTGGTTCAAGCCCAATATTTGCAGGGGAACAATCAAGCTGCAATACCCTCTTCAGCACGGAGCTCAGAGATCTAAGGGCCAAAGGGCTACCATTTCATTCAGTCAGGAGCTGGGGAGAAGTTGAGCAAAGCTACAGATGACAAATGTGCAGCATGACCAGGGAGTACAGAAATGCAATTAAACCATCACAACAATGTGGTGGATTAAGTCTTACGCTTTTTTTCGTGAGGGCACACCTCCACAGCATCCTCTGTTGAGTACTGCTATATGAGATGGCCCTCATCCTCAAGAAGGTAGTGCCAGGGTTGGAGGTGAGGGCCGGAACTGAAAGGAGGTACACAGGACACCAAAGAACACCTCTCCCCTCTCTTTCGGGTCATTTTTTCTAGTGCCCAGCACACACAGAGAACACACAAAAAGCACTCGCCAAACACTTGCTGAATGAATGAATAAATGAATGAATGGGTGGCTGGATGAAAAAAGAGGCCACCTTAACTTACTCGTTTCTCAACAGGGACTTTGTTATAGTATCTGATCGAGTCCTTCCCAAGGAAGTCAAACTCGACCACGTACTCCTGGCCATCCAGCTCTGGGTGCAAATTGATGTGCTCCACGCGAAGCGAGCAGCAGCCCACAGTGTCTGCGGTTTCTCCTTCCTCCTTCTCATTGCCTGCTCTCAGAGCAAGCTGTCCGGTGGCGGGGGAGGTAAGCATAAATGAAGAAACTTGAATCTCATAGGATTGCTAGGAAATACAAGTCAGAAGCCTTCCAACTCTCCTTGGGAACAGAACATTAGTCTGCAAGGCCTAGGAATTTTGAATTCTGCATTGTTGCTTCTTCCTCTAGGAAATGAAGTAGGGAGACTCACGGGGACATTGAACTACCCTATAAATCCAAGCTTCTTTTCACTCTCTTTTCAGATGGGAATGTAGGAAAGGAAGAAACTTACTGTTGTGTTTTCTTTAAAAGCAGCAACTAAGGGAGTGTTTCTAGTCTTGGCAATTAGACTCAAAAAGCTAGTCTCTTAATTTTCCTTAATTTTTGAGACAACTCCGAATTTGTGCTCAAATATAAGCAGTGCAAAACTGGTAAAAAACAAAACGCACAAAATCTTTTTCTCCTGAACACCGAGAAACTGATGCCCAGAACACTGCCTTTCAGACTGTAGCTGTGATATACTAGCAGACTGTTCAACCAGCTTTAAGTCTCACAATCTTTTTTTTTTTTCAACATGAAACAAAAATATCAGAATTCACTGCTCACAGGAAAGCTAAAGCATTGTTCTATGCAGCTCCTGTTTCAGTTACACAAACATAAATATACTTGTGTGTTGGGTCATGATGTCAAATCATTTTTGGTGGCTCATAGAAGAGTTTAAAAATGTCACAGTATTTCTGGCACATGCAGATGCAGGCAAACCCTACTTACGAGGCAGGCTGTATTCGGACAGCAGCAGGTGCTGACTGACCGCACCCACTCCTTCCCTACTGGGCCAGACACTGAGTCAGCGCTGCCACCACCTCCCCAGGACTTAGCACTGGGCCCAGAGGAGAAAATGCTCTCTACTTTTTTGTGAAGCTGAACAAAACGGGACAGGGCACTCTCACCTTGTCGATGAAGTACAGGGCCACCGCTCTCTGTCGGACTTTCATCTCTTTGGACTTCCAGTCTTCTCGATACTGGTTCCGGATCTTGTCCACACACTTCTTCAGCCGCCGGGCAGTCTCATATTTCTGCCAGTCTTTCTCACCCTGCAAAAACCCAACCCAAAGGTGGACTGCTTAGGGATGGTGGGGTAAAGAGAGACTCTAAATATCCAAGTTCAGCACTTTGAACCAAAGAGAAGGAACTTGAGCTTAAAGCAAGGTAGAAAAAGAAGAGTATCGAAGAGAAATTGTGGGACACTGATCCTAGTGAGAAATCATGTTGCCCCATTCACTGTCGAGCACACCTGGCTGTCTAACAGCCACGAGAGCCTCTGCCTTTCATCCTGGAAAGTGTTTACGTCCTTCGGAAAAGCCTGCCTGGCATGTCCCAGACGCTGACTTCCGTCACCACAAGGGGTGTGAGACCCCCATCGCAGCTTTACTGCCGAATCTGTGACCCAAGAGCAGTTTCCTACTAGAGCTGACGCTCGTTAAATTCAAGGCAACCATTTACAGTGTGATGGAAGGAACTATCATAGAAGCAGAACCAGAGAAAGAGTTTAAAAACGTTACCGCGTGTAACTACAAAGGAACACGATGATTTCTAGGAACAGCCATAATTATTCACCATTTTCAAACTCCTGCATTTAGAAGTATTCTTGATTAGACTGAGGAAACAATGTTCCAGGGAAGCCTTTTCTTTTTAAACATTAGAGCTTTCTGTGGAAGGTTTTAAAACTGAATTCTAAAGCCAACGAAAGGTTTTTAGAAGAGTGTTTGGACAAGGCTATAGTCAACAGGGATGGGAAATTTCTGCCAGCAAGGACTAATAGTATTAAGTGAGAAAGGTTAAGGAAGAAAAATACTATCTGAGATCCCTAAAAAGGCCAGGGAGTATTACAAGGCCTAAAACAGACCATATGACATGAACACAGGGGTGAAATTTGAGAACCCAAGAACCCCTGCTCTTAATTCCTCCACCCCACATCAAGAAGAGGAGCAACGATTCTACCAGTGTCTGCCTGGTGTCTGTCTATGACACAGACACGTGGTCCTCGAGGACTGAGGACTGTGGTTAACGTAGCTGTCCTTCTGAGCACGAAGGCATGCAGGGCACGTGGAACAAGAGTGTCCTCTCCCCCTAACAAACGCTCAGGAATCAGGGCTCACCCAGACGTGCTAGGGGCCGTCAGCACTCCCCCACAGCTGGGAGAGGGCTGCCTTTATGTACCCGTTTGGTTGCAACAAGTGTTTCGGTAACTCCACGTTGTGGGTGGGTGGTGTACGATAGTTTGGTGACACAGAAGAAGTATCTAAGTTCTGTTTCCTGACAATGAGAAGCTGAAAAGTTTTCTCAGTGATTTTCCGAAGTACATTTTGACATTTAAGAGTGAGCAAGAAAAGGTGTGATACAAGCTGTCCTTATGTACCAGTCAGTATATGTCTCCACAACATCACACTCACATGACACGGGGCACAAAAGGCTTGTCTGCAACAACAGTCTCCAGCTCAGGAGTGGGCTCTCTCCTTTTACTTTAAGGAGGCCGTCCTCAACCTTTATGACACCAGGGACTGGTTTCAGGGGCGGGAATGGTTTTGGGATGATTCAAGCACGTTACCCGCAAGCTCACCTCCCGCTGTGCAGCCCGGTTCCTAACGGGCCCTGAGGTTAGGGACTCCTGCTCTAGGGCACACAGGCCCACCAACGCTGGGCTCTGACTCCTCAAAGTCCTGCAGAATTTATTTCCTCAGTCTCTTAGTCATGCCGCCGAAACAAGGCTTATAAACCCAATAAACAGTTCGTTCACAGAGGACGTCCCAAAAGCAACTTCCCTTCCCATGTGGGTCGGGCTCCTGGCACAAAGCCCCAGGGCTCCTGCAAACAGGAGACAGAGATGAGGTGGGGGCAGGAGCCACCTTGCCTTGAGAGTTCTAGCAGGGGAGGGCGACCTCCAGGAGGGGTGTTTATCCTTGCCGCCTTCAGGTCCCTGAACAGCATCCAGAGTGAAATGCACCTGAATAGTTCTTTCAGAATACGTCTAAAAAACAAACCATGTTTTGATCTTCCAAGCAAGGTCTTTATCCAAACCACCTCAGTAAAACAAGGTGTCCACCGCAGAGCGGCTGCCTTTAACCCCTGGTCCTCTTCCCCTACTCAGTCAAACCTCTACAGTGGACAAGAATCCAATTTGATTAGTTATACAAAGCATCCACTGGGTAACTTTTTTATTTTAAACCAGTGGGCCCACCACATTTTCTCTCTCCTTCTACTATAACCGCTGGCCCGTTAAGCACAGTGGGTCAGTGGGGTCAGGATCTGGGTTCAGGAGGGTCAAGTGGGAGGTGAGCCGGCCCTGCTCTCAGACGTGTGCTGGGGAACGATGACACCTGCCGGTATTAAGTGGCTCCTTTGTTACTTCTCCCTCCCGGGCACACCCATGTGAGTCCGCCCCTGTGCAGGGCACCAAAGAAGTGAATGGCTTTTTGAACCCCAAACATGTATCATTTCAACAAAAGACACAACAAACTATGGTCTGAAGATAAAAAACAACCACCAGTCCATACGTCCCCATTTTAAACCACGTTTACCCTTTTATTATGGATTTGTAGAGAATTTATACTTTATTTAAATACTTTTTCAAGGTATTAGCGTTATTTTCTTCCAAAGCTTTTGTTATACATATGTACGTGTACAGTGTAATCAGTTTTGGCCCACTACACCTGCCCATCATGACAGAATATTTTTTATCGTCCCACTAAGTTTCCTCATGCCCCTTCCCAGTTAATCACCCAATAAGCAACTACTGATCCTTTCATCTGATTGCTATCATCATAAATTAGCTTTGCCTAACCCATAATATTATAAAAATGGTTACCATACAGTACAGACTCTCATGTCTGGCTTCTCAATGTTTTTAAGACTCATCCAGGTTGTTCCATTTATCAGTAGCTCACTTCTTTTAACTGCTGGTAATACGGTCTACTCTAAGACTATCCCTAATGTGTCGGACTACACCGTAATGTGTTTACCTATGATGCTGATGGACCCCTGGGATGTTTCTAGTTTTGGACTCTCATCTAATATGAATCCAAAAGCAGCAAATGGAAGGAAGGGTCTAGAGGCTGTGAGACAAGTAATGGCTAAGAGTTTTCTAGAATCAAAATACATTGGTCCTCAGGCTTCTGGTCAAGATGGTGATGCAGGCAGACATGGATCGCCTCTTCACACAACCACTCAAAATTACAAGTAAAATACAGAACAGCCATAACTCAGGATGGTCAGAAATAGAGTTGATGGAAGTCTGACAATCGCAGAATTGAAGAAACCACATCCATCCAGATTGGTAGGGAGGGCGTGGAACAGGCTGGCCCCACACCTGCATGGGTAAAAATTTGGGGGGGGTATCTCAGAAGCACTGTCCCAGACCCACATCAGGTTCCCCAGACCAGCATTCCAGTGCCAGGAAAGTAAGTCCCCACAACTTCTGGCTACGAAAACCAGTGGGGACTGAGTTGGTGGACGAGGCTGCTGGAGCCTAAGCGGCTCCTCTTATAGAGCCCACACATGGACTCACCTACTCAGACTCATTCCCTCTGAGCTCCAGCACTGGGGTAGCAGCTTGAAAGGCACCAGTGGCGTGCAGGGAGAGACTGAAGTGTCTGGCATCAGGATGAGCAGAGGTCGTTGTCCCTTTGCTGAGCCTTCCCACCAAGAACTGGTAGGCCAGTGCCAAATCTGAGACTCCATCAACCTGGCTAACACTGTGTCACCCACCTTGGAGATCCACAGAGGCTCTACCTGTCCAACTTACGGACCCACCCAAGCTGCTTTTCCTTAAGAATGACTGGTATTGGTTCCTAAATCCTATCAAACAAGCAACAGCTAGCTTCAATGAGCCCCAGCCACAGCCAGGTTAGAGTCAAAACTTGGCTTCACCTGGGATTCTCCAAGCCCAGCATAAGTAGCAACCATCTCAGATTGCTTTACAGCTCAGGCAAGGTGGTTCTGGGCAAAACACAGGTGGGAGCTGACTACTTTGGCCTGCACCTCCCAGGAAACCCCAGGGCCAGTGCACCACCATCCCGCCCTGCACAGCCGATCCTCCATGGAGGGCGGAGGCTGGTGGTCAGTGGTCACGGTCAGTCCTTACAGCTGACTGGCCTGAATAAATCCCTCCCACTGATCTGCCAATAGCAATCAAGGCTCAAATGCAAGAGGAAGGTGTGTTCAGCCCACATGAAGGGTGTACCTTGAGTACCCAGCTTGGGTGAAGGGGAAGCTGTGCCACTGGACCCTTCAAGACACCTACTACATTAGGCCACACTACCAAGACATAGAGTCAAAGCAGCTCTACTGAATACATAGAAACAGACACAGTGAGGCTGCCAAAATGAGGAGACAAAGAAACATGGCCCAAATGAAAGAATAGATCACAACTCCAGAAAAAGCTAAATGAAACAGAGATAAGCAATAGGTCAGATGCAAAATTCAAAACACTGGTTATATGGATGCTCAAGGAACTTAGTGAGGACCTTAACAGCATAAAAAAGATCTTGTCAGATATGAAGGATATACTAATTGAAATAAAGAAAAATTTATCAGGAAACAACAGTAGAGTGGATGAAGTCGAGAATCAAATCAATTATTTGGAAATAAAGAATAAAAAAAAAAATAACCAATCAGAACCACAAGAAGAAAAAAGAATCCAAAAAAAAATTAGGATAGTACACACAGCTTCTGGGACAACTTCAAGAGGTCCAACATTCACTTCATAGGGTTGCCAGAAGGAGAAGAGAAAGAGCAAGAAATTAGAAATCTATCTGAAAAAAAGAGTGAAAGAAAACTTCCCTAATTTGGTGAAAGAAATAGACGTGTAAGTCCAGGAAGCACAGAGTGCCAATTATGATGGATGCAAAGAGGCCCACTCCAAGACACATCATTTATTAAAACGCCAAAGGTTAAAGATAAAGAGAGACTCTTCAAAGCAAGAGAAAAGAAGTTAGTTACCAGAAGGTTGACACACGGGAGGGGTGTGGGGAGAATGGGTGAAGACTCGAGGGCATTAAGAAGTACAAATAGGCAGTTACAGAATATCCACTGGGATGTAAAGTACAGTACAGGAAGTGGAGCAGCCAAAGAACTTACACACATGACCCCTGGACATGAACAGTGGTGTGGGGTTGTCTGAGAGAGTGGGGGCTGCTGAATAGAAGGGGCAGAGGGGTAAAAGTTGAGGCAACTCTAACAGCATAATCAGTAAGACGGAATGAAAGACAGACATGAGTCCTCAGACTGAAAGTCTGGTCTGAGTGTCTGTAACAGCATGTCTATACTTGGATACAGCACAGTGAAACCTCGGATCATTGGCTACAAAGATGCCTTCTGTATTTGACAAAAGACAGCCATGAGGATGAAAATAAATTTTGGGGTAAACAAAGGAAGAATGTGCCACCCATGGACCCTCACTAAAGAAACAGCAAAGTGTATTTCAACAAAAAAAGTAAACCAGAGGGAAGTTACTAAGTATAGAAATTAATCAAATACTTGTCAACTAAAGAGATGGTTGGAGTTTTATGGATCCATGCAGGGTATTTATTTATTTATTTAATAAAAAAGTAGCCCTGGCTAGATGGCTCGGTTGGTTGGAGCATCACCCGTACACTGAAAGGTTGTGGGTTTGATCCCCAGTTGGGGCACACACCTAGCTTGCAGGTTTGATCCCTGGTCAGGGCACATATGGGAGGCAACTGATTGATATTTCTCTCTCAAATCCATAAAAACATATACTCAGTTTGAGAATTAAAAAAAAAAAAGCATAACTTAAGCAAAAGAAATATGAGGTATAAGAAATGGAACTAAATAGGGAGTTAAGACTTAGCGGATGTTCCGGTGTCAATGTCTGGGAATAAAGCCAGCCAGGCCCGACTGGGTTGCTCAGCAGGTCGGAGCGCCACCTCACAGGCCAGGGCTGAGGCTTCAGTCCTGGTCAGAGCACATACAATGTCAGCCAACAATGCAGGAACAAGTGGAACAACAAATTGCTGTTTCTCTCCCCACTCCAACTCCCCCCAAAATCAATAAATAAAAATCAGTGTTTATCTCTCTCCCTTCCTCTCATTCTAAAAATCAGTAAATATAGCCTTGGGTAAGGGCTAAAAAAAAAATCCCGTCTTCACTGCAACTTGACAAATGTAGCTCAAGATTAATGAAAAAGAGCAAAGAGCTGAGAAGAGCCAAGACAAGGTTGAAGAACGAGATGAGAGGCTGTCCCACTCACTCAGCAGTGAAACTCGACAAAGCCACAGCAGCTGTGACAGTGTGCTGGCAGAGGAGAAGTAAATGAAAGGAATCAAACAGGGCAGAGCACAGAAACCAGCAGACATGTATGTAGAAACGTGGTATAGGAGCTGTAACGACTAAATACGTCTGGGACAAATGGTTATTCATCTGAAAAAAACATTAGATCTCCACCTCACACCACGCCTGAAATACACACTGGTGGATTAAAGACCAGAGATAAAAGAGCAAAACCCCGGAAGTGCCGGCCGGGCTGTGGAGAAGGAGCCGGCGCGCCGCTCTGTGCGGACGGCGTGGTGGGGCCAGGCTCAAGAGCCTCAGAGAACAATCTGGGATGTAGAGGCTCTCTGAGGGGGGGTTTCACCCCCCCCCCACACGGAAAACGTGTTCATCTCGGCACAGTTCACAATAGCGAACGATTATGAACAACCCTGCTTGTCTGACCAGTGGACAGTTGTTTATATAATCGGATTCTTTTTACAGAAGAAAAACGGATAATTAGAATATATGTCAAGATAATGAAATCTCAAAACCAAAGCTAAGTGAAATTAACAAGTTTCAGAATGATCTCAACCACATGCCTATTTTGAAATTAACCCTTAAAAACAATACTGCACACTGTTCACGCACACACAAACATGCTGCAAAAATAAGGCACTGCACACAGGAGAGAAAGCACTCAACCCAGTGCCATAACCTTCGGGGAGGAGGTAACGTTACACACGGGTTCACCTGTCCCTCTGAACACTCTCTTGACAGGGAGGAGTTGAACAGGACATGAAGTTCAGGTCTGACACATCCAGACAGTGGGCATACATGTTCATTACATTATCTGTTCTTGTATTTTGAAATATTTTATTGAAAATGAAACATTTAATGCTTGTATCTTTCTATTTTTCTAAAAAAAAAAAAGCATCTCTCTTGCTGGCTATGCAGTCAGAAACTACTCACAGACTGCCACGCCCAGACCCCTGAAGATCTCCCTGTTCTGCCAAGGAGGAATGATAAAAAGCTGAAGGAATCACATTTCGTTTTCCCTCCACAGTACCACCTGCCATGCCTTTGACTCTCTTCTTGGCTCCGAGGATTTCAACCCAGCCGAGTCGAGTCAGCCGCTCTGCCCTGGGTGCAAGGTTCTAGGCAGGGCTGACACTGAGCAACTTGGAGGTTCACAACTGCTAACCACCACCCAGAAACCTGCACAAACCCCTACGGTGCCTAGGAGTTACTTGGACACTGCCTGCAGTAAGTTGGCCGTGCTGTACCCTTCAAGTGTTCCACTTGGCCTTCCTAGCAAGGGCTGCAGTGCTCAGAGACGGTCCCACAAGCACACTAGAAGAGTAAGAGTACACACTGCATGCGTATTTGGAATCTGTTCGCCTCTCTCCCTCCCCGCTGCCTTCATCTTGTTTTCGCTGTCACCACTTCTTGCCTGCAATACTACAAGCTCCTACAGGTCTCCCTACTTCTTATTTGGGTCTAACCCAGTCTCTGTGCAGGAGCAGACAGAATGATCAATTATGTCACGGGTTTCTAAATACAAAGCTGGTGTAATTCGGCTGCTTTCAAACCCAGTGGCCTCCTATTTAGGATAATATAAAAACTTTTAAGAAAATGTCTGAAGATCTGGCCTGAATCCTTCCCTATCCTCCCTTGAATTCCTTCATGAAGTTGTTTCTGATCTCTTAACTGCTGAGAATAACTGATTTATTGATCTAAACCATCTGACATTTACCTTTCTTCTAATACAACTGAATTCCTACCTTGTGGTATTTCAGAGGGGAATACAACATATTTCTTTACATGGGTGATTTTGCTCACCATGAGGTTTCTCTTTCTGACTCTATACTTACTCTAAACTAGAAAAAGTGACATTTTTGAATTGAAGAAAACACAGAGATGGGTAGTTTTCATTAGAGTACAGGACTATAAGCTGGAAAACGTGCAGTTTAGTCTCACTAAGACACTCAGCCTTTTGTGCTTAGTGGCTTTCCCGTTTCAACAAAGGTTTCATGACCTGTAATCCCAGGACAAGAACGTCTCCCGTCCCAGTCCCTTGCAGTCAGCAGTGACGGTCTACGCAGAACTAATGCCGTGACCGTTTTCTTGTGGAGCTCATCCCTCTGCCAGGCTGCTGCTCCTGTCTCTGCAGTGCACCCGAGGGCAGGAGTCTGTGGGGCTCTCCCCAACAGGGTGCGCCTCGCTGGCTAACAGGACCTGACTGCCCTTCCAGAACGGTTTCTCCTTCAATCACAGCACTGACAAATAACGACGCATGGATACACAGCAGTTTGTGCCATGCTTTCCTGTGCACTATCCCACGCGGAACTGGTGGGACCAGCCCAGACGAAATCTTGGGAAGTCAGAGTAGGTAAGATTTTACATCTTTCTGGATTCACAGTAATTACACTCCCCTCCTCAGAGTCAGGAAGGTGCGGAGAGGAAACACACGTTTATTTACCGCGTTCTTCATCACGTTCTGACTACCGGATAGCGAGCAGCATGAAGGTGGAGAGTGCCTCTGCTGTGTTTACCAACCCAATTCCCAGCATCGCGCATACGCTGTGCCAGGAGCACACTGGGGTTTCAGAAAATGCTTGTGAGTGAGTAAGACTGCAACGAGACGCAGAAAACAAGTACATTTTAGGGAGGCCACCAGATCACCTAACCATGGAAGTACTTGCCTTCTTTTTGTGGGGAGGGTGTTTAATTTGTCTAAGTGACTCTAGAGGCCGAGCACATTCCATTTCAGTAACAAGAGACCACCAGCCCCACTGACTAGGGCATCTCTGAGCCACCCCTTACCTTGATTCGTGAGCTGGGGTTCAGCATGATGTACTTAATGGAACCCTGGATGTTCTCTGTCCAGGAGACCAGCCAAGTGACCTTGTTGTCATGTCGGACTTCTTTCCATTTATGTCCTGGAGGAGGAGAAGGAATCTTGGAATCTCTGTGGAAATAACCAAACGGGAGGGCCGTGAAATGAGGAGAGGCGAGGAACAATTTCACCTTTCGTGACCTGATGTGGACAAATCCACTGAGCTCTGACGTCCAGGTTCCGACCCCCAACCCTGTCAACACACGGAAAGCACGTGGGGACCTGCAAGTGGGAACACCGTGCTGCCTCCATTGGCTCTCTCTAACCTGCACCACGTGCCCAGCCACTAGCAACATGGGAACCCCTACTTCATTTCTGGCCCCAAGGGGGAACAGTGCGGGGGAGCGGGCAGGCAGTGCTTACTTGCTGCAGTTGATTATGATGTCCTCGGGCATGATCCGTCTCTTCAGCATGCCCATCTTGGGGTGGTTGCCACGGCCGCGGAAGAGCCCAGGGGGTTCAATCTTAAAGTTGGCAATCCTCTCTCTGTGGTTATCCATAATGCAGAAGCCATATTCTTTTAGTAATTTTTCATTCTCCTCTTTGATTTTCTGGAAGATAGCAAGGAACAAGTCAAAATGGGTCCAAATGTCTGCTCTCTACTCATATTCTTATCTTTGTGTGAGAAGAGGTCAAGGTCAAGAAAAGTATAAAAATTACTAAAAAATGAATTCAGTAAGGGAAAACCTCTGACAGCCTTCAAACTTAAATGCTATAAAAGTCCCCTAAAGATCTATCTACAAGGATTTACTTCAATTATAAATTCAAAACTGATTCTCTCATCTTTAAGGATGCATGTTTATGAATATTTTGCCTAGGTATTTTAAAATGTAACTTCAAAAACCAACAGTTTTGCTCAGCAGAGTCCAAGGGGGGCATGGAGAAGAGCTGCTGTCACGGGCCTCCCACCAATGCCCCACGTGCTCCAACAGGCTCCAGCGTCGTCTGGTCGGACGGCACTGCACACGGGTTCTCCAGCTCAAACCAACCTGCCACGGAGCCTTTCCGAGATCCGCGGTGAGGCACGCTGGGACCCTCACCCCAAAAAGACGTGGGAAGGGATGTGCAGCCCCCTGGCCCTGCTGCCTCTTCGCTCACTATTATACTCAGCAACCCAATCTCGCGCAGCCCCGCCGCCCCGAGCGGGGTCAGACTGAGAGCGGGCAGGCAGCAGGTGTGCCTGGCAGGTGCTCCGGCAGGGCGAGACTCACGACACCTCCCTATCTTTGCATCCGCACTCCGAGAACAAAACACTAAGGTGGTTTTCGACTTTGAAAACTCCACTGATGTGAGTAACAAGCCAAACTTCACTCATCTGGAGTCCTGGGGGGAAGACTAAGCCAACGTTGTTTAGTCTGATGCAGTTACCATTCTCACAGAAACTCACCATTTTAAAGCCCAAGGTCAAAGAGGAACCACAAAATAGTGAGTTACAGAAATACCTAGTAAAATTTAGGCCACTGCCTAAATTTTAGAAACATGCAGGTCTTTTAAAATATTGAAACTACAGGGCTTTGAAGTGTAAAGGATCTCTTAAATTCTTAACTTCTGGCCCTCCAAGTTGAAAGAATGAAACTCCAGCCTGCACTCCTCTAGACTGGGGGTTGGTAAACTTTTTCTGGATAGAAAATACTTTGGCTTGAGGGCCGTAAGGGCTCTGGTACAACTACCCTACTCTGTCTGCCACGTGAGCGCACCCGTGAAAAACACAGAAGCAGAGGTGCCTGTGTTCCAATACCACCTTTTTACAAAGACAGGCAGGCTCCTGATGCTCTGGAAGAAAATCACATCTCAGCTGGATACGGGAAAGACCCTTCAGGAACCAGGCTGGTCAAGGCTAAAGATGGATATAAATCGGGGTGGGTGGGTTCCAGTGTAAACAGATCAACCACAGGGAGGGGAGTGACCAGCAGTGTTTCATCCATCAGAACTCTCTAATATCCAGGAGCTCCTGTGAGGCAGATCTGTCCATCCTTAAAACTGTATTATCGGACTGCCTGGTTTTTAGGTCAGCAGCACCAGAATTCTTCAACTGAGACATTTGACAAAGTACTTACTCACAATTTTCAGTCTACATAAAACCCCGAAGAAAATTTAGACTCCACTAGGTTGAGAACCTCAAATCTTTAGAACAGAACCATGTGTCGAGTACGAAAGTCAAAGCTGTCTTATAAGAGCAAGAAGAAAACTGGATGAACTAATCAATCTTCCAAACTCCTCCAGAGGCTTAAGAAATAGTACCAGTTTCTCCTCCTTGCTCATCTGTTTCCGAGCTTCCGACTGGGCTTTGAAGTACTGGCTCATCTGGGTGAAGTCACATTTACTGAGGCTGGCGATAGCATTCTTCTCTTCACTAGTCATCTCCTGGTCAGAAGAAAACAGAAGAATAAGGTAAGCACACCGATACACTCTCAGGCTTCCTTGCAATTATAGCAAAGCACCCCTTTTTTAGTCAAAGGTGTTAATAGGTAAGTTCATCTAAATTAGTGAGTTTTGAGGGGAAAAAAAATGGCCTGTTGCCTCGATCCCCCAGCCACACGAATGCCACAACCGGAGAGACGTGCAAACGTCATTCATTTTAGAAACGAGGGAAATTGTCTCATTCTCAGTCTCTCTGTTCATTTATTAAATCTTATTTCCCAAACTATTCAGAATGTAAACTTCAGCTCAGCCTTTTGTCTACATGATCCAGAATGAAAGTAACAAGACTGTTTAAAACCACCTAGGCAGATACAGGATATGTGGTTCCAAGAGCAGAGAGTACCTAAAGCAAATAAGCAAGAACCAAGAGGGACTGGGGCACCACACCGACACTGCTCCGCAACAGCAGCAGCCGAGCACCCGCCCTGCAGGGACAAGCTCTCCCTCGCTCAGCTGGACCTCAGGTTCTCTGTTCGGCCTAATCTAATAAATTCCCTCCCGCAGCCCTATGACAGGTGGGAGGAAAGAAATGTAAGCATTCTCATTGGATGGAAACCCTATATAGTATAGTAAACGAACAGGAAAAAATTAACACAGTACAATTGATGAACTCAAATTTTATATCCAGGGATTTCTTATAAAATTCGAGTTTATTACTTAGTAGTTGATCAATACTTTTGCAAGGTGCTAGAAGATTAATACATATACCTTTCTCCAGTCTTTAAAGAAATTTTTCCTAAATATTTCCTTAGTAGTATATTCATGGTCGAGCATTTTTGCAAAGAATGTAGCTACTTCCTCCGCTTTGGGGCTCAACTTCATGACTTTACCTAGAAAAAAAAAATGGTTCCAAAAAATATGAGGTACAGTATTCATGTTCTGAGTGCAAACACTGAGCTCTGGAGAAACCTGCTTCGATGGCGGTTTACCTGCCCAAGGTACATAAAGGTCTGGTGGCACACAGTAACAACAACAAAGACAGTATTCTGATTTACATCTACTTGTATAAATGTTCCTTCTCTTCAGCAGATATTTACCTGGGTCATTCTCTGGAGACTATGTCAGTAAATTGTTCCCAGGTGCCTGCTCAGGACAGGGATGACCTGGGGGAGGCCCAGTCACTCTTCCTTTTCCTTTCAGCAGGCAGGGTCCTGTACACCTCTTCAATGGTTTTTAAAAATCAAATCCTCAGAGGGACTCCTGTCACTGCTAAGCTAAGCAGCTTCTGTTCAAGAAGGGGAGGAAAGGATAGGGCAGGGAGTGGAAGAAAGGAATTGTGGGGAAAAGAAATAGGCATCTTTCTTCTTTCAAGTTAGGTGGGTGGAGTATGAATAAAAAGATATATCCACAGCAGGCAAGCCCAGACATCCCACATAAAAAGTCTCAAGTAAGACCTTCCTCTGCAACCTCACTACTCAAAGCGTGGCTCACAGGCCAACAGTGTTGACATCAAGTGAAGTTCAGTTTGTTAGAAATGCGAACTCTCAGGCTCCACCCAGACTTGCTGCACCAGCAGGTGCATCTCAGCGAGCCCCAGCGGCTGGTGTGCACACCAGGGTTGGAGCAAGCTGCCCCAGAGCACCGGCACTGTGAGGCAGCCTCTCTTGGGGAACTGGGACTCGTCTGGAACACAAGGGATGACGGGGTCCCCAGGGCCCCCGGCGTCTCCAGCACAGTGCGTGTTTAGTAAAAGCCCTTCTGAAGGCATCCTGATGCCTGCGTTAAGTGAATCTGAATGGGGCCTTGGGGTTGTCTGTACCTTAAGTAGTTAATAAAGGAAAAGTACTTGGAAGTTGAATCTACTTTTCAAATAAAATACTTTTAACAGACCTCTTAGGGCCCATTTCCATTTATTTCTCAAAAATCCAACTTTACAATACCACCCTTGGCAAAATAATTTGGCTATATTAAAATCAGGTTAAATAATATACCACTACTTTGTTATTACATAGGTACTACTAATTCACCAAGGATTTCCACATTTATTATAGAAAACTAAAACTTAATTAGGAATCCAATCATTTCAAAACTCAGAGGACAGCCCTGGCTGGTGTGGCTCAATGGATTGAGTCCCAGCCTGTGAACCCAAAGGTCACCAGTTCAATTCCCAGTCAGGGCACATGCCTGGGTTGTAGGCCAGGTCCACAGTTGGGGGTATGCTAAAGGCAACCGATCGATGTATCTCTCGCACATAGATGTTATCCCCCTCCCCTCCCCTCTCTCTAAAAATAAATAAAATCTTTAAAAAAAAAAAAAAAAGCGCAACTCAGAAGACATCTCATCTCATGGTTCAGAGGTTACTGTCCCTGACTGTAGGGATGTTGAGAATTGTAGCACAAAACTGAAACTGCTGTGGTACACACAACCTGCTTGGAATCCAAGTAACTTAAAAGGCCAACAGGTGGCGCTGCTTCTCCCTCCCACCCTCCCAAGCTCCAGCCTTTGAAAGAAGACATTGGGAAGGAGGATGAGCAGCTGGCTTTCAAGGGTCTTCTGCACTTCTGCAGATCTCCCCCATCCAGAGTTGCCAGAAGAGTTGTAACATGCTTCCAAGATAAAGGAAACCACTAAATCACCAAGAATAAAGTAAATGAAATAAAATAAATGGCAAGAAAGAATGTGAACTGTTCTTAGGTCTGTTCGGTATTTCCTTTTAATTGGAGACTCACTGGGCAATTTTACTGAACTCTGCCCCACAGAGGAAGCAGTTTTGACACCTCCTGTTTTAGATGAGCCGTCAGAAGATGGAATGACAGCCCCTGGCAGCAGGCGGTGGGAGGACGACCCGAGGGTCCCTGGCAATGGCGGCGCTCTGCGGAGAAGGCTGAGCTCGGGAAGAAGAAAGCCGCTGAGTCCGAGATGAGGACTGGAGGTTCTCAGAGGCCAGTCCCTGCTGCAGCCGTCCGCACCCCCCTCCTTGGCAGGTTTCTGAAGGAGTCTGAGAATTCTCCTCCCTGGAGAGCAGGCAGGACTTACAGAACCAATAGGAACTAGTAAGACAAATGCGACTTCCTGACTCACTGCAGAGCAGGAGCTTATGTAATCAAAGGAAATCAACTCCAGGAAAAGACAGAGGAAACACTACAGTCCCCGGAGCTGGAACCCCTATCTGTGACGGAGGGCTGGGCAAGAATGGGGGGAGGCGCCATGGCGACCAGGTCAGGCCACGGTTCCCCATCCTCAGAAGAGAAACCCAAAGACTAGGGAAGCTAGTTTCCCCACGAAACACTCTGAATCTCCCAGATGAGGCTTTACCAGTTGACCTTTCTGAAAGCTCTCAGTAAACCCAGACTATGGCTACAGAATAGCTGCATTTTATGACTGTCTTCAAGGTCCTAGGCTCTTTCTTTTCCGTGGAGTTTTGGTTTTCAGTCACATTTGAGAGTCTCCAGGAAGGACCCACTGGGAGGGTGGACGGAGCACTGCCCCGTGCTCCCTGGAGAACACTGGGCAGCATGTTTATTTGGTGCAGGCATTTGTCACCGCGGCTCTGCAGTCCTGCGGACACCTTGAGATCAGGGATCAATCAAGACTGACCACTGCTGGGTCTTTAATGAACACGGTTCTAAAAAACAAATTCCAGCTTGCCGAGTCACCTACTTGAAAGATCCAAACCTTCAGTACAAACTTACTACCTTGACCTATGGGTATGCATGGCCCTGAGGCCACTGCCAGTGGAGAGACGTGCACCAGAACTCTGAGTGTTCACCCTGATGCTTTTGGCTGTTGTCCTGCTGAGCATTTCTTCAAGTTTGGTCAGCAGACCAGTTGCTTCAGAAGCACCCAATGCCACTCCACACCTATTAAACTGGCCCAGATTCACCTGGGGTTAAGCACATAGGAGTCTGAGAAATAATGGTCTCGCTACTTCTGAACAGAAATCTTGGAATAAGGGAAATCAGTTGAGCATCACTATCTGCATACTGCTACACTGCCAAGGAGGAGCGTCAAAGACTACTCTCAAACTCTTCAGCCCAAGGACAGAAATACCTGGGAGAGTTAACGAACAATTCTAAGGGTTCTACGAGAATGAGGTCGGTCTTCAAAGCAGCTCATCAGACTAGGCTGCACGTATAGCAAAGGCACAGTGTTCTGCTATGTGGAGTGAATGAAAAGACACCCACCAGCCCTACCTCGAGGCAGATGGCAATCCTCAACCAAATACTAACACTATTTCTAATGATGAGCAGCTTGTCCAATGCGCATTATATTGCTAAAATAAAACATTGTTACCCCATAAGGATTCTCTAATAACTCTTGCAAAGAGTAGCTCCTTAAAAATACAGCTCAGATAAAAGCATTCAGCCTGTGGACACAGTGCTGTGCATTATGTAGAGGAACTGTTTGGAGACCACACAGGTACATTAACAGTCCCTTTCTTATGGCACCTTTTCAGCATGAAATGGGCCTTTGAGAGCTAAGTAAGTACCTAATGACCCCTTCCCCAAACAATACGATGACAATAAAACAAAATGAAATAAACGAAAAGGATTATATAGCACAGAATCCTTCCTCACTTTCTATTCCTAAAATAGAATCAGACACTCTTCTTGGCCAAGAAATGGACAACCTTGGAACAACTCACCATCATAGTAAAACTTGACACTCTCTGGAAGAGGTTCATATGGTGGAGCAAATACAGGACCTTTATGTTCTAGGAATTTCCACTTGATGCCCTCAGGATAACGCTCTTCTTCCCACCTTTAGAAGACAAGGTACAATCTCATTTAGTGACTGCTTTACCTATTATAGATTATCACCTATTAGATGCCAAAATTATTATCTGTTCAATTGACTGATGCTTTAGAACGACTCAGAGCCCCACATTCAAGGCCTGCGTCAAAATAACCAGTGTCTTTCACAGCAAATAGGATGAAAATGGGGAAAAACACATTTCAGTAGTCCAGTTCGAAGACGCTGCGCACAAGAGGCCGTCACTCAAGGAGCCCAGCAACAAGTGGGGGTGTGGGGGTGAACACAGCTGTGTTCTCACAGCCGTGTGACAGCAAGCCACGTGGAGCACAGGACATTTACAGTGCTGATACGTAAGAAAAGGCCTCCTGGGAGTGACGCCAGTCCAAGGTACAGAGGAAAGTAGCCCTATAAGAAAGTATACAATGCGACAGAAGACTGGGAAGTAATAGTTCTGCCGGGTTATGTTGAGTTTTGGGTGCCTATGGGTTACTGAAAGCTATCTAGCAGACAATGATAAGCGAATGTAACTTTCAGTAGAAAGAGTCTTTTAAAACCTCTTTATTTTAAAAATCATCAAATACAGATAAATAATAATGTATAGAACACCATATACCATCACCTATATACAAAATCGTTAATATTTTACTAAATTTCTTTTTTTGGGGGCTGAATCATTCAAAGTAAATTGTGGCTATAATACTGCACCCCTAAATATTTCAGCAAACATCTCTGTAAAAATTAAAAAATATTCTCTTACTTAGCTATAAAATAATCACATGTAACAAAATTAGTAATTTCCTGGTAGCATTCTAGTACCCAGACCATATTACAAACTTTCCAATTATATCCAAAATATATTTTATAAACTCAAATCTAATTAAGGACCACACACAGTCACTGGCTGGTGTCTCAAAGTCTTTCTCTAGAATCAGACAGACTGTCTCACCACTGCCAGCAACATGTTCTTAAGAGTCAGTCAGTTCCCCTGGGGAGACTTAAAACGTCACAGATTTCAATCTTCACTATTTAACCTTAAAATAAAAAGCCCTACAGTTCTGCAGAATAATTCCAAACGCCAATTACCCACATTCTATTACCTCACATTATCTTCCAACTTTGATGTTTTAAACAAAGATCAGAGCCCTGGCTGGCGTAGCTCAGTGGATTGAGCGCGGGCTGCGAACCAGGCATCGCAGGTTCGATTCCCAGTCAGGGCACATGCCTAGGTTGCAGGCCATGTCCTCCAGCAACCGCACATTGATGTTTCTCTCTCTCTCTCTCTCTCCCCCTCCCTCTACCTTCCCTCTCTAAAAATAAATAAATAAAATCTTAAAAAAAAAAAGATCAGAAACATCAAATAAAAATAACACGTACCCCACTGTGTGCTACAAGAGTATATTATAAAATCAAAGTCAATATATATTGTCGAATGATTTCTCACAGGGTGCCAAGATCATTCAATGGAAAAAAGACAGTGTTTCTTAACAAATGATTTTGTTGAAAACTGGATATTCACACGCAAAAGAATGAAGTTGGCCTTTTAATTTTACACTATATACAAAAATAAACTCAAAATGTATCAAATACCCAAACATAAGGGCTAAAATTATATAACTCTTTATAACGCTGGATTTAGCAATGATTTCTTAGATGTGACCAAAATACAGGCACCAAGAAGAATGAAACTGGACTACTCAATTTAAAGCTGCATTAACCAACAGAGGGGAAGAAAGCAGCCCATGGAATGGCAGAAATATCTGCAAAGCAAGTCTTTTGATAAGGAGTTAATATCCAAACTATATAGAGAACCACAAACTCAAAACAAAAGAACAACCCAATTAAGAACAGGCGGAGGACTGGAACAGACACTTCTCCGAAGATACACAGATTACCAGTGAACATCTGAGACGGTGCTCAGTGTCACCTGTAATTAGGAAATACAAGTCGCACCCATCAAGACAGCTACTATTAAAAATAAAACAGATTGAAGTCGGTGTTGGCGAGGACGTGGGAAACGGAAACTCCTGCGCCCTGTTGGCGGCCATGCGAGTGGGCGCAGCTGCTGTGGCAAACAGTACGGCAGGTCCTCACGAGTTAGACTCAGATTTGTCAGGTGAGCCAGAGGTTTCGTTACGAGGACTATCACCAGAAGAACTGAAAGAAGACACTCAAACAAACACTGGCACACTAATGTTCTCAGCAGCACTACTGAGTACCACCGCCAAAAGGTGCAAACCCAGGTAGATGCATAGATGAGCAAATGTGGTCTATCATTCAGCCTCATAAAGGAAGGAGATTCCGACCCATGTACAATATGGATGAACCTTGAAGACATTATGCTCACAAAAGGGGAGATACTGTAGGACTCCACCTACGTAAGGTACCCAGGGTAACCAAACTCAGAGAGACAGGAAGTAGAACGGTGGAAAGAAAGAGAAAAGGGTCGGACGAGGAAGAGCTACTGAACAGTGTTCCAGCTTTTGAAGAGGAAGAGAGCCGTGGAGACGGGTGGTGGTGGTGGTGAGGGCTGACAGCAGTGTGAGGGTATGACGCACTTCATACCACCACCTAACTAAGCACTTAAAAATGGCTAAGATGACTTATTACACAATTAAAAGTAACTTGAAAAAAATAAATCTCAAGGTCAAGATGTTCATAAAATCTTAGAAAGAACGTAAACACCCTCTATAACCACCCTACCACTTTATGGATATGAAACCACAGGACCTCCCGACGGGATGTCAGCACAAAAAGGCCGAGATGCAGGCCCTGGCCTGCGTGGCTCGGTTGGTCACAGTGTCATCCCATAAACTGTAAGGTCGCCCATTCCTGGTCAGGGCACATGCCTGGGCTGAGGATTCAACCCCAGCCGGGGCTGGTGCGGTGGGGTGCATGCGAGTGGGGTGCACACTGAGAGGCAACCCATCAATATTTTTCTCTCCTTCCTTCCCCCACTCTCTAAGATCAGTGAGCATGCCCTTGAGGAAGCAAGCCCTGTCCAGTGTGGCTCAGTTAGCTGGGCATTGTCCAGCAAAATTAAAGGCTGCCAGTTCAATTCCTCGTCAGAGTACGTACATGCCTGGTTGTGGATTTGGTACCTGTCGAGGCACCTATGAGAGGCAACCGACTGACGCTCCTCTCTCACACTGATGTTTCTCTCCCTTTTTCCCTCCCTTTCCCTCTAAATAAGTACATGATTCTAAAAAGGCCTGGAAACAGGAACCCATTCCAACTCCTAAGTCTACTCTTCTGCAAATCAGTTCAAACAGAAGACACTCTCCAACAGGCTGACGTCACTGGATCAGCAGCTCTTCCTGTGCAGATGTCTCTGACAGACTGTCGCCCTTCCAGGCCCCATCCATGGTTCACAACAGAATTAAAGAAAACATGTGGACATCAGAATGACCTCTATGGCTGGCCTGATGTACTAATTCAAATCAGTTGTGACAATAAAATGGGCTTGAATAAAGAAAGGTGGGCAAGTGCTAGAAATGTGTGCAGGACAGTGAACATCCACATGCTCTCTGAAATCAAATTCCCTTGCAGAAACAAACACCTCAGGGGACACTGTCATATACACATTTAATTTTTGAAGTTTCAGAAATAAACGTCACACACTCCAGTTTTCTGGAAGCTGATCTGGGGACTCGAGGCCAGTTTCTCTGGTGTGAGGAGAGTATCAATCCGTACTCCGTGTCTTATCACCATTACTGGTTGTATTCGTGAGTCCTGGTCGTTCAACACCAACTCCCTACATTATGATCCTTTGAGGCTCTTGGCTATAAAAAAAGACCCCAAACTCCACTTAAAGTCACCCCTAACATCTGCAACAAACTCCCTAGTTTCAAGGTCTTTTGGTGAAGAGTCACCTATACAGAATAAACACGGCACCTGTGTCCCAACAGGCCAGCCCTGACACAAAGGTGTACTCGACTGGAGGATCCACTGGAACCCTAACAGCTGCCCCAGGTTGCAGTCAAAAAAGGGGGATCTGGGTTAACGGGGTTTTCACGGGACTGCGCCTGAGCACATTGCCAGCACCTGTGACCCTGTTTCTATGGGGAAACATGGTACAGTGAAGAAACCCGAAGGGATCCTGAGCATTTTCACACCCCCATGATTACCGGAGGGAGGGAGAGAGGGAATCAAAAGTTTGTTTTTGGCAGGATGAACAAGTCTGCAGACTCTAGGAGGAAGCAAAGATCTGTATGTTGGCTTAGCTGGTAAAGTGTGTAATTCTTCTAGTGAAATAATAGCAAGAGGAACAGCACAAGCGAGAGCATCTGCTCTTCAAGTCCCCTGACTACACTGTCAGTGGCAGTCACTGAGAACAGACCACTGACTTCAAGTGGAACAGGCGTCCAGCAGTGACGGAGGAAAGGGCAAGCTCTCAGTTAAGAGGTCGATCACTCCTGTTCCCTACATCTACAATTTACACTGTACCCCGAAGCACTGTGCTTAACGGTCAGACTGGAGGGAAGCATGCCAGGAGGCTACAGCAAAGACTGCTGACCCCCAAACCAACCACCTTCAGTTAAGGACTGACCAGGCCCACTCAGACAAAACACAAAGCAACAGCAACAACCACCACAACAAAGGCTGGTCTCTCAGAATTACTGCGTGGCAACACCAATACGGACTTCAACCACAGAAGCAAACTGGGCTATTAGACCCTTCCAGAGTGCCTAATGCCCTCCCCCCCCAGCCCACACACGCACTGCTGGGCCAGGAAAAAGACGACTTCAGGACCCAGCAAGAGCCAAGGTTCCAAAGGAAGGGAGAAGACAGCAAGGGGCTGGTGATGACGAGGAAATGAACTTGTTGGTTCAAAAACGCAAACCCTGTCATACGGGCAGCTCAGCTGGTTAGAGTGCCATCCTGACACGCCAAGGTTGTGGGTTTGCTCTCCAGTCAGGGCACATACAAGAAGCACCCAATGAATACGTAAGTAAGGGAAACAACAAATTGATGTTTCTCTCTCAAAAATCAGTTAAAAAAAAAAAAAACAGAACAATGAGCTCCCACCACAGAACCCAAAGAGACAATGAACTGATGAATTACTAACCATTCTCACAAGTGCCAATAATAACCACTGGTTTACACCACCACTTCATTTTACCCCCCCCCCAAAAAATCATTTTATTAAAGGCCCTAAAAACCTTTCAATATGCCATCACTGAACAGCTTCTATTAGTTACAAAGAAAAAAGTGAAATAAAATGAAGAAAGGGAAAATACGCCGTTTGTTCCCTGACTCTGATCTCTGGACAGGCCCGGGGCCCTGGGCTCTGGGACTTCTGCCTCCGCTCTCCCCTCTCCCCTGCGCGCTCACACCAGCAACACCAACCCCATGCCGCGCTGAGCGCCTCGCCACTGCGGCTCCGCTTCTCTCGCCACCTCCCTGGTCACTGACCGCCCCCCTCCTCTGGTGCTGGGGAGACTGTTTCTCTCAATCACCAGACCCACAGAGTGAGCACTGCCAAGCTACGCACAGTGGTTGCCACGAAGCTGGAAAGGAAAAATGGGAACAGGAGGGAAGGAAAACTGCCATTTTTTCCTAACCCCTACACTTCTGGATCCTTTGTATTTTTAACATAAATACAAATCATGTATTACTGGTGTAGTATTTAAGTAATACAGAGTTTTAAGTAAAATCAGCATTAGAAAAAAATGCATGTTTATTTAAAAATTCTAAATATCAAAATTTACTAAGTAGAAAATAAAATTTCCTAAACACACTTTGCAAAAGTAACCTCTATTATTGCTCAAGAGAATTCACACAATCACTCAAAGGCCTATTTTCTCAAGATCACAACCCCAGACTTTGACACTTAACTAATTTTTCCCAGTCTGAGACATTAAACGAACAGGTTTATCATTTATTGTTTTTCTTTGAGCCTGTTACTTGTGAGGTTGACCGTATTTTAAGCTGTTTACTAACAGTTTGTTTTCTTTAATGAATTGTCTGTTCCTCACTTTTCTGTCATATCACTCCTTTCATATTTGTTTTAAAAGACCTTTTTTCCTCTTAGGAATCTTGGCCCTGTGTATTACAAGTATTTTCCCTTGAAAAGGTTTTTTAATGGCATGAGTTTGCTTGCCACACAGAAGATTTAACTTTGATGCATCAAAGTTATGCGTCTTTCCCTTATGGCTCTGGGTATGTGTATGTCATGCTCCGAAGGGACTTTGCTGTTCTACAATTATAAAAATACTCGCCAAGTTTTTCATGGGAAGGGTTTTTTTTTAAACAGGCAGTTTTCCCAACATTATTTATAGAATAATCCATCTTATTTAAGACAATCCCTATCATTTTGGATGCAATGGTCTTCACATGATGAACTCCTACATACGTACAGACCCACTTCTACAGTTCATTCTGTTCAACAGGCTGGGATCCTAGTTTTGAGATCCAGTAGGTTAAGAGCTAGTTAATGCTTTCACTAGGACCTGGGAAATTTTATTTCAAAAGGTTATTCTAGAGAGGTTCCTTTAAGTACTTCCCTCCTCCCCCAAATACCAGGGTATTAATTTTAGTAACTCAACATTACTGCTTCATTAGGCTGTGGCATCAAAGAGCTGACATTTTAACCCAGTGCTGAGATGTCGTTACCATTTCCACTTCTGCTCCTCTTCCTTCTTCGGCTTCTTTTTCTTGCTATCTGGCTCAGGAACTTTTTTATCTTTATCTTTATTCTTGGGCTTTTTCAATTTACCATCCTACAAAGAAACATGGGGAGAAAGCACTTAAATAAGGACTAGTTGCCTTTCTACAAGTACTTTGGGGGGCCCGTTAGAAGAAAACCTGGAATCACACAACAGCAGGACGAGAGATAGTCTTAGGTCCAACCTTCCCTATCTGACAGAGGAATAAAAACGTACTTGTGCATTTCTCTAGAGCAGCAGTTCCCAAAACTCCCTGACAAATAATCACTCAAGGAAGTAGTGGAAGACACTCCCTCTGCAGAGGAGGAGCCTGGGAAACGGCACTTGCATTAGCCTCAGGCAGGTCTGGGGAAGCGCCACTGCTGTACAGAGTAGCCCAGTGGGCTGTCCTCACTCGTTTTTAAATCTATGTATCTTTAACCTCTCCCAACGCCACCAAACACTGGGTAAGCGAGGCTTTCCATTAGATGCTTACTATACAATGTGAAAGGAAACCCCTCACTGAGTCTGGGGGGGGGGGCCTTTCTATTGCTGTTATTTGCATGCAGTCACCAAACAGTGAGCAAATATTTGGGAGGCCCCAGAGTGGCTGCTGCTCCTTGCGGGGCTTTTTCTTTGTGGCTCTGGCCCTAGGTAAGCTGTCACAACGGCACAGAAAGAGATCATCAAACATAAACAAGAGCAATTCACCAGTACAAGAGATAAATCACAAAACATATACACATCTGGGCAAAATTGTGTTATTCAACAGGTGGGGTCCCTCTCAAGAGAGCTGGAACCCTTTTGAAGATACTGTCCTTTGTCCTAACAACTCAAGAAAACTTCAGTCTTTATTCAACAAGTTTTAGACAGCTATGAAAGGTGGTTCTGGGTTACGTTAAAATCAGTTACAGAATAGCAGAGCTTGAAAGAGCTGCATAGATAGTTTGGTTTGACCCCTTTCCGTTGGAGGAAACTCTGAATCAGAGGTTTTGTTACTTCCTCAAAGTCACATCGCTGATATTGACCATGATGGAAGCCCGAGTTTACCATAAAAATAAAGAATTGTGACTCATGGGATTGACTGGAATAAGACAAACATCCCCGACTAACTGATAGGATGGCAATTAAGTTAAACTCAGGATCTTCAAGCAAACGACCTTTGGGGTGCAAGAAAGAGGAAAGCCTATAGTATCACACATATTTAAAAACAGAAATGGAGAATATAAGTGTCTAAGTATGTCTGTGAGGAGAAAGTACTGGAGGATCACATGAATTTGAGCGTTTACTATTTGGGCTGAAACACACCACAGGAAAGGGAAATGTTTTTCAGTTAAAACATTCTCTGAATAGCTTCTGAACAGGTCTGCAGATGGTCCCATCAGGAAACTACTGGCTACACTGTATATTTTCAAACCTTAAAATGGAATAATCAGTCACTGAGAGACTGCTGAACAATTACCAGAAATTAAAGAAATGAAAAAAACACAGCTACCGAGTGAGGTTTAATGGCTGATCCCTCAATCTGGGGTCCTTGCCACAATGAACACTGTGTTGATTCCGTCTTTTAGCCTGAACTTTTTTCTCCCCTGTAGAGAGAGGTGCTAAACAGAATAATTTAAAAAATGGCAGTCAACTGTTCTTTTTTCAAAATGGCCTAACAGTTATGACTAACCTCTTCCGAGATCCAGGAAAGGCAGTACTGTACATAAATGCAACATAAGCATAAAAGCGATCTAGAAAGTGTGGAGAGCTAAGTCTTACGCTTCTTTATTGATTAGTCTGATGATCTACATGGAAGTGGAGTGACTGACCACCGTAATCACTACTCAACACTGCACTACCAATTCCTTGAGTTGGCTCTCATGAACTTGAACTTCTGCCAAGAACAGTGTGTCACAAAAACAATAATTCTCTAAATCCAGGACCCAATCATCTCTCAATGGCTCATCTACCCATTAATATTTTTGTACGATTCATTAAAGACACATTCCTCTCTCCTCGTGGAGTTGAAGGGTTAGCAAAGCTCCCCAGGAGGCAGGACAATGGTGGCTATTATGCTGGCGCATGGGATCAAAGCCCAGCTTCACCACTTAGTAGCTGCATGACCTTAGGCAAATGACTTGACCTCTCTATACTGATTCTGCATCTGTAAAATGGAGATAAAGTAGCCAATTATTTCTCTCTAAGGGTTGATCTATGGATTAAATGAAAGGGCAAAGTGTTAAGAATAGTGCCTGGCACACAGTAAGCACCCATTACATTTCATTTTAATTATTACTATTATTCTCATGCTATGAGAGATTACACTCGTAAGACTCACTGCCCCTCACTATCACTATCTCCACTGGTGGGACTTCCAGCTATTGCCTTTGTGCTTGTGAATGCACTTTGCCCAAGGCAGTGGCTAACCTCAAATGCAACACTCGACTTAAAAATCACTCAACCCCCTTCTTCTCTTAGGAGAGCGCAGGATTGAGACCCCTGTGAATTTCTAACATGTTTTACTTGAATTGCTTGCTAACAAGTCTCCAGCATAAGAAATAGAAAGTATCAAAAGGAGGAACCCTAGTATTGTATGTTAAATCTACCAAAAACATCAAACAGAACCCAGAGGAAAAGTGCTTGGATTGAACCGCGATTTCTAAGAAAGGCTCGTAAATCGGGAGGAGAGCGCGCTTCTGACACGGAGCAGTGGGCGCGCAGTGCGCGCTGCAGAAAGCTTCGAAGCACAGAAGAGCCGTGCAGAGAGGAAACACAGGAGGTCAGTGTGCCGGGCACGAAGCGAGTTTAAGAGGCACAAGAGATGAAGACGGGCACCAGACGTAGGGCCAGATGGGGCAGGGCTGGGCTAGAGCTCGGAGTTCACCCTGTGTCCCTTGGCCCCGGCACCCATTAACGGGTGCTAAGAAGGAAGGGTCACCCAAAGTGGGGGACGAGCAAGCTTTGTTAGATTGAGAGAGCACCAGAAACACTCCTCTTCTGGAATTGTAAGGCAAATAGGATTTCTTGTTGACACGTCCTCTGCATGGATGAAGAGGGTGGAGCTTCTCTAAGAGCCTCACTTGGCAGCATAGCCACGGGCAGACACCCAGGAAGCCTTGGAGGGACTGTCACATGGACAGTGCCACTGCCACTGCACACGTGTGTGACTTTCTCTCCTCCAGCAGACCAACTGAATCCCTAAACCCATTTGCCTTCAAAGTCGTTTTATGGAAAACTCCCTATTCCAAACTCAAGCCCCAAAGGGCCTAAGTCTCTTTACTAACCTCTTCTTCCTCTAGTTTCCGTTTCTTCTCTTTCTTGGTATCTTCTGTTTTAATTTTCTTAGGTTTATAATCAGCACTAGAAAGGGGAACATGAATATGCAGTTAACACAACTGTGACTCAGCAGTTCTCACCAACAGGATTAGGACCCCCTAACTCCTACTGGAGGCTTCTGAGGTAGGCGTGGTTGCTGTCTTTCTAGGCTGAGCATTCTAGTCAAGAATGGGACAGAGGAAGAAGGCCAGACCAAAGCCCAATCGTTGCAGCCCTACAGAGAACAAAACCAACCACTCTGCACTACACGCGGGCCTGGGGGAAGTGGAATGGAGGGGCGTGTACATGAAGGACACTGCTGGAAGACGGAAACCTGGGAACCTACGGTGCGACTATGGCTGCCACAAAGTAATGACTGGCTCCAAGGGGGAGGAAAGAAACTCTGTATGAATTCTGAATGAGCACAGTGAGTTCACCAAGTACATTCCTGCTCCCTCTCCCGCCCACCACTTTCTGCCATAAATCCTTTGTAATAAGGATTTATTGTCTATACAAGATTGACAATAATGAATAGAGTTTAACCTCGCTGACTGAATCTGAGAAAGAGGTACATGCAAGCCTCAAACAACTGTTTTAATTAAGAACAATTTTATTATGTCTTCTATACAGTGAAACTTCACCTAGAATGGACTGACAGGCACAGATCCTAGGAGAAATTGCTTTAACAGTGAAAACTTATCTGTGGAAAGTGATGATACACTTAAAGTAACTTAGCTAATTTAAATATTCTTCATGAATTCTGCTTAATGTGAAATTCCTACTAGGTGTATTACCTTTTAATAACAAAAATAGAAATATAAAGTCTCCAGTTAAGCCTGAGGTACACTACTTATTTGCTTAGCAAATCCTACTTTCCATAACTCCAAGAGAAATCAAGTCGCCCAGTCCATTAATCACGAATCCCAAGCGAGGGAAAGTCAGCGCGGTTGTTCCATGGACCGCAGGGACATACACCACGTTTATTCTTTAAACAACTCCTGTTCATTTTCAAAGTCACAGTAAGAAAGACTCACTCATCCTCATCCCGAGGCCTCTTTAATGGCTTTATATCTTCTTTAGGAGAAGCAAAATAGCCGTCATCTTCAGGTTCATCTTTAATTCGCAGCGGACTAAAAAGAAAACAGTGTGAGTTAATGCACGCTGGGGACATCTACATTAAGTAGCCGAAGGCGGGGTAAAGCATCTCGCTGAGAACCAGCTGCCAGAAGGACAACGCACATTAGTACGTGCTGATCACAACGGCAACGGTTTTCCACGAGCACCTCTTCTCACTCAATTCTCACTTTAACCCTGCGAGGCAGGCAGTATCGCCCTCCCTTTGCAGATGAAGAGGCACATCGAGGTTTGGAACGAGGACCCCTTATTCTAAGTCAGTCTTCTTTTCCACCATGCCTTAGCTGCCTTTGCCAGCATGACCCAAACTACAACGGGAACAAACTTAAACTGAATTGTTTCCTTACTTCACACGAGGGATACACTATGTACCTGACCCCAGGAATGATCCAAACTGATTATTCTAGTGCATCAAAAGCTAAAATTCAGTTTTTACAAGGAAAGGAATAAAAATTTATTTCCCAAACTCGGTACTTCAAGGGCCTAAGCGAAAATAACCTTGGTTACGCGGGAAGATAACCGAGCTGCATCACAGCAGAAGGGCACGTGCTCAGTGACAGGCTCCGGACAGACCCAATTCATTCTAAGCCACATCTAGTCATTGTTCAGTGTCCTCCTTAGGTTTACTTACTTGATACACAGAAGAGTGCCTTGCCTTAAAGATAATTCTCTTAGCCCAGGCCAGGCCAGGCAGTTCAGATGGTTGGAGCATCATCCCATTCACCAAAAGATTGCGGATCCAATCCCTGGTCAGGGTGCATACAGAAGGCAACCAATCTGTTTCTCTCTCTCCCCCCGCCCCCTCTCTCAAATCAATACACATATCCTCGGGTGAGGATTAAAAAAAGATAATTCTGTTAGACAACTACCTTGAACTAAAAAGAGGAAGAAAGAAGTGAGAAAACCATAGGACCAACCATCATCACAGCCTTGGGATGTTCCCTCGCGTGGCACCTCTCATCAGACCCCCACTGCTGACAGCCAGAAGCACGTACGAGCTAACCAGCTCAGTACAGGGCATGGTCTCTGGACAAGAAGCTTCCCATCTCTGAGAGACCCAAGGGATAAGCTTGCAGACTCGGCTGCAGAGGAAGTCCGGAGAGCCCCATGGTTTTAAAAGTAGACAATGCCACCCCAGCCCCTTTAGGCACACTGGATCACCCTGCTTGCAACAGAATTGGAATGTTTACAGAAATCAACTTTTCTTCCTTATTTCTGCACACTTCCCAACTGCCAGCCTCTAAAGCTCCCCCCATCCCCAACCATAAAAATGAGTAACACAGACTCCAGGGTCCCAAATCCCCAAAAGCCAGAAAGAAAGGAACATTGCCATTCACCCAACCAGTAAATGCTAGATCCTGTCACCATCGCAGGTGGAGCAACGACATGTGGGAGGGGTTACCAGGCCTGAAGGTGCTCTGAACAACTGACCAGAACACTGGGCTCCACCCAGCGAAGCACCTGGATTCTCCGCGATGACACACACGATGACACACACGCGAGCTGACAAGCAGCCCAGTGAAGTGAACGCAGACACTGCCTCCAAAGGTGCGTTCTGATGCTCTAACCTAGAAAGTCTGAAACTGAACCCAGGACGGCGCCACATCCAAAGAGTCTACTAATGACTTAGTTTAATAAAAATCCCACGCAGTCAGGCTCTTGGCAGAAAATAGCCTCCCTGTGCTCAGTACTTTATCTAAGAAGCCAGACTGTCGAGGGCAGCTTCCAGTGAATTTTATTATTTGGCATTCCTAGAACAGTTACAGAACACGCCTGAAGAGGGCTCCTGCTTCTCCTAGTCTTAGTCTCAGGGACCTGGTGGATACGGCACGGCTTTCGAAACTCTTCTCAAAAGAAACTGAAAGTTCAAAGTTTCAAGGAAGCAAAACTTTTCAAAACACTTTGTCCTAGTCAGTAACGCAAACAATTCCAACAGTTCCTAGTAAATCCGTTCTGTCATTTTCTGGAGGCGAGTGAGAATACGTAACCATAAACTTATAGTTTTTTGAAACTAGAGGGAACTCGGCTTATTTTGAAAAGTTTAGGCTAATGAGGAAAACAGAATCGTAACAGCAAAAATAGCACAAGAAAGCTGACCTCTAGACTGTACACATTTTCCTTTCCTTCCAGAAAAAGAGACAAATTTCTACTCAAATCTACACCCTTCCCTAAAACGTAGATCATACAGGAGTCTGTATTTGAGCCTCAGTATATCACTAGCAATTAATACTGAATATGCAGCTTCTTTCTGGGGTGATGAAAATGTTCTCAAGTCACTGTGGTAGTGGGGAGGACGCACAACCTTGTGAATACACTAAAAGCCAAACCGCACACTTTAAAAGGGTGAATTTTACGGTATGTAAATTATATCCCCATTTTCAAAAATTTCTTACTGTCTGCCTTCCCCACTCAAAATAACTCCCGGAAAACATGCTGGTCAGTCTCACTAAATGAATGGCACTGCAGAACTGCTCGGGTTGGCTTAGACAAGTCCTCTCCCTGCCAACTTCCCCGGAAACCCAGAGGTGGCCAGGTCAGTGTGTTTTCGGTGCGCCCGGCAACAGCACAGCCGGGCGGCTGGCCCGATGGGCGCCGGGGAAGCAGGAGGGCCTCACCTGGAGAAGCCGTTCTCCTTCTCCTTCTTCACCTTCGCGTCCCCAGAGGCTCTGATCTGAAAGGGGAAACAGCAGTAGCTGGTTAGTACCTTGAAAGGACCACATCTGAGGAAGCCTCTCTTATCTGATAGTATTTGGCCTCCACTCTTGGGGCATTCTGATCACAGACTGACTTCCCTCATTGAGCAGGTGAACTGACGGTTTTCCTATTTTTTCTAAGACTCGTTTTTACAATTCTTCAAGGTGAATTTTCCAATTCACTGAGAAAAGTTTCCCTCAAATGGTAGCTTTTTACCTTTAAATTATGGCAGGTCCCTCTCCCTTAGTAAATATACTCCACCTCTCAAGGATTCGCCCTTGGCAGTGCAGAGAGGAAAGAAAAACAAGACGAAATGAAAAGAAATGGTCCATTCCCTGTGAAAGGATATTCGCAGTCCTCTCCTTCCACTCCCTGTGTTCCACCTCGCCAGACTCTGGCTGTCTTCACACAAATGCACAAAGGGATGGGACACACAGATGTGTCTACGGAGAGGTCCCCGGAAGAATACAGAAAAGAGCACAGTGGCTGCAGGGATACAGTGTATTTCCCACTATATTCCCTATTTCGTATTATCTGAGTTTACCAAGTACAAATCACCAAGTTACTTTTTCAAAAACTAAAATTAAAAGTTTTTTTGGAAGTGTGTGCCCAGCGCTACTCGTTCGAAGCCAGAGGCGCCGGCCATTTCCAGGAGGCTGCAATGGTGGGGCTGGGACTGCAGGTCGGGGGAGGTGCCAGCACCACCAACTGCCCCCTCAAGAAGGACCTTCATTCGATTTGACAGCGATCCAACACAGTTAAGTCTTTCCCCTAAAACAGAGCTTGTTTTCCTCACGAAAGAAAATGGACATTTCCAGAAACACTACACCCTCACCTATCCCTTTGCCATATGAAAATATGAACAGACACGATTCTGTAAATACAGCAGCAAAGGGCTCTGGTTTTCACAGTTAAAGACTATGGTTGACTCTCAAGCATCTTGACAGAGACCTTTTCCCCTCAACGGCCAAGGGGTCTACTCTGCAATGCAGGGACTCTCACACTTGCTTCAAAAGGTAAACCGAGTGAGAAGTCTGCCCCACTGGAAGCTCTGTACCTTTTCCTCCTTTCGTTTTTCCTTGTCTCTGTCTTTATGTTTGTCTTTATGTTTTTCTGAACTTCCATCTTTGTGTTTGGTTTTCTCCTTCTCTTTGTGTTTCTTCTCAGACTCTTTATGTTCACTGTGAAAAATAAGACACACAGGGTTAGGCAAGAGTAGGGACCACATGGGTTCAATTCACAAGATCAATTCACAAGATTCACTAAGATAACATGAACCGTGGAAACTTACAATGCTTTAAATAAACAGTCCTGACAGAAGGTTCAAGTACAGGCTTTTGCCTACACTGGTCTTTATCCTGTTGGATGTTTTTATTTTCTCAAAGGAGCAAAGGAACCAAGTAGAGAAAAACACAGTCATTCTAAACAAACCAGGACATTTTTTTTTAAAGTGTAAGAATATGCAGGCTCCACTGTACTTCTACAACATTCTACCAGCAAAAAGCTATAATGGAAACATCAACATGAACACTCACACCTGATGAGAGGGGTAAAGACAATTCACTGAAAACACAACCGGCAGCTCTGTGCCAGACCTGAGATGGACCGTAAGTGTAGCCAGCCCAGTCAGGGCTCTGGTGCAGCGTGCAGCCCAACACCATAGACGTTTCCAGCTAGACGTTACTGGGGAAAGTTAGCTACTGCTAGACAGAGCTCACAGACCCATCTAAGAGCAAAGGCATGTCCTGTGCAAAGTGTTTAAAATAGCCTTGCTTTTAAAAGGGTTTGTGGACACACTGGTAGCACTGTAAAAAGGCACTGTTCCTCTGGAAAACAAAATCCAACACTCAAAGCAAGAGCCATTAAAATGTTCAAATCCTGAGATCTAGCTCCTAGATATTTCTCTTTGGGATTAACATTACACAAAGATGTTCACTCTGATGCTTCCCACACCAAGAAGCAAACAAGAAGAAACCACTGAAAATCTAGATACAAGTTAGTAACAGAGGAAGAAACTGTGATATATTAAAAATTAGGTAACTAATATGCTATAGTTTACAAGTCCTATAAATATACATGGAAAATGCTTATGACAAATGGAAAAAAAGGAGTATAGTTGTCCCTCTGAATCTGAGGGGACTGGTTCCAGGAACACCACCTCCTCCCAGCACAGATACCAAAATCCAGTCCCTTATATAAAACTGTCCAGAACAATGCATACATGTGTAAAATGACTGCAACTACGTGAAAACGTGCATGTGGACAAAGGTTAAAAAGAGGCAATAAACAAAGATCGCACATTACAGCTGAAGGTGGTAGAATACCGCATGACTGTTTTTGGTCAGTGCATCTGGCAGACGGTGTTGGGACCTTGCACACTTCACCAGTACATCCCACAAAAGGAAGCTCGAATGCAAGTACTTGGAACTGGGGCGGGGTGGGGGTGGGGGGGAGGAGTCCATCCCAGATGCAAAACACCTGACGGGCAGTCAGGCCCATAGCAGCATCGGCTCTTGCCTTTCCCACCACAGACTGTACTTCCCACCTGTCACATTTCACACTTTCGGCCTACAAAAAAATATGATTTTACCAGCAATGAGCTCACTGAGCTATGTCCATCCCAAGAAGTTTGTCTTAGAAAGATTTGGCTGAACTTGGCTGCACTGAAGGCCAAAAACATAAACAAACGAGAGCAACCAGTCAGGTGAGAGGCACAGACCCCGGATCAGGAGTGTATCCACCGTCACATACGTCTCTGCACACACACGAAAGGAGCCCCAGCTGAGTCCGGGGGTGGGGAATAGCAGAAACCCTTTGAAATCTATCCCGAGAACATGGGGACTCGAAGAAACAGGACTGTAGGTGAGGGAAGATCCAGGAACTGTCTGGAAAAAAATGTCCACTTGCCCTTGTTCATATACTATTCCCTCATTAGGGGATTTGGAGGCACTACACACTGAAGTAACAAGTTTCTACATGGACAGGCTTTTCTTCTGAACCCGAAAGGGCTGCGCCCAGTTTCAGCCCTAGCTGGAGGCACACGCGATCAAGTTTGCCCAGCACGCTCACTCTCGGCATCAGTACGCCGTCACCCTCTATGCAATGTGTTCTTCTTAGGTTTTTTCCAAAATGCAACGTTTTATTAAAAAGTTTATCCTTCATTTTGTGCAAAAATGGCTCTCAATTGCTTAACACCCCAGCCTTAGAACGGCGAGTAAAACAGCAAAGTTGCGAAGACTGCAACGGATCCTTCAAGAGCTTACATGTGGTTTTGGTACTACCAGCAAAATGTATGCTAATATCACTATTCTATTATACAAGCCTTGTAGCTTTAGTTGGTTTTTAACGTTAACTGTAGGAGATATTAATGGTCATCTACACAAGTTTCTGCCTAAAGGCAAAAAAAAAAAAAGTATAAAATTATACCCATAATATTGATGACTGAATATACCCCTCTCAAGAAAGAGGAAAAAAGCATCTCTAAGCAAGCAGTGTGCTCCCCTGAGACTGATTTAGAAACAGAGAAGCCAGTGGTTCCACCTTAAAGTTATATTAGAAAGAAGCAAAGTTAAGGTATGAACTCAGCACTTCCATCTCCAAGTTCAAATCATCTCCTACTGACTCAGTACCTTTACAGTTCCATGGAGCTGATCCTACAGCTTACAGCGGACTGGAGTCAGAGACACATGCACGGCTACTCTGAGACTCGGTGTTAGGGTGATGATGTGACTTTACCATCAAGTAGGAACTTTCTAGAACAGAGGTCTTGGATAACTGAAATGACAAAATCTTTGGGATCACAGCTCTCCTCATTTTGTCTTCCCACAAAGCTACAGATGGCTGACTCGGCAATCTACATTTAGAAACACTGTCCTTCGTGTTCCACCTTCCCCCTTGTCCTCTTTCTCAACGAAGGCAATCTTACAACATTAGTCTGTTTCACTGCAACACTGGCTTGCTGGCCTTTCGGCAATCACGGCGCGGGCAATCTGTAGGTGTAACACCCAACCCCCTCCAGTTTTGAGCCCTGCTGTCCACTATCTCACAGAACAGAGATAAGGGGAAAGAGGTCAGCAAACAACAAGGTACTGAATGAGACAGAACCCAGGCCACCCCAGATAAATGAAAAAAGTCAAAGATACTTCCTCTGCCAACTAACCAGAGGGAAATCTATTCAGGAAATTCAAAGTTCCTGCTGGAGTAGTAACCCCTGTGTAGGTCAAAGTCAATCACAAAGAACAGAATGAGATGAAACTACCAACTTGCCTTTCCAAAGGGAACTCTCACCCAACTTTGAGATGTAAGAGAACAGGTTTACACTTTTATATTAAGTGAGCTCAGATGATTCAGAGTAAGGACATCTTGTGGTACACAAGGCATTCCATTGGGGAATGTAGAAATTCGAGTGTGAGGAGCCCTATTAAGCCTCTGAACACAACACAATGCAAACATCCTATCTACTTGTCAGGTGCTGTGTCTGTCCCTGACTCCGGAAATAGAGAGCAGAGAGGGCTGGAGCCCTACCACCCTCATCCGTAACCCCTACGCAGGCAGAAGCGCTAGCAAAGGGCAAATGCATCTGGGGGCAGAGTCCTGTGATACAGATGCATACTCAAGGCTGTGCCATGGAAATCAGAAGCAGGATTTGGCCAGTGGTAGAAACGGAGTGAATCTGGGATCAGTTAGGCTGACTCATCATCATACACTGTTTCCTAACATGTACTTCTTTTTCCAAAATGTTTCAAACTAGTTTGGCTGTCGCGGTGGCTTCAAAAGCAGCACCTTGCTCACTGGGAGATGATGGAAGCGGTGACCAGGGCGAAAGAGCTCCTGTGCTGACTGCCTGCTTTAAGAGAGGTTACAGTTGTCTTTACCCTGATCCCACTACTTTTTCACACACGATATCAAAGTCACAAAAAGCACTTTAAATACCACAGAAGGCTACAAATACTGGCCAGTTCAGAGGCTGTAGAACAGGGGAGTGAGATACTGGAAAAACTTCAGCAGGGCTAAGTAAAACAAAGAAATGGGAAGAAAGGCTTAAAACTGATGATATGAGGAACAAAAAGATGTGAGGAACAAATACATTTTAAGAATGAGTTAGTCTGGGATACACTGAAGGTTGGACACAGACAGTTCCAGAACCTCTGTAATGGTCACACTTTTGGACGGAACAGGAATTTCATCATCAGCAATCCGAGAGAGAAAACGCCTAATTAGTGGCTACACACGCACGCAGACTCTTTGGGGCTCAGGGTTCACGTCTGTCTGGGAATAGATCCACCACACCAGCAGTCGGGAATGCAGAAGTCGATGCCAAAGAGAACAAATGACAGAGTCAAAGCCACCTCTCCAGTGTTCATGCCTGTCCTATGCTTCAATTAGCTAAATTCCTCTATGGAAAGAAGTAACCGACACTATTTTTGAAGTGATGATGGTGAAACCCTTGGTCTGTGACCCTTGTTGGAGCTGAGCGGGTAAGTTTGGCCAGGGCTCCTCTAAGGCACTCAGGCAGAAAGGAGGAAGTAGGCAGATGCCAGGAAGGAACAGTCTTTTCCTTCTGCCCGGTGATGGCATTTGCCACCTCTTTGGAAAACCAAACCAAACCAAAAAAAATCTGTGTCTGATACTCTGGAAGTAGGTAGGATGTTGGCTGTGGGAAATCATTTAAATCTGTTAAAGAAAACAAACACACAAAATAACTTCTCCACCATCAACCAATACAAGTGTTTAACAGATACCTGAATACCAACCACCAAGTTGCCTGGCATTCTTCTAGGCAATTCAATCCCCATAACAAAACAGGTAGTTGTAGCATCTCCATCTTACAGATGTGCAAACTGAGGTGTGGTAGGTAAGGTTAAATAACTCACCCAAAGGGACACATCCAATGAGAGACAGGCAGGATTTAAACTCGCCGCCTGGCTCCACAGTGGACCACTCTGTTACAGATCTCCCAAAGTGGAAAAGCAGCACTGCTGAGGGCAGAAGGAGCCACTTCATCTTCTGAGACTAGGACTCAGCCACTATGGCTAAGGGTCCGTTCGGACTCACTCCACCCACCTGGCTGCTCCGAGACAACAACCCCCGCCCCCCACTGCAGGCTGCAGTCAACAGAATCACAGGGAATTCCTACAGGACAGCCCTGAGCGCTCAGAGCTGTGAAGGAGGAAACCCACGGCCCCTTCAAGAAGAGCAGACAATCAAAGCTTAAATGTTTGCTAAATAAAAAATGCTAAGTAAAAGCAAAAGTTGCCTCTGGGAAAAGAATGCAGCAGACAGATTCTAAAAAATCAAGATTTCTTAATGCTTATCACTTCATGCTCAAAATCACAAGAATTATTGGGACTCTGAGTTGAATGGCATCTCAGAAACTATTTAATCCTTTGTTGGCAGGCCAGAGAAAATAAAGGGGTGTGCCCAAACCCAATGCACACCTGCACCGCCATTCCTCCCGTCTCCAAGTTCCTCACCTCTATTAACAGGATAAACGGCCACCCAGTTAGTTACCCAGATGAGGAGTCCTTTTCCTTAGACCCCTCGCGCCACGTGCGGCCAAATTCTCTGCCCCCCTTTTCTCAGCTATTTCCAATGGCCACTTGCTCCCTTCAGAATGAAGTCCCAACTACTGTTTTCTGTCCCAACTTCTTAAAATAGATTTCACTAGTTTTCCCCCAAAAATCACTTTTCTGGCTGCATTTTCTACTTATCACATCCCGTGAATCCCCAGCACCCACCCAACTGGACGGATGCCCTTCCAGAGCAAAGTTCATTACGCACTAACTTCCACGTTTTGTTATGCCTTTCTCATTGTCTGAAAACGCCCCTTTTTCTAGCCATCACCTTCCTTTGTCAAGATTTTAACCATCTTTCAATGGCTAGCTCAAATGCTGTTTCCACCACGAGAGCTTTAAAAAAATAATTATAGTTCACTGTAATAGAGCTAGATATAATTGAAATCTAGGACTCCAAACTAGATGTTATCAATACTTTAGACCCCACTATCAACAATGACTGCTCCAATTTATCTGAGTGATATTCACCCAGCTTTGTGATGTTCATCATCAGTCGTCACTGCCAACACCATCATCTCAACTGTTATTGTTTCCAACTGAATTCTCCCTCAACAGACCGGAAAACTCGACTGGGTCTGTACTACTCTCAACACTTCACCAAAATGGAAAATGAGACCTAGAAGTTAAATGCCTTGTATTAGGACACACAGCTGGTAAATGTGGGGCGCACAGGCTAGTAAGTGACAGGACCTGGCCCCTCGAGTTCTGTTTTAGTGTGCTTTTCACCACATCACACTGACTCTCGTGAGAATGGTCGTGGTGCTCAGTTCCCTCATGTCTAAACCCTCCGCCTTCTTCTCTACCTCCCTATGTTAATTAATGGTCCATTTCCCCCAGACAGACTAATACAGGGATGCAGAGCTAAATAAAGGGCTTCGGCAAACAGCTCACAAAAAAAATAAATTTGATTATGTTCAGAAAAAGCTCCCCTGATCTGAGAATCAGTTGCTTAATCCCCAGTACATTCTCCTGAGATCCTACATTCCCTCAGTTCGACTTCAGGCAGGACCTGGAACGGAAGGGGAAGCGGGACCCAGCAGCACCCTCACTGTCAGAGGTCTCTCCCACGGACTGTGCGGACGAGCGCTGCCAGCGTGGCTGCAGGAGCACTTTCTGTACTGTTTCACCAGTGCTTCCTGTCCCCCGGGCTTTCCACAAACTTGTCACTCCAGCCTAAGTGCCAGGTTTGAAACCAGCGAAAGAGGCACGCAGTCACAAACCAGCAGGAGGAAACCTTGTTTTTCACACATATGACAGTCCTTTATTTTCAAAACCACTCACCCCATCGCTCTTAGTAATGTTGTTTACAGAAGAGATCAAGTATTAAAGATAATTTATGGCTAAGAATGCAACCTTTCAAAGAAATACTTGGTGAGATCCTACAAGGCTAGTAATTCCTTAGCATCTAAAAAAGTATTCTCAAAAAGAGTATTCCTTTTGTTTCTTTTAAGAGGATTTATGTATTTTTTTACAAGGATCTAGAGTGCTAATAGTAATGCTAACAAAAAGAAGCAGTGTCAGAGATAAACAGAAGAAATTATTTTTCTTTGACTCTCGTATAAGCTCTTCCTGTGATGTTAAAAATCAAACAGGTGATAAGGATAAGGTTTCCATAGTGTCAGAATTTAATGAAACTAATATAAGTGCCAAAAACTTTAGAGATCTGGGGTCTAGAGTGAAAAAGGCAGTGCCTGAAATGTTCTGGCATTTTAAGCCCTGAGCTGCCCACAGCACACATACGAGAAAGAGTTGCTTGTACTGAAACACAGCTGGTTCAGCTGTACAACTGACCTTCCTCAGGAAGGGGCTTGTTCCTCTGTGTGCATGCATGTGTGCGTGTGTGTGCGTGTGCGTGTGCACTGGAAGGAGTGTCGTAGTGGAAGAAAAACAGAGAAAACACAGGCCCTGGCCTCATCCTTGTTTGCCACCCTACTGCCCTGTGACACTGAGCATGTCACCAAGACTCCAGTGCACACAGAGAGAGAAGGTGGAACAATCTTTAACACCCTCTACCTTAGTTTGCACCTTCAGTGAGAATAAAGGAGAAACTGCAAGAATAAGATGGGATCCTGAGGGGTGGGCCCACACCCCATTCTCTCAGCAGAAAGGCTGATTTCCCATTCTCTGACACTCCAAGTATGCAATGGATACTACTATGCAGGAAAAAGATGCCTCCTGGATTTGGGTCCTCAGTGCAGCCCAAGGAGAAATGACTGATGCTAGTATCTAGCAGAGAAGGAAGGAACTCAGACACACATCTGTTAGTGAAGTGTTGGAATAAAGTGAAGCATTTGCAAACAGAACATGCTGGATCTTAGTTATTCTGGGCTTCGGAGGTGACTAAACAAGCTTCAAGGTTTCATTAATCTTCTAGCGAAGAAAAATTAATAAACCCAAAAACTATCTGAAAGATCAGAAGTCACTCAAAAAGAGAACACAGTGTACAGGATTTTAATGGACTATAGCCAAGACACTTCCTTTGCTGTAAAAAGGTAATGCATAAATAGAGGTCAACTAGGAAGCACTTGAAAGTCTGCTTACAACACATCATCTGCTTAAACTGTCTTAAAGTTATTTACATGTGAATCAGAGATCCAGGGCTAGATTTAGCCATGTGTAAATAAAACTCAGGCCAAGTTTTCCAATGCCGCTTGGCAAACAGGTTATTTTCTTAACCATTCTGATTAGAAAATATCAAAAGGCACAAAACTACAAGACAAATTCCTGAATTTGCCTACGCTATCATCTTGGATAAGTTTGCTATGATGGATATACAGAACATCCACCACATCTGCAGCACTTTTACGCTTATGGACTCCCAAGGGGCCCCCTCTGAAGCAGGCATTAATGAGGAAACGGAGGAGGCCGAGGAAGCTGAGTGCAGAAAGGTGACTTAACTAGCCAAGATCACATGAGACCAAAGTAGGTGGAACAGGACAAGAGGCCTTCTCCTAGAAAGAGGCAATTAAGCTATTGTGGCTCTTTCAAAAAAAAAAAAAAATAATAATAATAAAAAGTAACACCAAAATCACACTCTCTGTTTTTAAAAAAGGAGATTCTGGTAACAAAGGCCAGGACCAAACTCATGTCCGGAAATGTTTCACGCCGCTCTACCCAACCCCCTCTCCAGCACGGCTGTAAGTCACAGCTGGCGAAGTAAATGTACCAGAGAAGCAGGGATCAATGTTTAAACGCCCATGTTTTCAATGTTAACCTCCATCTTTTAAAAGTCTTTTTGGACAAATCTCTGGTAACATGAAATTAGCATTTCTTCATCTGACCTATGGGCATTTTCTTCAGATCATAAAGTTCTTCATGGTCAAAGATTATCTCATTTTCTTGGCACTTGACACATCTAGCAAAGCATAAACATGGCAGGCAGAATAAAAATACTTGTTTGACATGATCTGGCAATTCTCCTGAATACACACGCAAAGAATTGAGAGCACGGACTCAAACAGATAATGTACACTCACATTCACAGCAATGTTATTCATGATAGAAGGTAAAAATCCAAGTGTCCATTAACAGATGATTAGATTTTTTTTAATATTTTTAAATTTTATTTTATTGGTTATGCTATTACAGTTGTCCCACTTCTCCGCCTTCATTCCCCTCCTCCTTGCACACCCCCTCCCACCCACATTCCCCCCCTTTAGTTCATGTCCATGTGTCATAAGTTCTTCAGCTTCTACATTTCCCATACTATTCTTGCCCTCCTCCTGTCTATTTTCTACCTACCATCTACGCTACTTATTCTCTGTACCTTTCCCCCTCTCTCCTCCTCCCACTCCCCTGTTGCTAACCCTCCATGTGATCTCCATTTCTGTGGGTCTGCCCCTGTTCTAGTTGATTGCTTAGTTTGCTTTTTTGTCTTAGGTGTGGTTGTTAATAATTGGGAGTTTGCTGTACATACTTTTTATCTTCTTTTTCTTAGATAAATCCCTTTAACATTTCACATAATAAGGGTTTGGTGATGATGAACTCCTTAAACTTGACCTTATCTGAGAAGCACTTTATCTGCCCTTCCATTCTAAATGAAAGCTTTGCTGGATAGAGCAATCTGGGATGGAGGTCCTTGCCTTTCATGACTTGGAATACTTCTTTCCAGCCCCTTCTTGCCTGTAAGGTCTCTTTTGAGAAATCAGCTGACAGTCTGATGAGAACTCCTTTGTAGGTCACTGTCCTCTTATCTCTTGCTGCTTCTGGAATTCTGCCCTTCATTTTAATCTTGGCTAATGTAATTACGATATGCCTTGGTGCGTTCCCTCTTGGGTCCAACTTCTTTGGTACTCTCTCAGCTTCCTGGACTTCCTGGAAGTCTATTTCCTTTGCCAGAATGGGGGAATTCTTCTTTATTATTTGTTCAAATAACTTTTCCACTTGTTGCCCTTCCTCTTCCCTTTCTGGTACCCCTATAATTCGGACGTTGGAATGTTTAAAGATGTCCTGGAGGTTCCTAAGCTTCTCCTCATTTTTTTGAATTCTTATTACTCCATTCTTTTTTTTTGGTTGTTTCTTTCTTCCTTCTGGTCCACTCCATTGATTTGAGTCCCAGTTTTTTTCCCATCACTATTGGTTCCCTGTGCATTTTCCTTCATTTCACTTATCATAGCCTTCATTTTTTCATCTAGTTTGCGACCAAATTCAACCAATTCTGCGAGTATCCTGATCACCAGTGCTTTGAACTGTGCATCTGATAGTCTGGCTAACTCTTGGTTGCTTAATTGTAGTTGCTGTGGAGCTATGATCTTCTCTTCTGTTTTGGCCATTTTTTTTCCTCGTCCTGTCTGTTACATATGAGGGGCGGAGCCTTAGGTGTTCACCAGGGTGGGTCAGCCCAGTCGCTGGGTTATGACACTGTCTGTGGGGGAGGGGTCCGAGAGGGAACGATGGCACTCGCTCTCTGCCAGATTTCTGTCACTTCCGCCACTTCCCCCAAGCAAACTGGGCCCTTCTGGTGCTGATTCCTGGGTTGGTTGGCTTGTGTACATTTTAGGACCCTGTGGGTCTCTCCAGCGAACTCTCCTGTGAGGCTGGGAGTCTCTTCTGCTGCCTCAACCCCCACGGGTGTTTTCAATCGGTGTTTTGAGGCTCTATTTCCCTGAGCTGGGGCTCCGAGCTGCACGGTCTGTCTTGTTCTCCCAACTTCGCCTAGTTGGTCTGCACGTAAATGTGGGACTGCTCAGTCAGTCAGTCGCCCTGCATGCCTCACTGGGTCTGTCTGCTGCCAGCTGGCGCCCAGGGTCTGCCAGCCACTGCTTTGTGCACCGGGGTCTGCAAGCCACCACATTTTTTTTTTTTCTGCGACCCCTCTCCCCCTGCCGCCTAACTCCGCCAAGCTGCCTAACTCCGCCCCTCCTACCGGACTGGATGAATGTGTCTAACTCCTTGGTTGTCGGACTTCCGAACAGTTCAATTTTCTGTCAGTTCTTGTTTTTGTTTTTCCCTAAATTTTTGTTGTCCTTAGTTTGGTTGTGCGAGGAGGCGCAGTGTGCCTACCTATGTTTTCACCTTGGCCAGAAGTCCAGATTTTTAAACATTTTTATAAAAATTTATTTGGGTTTATTTGAGCGAAACTGACTACAGTTGCCAGGAAGCGAGATCTGAAACACTCACAATGAATGAATTTTTAAAAACATGGTATAGACATACAAAGGAATATCATTTAGCCATAAAAATTAACAGAATTCTGATGTGCAATAGCACCAATGAACCTTGAAAGCATCATGCTAAGGGGGATAAACCAGGCACACAAAAAAACATTATTTTATGATTCCATTTACATGAAGTATTTAGAATAGGCAAATTCATAGAGTAGAAGTTGCTAAGGATGGGGTAAGAGAATGAGGAGGCATTATCTAGTGGGGTCAGAGATTATTTGGGATGATGAAAAGTTCTGGAGATGGACACTGCTGATGGCTCTGTAATATTGTCAATGTACTTAATGCCACTTCCCAAAACAAATCTCATGTTATGTGTATTTCACCACAAATACAAAAAAAAACGTGTTTGAAATTTAGGATGGCCAAAGGGAACCACCTTGAAGAATACTGTGGATATGTGAGAAGAAGACAGAAGATGGTAACTGGTATACTGACAGGGCATCTACTCACTTATTCAATAAATATGTACTGTCACCTACTGAGCCTTGAGGATGTCCAATGAACACAACAGACCCCCAACTCTGCTCCAAGGGACCAAGAGAGTCTAGGAGACGCATGTGAACTGAGTTTGGATTCACCTACTGAGATTAAATTCAGTGGAGAAATGAAAATGGAAACTAGATGAGCACATGTTAAGAAATGAATGGGGGGCGGGGAAGACCACCAAAATGGTAAATGATTTGTGAAGAAACAGTCCCACTACAGAAATTAACCTGGTTATTTTAATAGTTCCGAAAGACTTATTCATTAAAAAAAAAAAAAAAAAAGAGAGAGAGACAGAGAAAGAAACTTTCACTTCAACTTGTCTATAGATGGTAAACCAAGCTAGTGAAGTACAACTGACCCTTGAACAATGAGGAGGTCAGGGTGCCAACTCCCCATCCCATGCACAGTCAAAAATCCACGTATGCCCTGGCTGGTGCAGCTCAGTGGATTGGGTGCTGGCCTGTGAACCGAAGGGTCTCAAGTTCGGTTCCCAGTCAGGGCACATACCTGGGTTGTGGGCCATTGTTCTCTCCCTCTCTTTCTCTCTCACTTCCCTTCTCTCTAACAGTAAATAAATAAAATCTTAAAATAAAATAAAATTAAAATAAACCAATTTAAAAAAAATCCACGTATAACTTTTGACTATAAAAGTTTAACTACTGATAGCCTACTGTTGACTGGAAACCTTACCGATAACGTAAACAGTCAATTAACACATATTTTGTATGTTATACGCATTATATACTGTATTCGTACAATAAAGTAAGCCAAAAAAAAAAAGAAAATGTTATAAAGAAAACACATTTACAGTATTTATTGAAAAAATCTGCAAACAAGTGAACCAGCACAGTTCAAACTCAAGAGTCAAGTACAGTTCTAAGAGAAACCAGGCTGGAGCCACTTGTCCTAGTAAGTGACTAATCTCTACGTAAATTCCTTTCTAACAAAACTTAGGCCACTACAGGAGTACAGCTCTCTCACCAACTACCTTTACTCAAAACAGAAGCATTAGTCCTCATTTTCGATAAGCAGCACTATATCCAAAGATACCTTACACACCTTTGGACTTGACCACCTGCCTCCTACACACACACACACAGTGGGGGGGAGCAAAATGAACAAGAAAACATCTTTCTGAGGCGTGCATCCCAGAGGGAAGCACTCCTGAGTTTCCTCCGTATTGGTGGTGGCTGTTTTTTGTGAGAGCTGAGCCCCTCTGACCTAATGAAAGCTAGGAACGCCCTCTCCAGCAGAAAAGTGCAGAAAGAAGAAAAAAGTCTATCTTGTCTCTAGTCCAGTCACCTTTGGTCAGGGCAAGCTCTCTGAACACTTGATTAAAGGCCATATTACCATGAATCCACAGCTGACTTACTTTCAAAATCACACTTTAACGAGGTATATGCTGAAAGAAAATTCACTGCACTCATGCCGCTCATCCTGGTCTGCACAACGGCATCCCCGGTAAGGCCATCCTGTCAGTCACTGCCATCGAATCCAGCCTCTGCTCACTGTGCTATCCAGCTGCTCACCTGTGGCTCAAGTCAAGGCCTATTCTAGGTGAGCCAAGCCACAGCCAACCCACTGCAGACTGAAGGGGCTGCCGGTTCAACCCTTACCTGTTGCTATGCTTGGACTTTTCTCGGTCCTTCTCCTTGTCCTTCTTGTGCTCTTTGTGCCGGTGTTCCCGATCTTTGTGTTTATCTTTGTGTTTGTGAGAATCTGCAACCATAAGAGATGAGTCAGTTAAGAGGAGTCAGAGGTGTCTCCTGCCCACCTACCTTGACAAGCTGGTCAAGAAGCACAGTGACAGGATTCAAATGGCATCTGTAACACGTGTCTTGGTTTTAGGGGCAGGGTACAGGGCTGCCTTGTCTGGAATGCTTTGTGAAATCTCTCCTGGGAGATTCCAGTAAAAGGAATGATTTCACAAAGCAGTCCACACAAGACAGCCCTGTACCCTGCCCCTAAAACCAAGATGTGTTACCAACGTGCAGGCAGGAAGGGGAGACAACTCAACAATAAAAGGAAGCAAGAGTCTGGCATTTGTCTGCTAGGTCTGGTACTATTAAGACTAAGCTATAAATGGTACAAAGGAATAAACCTGAACACTGACTCTCAAGATAGATGGTTGTCTATGTAATGTCTGGAAAATCCAAACCTCAAGAGATGTGTTCTAAATCAACTTTAATGAAGTACACAGTTCCTATATAGTAAAATATACACATTTCAAAGATAGTGTGATGTAACTCTAACAAAAATATGCACAGGTATAACACCCACCACGATCAAGATATAGAACAAGGCCTGGCCAGGCAGCCCAGCTAGTCAGAGCATCATTCTTGTACACCAAGGTTGTGGGTTTGATTCCCAGTCAGGGCACACACAAAGGTGCAACGAATGAGCAAGTAAGTGGAACAAATCAATGTTTCTCTCTCTCTCTCTCAAAAGAATAAAATTTTATAAAGATTAAGGTTCAGAGCAATACCATCACCCCAGAAAGTTTCCCCTATGCCCACTCCCCACCTATTGCCATCTTCCACCCTCAACCTGAAGCACGAACACTGGTCTGGCAGCACTATGAAGGACATCTGTCTAGACTACTAGAATTTCATATAAATGAAACCACCCAGGACTTTCTCCACCCAACATAGTATTTCTGGCATTCACTTATGTTGCTGGATGTATCAGTAGTTGGCTGGGTTTTACTGCTGAGTGGTACTTCAGTGTATGGATGTACTGCAATTCTCCAACTGATGGACATGTGAGTTGTTTCCAGACACAGTTATTCTGAATAAACCTACTATGAACACTCACACACAAATCTTTCTACAGACACGTTTTCATTTCTCTGGGGTACGTACAGTGCAGACGTTACTGGGTCAAGTGGTAAGGGTATGTTTAACTTTATGGGCAACTGCTGAACTGCATTCCAAAAGGGCTCTGCCGTCACACATTCCTACCAACATCACATTCAAGTTCCAAATGCTACAGATTCTCACCGACACCAGGTATCACCAGCCTTTAAGTTGAACCATCCTAGCAGGTGTGCAGTGGTTCTGTCACCGTGGTTTTAATGCAAGTTTCCTAATTAAATGAGTTCTTTTTCTGTGTTTATTGGCCACTTATATCTTCTTTGATGTATATCTCCTTAAATCTTTCCCTCAGCTTAAAAATATTTGTTTGTCTTGTTATTACTGAGTCATAAGAGTTCTTTATACAGTCTGGATTACACTATTTTTGTTAGATCTATGTATTGTGAATATCGTTTTTCTAGGAGTCTTACAGAGGTAAGGGACAGGGCACATTTTTAAATCTATAAAGATGAGCAGTTATTCTATCACTGGTTTTTGAAAGCCCTTTCCAACTGAATTGCTTTGACCTCTTTACTGAAAATGAAATGACCATATAATCACGATCTCTCTCTGAACTCTACTCTGTCCTTACACGGACACCATCTAGACTCCCACAGCGCCACAGTAGGGTTCTTTTTCACAGCAAGTCTTGAAATCAAATAATATTAAGTGCTGGGCTGGCCAAAAAGCCCATGTGGTTTTTTTCCATAAAATAAAAGGCACAGTTTTCATTTTCAGCAATAAGATTTGGATATTCTGAGTATGTCAGCTATCCCCTGCTATTGGCTTCTAGTGGGTAGAGGCCAGGGGTGCTGCTAAACATCTTCCAATGCATGAGACAGCCCCACAGCAAAGAATTATTTAGCCAAAATGTCAATAGTACCAAGGAACTTCGCAAACCACTTCTGATACATTTGATCAGTCATAACACCTTCACCATATACTGCACAAATCTTTTCTGCATTTGTTGCATTTTTACGTTTCTTGAAATAATAAAGCATAATACGCCAAAAAATGTTGCTTATTTTTTCCATCTTCAATATTGAAATGGCTGCACAAAAATTCACCAATTTTGGTAAGTTTTTTAAAAATGCACATTGATATGACAGCTGTCACAATACAATCTAACAAAACTGTTTTGAATAAAATTAAAGGCTACCAGAACAACTAAGGGCTACCAGAGCCATTGTTCAGAAAAAACTAAACAAACTTTTTGGCCAACCCGACACAATACTTTAACTTTATTCTTTTTTTAAATAGTTTTACCTATTCTATGTCTTCTGAATTTCCACAGTTTTAGATTGCTTGTGAATTTCTTTTTAGAAAGAAGGAGGGAGGAAAGAAAGGGAAAAGGAAAAGAGTAAAAAAAGAGAAAGCGAAAGAAAAAAGGCCAGCTGGGAATTGTGTTCATAGGACAATTTGGAAATATTCTCATTTCTTTTAACCCGTGAACACAGTTATCTTTCTCCACTTATTTAAGTTAGTGAATCTCAAAATTTAAGGATGTATCAGAATTCACTAAGAGCCTATTAAAAATGAGGTTCAATGGGATAAGGTTATCCCAAAGTTGAATATTTATCATTTGGAAGTTTAGGTATGCAACATATGTGTAGTGATTTTAAAATCTGTCCAACAGACTCTTTGATACTCCTCCTTTCAAGAGATAGGGCCTAATTTCCTTCTTGAATATGGACTGGACTTAAGAGACTCACTCCTAAAAAACAGTGCAAATGTTGGTATGCAACTTCTCACACCAGGTCACTGGATGTTTCTCCGTGCTCTGAGGGAGGCCAGGCCTCCTGCCATACTCTCAGGAGCTTAAGCAGCCCTATGGAGAAGCCATGTGGCAGGGAACTGAAACTTACTGACAACAATCGGGGAGGGGAGGGGACCATCGTGAAGTAGGCCCCCAGTCTCAGGCCTTCATATAACTGCAACCTTGCAAAGACCCTGAGCTGAAACCATCCAACTAGGCTGCTTCTGGATTCCCGGCTCACAGAAACTGTGTTTGTGAGAAAACAAGTGTTTGTTGTTTTAAGCTGCTCCATTTTGAAGTAACATTTCATAGGAACAGATAACTAGTAATCATGTATAGGTGATGTGTGTGTTCATCCCACTCCTCACAAAATGTGGCAAAGCCACATTTGGCATAATCCACTAAAACCACCTATTCTGTGCCAAACCTATGGGAACAGAAGTTTACATGATCATACCCCTACCTACAAGGATTTTCTCATCCCACAGAGACGGGAGAAATAAAATCATTAGGCATCAGAAGTAGAACTTGAACCCAATCTTCCATGAAGATGAAAAGAGTCCAACTTCTAGAAGTCTCAAGTCTAAAACTTTAAAATGCTGAGTAAATCTAACAAAGTTGGTGGCTCCGGATTACTTAACAGTAATAAAACCCTCCAATTACTTCTCCAAACTAAGCACTTGTGGTTAAAATCATAATGGCAAAATGTCGCCAGCAGTATAACCTGGAATGAAGTCTGTGTTTCTGTTGTTGTTTACAGGCCGTATTTAACAAGCAAGAAACAGGACATTATGACTGTTACTGTGGCCCACGAGTATGACAGGGACATTAAAAAAAAAATTACTCTTGTGTATAATTCAACAAACACACAAAAAACCATCTACAAAAAAGACTAGAGACACACCAAAATGTTAAAAGTAGTTATCTTTGGGTGGTGAATTTATGAGTAACTGGATTTCTTGTGTATGTATTTCATCTTCTTTCACCATCTTTTTCCCGTGTGAATCACTTTTGTAATAAAAATAAGGTTATTTTTTTAATTTCCATGTTTTAAGAATTTACTTTGACAAGTATTGGTGTACACAAGGAAGAAAGTAGTTTAATTCACTAAAAAGCACTAAATTTAAAGAATAAGAAAACTAAGTGAAAGATAAATTGAAAGTAACTCCAGGAAGGTTTCAGACAGCCAGTCTGCCAATAACATTATCTTTTTAAATGCACAAAACAAAAAACTGATTTTAAAGCCAGCTTTCAAGTCTTTTGAAGCAACTGCTAATCTAAAAATGCAAAGTCAAAGTGCATAATAAGAAACTTAAGGCTTTATAATCCACTGATACAAATAAGACCTAGGTCAAAGATCTAAACCCAAGCATCCCTAATTTTAAAAGAAGTTATTACATGTCTACGCTGTGATATACATGATATGACAGATACCAGAAATATATGATAACTTCTTCAATCACCTGAATGGCTTCAGTACAGCTCCACATGTCAGGCTGGGCCTCCTCAGGATAAACGAGGGGAGGCAACACAGAATGAATGGGGTGCCTCCTGAACACTGAAAGTGTGTAGACAGGCCCTGGCTGGGTAGCTCAATGGGGTATAAGGTCATCCTGATACACCACGGTAGTCAGACACTTATAAAAAAAATTTTACTGTGTAAACAAATGCAATGATCAACTGACAGGGAAACTGTAAAGATGATCTGCACTAGTAAACTGACAGATAAATAATCTTCAAAGACATATATGAACTACTTCCAGGTAAACGATGCCTGGAATTTGCTTTAAAACACCCTCAAGTGAAAAAAACAAGTGGGGGAGGCCTGGCTGCTTTGGCTTGGTTGGTTAGAGCTCTGTCAGTACACCAAAAAGGCTGCGGGTCCTATCCCCTATCGGGGGCATACAAGAGGCAAGTAACTGACGTTTCTCTCTCATATCGACATGCTGCTCCTCTCTCCCACACCCCCCTCCCTACCTACCTTCTTTCCTCTCTCTCTAAAAGCAATGAAAAAATGTCCTCGTAAGATTAAAAAATAAAAAAAGGAGTGGGGGGAGATAAAACAAAGTTGGCAAAAGGCTGAGAGTTACTGAAATGGACAGATATGGCAGGCACACAGGCATTCATTATACTACTCCCTCTACCGCTATATACGAGGTCTGTCTGGAAAAAGTCCAGCCATTGTTAATATAATGAGAACCATTTTCGAAACATCTGAAACATCAATGAAACCTTGTAGCCAAGGGGAGTGGACTGGCATGCGCATGTGTGAACAATGACAACTTCACTGTACTAGTCAGTAGGGGGAGGCAGACGCCATTGAGTGATCATGTGTACTATGTGGCCATCACATTGAAAATGACTGAGCGAGTACAGCAATGGATCTGCATCAAAGTTTGCACTAAGCTTAAAGATTCCTGTGCGGAAACTATTTGGATGATTCAGAAGGCCGCAGCTATGGGCAACTGGTTATTGGCAGGTCCATCACAATAACACACGTGCTCATGCATCACATCTTGTGCAGAGTTTTTTGGCCAATCATCAAATTACCCAGGTGACTCAGCCACACTACAGCCCAGATCTGGTACCCTGCAACTTCTGGCTTTTCCCAAAACTAAAATCACCTTTGAAAGTGTGGAGATTTGAGACTGTCAATGAGATTCAGGAAAATACGATGGGGCAGCTGATGGTGATTGGGAGAACTGTGTGCAGTCTCAAAGTGCCTACTCTGAAGGGGACTGAGGCGTCATTGTCCTTGTACAATGTTTCTTGTATCTTCCTCAGTGAACGTCTCTTTTTCATACTACATGGCTGAATACCTTCCGCATAGGCCTTGTATGCTTGTAAGTTTTCATAATAAGTTTAAGCTTCTTCCCTTCCAATCCCTTATTTTTTCTTATTATATAAAGGAACAACAAGGAGAGGACTAGCCGAACCCAAGAGAGTATTTGTGTTAAGGAGCAGTAAGACATAAAATTAAGCCAAGAGTCAGGGTGTCCTGCTGTGAGCATAACAGGGAGCCATTTCGAGCAGGAAAGGAACAGAACAAAAGCCGTACTTAAGGAAGATGAACCGAAGGACAGTGTGGGTAGAAAGGCAAAGGCAGAGTAACCAGCCAGTCTAGGGAGAGCAGTCCAGAAAAAAGTGACAGTAGCAGGTCTGCCAAGAAAGGCAGAGACATAAAAGCACACTGAGGTGAGTGGAATTAGAACTTAGCTCCAGAAACTCGCAGGCTGTGTGTAGTAAATAACAAATACAGGAGGGGAGTCAAAGACTCAAAGACTTTGGGTCCCCCAACTAGGAGAACAAAGTGGCTCTGAAGACACAGGAAAGCTGTGCAGACAAAGGTGGAAAGAAGGAAAGACTGGTGAAATGATGACACTCACTGAAGCCATATTGCATTTCAGGTAATGGCTGGATATCGGACTAAAGATGTGGGTCAGAAAAGAACCCAGTAAGTGAAAAAGTGAAGCCAATAAAGGCATATTGATCTATATCCCTCATGATGAAAATGCAGACACTACTAATGGCCTCGAAGACTACTTTTAGTACATATCCTTTCCCCTTAACTGCAATTCATCTAACAATAGATACTGTCAAAATGTTTTGGAGAAAGAATCTTGCCTCTTCAAAGCATTGGTTAAATCCAAAAAGAATTACATTGAACGACTAACATTTAGAAGTGAAAATGCAAACCACTGCATATTAATTCACAAAAATACCTCATTCATTGTGAATTCAAGTCACCTGTTAACTGACTGATAACAATTGTTTCAAACCCTACGATTAAAAATTTTGAGATGAAGACAAGGGACAGGAATAAGGCAGCTTTGAGACGACAGAGATAGGTACCAACAAATTCCTTCCATTCTAACTTAACTGAAGTTACTCCATAGGATAGCTAAGTAAATAAAAAGGCAGCATAGCAATCAACACCTTCTGTTACTGTTAACTGAAGTGTTCCTTGAGGTTAACAAAGATTTTAAGTAAAGAGACTTCAAGTTATCAGTGCCTTGCCCTCACTGTCGGAACAGTTGCTGGCTGGCATTATACAAGGACTTGATGGTTAACATGCACAAGAAAAGGAATCCTTTTACTACTGGATTCGGAATTATATTCAGAGGTCTCATTCATTTACAAACATTTAAAATATATTCTTAAATCCAAAGCACCCTGCTAAAGACTTGGGAGACACTGACTGGGCCCTCGAGGAATTTACAGTCCCAGAAGGTCATAATTCAGGCACCGAGAGAAAAAGGGCACTCACGTGAGTGGGTACCAGAACCACGCTGGAGTACTGAGCAAACACCGTCCCATTCCTTTTTCTCGCGGCTTGAATGCTGAGGAAATGCCATCCCCATTTCACCACAGACAAGACCCAGAGCCCCTCCTCACGGAGCAGATGCTCTGCACAGGCAGTGCGCTTCCCACCACTCCCTGGGCAGTGCTCGTTTCGTCAAATCTAGGACACATTTCTGCTCACATAATGCCCACGGAGGGGGAATTTAACAATATCTAAAAAAAAAAAAAAATAACGTGAATTACTCTCTTTCTGACCCAGCAATTCACATCTAGGTATTTAAGTTGAAGGTACACTTCCAAAGGCAGAAAAATTTAAGCTGGTTTATGTATACGTAAAGTAGAGAAATTAAGTCAGAAGAAGAAATCTTTTTTTAATTTTAGACTTGCTGGAGTGGATTAAAATTCCTTTCCTACCCCCAAAATCTCAAATGTCAAATAACTGACATTAAAGTAACAGTGTTTTTATTGCATCTTGATGCTCCTATATTTAGAAACTATCATAACTTTTTATGGAGGTAATCGACATTCTCTCAAATGTCTATACATGAAACATGTGGGTACCACTACCTCCACCTCTTACAAGAGGGCAGAATTTCCCGCCCTGCTATTTCTCAGTGCGATAGGAAGGCAGCAGCATTACTTAATTTATGGGCAGTTTGGAAAAAAAGTCTTTAAGAGTAAAAAAATTAATCTGGATTAACTGCTTCCTTTGTTTCCAAGTGAAATGTAATATAATGAGGGAAAACAGCTTGATTCCACCAGAGAACAAAAAATAAAGTGCCTGGATCTAAGAGGCCAGTGAGGGGCCAACACCGGCTCCCTGGAGGAGGCAGTGTTTGAGCTGTGTCTTTCTAGAGGTTAAGAGGGAGTCGGCAATGCAGAGGAAGGAGAAAGGCATTCTTGATTCTTGGCACATGAGCCATAAAAATCAACTATCTATTATTACTACTACTGTTACTGAAAACTTGATCTTGTCATGACTGAGCAAAATTAAGTGAGATCTACTTCCTGCCAGCTAGGAAATGGTTGAGTTGATTTTTGTCAGCAGTGTATTAGAAAATGAAATTCCGGAGTTATATCATATTTGCCTCTCTAAAGGCATGTACCCCCAAAGCAGTTCCTTAAAAAAAAATACAAACAAATTCGTGCTTCTTGTAGTTTGGAGTCCAATCCTCAAATGTGAGAGGAGAGAAATAAAACACCTAGGAATAAAAAACTTCAGTATCAAATAAGTCCAGTAAAATCTGAGCCAACTGTTATAAAGCCCCTGAAAGCTGGCATAATCCCAGTATGACAATGAAGCTGCAGGCTTGGAAACCAGGTACACATCTGGCCTCAAGTCACCACCAAACTCAGTGTCAAATCAGGCATAAGATGGAGAGTTCACTCCCTACAGGGGAACCAGACACATAAATAAAGGAAGTCCATAAAACACTTCATTAAGTATGTTCAAGAATGATGTAGTTTAGCACAAAAACTACAGCTAAACTCTAATGCCAATCAGAGACATCACAGAGTAGCACAGAATACTTGAATCTCTGCTCATCAATTTGATAACTGTGACCTCTCCTGCAGATGAAGAAATGAGCTCCGAATATTTAAGTGACTTTAAAACATTTGACTTCAAAAGTCTTTGTGTACGGTTGTACAATTCCTGACTGACCTCCATAAAATGACAAACATGTTGACAACTGTCACTGAAGTGCGATTATTACTGAACCCTCTTCATGGTTAATGTATACAGGACCAAACCGAGCCTGCCTGAACACTCCAAATAATGTGGGGGCCAGTTATATGCACGCACTTAAGGCAGCAACCATGCCAATTCACCCCGCCCGACCAGCCCACGACAGACAGTACAAGAAAACTTGAGCCTGCCCTAACAATCCTACACCCAGAAGCCTAACACACCTACAGGTTTTTAGGGAAGCGCGATGACCACTTTACACCCCCAGGTAGAGAAACACTTCCATTAGTTTAGCTGCAATCAGTAGGTGGCTAACAATGTTGCCAAACCTATTCCACCCAGGGTCTCTAATGCAATCACAATTCAACCCAAGTATAAACGTTTACACTTTCTTAACAGCGAAAGGCTAAGGAATCACAAAAGTTACTGATCATTTTATCAACTATTCTATGATCTTAAGGCATCTTGCCACTCGACCATTCTTCTGAATGTTCAGGGGCAATCAGATCAGAGCAAGAGAGGGGTTCTTTGCTTTCTTATAAACAAAGGCCGGTGGGGAGAGAGACTTTTCTGGGGGTAAAGGACCTCGCCACACTGACTCCTGTCCACAGGTTTTGAGACTGAAAGCAGCCAGGCTGGGCTCCTCCCCCAAAGACAGACGTCAAGTCGTGTGTGGGGGTTGGGGATAGAATGATTCAATCCCAGCTGCCTCTCTCAAAGAGGCCCTCACTGGACTCTGTCGGAGGTAACTCCTGCTGATCTCTGACCCACAAATACACAACCAGTGCCTTAGGAACGTGAACAGTGGGACCATGTGGGTGAAAACACTGGGTAAAGGAACTGATGTTCTAAAGAGGGTAATACCTGCTCATTATTAAATCACTTCTCCCAGGACAAATACTTGCATCTCTCCTCCTCCTCCCCGACCTCCAAACCCTCGGATAACATCCCCAGAAGCTGGAGTTTAAACAAAATCACCATTTCTACTCAACACTGCACACTTAAAAGAAGGCTGTTTTTGTCTAGGACAGATAACAAGCTGGTCTTGGTGATAAAGACTGGCACCCGGAGTGTGGTCACTATCAGGGGTGTGCAAATCTCCCCAGGAACTTAATGCCGAACTAAAAGCAGCCAGGAAGCCTAAAAGCCCTTCACTGGGAGGAGGATGGGTTGAGGAGGTAGAAGAGTTCTACCCTTCCCTCTCCCCCTATACAGCTGTCTGAAGTCAGACTTCACCAATGCCGGTCCACATTGAATCCAGGAAACCCAGTCTGCGATCCCTCTTAATGGTGGTGGCTTTAACGTGTAACCCACAGCCAAGTATGGGCCCTTATCACTATTTTACAGCGATTTTCACTGAGAACATTTCCAGAAGCAAGACAGAGTCAGTTTTCGCTAAAAGCTCAAAGAGCTCCAGAATTTAAAAGAAAAATGTTGGGAGAACTCAGCTCTTAAAACGAACAAACAAACAAACAAAAATCTTAAAACTCATCAAGAATGAGAGAAAGAACTAGTAACATTTCTAATTTTTAAAGTCCAAATGATCATGTTCTCCCAAACGTGTACTGTACAGTAACAAGACTTTCTGTCAGGGACCGACTCGTTCACTACTGAAACCAATGGGCTTTGCCCACAGGGACCCAGGACTCTTAAGCTAATAAAACAAGGCAAACAAAAGCCTCTAGCTGAGAAGATGACAAATGGAACTATAAATATTTCTTCTCTCCTTAAGGAAGTTGGGGTTCACAACATTCACTCAAATATTTGCTGAGCGCCAGGCCTGTGCCCTGAGAAGGCCCGCAGGAGGCACTGAAGCCCACCCCTTTAGCAGCAGCTGTTTGGTGAGTACCTTCGAAAAGAGAGGGGAAAGGGGTCTCCCATAACTGCCCATGTTTCCTTGGACCTGGTCCCATTAAGCACCAGAATTAGACTAAATGTTACAGCTAGAAAAGACCTTCAAAAGAACTTACAAAGTCAAAGAAAGGGTCAAACTTAAGCACATAAATGTTGCAAATTATTTTGCAAAGTGCTTAAGTCTTTCTCCCCCATATTCAATGCTTGGTAAAATTTCAACACCTGAAACTTAGAAGTACAATGCAGCATTACAGGGACTCAGAGTTGCTCAAAAACATGCCCAGCAGGTTCAATTTTGTTTTTATCAGCTCTGCAGCACAACTTCAAATTTCTCAAACCTGTTACATTTTTCCAAAGTGTCTACATATTCAGAAGAAATGCCACAAACTGCCTTAAAAACACTGGAGAACTTACCTTGGTTCTTCAACATCTGCAACTCTTTGAGACGAGTTGCCAGATGTGGTCCCGAGGGCCTTGCCCTGCAAGACCCAACACAAAGCAGCCCACTGGTTTGCTCTGGGCCCCAATCCCCCCACACACAAGGCGCTAAATGGCTGGTTAAAGGGTCAGAGGGTGTTCTCTCTTCCATTTCACTTCCACATGTCAATTTCTTCGGCTCCTTTTATGCTTTTACAACACTGCAATTACCTTAATCTTTCCTTTCGGCCCCTTTGGGTCTGTGCACCCTATTTTAACTTACTTTACCACCTTTTTTCTTCCATCCCACTCCTTCCATTATTCTCCTTTAATTCAAGTACATCTTCCTTTCCTCCTTTGCTTCTTATTCCCAGGGACCTATTAACTTTTGTTTTTTAAAAATTAAGATTCAAGTGATGGGACCACCAAACTGTCTTCAAAAACATAATTAACTTTAAGGTCTTCTGAGCTGAAGTTTCTAGACATAATCAGAGGTCAGAACAAGCTGCTCAGTGTTAAGATAATTTTGCCAAGAACTAAATGATGTATTTCAAAAGTCAATTCCACTCACAGTAAGACAACACCCATCAGTAGAGCAACTCCAAGACTTATATGTGATGTCCCGAGGAGACCCTAGGTTATTCATTTCTTTGTTCTGGTCTCAGTTTCCTAATCTATAAAATGACCTCTTACAGGCCCTTGACACTTCTAATCACAAGAATTCTATGGCCTTTAAAAACTGTTTTAGTTCCAATGGATTAAGGTAAAAAGAAAAAATGTTTAATGCTCATGCGCAGTGGTTCTCAAACATTTCTGTGTATGAGACCTGGGACTAACCAGGTACGTGTTTCCCTACAAGCTCCCCAGGTCACTAAAGTCCGTATGGCCCAGGATCCTATTTTGAAAAGCCCTGCCTTGTTGTTTCCTGGTCCTTTGACCAATAAGTAACATCAAATACCAGCCGCTGCCTGCAACAACAAATGTGCTACTGGTTTTATTCTAATGTTTCTAGTTCAATTACATCTCTGTTCTTTAAAAGGCAGGCACAAGGTGCTGAGTCAGTTTGAGGATTTTATCTTTAATTTGCAGCTGAGACTCTTGAGAAAAAGAGGCTATTTCCACCTGCTACTCTCGCAGCCCTGTTTAGGAGAATCAAGAGCCACATGAGGGTGGTGACACAGCCCCCGCCCGCAGTGGAGCTAAGGAACAGGGTGGTCGGGCTCCCCAGAGAGAAACTGTGTTTGCTGTTCGGGCATCAGAGCACAGAGCCATGCTTAGAGAGAAACAGTGAATGTTGAGTCCTGCCAGCGGAACTCAGCTGGGAAAATTACTAGAAAAAAGATGGATTCAAGCTTAATGGAGCTGCGAGCTCACAGTAAACTGTGACACTTGGCCTACAGATTCTTTTGGGAGCCAGAGGCTATCAGGCAACACGAGGAGTCCCGTGGACTTCCCATGAGATGCACACAGGCACTGCCAGCCAGGTAAGCAACGACACCACCGACCATTCCAAGGGCCAGCAGAGTCTGCTGTACAGGAACAGGCAGTCCACAGCTCAAGCTCTGCGGCCTGAACTCCTCTGCAGGCTCTCCACTCCGCCAGAGGGGCGCCACGGCGGCCCCAGGTTATGTGGAAATGAATGAGCATGGCTGTATTCCACTCCACTTTTATCTATGGGCACTGGAATCTGAATTTCACGTGACTATCCTGTATCATGAAATAATATTCCTTTTAAAAACTGAGGTATAATGGACATATTAACATTATATTGGTTTCAGGTATATTTAATAGTATTCTTTTTTGATTTCCCTCAACCAGTGAAAAACATAAAAACCATTCTCAGTTCATAGGCCATACAAAAGAAGGCACTGTTTACTGGATGCTGCACTAATTAATAGTGACTAGAAACTGTCCCCTGCACTCTGCAGACAGAGGTGCCTTTCTCAGCTCAGTGTGAGTGAGGAATATCCTGCCTGCTTTACCTACAAGGTTAAAACTCTACTCTGCAAAACTGGAGAAAGTCAGTCACATGAATGGGAACTGCAAGGGGAGGCCAATGCTGAGCCCACTATTAATTCTGCTTCTTAAGCAGCAAGCTAGTTAGGTTTGTTATTTATCCCCCTTGAAGGAGAAACAACATCATACTTGTTCACATACTTCGAACCACCTCCAAAGAAATTCCTCAGTAAATATGCAGACCTCGGAGATCCTTCTCAAATGGGGGAGGTGGGGTTGGTTCTAGTTAACCCTTGGTTAACAAAAAGATCCTTTTTCTTGAGTACTCAGATAAAAGAGAAGTTTTACTAATTTCTGGAATAGCTGGCTGAACTGCACAAGCTGAACTGCTAAAAAAATAAATTATTCAGTAGTCTTTGCTACAGAGGCAGGCGAGCTTCCCTGAAGAGGGGAAGGATTACACGTCAAGGAGCAGCAGAGCCTACTAGTCAATGACAGCCGTCTGGTAAGAATCCACTGTAAATACAGCAAGTGCTCTAGGAAACGAGCGCCTTTTGCCTGTCCCTACGGCGGCAGCAGCTCCACTACAGCCCAGAATTCCCAGGAAGCAGCTGAGTCACCCAGACGCCCCTTTCCCTCATTTTGTGCCCCGTTTAAGAACTCAGGCTGAGGCATCAGATAGGCCTGGAGTGGCCCCGAAGCTCTGTGGGTTACTTACATACTACACAGCCTTGAGCCTCCATTTCTTCAAAGATAAAAGTGGAGACAGTAAATGTTAGAACTATGGGTTACTTCATCCCTATTCCATTTTTTCTTCCAACCCCCCAAATAACCGATCATAATCTGAAGCTAAAGCTGGAGGAAAACAGAATCTGTTCCCGGTATTAAAGCAATTTACTCAAGGTGCTGAGACCTCATATGTCCACTGTGTCAGTGGTCCTCACAGCGGCCAAGGGTACGATCTCATTTGGTTCCTTCAGACCACTATGTGTAGCTAACTGTGGGCCAGATTACTTGTAAGTAAGATGCAGCCTAACACTCATTATGATTATGCAAATGAGAGGAAGACTCCCCCACCGAACCTTGGGTATAAAAGCAGAGGTCTGACCTGCTTTTACTGTCAGCAGCACCTTGGGTGAGTTCACCTCTTCGGTGCTGTCTGCTTGCCTGTACAACCTCGATTCTCTATCCCTCATGGTCATTTACTTACTACTGAGTACGATTTAACAAATACATATTTAACTTCTTACTATAGCAACATGTTAAAAACCTGCAATTTCAAATGAAGTGGTAGGCTAACATCAACCATTTTAAAGGCTAAAGGTGCATATAAATATAACTTAATCTGTTTTGTCACCCACGAAATAGACATGACCTACCTCACAGAGTTGGAGATAAAATGAGAATTTATTCAATCCAAAGGGCCTTTAATGTTCACCTTGTGTAGTACTAAAGGGGTCAGTTCATTTTAAAAAATGAACTGTCTGAGATTCCAACTGCTTTAGTAAACATGACTTTACTTACTAGTCATAAGTCCTCTTAGAATGTACGCATACAGAAGACTTATTCAAACTCAAAACACACCAAATTTACACCACTTTTGAATTTTTAAATTCCAAGAGCCCCAGTCACCCATATTCCATGCAAAATCTAAGCCTGAATCTCTCTGCTCCTACCTAAATTTTACCTAGAGCTGTGCTGCCCAATATGGTAGCCACTAGCCACATGTGGCTTTTTAATCTTAAGCAAAATACAATTCAAATATTAAGCTCCTTGGCTACACCAGCAACATTTCAAGAGCTCAACAGTCTCACATGGCTAGCAGCTACCAACCACACAGGACACCCTACAGATCAAAACATTTCCATCACAACAGAAAGTTCCATCATCAGTGAAAGTTCCAGTTCGATCAGTGCTGAGTGAAAAGCATCTTGGCCTGACCGGGTGGCCCAATTGGTTGGAGCATCGTCCCATACACCCAAAAAGGTTGCAGGTTTGATTCCTAGTCAGGGTGCGTTTGGGAGGCAACCAATCGAGGTTTCTCTCTCAAACTGATGATTTTTTCTCTTTCTCTGTTCCCCACCCTTCACTCTCTCTCTAAAATCAATAAATATATCCTTAGGCAAAGATTTAAAACAAAAAGAGAAAGAAAAGTTATCTTGGATCCAGGTCCACATCTTCCTTTTACCGGTAGGAAGGATGAGGTATAATGTAGTGTAACTTGCTCCAGTCACAGCTGACAAAGTCAGATTAAGACCTTCTTTGTCCTGAACTCCTTGCCTAGCATTCTCCATTCCAGACCCAGCCACCTTGCTGGAACCCAGTCAGAGGCCTTTTGCCTACATGGCAAGGCACGACGTGCCGTGTAGTCCCTTAAGGCCAGCCAGAAGTTTGCCCGGCTATCAGAAGATGGTTTAACTTTGGGTGATGGGCACACAGTGTAGTGTACAGACCACATATCACAGAAATGTACACTTGAAACCTATGTGATCCTACTAACCAATGTCACCCCAATAAACTTAATCTTAAAAAAAAGTTTGCCTGATTAAAGTGGCCCTCTCAAAAGCAGGCCACTGCTGCACACAGTCCCTGGAGAATCAGAGCCACAAGGAGTGCTGCCCAGAGAACATTTCAACGAAGGTCTTAGCCCACCAAGGCAGAAGTCAAACCCCGACAGGTGACTGTTCTAAGCTTCAGGAGTATGGCAAACAAATCCCTTTTTACTAGCTCACCTTCGTTCTCTAATATAAGACAAAGTTGGAGTTTTTTACTATTGCCCCCAAAAGTAACTAACCAGTACGAGACCCTCACGAGGCGCCTCTGCACGTCACACACTCCTCTGCAGTGAGTCATAAGAGCATCTCTGCACCGAGATGCTTCTCCCTCTCCGGAGGCAGAACTCAAGGGGGAAAAGGACTTGTCTAACCTGAAAAATGTACCTTCTCAGGCCAGCTCAATTGGGACAAGTCCATTCCTGCTGGCTTGTGCTCCTTTGCTTCTATTAAGTGAGCCTGTAATGTCTGTGAAATAGTGAAAATGAGTATAAACCTTCTGTCTATGCTGCACAGGAATCCACAGCTCAGCCCAGGCCTCAGAATGCCCTCACGTCCACAACTTGTCTGGCCGTGAAGGTGTCAGGTGTGTTGATATCTTGCTTCATACATCCTATTACTACCAATTCAATCACTAAGCCTTCATCGTCTGGCAAGGTTTTGGAGTCCCTGGGTCACACTGGAAGAAGAAGAGTTATCTTGGGCCACACATTAAATACACAAAGACGGGACTTCTGGCCAAGATGGAGGCACAGACTCACTGTGGCTCTTTGCACAACCAAAATAAGGTCTGCAACAAGTTAGAAGTAAGATAACCAGATCTGACAGAAAACTGAACTGTATGGAAGTCGGAGAACCAAGGCGGGCAGGAAGGGCGGAGTCAGGCAGCCGGGCACAGAGGAGTCTCGACACAAAAGCGGTAGCAACGAACATGTAAAGCATCCCAGGCGCGTAAGGCATCCAGAGCGCAAGACCGCAGCGGGTGGACCCTGGACACGCAGGCGCCCGGCAGACCCAGCAAGGCGGGGACTGTGAGGTGAGGCACTGCACGCAAGGCGCCTGGCTGTCCAGGTGATCCCACATTCTCGCACAGATAATCCAGGCAAAACTGGGCAGTGAGACAGACCACGCAACCCAGGGTCCCAACGCTGGGAAACCTCGGGACACTGAATGAAAACATCTGTGGGGGTTGAGGTGCAGGGACCCCAGCCTCACAGGAGAGTGTGCTGGAGAGACCCACGGAGTCCTAGAATGTGCACAAGTTCACCCACCTGGGAATCAGCACCAGAAAGGCCCAGTTAGCTTGGGGGAAGCGGAGGAAGGATCTAAAATCCAAGGGAGAGAGGAGCAGGCGCCATTGTTCCCTCTCCAACCCCGCCCCCACAGACAGTGTCATAACCCAGCGACTGGGCTGACCCACCCTGGTGAACACCTAAGGCTCCGCCCCTCATACGAGGAGGAAAAAAAAATGGCCAAAACGGAAGAGCAGATCATAGCTCCACAGCAAATACAATTAAGCGACCAAGAGATAGCCAAACTATCAGATGCACAGTTCAAAGCACTGTTGATCAGGATACTCACAGAACTGGTTGATTTTGGTCGCAAATTAGATGAGAAAATGAAGATTACGCTAAGTAAAATGAAGGAAAACGCACAGGGAACCAATACTGATGGGAAGAAAACTGGGACTCAAATCAATGGAGTGAACCAGAAAGAAGAAAGAAACCACCAAACAGAAAAGAATGAAGAAACAAGAATTCAAAAAAATGAGGAGAAGCTTAGGAACCTCCAGGACATCTTGAAACGTTCCAACATCCGAATTATAGGGGTACCAGAAGGGGAAGAGGAAGAGCAACAAGTGAAAAAGTTATTTGAACAAATAATAAAGGAGAATTTCCCCATTCTGGCAAAGGAAATAGACTTCCAGGAAGTCCGGGAAGCTGAGGGAATACCAAAGAAGTTGGACCCAAGAAGGAACACACCAAGGCACATCATAATTACATTAGCCAAGATTAAAATGAAGGACAGAATTCTAGAAGCAGCAAGAGATAAGGGGACAGTCATCTACAAAGGAGTTCCCATCAGACTGTCAGCTGATTTCTCAAAAGAGACCTTGCAGAGAAGAAGGGGCTGGAAAGAAGTATTCCAAGTCATGAAAGGCAAGTACCTCCATCCCAGATTGCTCTATCCAGCAAAGCTTTCATTTAGAATGGAAGGGCAGATAAAGTGCTTCTCAGATAAGGTCAAGTTAAAGGAGTACATCGTCAGCAAGCCTTTATTGTGTGAAATGTTAAAGGGACTTATCTAAGAAAAAGATAAAAAATATGTACAGTAAAATGACAGCAAACTGACAATTATTAACAACCACAACTAAGACAAAACAAAACAAAAAAACAACAAACAAATTAAGCAATCAACCAAAACAGGAACAGAACCACAGAAATGGAGATCACATGGAGGGTTAGCAACAGGGGAGTGGGAGGAGGAAAGAGGGGGAAAGGTACAGAGAATAAGTAGCATAGATAGTAGGTAGAAAATAGACAGGGGGAGGGCAAGAATAGTATGGGAAATGTAGAAGCTAAAGAACTTATGACACGGACATGAACTAAAGGGGGGGAAATGTGGGTGGGAGAGGGTGTGCAGGATGGAAGGGAGTGAAGGGGAAATGGGACAATTGTAATAGCATAATCAATAAAATATATTTTAAAAATACACAAATACTAATGAAATACTGATGAGCAAAAAAAAAGGTTTTAAGTAGATTGATGATTCTGTGCTGGGCCACACGCAGCCGAGGGCTGCAGGCTGGACACCCCGGCCGCCCCACTACTGACAGCGCCTGAAATGCAGTGTGCGGGGCTGTCTCCGGGCAGCCAGTTGTGCAGCGAGACTGCGCTTGAACACATGCGTATTCTTCAGAAGCCTTCTTGGTGCTCAGTCAGTAACTGGCTCCTTTTCATGCCTGAGGATCCTCCTCCCATTATGAATTACTCCAACTTCATAATTATAAGGAAGTACAAGTACTGAACAACCACTGAGGCCCAGCCATTGGTCTGGTGAAAAAACAAGGAACACTGCTTAAGAGGTTGAATCACTATAGAACTCATTTTAGGCGTCACATAAATGTCATGACTGAGAATCTGACCAGAAGTTTATTTTAATCAGTCAACTTGTCTTATTCGTGTCACTTATCTGACTTTGGGGAAATAGTAGTACCAGGTACTAAGTGCTCTTTTATATGACTCCGAGGTAGCTATTATCCCTATACTTTCACAGATGACAAAACTAAGATCAGAACTGTGACTTGCTCAAGGCCACCCAGCTAACAAGAGCTGGACCCAAGTTTATCTAACTCCAAAGTCTATATTTCATTGGTATGTATGTGGACTTTGTCAACAGTCTCTCATTCCTCCTAGAAATGTGAGGCCCGACTGGAGAAAGTAAACTTCACATCTCACTGTCCCACTGGTTCTGGAACACTAGTGTGCATCAGGTCACCCGCTGGACTGCTCAAACCCAGATGGCTGAGCCCCCACTCCCAGAATTTGAGCCACTAGGTCTGGGTGAGGCTCAGGAGTTTGCATTTCCAACAAGTTCTCAGACAATGCTAATGAGCTACTGATGAGGAAACCACACTTTAATAAGCACAGCTCTATTCAAATCCTCCCCTTTCAGTCACTGTCATCAGCAGCTTAAAGACCCCTAATTTAATCTAAAGGTAGAGTGACCTTCAAAGATTAGATCCTTAGCATTCCACTACACTATGCTGATACGGCCTCCTCTTACCTTCTAAAGCCCTGCCTTAACTATCCTAAGAACATTAGCATGAAAACCACCTCTCACTTTGTGCTGCTTTAGTCAGTGGGTCCTAAAAGATGACATCAGAATCAAATAATGGCTTGTTAAAGGATTAGGATTCTGACAAGACACATACTATAACAGCTGCAAAGGTAGTTAACTATCACTGCTATTTAAGTAAATACTCATTGAAAGATAGAAGGTATTTACTTAGAGTGGGATAAGGATCAAGCTTTACTGAACAGTTGGGAAAACACTGTTCTGATCCTTTTTAAAAAATCCTTTAAGCTTAATAGCTCAACCAATGGAATACTTTAATCAAATGAGGCAAAACACGTGTCTTAGCCATTACAACAATAGAGTCCAGTTAAATGTCTCCAAAGGTGATTTAGGGGTCACTTGTATTCATCAGAATCATTTGGGACTGTTAAAGGCATCTTTAAAACGCAGATGTCTCAGTATACTTCACTACAGAACCAACTTGGAGGCACAGAACTAGGAATATGTATTTTTACCAAATATTCCCAGGTGATTTTTACACGTTAGCTAAAGAACAGGGAAAATGTAGTGGGAAGCTCTCAATGTTTCTCACTTTATCTTCAATTAGCTGGTGAGCTAGGAGAGGGAGGGGTTCCCATTTCATAACATTCGTTGGAAGCATCTGTATTGACCATATAGGACAAGACAGCCCTCTTGCCCACTTCCTAATAAAGTAAGCAAACACCTAAATTTCTCCAGCCTACAATGACAAATTGGAACAGGACATGGGCTCAGTGAAAGCAAGAGAACAGTGATCACTTCTGTCTTGGGGGGTCAGTGGTGACCACAGACAGACTTCGCTGGAAAGGAAACAGTATCTCTGACGATGGCTTCAATACCAAAACAGGCTCTGAGATGTTTCTAACCCTCCAGGAACTTACGATACTTACTGCCTTCCTAAAAAATAGGTAGTAAAATGGAGAAGTTCTGGGTGTACTTATTTAAACCCAAGAGTCATTTCCAGGGTTTGGAGACACCTGAACAGAACAGAACAGGCTCACAGAGTTGTGGGAGAAGAATAAACACTGAACTTTATTTCCAGAAAACAAGGTTGCTGGAGAAGGCCTTTTTTAAAAAAAGTCATGTTCTTAATAAAAGTACTTAGCCCAGTACCTTCACTTTTGTACTGCAGCAGCTACTGGCATGCACGCTTAGATACGTGTATCAGTATGGACCCTGCTTGGTGTTCTTCTAGTCTCACTTAGGCAAGCATCTTACTATGTTTTCAGTCACTCACAGACACATTTCGTCACACTGTACTATAATTTTAAAACTGCTTCCTCAAAAAATACAAGCTCAACACACACTGACATCTAAATTCTGGAGGGTAGCTCCAATCCTAAAGGAGCTCTGTAACATTTTCAGGACTCTAAAGAGAAAATTTTTAACTTCTTGTTCGCCCAACTAGAATCCGTTTTGCCACAGAGAAAACAAGCATCCTTCTGCTAACAGACCGCTCCCAGGCATTCTGAGATGTGGGTGGTACTAACACTGGCGAAGGTTATGAAGTTCTGCTGCAGTGCCTGCTTTTGTGTCATACCGCCTTCAAGGGAGGAAGAAGGTGATCTGATCTTTAAGGGGGAAAAGTAATACCATCGTGAAACTGTCACGAGCTCCGCCCCCACTGATCGCACTCCATGTGCCAGGACTCCTGTGCTGCTGAGGGAGCTACCTGGGGGACTGCGTAGAGCTGGGGAACCTGGCCTCAGAGAGCTTCTTGTTTGGAAGCGTAACAAGCCAGCAGTTACAGAGACTAGTCAATTTGTGCTTGTCCTCTCCTTCTGGTTTTTTTTCGGGTTAACTGGAACCATGAAAAATTAAGAGACAGATCCTGAGGTATGAGCAATTCCCCAAGAGGGTCTGGTTTCTTTATTTCTGATGTCAAATAGGAAGAACTACCGGCACTGTATCAATTCCTGCGAAAACACACTGATTTTAAGAACAGGCACAGTAAGTCTAACAATTAGTCACTATCACATTATCCATATCACTCTAATGCCACTATGCACTATGACCCTTCCTCTGAGTTTAACAGCTTTTATGTACTGCCCATATCAAGGCGCTGTATAATTAGGAAACAGTAACAACAGTAATACATTCAAACTGTTCCATAAAATCAGTCTCCCAGGAGTTTAAGTATTGAGTCTAACCTCTAAGTCAGTTCCTCAAATTTACAAAGATGGTGATTTCACACTCTTAATTACATTTCTAGTCACTGACAAATCTACCTGTTCAGGGAAACCTGAAAACTACTATGCTAAAATTCATTGAAAATAGGTGTTTAATACAAAAAGATACTGAGGAATAAATTTACAGAACTTTAAACTATTCTATTATAGGTGAAAAGGTTTAATGAGTTTACAGGTATCCTAAAAAATAAAAAAGGCCTAACATTTTCTAGAACAGTTACAAGTTTTAACATCTTTGGAAATTAAGAACTTAGGTGTCCAATTTTTTTTTTTTTTTTAAGGAAAAAAGCCCTCCTAGAATTGGGAGTACATGGAGATACCATTCTCACTAATGGTGGAGCGTGAACTGCCGGAAGTGATACTCTCTACCCCATGCACCCTGGTATGACAGGCCTTGGCACTGCAGCCCAGAGAAAACTAGGGAAATCGCAATGGAGACAGGGCCCGTCCAGACCTACAGCACAGCAACTTCAAAGTGTTCAGAGAGCCATATGGGTTTCTCTCGTTTATCTGTGTCTAGTCATTACGGGTATTTATTTTCTGAATGTTTTAATTAATGAATATGGCAACTTCAACTTTCCACTTGCAATGAAATGTGAAATTCTTCGCTTCCTAAGTAAGCTCTAAATATCGCACCATCCCAAATGCAAAGAGGGGAAAGTTATTCACTGACAAAGGTTCTTAAACTAATTTAACTTGTGAGTAAAGAGTGGTTTGTACACGGCCACAAAGCCAAGGCAAGCCGCACGCTCCTGCGCCAGCCTGTCTCCGATTCACAGCAACAGTATCAGATTCAAGGCTCCCGAGTAACCTTCCCCCTTGGGTAAAATTTCACAATACCTAAATTTGAAGAAATTAAATAAGTTCCCTTTGTACAAAAGACTAATGAAACAATCTCTGAAAGGGTTTTTTTTTTTTTTTTAAGGATTGGCAAGGAACTAAAAATTTTCTCCCAACCCTACCTACCTTTCCTAAAGTGATCCTCGCAGGCCCTATCATCTCCAGCCTTGTGAGGTTAAGTATTAGACCCAGTTCACAGGCAAAGCACTAGCTCAGAGATGAACTTCCCCTTGACTCAGAGGCTCTGTCCTTCCCTCTATGTCATGGTTGCCTGATTTGGGGCACGGGGGAAACAGATACCCGTACTGTACCCTTCCAAACTACTCACATTCTGTACCAGAGAAAAATGATATAAAACAAAGGAGGCCAAAGTTCTTAAGACCTTTGAGTCCAATCCTACACCTTGGACACTCACATACTGAGGGCAATATAGTCATGTAGTATTAATAAATAATCAAGCCATGTAGCATTAATAAACAATCACTTTCCCACAGGTTTTTTTCCATAGACTTTAAGAACCATCCGTTCCTAAGATGATTACCTTTTGAAGACTTATCTTTGAAGACTCTTTAAAATTAGTCCCTACTCTGTAGTTTCTATCCTACAGTGTTAATTTCTCGGGCCTACCTATAACTGAACATTAATTCTGAAGTCTCTTCTGCTGTGATGCTTTTCTGATAACGCTTTTGATCAATGGGGTAAGATCTGTACTAAGATTCAATTGGCTTAATCTAATGGACCTTAGTGAACACACCCATAACTGACTGGTTTATTTTCTTTAAGTAGCACTTCTAAAATAATAAATTCAAGGCAATTCAATAATGAACATTAACTAGACTTAAAGAGTCACTACTGAAATTTCTGACTAGATAGAACTTTTTCATGGAATCTCTCATATGCTTAAGACTTGTACACAACTGTTAACATGGAGTTTACTACTTAAATTCGCATACCTGCCTAATCTTTATTATCTAAGGGGTTCTTGTTCCCAAGAGTTATTTGTTCACGGGTAGTTGAATTGGTCACTTTAAGCAACCATCTGGATAAATGAAAAATTAAGGTCACTCAGGTGCTTTAAGTCTTCTCAGTTCAAAAATGTTTAGGGACGCCCTGGTCAGTGTGACTCAGTTGATTGGAGTGTTGTCCCAGAGGCCAAAATGTTATGGGTTCAACTCCCAGTCAGGGCACATGCCTAGGCTATGGGTTCTGTCCCCTGTCTGGGCACATTGAGAGGCAGCTGACTGATGTTTCTCTGTCTCACTCCTTCCTTCTAAAATCAGTATGTTCATTCTCAGGTGAGTATTAAAAAAATGTTTTGGAGAGAAGTAAAATAGTGGCCTTGGAAAAACATGCTAACACAAGACACATTGAGCTTTGTGGTTAAAACACAAAATCACAAATAACGATCTTGGCGGTTCACTTATTAAATGCATCTAAAAGGTAAAGCTCTCGGTATCCTTTATAGAAAATCTATAGCTCTATTAAAGAGCTGAGAAATTAGCCACATCAATATGCTTCTTTTATTTCTAAGCCTGTCTTCTCTATAGCTGAAAGTTGTTCTTTTAGCAATAACCACCTTGCCCCAGACTTGCTCTTAGACAAGCAGGAACCTAGATATATTGGGTTAGCCAAAAAGTCAGTTTGATTTTTCCGTATGGTGGCTCTAGCACTGCTTAGTCGTCTTCTCAACTTCATTCAAAACAGTTTTGTTAGATTGTACTGTGACAGCTGTCATATCAATGTGCATTAAAATAAAAACTTACCAAAAATTGGTGAATTTTTGTGTAGCCATTTTAATATTGAAGTGAAAGGAAATATGCAACATTTTTGGTGTATTATGCTTTATTATTCCAAGAAAGGTAAAAATGCAAGTGAACCACAAAAAAAGATTTGTGCTGTGATTGATTGTATGTGTCAAAAGTGATTTGTGAAGTTTCTTGGCACTACTGACATTTTAGTCAAATAATTCTTAGCGGTGGGGCTGTCTCATGCATTGGAAGATGGTTAGCAGACCCCTGGCCTCTATCCACTAGAAGTCAATAGCGGGAGACAGCTGATATACACAAAACATCCAAATCAATAAAATTATTGGTAAAAATGAAAAATGTGTCCTTTATTTTATGGAAAAAACCATACGGACTTTTCGGCCAATCCATTGCATACACCACCTACTCGGAAGAGATTACTATTACTAGTTCAGGCCATGCAGTTCAGTTAGGTCGAGTCAGCCGACTCCCGCTACATGACGCTGTTAACTCTGTACAGGTCAGAAAGGCTGAAAACACTGACAGGGAACACCAGTGCAGGAAGGAGCCACCAACATCACCACCTCAAACCTAACATTCCAAATAAAGATCCATTCTGGAGTACGTAGAAGCAGTCTGACCAAAGTCTAAACTTTAAAATGTGAGCAGAAAGGCACATTCATATACTCATTCAGTGGTCAACAGTTTGTGAAAACCAAAATATCATCCTTGTTTATACACAACAAAACAAGGCCTAGTGGCCAGGGCACGTTTCATTGTAAGAAGAGGGACTGATTTATCTAGGTTTTTCTGATTTCTACTCCAGTTTTCTGTTGTACCACTGCCACTCAAGGCTGTAACAGCTCCACATAGGCTCTCTCTTCATCACGTACACCCTTCAATATCAATCTGGTGCCAGCCTTAAAACCAAAGCATCTCTTGAAGACCTAACATCCCAGGTGCCAGGGGTCTAAGCTCTCTCTACCAGCAGGTAATTAAGGGCAGGCTGCAATTACGACATCAGTACTGGAAGCTGACAAATTACAGCCTAGGTGGCGTTTCCGGAATCTGAAAGGCAGTATACTTCCAAAAAGGGGTGGTGAGAAGGTATACAAGATGAAAATTTTCCTTTTGTCTCTGGTTCCACCACAAATCTATACAATCTGTACTGTCTGCATTAAATTCAGATTTAATAAGTACAAAAATGTGGAGCTTACTAAGCTCTCAAACTTAGTTCCCTTCCTCTCACTCCCCTTTCTGCTGCTATACAAGAGCTCAGACGGCTATTTTTTATCCAAACAGCTAACTATTGTACAAAGGAATAAAGAAAGGGGTTATAGGAGTTGGGTACAGTAAGGGATTTTAACCAATGAGATCCCCTAATCCATCAATCCTGACACCTGCTGATAAATCTGTCCAACCAGTATTTTGTCTATGAAGTTTTGCCTCTGTGTTTGGGCATTCATATATGGTAGTAAGCTTAAAATCTGCAATTTTACTTAGCAGCAAAAGGATGCATTTCTAGCGTACTGTGCTATAAGACTAACCTTCAACTTAAATTTTATTTATTTATTTATTTTGGGGGGTAAATTCTAAACAGATACTTCCTCCAAGAAATCTCCTGAGCATCTAACTTTGCTAGGCTGTGCTAAAAAAAATACAAAGAATATTGGGTCCAAGGGTTGGCAGATTTTTGCTCTTAAAATACATATAGGAAAGCATCAGAATACCCAGGAATCTATTAAACTTGCTCTCAACAACAAAGAGAAGTAAAGCCCCCAATATTGCTAATTGCTTTAACACCCTTTGTTGTTGCTTATCTAGGTGTGTCTCAGAAATGCTAATGAACTGAGGTCTTTGGTTCCTTAAATCCACAGAAACAAAGTTAGTCAACTTCAAAGGCTCAGAGAGGAATTAACAGCCTGGTAGAGATGTACCTTAACCCAAATCTAATGGGAAGGGCAAAAGGAGATGTAAATAAAAATATTTGCTGTACATTTCAGAAGTTTTTCAAGAGCAGTGTATAAGATAAAGGTGACAGGGCGATAAATGGATCTAAAAACTTAAGAGAACGAATTAAAAATGAATACCTCCCAAAAAGAAATTTAAAACTTAAACTGCCTAGCTTCCTTGGAGTTTCTTTCTTTACTAAAACTTAGAGACCTAAGTGACAGATAAAGACACTTAATACAGATTTTTGATAATGGGTGGTTGAGCTTGGTAATATGACAACCTATAAACCATCGAGATATACTTGAGATAATGAGCAAAGTCACTTCTCTTCCAGTTTGAAAAACAACTAGAATCTCTTGAACATACAGAATAAATATCATGTTAAACAATATTTGCTATTAAATCATTTCAGCAAACTACCAGTCACTTCCTGCAACACTACCAAAAATACCATTTATCATATCTAATAGATACTCCACTATAAACAATAAAGCTTTTCCCACCGAATATACTCGAGGCTACCGCACTCCCTGCTCCCCCCTTCTGTATCCTGCTGCACAGTCCCCATGTCCCATGCTCTCAACACAGAGCACAATGCCCACACCTGGCCAGGCAGGCAGGTTGTGAGGGAAGGGCTGGGGCTGGCAAACTGCTCTATCATTCCATGCCATTTGCCTCTATTTCAGACTTCCTACTGCAGCTACTGACTTCCAGCCACGGGGATGGAAGGCTGCTTCTCAAACTTCAGATTCACCAGGCATGGAAACAGAAAGACCTGTTCCAATTATTACTGCTCAAAGTTTAAACACAATCGAAAGCTTCCTTTAAACACAACACCTCAGTCACTTCTTAAGGGCCAGTTAGGAACTTCTCCCATCCCAAACTCTTTACCTTAAGAAGCCAAATTCTCAGAACTGTTTGCCCAATGCCTTTTTTGTGATAATTAAGGGGCAGCTAGGTAATCTAAGACAGAAGGCACAGAAAAGTCTCAACTGACTCTCTTCTACCTCCAAATGCAATGAAGTGACTCTATTTTACCTTTTCAAGAGGGTTTTTTAACCCAGGGTCCCACATCAAATACTCATTTCAATCATTTCTATAGTCTCATTCAAATGTAAATAATTACAATTGCATCCACTTTTCCAAGGGAACCTAAAGCTTTCAAGACAGATTCATATGGAAAGGATGCAATCCCTCCCAAAACACATTTCTGGGGGAACAAATAGGTTTGAGGCAAACCAGTTTTACTGTGCACTCCAAGTGTGGCCGAAGTTGTTAAAGACCTGTCACACACACATTCATTTCACACCCAATTAACATGAAGTAATTTCAGTACAACCCGAAGGCTTCTGACATGAAATAATAACATCCAGACAGTAGAGAAGAATCCTTTCCCATACCATTAACAGTAGAGGATAACTTCTTATAATATACAGCACAGACCTTTCTCTAATATATTTACAGACTCAAAAAGCAGACATTTTTGCACACATGCACTCCTCCACATACCAAAAACAAACAATAAAACCCAACAGCTTAATTTTGGAATATAAGCTTTAAGACACGTTAAGACTCTCTGTCACTGTATAACGTATAAACGAATACTAATTCATAATTCACTAAGACCCAGAACAAATTAACAAATCCCTTTTCAAACTCTCACAATTCCCCATTTTTATGCTGACGTTAAAGAAAAAAGTCAGACTCCATTCTTTTTCTTGCTACTACTGGTTCAAATGAGATTTGGGGACTGACCCTGGGTTCATATTTTCCATTTTACTTTACTTATCAAAGAAAAGTAAGCATTAGAGACAGTATTACCTAGTGCTTACCTTTCAAACCATGATGTGTTTCGGATTCCTTTACCAACTCTCCTGGATTTTCTTGTTTTACCAGGAATACAGAAATCAAAAATTTGTTTGAGTTCTGATATGCTAGTAATACAAAGAGCACATGTAGACAGGCAATTCTGCTTTATATCTAAGCGAGGTATAAGATTCCACAGCAGCTTGCTAAATCTGAAAAGGTGCCCCAAGAAATCTGGCTGGCTGCAGTGCGAGGAAAGGCAACACTGGCACCCAATGCTCCAGTGTTTTTGGATTGAGTAGGAAGATGTGCCACATCTTATTTTTGCAGTTTTTTTTTAAATGTGAAGAGACTTTTCAGATAGCCACATCATCAGCCTTCCCACCCCCCACCCCAATCCACACCCAACAGCACAGAAGTACAACTTACCTGTTAACATGAGGAACAATTTATATTTCATTCCCCCATCCAATTTGAATCCATTAAACTAACCAGAATCATCACAAGATGGTTTCAAACGACAATCCCATAAAACATTTCTCAGAATCACTGATGGAATCCTGCATTATACTTTGCTCATGCTGGGGAGGGAAGAACCCCACAACTCTACAAAATAGGCGAAACTTCATGTCCTTGAACCAGCTAAAGGATCACTACCCCAACCTGACATTACCATTATCAACTCTACAGGCACACTACTGTGACAATGACTCGGTCCCACTGCAGCTAGTGCTACCAGTACTTAGAAAGGAAGCCTTCTCATTTAGGGAGAAGAGGTTCTAGTTTCTGCTCCTGAACTCCCAGTCCAGTCAGTATTTTAAATACAAATATATTTCACAGATAACAGATTTTCCCAGCAGTAGAGCATCAGTCAGAATGTTCTAAATTCTACTAAGAGCAGCCAACAGTTTTAACTATTATAAAGAATGAGGTCCAAGGGGCAAGAATCTTTTAGATCTTTGGGGATGGGGTCAGGCGAAATAAGGGATGCTTGTTTTAATATTATGAACTTGCACAATTAATCTGTAAGATGGGTTTAAGTTAGGTACCCTTAAAATCAAACTCAGGCAAACTCTATTTAATACAAAGTTCAATAATGACATGTCAGCATAATTAACCAATGACTTTTATTTTTTCAAAACTACTAAGAGTTACATAAATCAATCTCTAATTACCAGCGTGTTACTTACCAGAGCAAACACACAGTCACTAATTCTACGTCTTTCTTCTACATACTACTTACAAAGATAATCACTCCAGTGTCAGACCCTCAGGGTGGTGTGGGGGCAGCTGAAGTGCTTTTTCCCTTGAAGGAGCAGGTTCAGATTAGAAAATAAGCAAATGACAAACTACCAAATTCTGCCCTCTTGCCTTCTTCCACTCTGTAAGGAAGTAGAGATGTGCAGCTTCCAGCAGAATCACACCAGAAGTACAGATACAGCACGCTGGCTAAGCCTGTGAGCTCTGGCTCCCCACATCACTGCCCTTGGGCAAGCTAGCAAACAAACCTAAGCCTCGATTTCCTCATCTGTAAAACGGAGATGACAGTACCTAAATCATAAGGGCCCTCCTGAGGATTAAGTTAGATGATCCATGGAAAGAGCTGATATTCATGCCTGGCAGACAGGATGTATTCAATAAATATTAGCAATTACTGTTATTACAAGTGAACAAACACACTCTATAAGTCAATTAGCCAGTTTACTTCAGCCTGTATAAAAATGGCACTAAAAATCAATAACCTACCCAGCCCACAATCATTCATATACTCAATATTTCCTTTGTATAGTTTAGGTGAGAACCATACTAACTTTCTGAGAAGGGACTAATCTCTGTTTCACTACTAAATATGTTACCCACTCAACCCAGTCTAAAAGTTAAAAGAACACACTTTTTCTGTATTAAGATCCTACCTTCCTCCAAGAGAAGTTAAAGAGACTTCTTATACCTATCACATCCTTTCTGTGCTCCCACATTCCAAAGAAACATTTATACTCTTCGCAGTTTTCTGAACTGCAGAGGCCTCAATACCCTCTTTTCAAATCCTGATAGGTTTTGGCTAAACAGTTAAGAAATACTCTGGCCCCTGACACTCAGCATCTATCTAGTCTTGCTTAACACCCAGCTCAGAAGTCACCTCCTGAGAAACTCCCCACCCCCAGACAAAATTAAGTCCCTTAGTCTCCCAGAGCATTTTGGGTATAATATACCCTAGCAACTACCTTATAATTAACTAATTACGTCTCCCCCAATAGACTGTATTGATGGCAAGAGCAATGTTGTGGCAGAAGGTTCAGCTGCTAGCAGTAAGCACAGTGCTTGACATAGTAGGTGCTCAAGAAATGCTACACTTTAACTTAACCAGAATATCTCTTGGCAGAGTACCATCTCTTGCTAGATGTCCCCACTTCAAATCCTGAACATAAGGCTGCTCTCAGTAGAGCAGGCTAACATGATGGACTACTGATTGCAACATCAGAAAAGCTACTCATCAGCTTCTTCCATTGGACAGGTTCCCGGAACCCAAACTCAATTGAGCAGGATTATGTACCAACAGAATCAGTGGGAATTCCCAGCACATCACAGAGAGAACCTTCTCTCTCACTAGGATTGCTGAAAAGCCCAAAGAGTGAGCCTTTTATTGCAGGGGGAATCTTCACTGGATAACTAAAGTGGAAATATTCAAAGAATAAATGCCTTGATTTGGCTGAACCAGGTTCAAAAACATAAAGATCTGGAAAAAGCAAGTCGCTCTGGATTACTGAATAACAGCGCTCTTGAAAAAGAATGAACAGGAAGCAGGGGTGGGTGATGGCCACTCTTTGTTTCAATAAATAAAATCTTCTTCTTTTCCACAGTCCGAAAGAAAATGCCAATACACTGGAACCATGATGAGATGCTCAACGACCTTTTCCCCTGACAAGTACACTAAACTGCATTTCTAAAAAAAAACCACTGCCTTAGGAACCTTAGCCACACTGAAAAGTTCTAGTCAATAACACTTTAATTTTTTTAAATAAATCAGTATGCCGGAGTCCAACATTTACATTGGATGGCCCGCAGAGAACTTGCAAACTTTCTGAAGGGAGGTACTACTACCTTTGCAAACAACACAACTTGGGAAAAACAATCCCAAAATATGAAGAACTCCACAATGGGTAGCTTTAATTTTAGAGCCGTAATTCCTATCATAAACATCTTACCAAAAAAAAAAAAAAAAATCAACAGTTGCCAAAGGAGAGCTTTCATTCTGGAAGCAGAAAAGGAAACAAACGAAGCAGAAAGGGAATAACCCGCAAAATAAAGTTCTCTTTGGAAAAAAATAGTAACAATTCAGTCTCCCACCCTTCCCTCTCTGGTGAGGTCTGTGATTTATATGGCTTTGCTCTGCAGAAAGCTTTCTGGGCAGCTCGAGGAAGGAGCCGAGGGAGGGAAGAGAAAGAGACACAGGCACAGAAAGGAGAGCAGAGAGAAAAAGAAAATGGCGCAGAGACTAAGTCCCGACTGTCGACAAGGCGACTTTCCCGGGAGAAATCCGGGCGCGGAAAGGCTGCCCCAGGGCCGGCGTTAGGCGACACGGGGTCTCCGTTGCCCCCTCTTGGGAGGGCCGCGATCTGGGGGGGCTGGGATCCCCGGAAAGGGGGTTTAGAGGCGGCCCGATGGGAACAATGGGGCCGGTGAGCGAGGAGCCGGGACTTAGTCTCTGGGACGCCATGTCTGTCCTCTGGCCGGGCGCGGGGGTAGCCGGCGGGCGACTGGGGGGCCCGAGGTCGGGGCGGGGGTCACACTCACCATTCAATCGGAAATCCACTTCGATCTGGAGAAAGAAAAGAAAGGAATATAAAACAACAGGCACATTAACCCCGCGGGTGGCGACCGCGCGCGGCCGGGGGCCTAACCCGCCCCGCGCCCTCAGGGATTGGGGCCCCGGGAACAGCCCGAAAGGGCAACCATTCCCCCAAACTATAACTTCGGGGCTTTCGTCTGGGGCCTAGAGATCCTATTCCCTCTGGCCAGCCGCCCCTGGCCGGGGAGCTCCGGCCTGTCAAAGCGGCGGGGTCGGGGCCGGGGTTGCGGGGTCCGACGCGAGGCAGGGAGGTCGGGCTGTACCTGGGAATCATTGTGCAGATGGTCCCCACTCATTTCGGCCGGAGCGGCGAGCGCGGCGTGTGGCAAGGGGCGCCGAGTAGACACAGACGGTCGGGACCGGCCTGTGCGGGCGGACGGGTGCTCTCAGTAGCTCCCGAAGACGCGGGTAAGCGGCAGCGGGGTGGCGGCGGGTCTGACACCCCCAGAACCGCTGAGGCGGCAACAGCGGCTGCGATGCTTACAGGCTGCCGAGCAGGCGAACAGAGCAGACCCGAGCAGTTGTGTAACAGCCTAAGTTCGCATTTCGGCTCACTGCGCCTGCGCGGCCGCTTTTAAACGAGACGTCGGCGACGTCAGAGACTCGCGGAAAGAAGCCGGGGGTTGCGGGGCCCGCCCCCTCGCGCTACCCAAGGAGGACCCGGCTTTGCACCACAAGCCCCGCCCCTAGCCCACGCGCGACGCTTTGATTTGCATAAGGAGTCGACTCCTCCCACGGCCGCCCACCCCGAACAACCTACCCTTCCTCTCCCAGCGCTTTTTTTCTCGGAACCTGGGGCCCCTCTTGCTAAGCATTGCGCAGGCGCAGCCTGGACACCGCCTCCGGACTCGAGCCGGCAGCAGGGCCACGTGGTGGGCCTTTAAAGACCGCGGCGGGACCGCGCCAAGCCCCGGCGGAGCTGGACTTCGCTTCTACATCTTCCCGGAACTGCGCGTACCTCGGCGGCTGGGGTCCCCAGAGGTCTCACCACTGCTCCCTCGCTCGCTAACCAGACCCCGAGGCCACTTGGCGGAAGGAGCCCCCGCCCCAGCCTTTGTCCAAGCTTTCCAACTTGTATATTATTTCATGCCCACTCCTTAAAATTTCATTTTGCAACCAGCCAAAGGTTTGGTTCAGCTCCAATTTTCAGCCGGGAACATGTAGCGTTGGGTCACAAGATACCTAATTTCATTCGTTCGTTCTACATACATTTGAGCAAATACTGTGGGCCCAGGAATTGTGCTGAGAAAGGGGGTGGCGGGCGCAAAAGACCAGGGGGAACCAGACCTGCGGTAAACACGACTGAGCTCTGACCAGCGCTGGATCACTAGCTCACTATGGGACAGAGGCAAGCCGAGCTGCCGTTTATGGAACATCTGTACTCCGCTCTGAATATGCACACTAGCTCTGTGAAGTCGCTTATTTTACTAAAGTTAAACTATGTCAGAGATAAGTGACCTACCTAACATCTACGCTTGGGCACCTCACAAGCTTCTCCAGGGTTGAACTCCCCATCTATCTCTTCCTCCACCCAGCTAGAAAAGCTCCACCCTGGACATCTTCCTGTCCCTCTTTTCTCATTAGTCCCACTGATTGCATTTCTTTAATCCATCTATTTATCCCCCCTCCCCTTCCCACACACCTATCCAGTGGGCATTATCCTTTGCTTGTATTATTAAAATAGACTCCTAACAGGAGTGCCTGCCTCCTTTCTGGCTCTCCCACAAACTGCTCACCAACAGTGGCCAAAGTGATGTTTTCATTCAGTGACTTAATGATCATCCCCTTCCCATAATACTTTCCATCACTCCTAATATAAAGCTCGAAATTCTTAAAGTAGCTGACAAGACCCTGCGTAACCTGCTTAATTCAAGTGTGACCTTCGTGAGTTTTGTCATATCTATTACCACCTCCACCATTATTACTTAATATTTAAATCAATACTCTTCATCCTAAAAAATAGTATTGTCTATGAAATCGTTCCCAAATAAATACAAAAAGTGTTCATCCGTGGACCATGGAAACCATCTCTATCACATCTACTGGTAAATATTTTGGGATTAATTCTTGTGAATGCTTCAAAGCTCAACCTTAATGTCATTTTCTCAAAGTGACACCCGCACCCCCAGTACTCTCTGACTCCCTCTTCCCCAGCCAGATCAAGTGCCTCTCGTGGTGTCCTTTTCATTTGCAACATTTATCACAATTGTTAATAAGTTACCAAGAGGGGACAATTAATGGTTTTATGCCTGTCTTCCCTGTTGAAGGGTGGGGACCTATCTTGCTTAGCACTTAGTCCTCAGCACCCAGCAGCAGAGCCTGTAGAAGAGACGTGTGTAATCAACAAATGAATGAAAAAAGAGAAAGGAAGAGCCTGCTCGAGTTCAGGGCCCAGGTTCTTACCGTATCCCCTGAGGCCCTACTTCACTCCTGTTCCTGTACCTTTAAATAAATCCCCCCTTTTGTTTGATGGAGCTCTGGTAGGTCACTAAGACCAAGAGCTTTAAGTGATACAGTCCTAACCTGCACTTGATTCCTGGGCTCTCTCGAGGCCTCTGTTTTCCCTTTGGTCCTCTGGGCCTCTCATGCTATGCTACCTTGGGGATACAGATATTAATAATAAGACCTAACCATCATTTTGGAGGAGCTCCTGTTCTAATAACAAGAGAGAGATTCCCCAACTGTTACCATATGGTACAAGGAATAACAAGCAAGAGGTGGCTAGCCACCAGTTGCTGGGGTAAGCTAGGCACATCCAACACACCAGTGGTGGTAGTGGGGGCAATATTAGGAAAGGCTTGCAGTTTGATGCCATTCTTGAAAGATGAGGAGGGGCTGACCTTGGAAGAGGAAGGAAGGCATTGAAGCAAGAAGAGCATCCTATGTAATGGCAGAATCAGGGTCATGAATAGCCTTGGTCAGAACAGAGCAGAGGGAAATTCCCAGAGGCTGGGAAGGTGGAGAGTCCTCCCCGGTGACAGCAAGTTACTGCAGGGTGAGCTATGCCAGGGGTTTGAGCATGCTTGAGAATGTTCATAGGTTGGGCACAGTTCTGCAGAGCTAACACTGGAGATGGGAGATTACTCAGGAGGCCCATGGAGACGGCTGAAAGTGTTTCAGAAGCATTGTTAACCATGGAATGACTGAGGATGCAGACTGTGAAGGGGACTGAGGATATTGGCCTATGTCCAGGGTACAGCCCAAGGAGACAGCAGCTCTTTGTAAATCTCCCTCTCACAAGGTATGCAGCTGGGACGCTGTGTTACTGCTCAGATCCAGCTGCCTCCACCTCGAGACCGGTGGGCAGGAGAGGCAAAGAGGTAGGAACTCGGGCTCCAGGAAATACTGGAAAATTCTGAGAGTGAGAGAACCCCCAAGCTGACTCAGCATGACTCTCCAAGAAAATAGAACAGAAGTGGCAGCCTCACTTAATAACCAGCAGGTGACAGCTTAGCTAAGATCAAGTTTTAAAAATATCTACCTTCTCATGCCTCAAACAAGCCCCACCAAGTCCTCAATCCTGTCCCCACCACCTCCCAGAGCCTGACTCACTCCAGTGTCTTCTTTTCCTCCTGCATAGCAACTTCACTAGCTTCCTCTTCCAGTGTCCCCCCTTGACCTTGTTACAAGTAACATCTCACACTAGTTGATGTCTTATCCACGTGCTCTGCCCTGTGCTAAGTGCTTCACCTATGTTATTTCTCACTAACCATAGGAAGCAGGTACTACTTATCCTATCATTTGACAGACCTGAAACCCGAGGCTTAAGGAGGTTAAGTTAACTTGCCCAAAGTTACACAGCTACTGAGTGGTGGGGCTATGATTGGAACCCAAGTGGTCTGACTACAGAGCCCAGTCTCTGCGTCCCTGTACTGCCTCCCAAATTGTCCTTAGGTCCGTCTCCCTCACCTTGTTTGAAATATTTGGAAAGGATAGTTCATGCTTGCTACCTTGTCTGCCTTATTTTCCACCTCTTAACCCCTGTTGATGTGACTTCCATTCTAATCAGGGACTGCCCAGTTTCCAAACAGAGTAGCCGTATTCTCCTGAACCTTTCTGCAGCACGTTGAACGATGAGGAGGAACTGGCCTGAGGTACAGAAGAGGAGGCACTGCAGCTGTGGATGGCACAGTCTTTGGGTGCTTTCCATTGGACTCAAATGACTGTAAATTCTCTTGGTTTTCCTCCTACTTCCACAAATGCCATTTTTTTTTGCCTCCTCCTCTTCTCCCAGCAGAATATAAATATTCCCAAAGCGTCTGTCATCAACCTTCTCTCTCCACACCCTCCCCTTGGAAGCTGTATGGATTTTACATTGACTTCTGTAGACAGCTTCTCAAATGGATGTCTCTATCCTTGACTTCTTTTTGGAGCTGTATAATCAGCCTATTGCATGTGTCCATTTGATGACCCCCACAGTCCTCTGCTCCTGAGTTTAACTTTTTCCCTGAACCCACCTTTCCCTTCTATGGTCCCTGCTTGGTAAATAGCTCTACTTATTTCCAGTCATGCAGGCTCAACGCCTAGGAGCCTCTATAGTTGACCCTGTCCTCCACATCCCATTGTGGCTACTGCCTCTGAGAGTCTGCCAAGACCTACTTCTGTAATGATCTCTCCCCAGGGTTCTCACTGCACTGACTGTGAGCCAGATGCCATGCCTGGTGCTAAGGATTCAGCTGTGAACTCAGCAGACAAGGTGCCTGCCCTCAGGGACCTAGTAGGTGGGACAGACGCAAGAATAAGTAATTGCCACTTATTATGATAAGTGTTTTGGGGGTAAAGTACAGTGTGTTTGCTATAGGATTCTTTTAGAGGAAGTGCCAGAACTGAGGAGTCCAACAAGGCCTTCCAAGTGGAAATAATATTTAAACTGAGGCCTGAAAGTGGGAACAAGGAGTTAGCCAGGTGAAGGTTAGGGAAGATAAAGAAGGCAAGCAAAGGAGATGGGCACTGGAGGCAGAGGGCAAAGCCTTGGAAATTGGGTAGAGTGTGGTTCATTGGGGGAACTACTAGTAATTCAGTAGGGCTGAGGGTTAGGATGTGAGAAGGGGTGATGAGAGATGAGGCTGGGAGGGTAAGCAAGGCCCAATTCATTCAGGGTCTTTTGGTTATGGAGTTTGGAATTTATCCTGAGACCAATGGGGAGTGACCGATGAGTTTTGAGCAGTGGAGGAACATAACACACCTTTCAGTAAATGTTACCTGCAGTGTAGAAGATGGATTTGAAGTAGTCAAGACTACAGGCTTGCTAGAGCACAGCAAAGAAGGCTGATGTTGTGTAGGCAAAAACAATGGCAATGATGACCCTGATTGGCACAAAAACCGTGAGGGTGGAGAACGGCGTATGCATTTGAGGGATGTTCATGATGTGGGGGTGGGGGTGATGTGTTAGTGATTGATTTTATGTGTCAGAGAGAGGAAGGTGGGAGGAATCAAGGATGTGGATGGAAATGCCATTCACAAAGGAGGGAACCTGCTTGTGGGTGAGCTGCCCTGGTTTGGGAGAAAGGCGAGTTCAGGTCTGTGTGTGTCAGTGTGAAGTGTCCGTGGATTAGCCGGGTGAAGAGATCTAGTGGGCAGCTGTATTCATGCGTGTGCAGCCCAGGAGAGAGACTGGAAGTTGTTGGCATCCAGTGGTACCTGAAGTAATTAGACTGGATGAGGTCATGGGAAGGCTTGGAAAGAAGGCCTTATTTCAGGGGTGGGCCTGAATGAGGAAGTGGAGGATAGCAAGTTTAGACAAGTTGTTCAAAGGTTTAGCTATAAACAAGGAGAAGAACGTGAGGCAGTAACTGGAGTACCCTGGGGTTAAGAGAGTTTTTGTTTGCTTGCTTGCTTACTTGTTTGTTCTATGATGGACAAGACGTGCTAGTAAGAGGGCTGGTTAATTTCTAGTTCTAGTTCAGGGCCTTTTGGATCATCCCAACACCTCTGACAAGGTGTTAGCACAATGGGCTGACATATCAGGAATTCCAGATAAGGAGAGAGATCTCTTTGGAGGAGACGCTCCTTCTTGCCTTTAAGAGGCCACAGGCTGCTTCAAAGCTCGTCTCCAGGGTGAGGACTGACGCAGAGAACTCGGTTTTCAGGAGGGCGTATCCGGGGATATTCTCCCATAGGGCAGAGTCCACTCCTACAGAATCTGTCTCTACCTTTGCAGGATTCAGGATTCAGCTGCGGGTGCCTGGGAAGGAATTCAGCAGAACAGACGCCAGCTCTGATGATGAGCCAGAGGACAGCCCAGAGCTGGGTGGATGGGTGTCCCTTCTCAGATTCTGCAGTGTGGTTAAGTTCCACTAACACTTTCTGATGCCTGTTTGCTGCCAGGCCCTGGTAGTAGCACTGTGATGAGTAACACAGGCCTTCCACCTGGAGGAACCCACAGTCCCAGACAGCAGATAGACAAGTGAACCATCAGTTACAAGACACAGCCTAGCACACCGGGTGGTCTCTTCCACTGGAGCCCAGCCTCAAGAGTTTGATAGCAGAAAGCTGAAGGCAGCAAATCCTCCTCAAGTCCCAGAGCTTGGCCCTCCTGTTATTCTGGGATAATGGCAGCACAATCTATTTTTAACGGATTTCTTTTCCTTCTGTGGACATTCCTTCCTGGTGAGCATGTGCGTTCAGAACCAGGTAACAGAACACTGAAAAAAAAATATCTGCACGAAACTTGACAGGATGTCCACACCTAGCCTTGGATCCTCCAGTGAAAAGCAGGTGAGGCTGCCAGCCGGTGGAGAGCCTCTGGGCTCGTTCTCAGATCTCTTCTGTCTGTTCTCTTAATTCAGTGTCTCATCCACTGTTGTGGCTTTAAATACCCGTGGCACACTGAGGAGTCCCAGGTTTATATCTGTAAATCAGCACCTTGCCCCCTCGCCTGAGACTTGTATATCCAGCCACCTACCCAACATAGCTATTTGGATTTCAAATGGGCTTCTTAAACACATGACCTCAAACCCTTCCTCTGTCCTTCTCCCCAAACTGCACCCCTTACCCTTGGTGTTCCGTGTCACAACTAAACAGCTCGGGCAAAGCTTCAAAATCATCCTTTTTTTTTTTTTTAGAGTCACCCTCAATTCTTTCTCTCACCTGCCTACCCTCATGTCCTCTCTGTCAGCAAATCCTATGGACAGCATCTTCAAATACCCAGATGCTAAACATTTCTCACATTCCCTCTGCTTCTACTTTAACCCAAGACTCCATCCTCTTCACCTGGCTTAACGTAGGAAGGAGCCTCCCAGCTGACATCCCCTGTTTTCATGCTGTCTTCCCGTGGGACATCCTCCGAACAAGTGATCCTTTGGAAATGCGAGACCTCGTCATTCCTCTGCTCAGACCTCTCTGTGGTTCCCGTCTAGCTCGTCTCGCTCGGGGTAAAAGTTGAAGTCCTCACAATAGTCTCCCGGGCTCTGCCTGCCTGCCCCTGCCCCTGGTTCCCCATCCCCCTCAGTCCTCTCCAGCCGCCAGGCATTGCTCACCCTCCAGCCTCAGTGCTTCTGCCTTCCAGGGCCTTTCTACCTAGAACGTCCTCCGCCCGCCCCCATCTCCATGGCCTACTTTCTTACTTCTTTCAGATCCTTCCTAAAATATCTCCCTGTCAGGGAGACTGTTTCTGACCACTCTATTTAAAATCACCGTCACCTCCCCTCATCAATTCCCCACCTTTCATCCCTGCTTGGCTTGTTTCCGAAGACCTTCTCAGTATTTAGTCACTGAATTGTACTTGTTCATGGTTTATGTTCCTTGTGCCCGAATACAAGCTTGATAAAGGCAGGGATTTAAAAAAAAAATCTGTTTAGCTTAATGCTGAATTTCCAGCATCGGTAGCAGTGCCCGGCACACATAGATGTTTGCTCAAAGAATACTTTTTGAATATAGTAATGGACTGCAGCGAGCTCCTCTTGACTTGCGTTAGCAGGGGCCTGTGGTGTGCCAGGAAACTCCTTCGAGCGAGTGACACTACAGATGACAATAAAGATTGCAGAAGTATGAGTGTCCTTCCTCTCTGTTCCCACAGCAACCAGGGCAGTCCTTATCATGCTGCACTGTTGTCCACTTCCTCAACTAAATGAGCTCAAGAACCATCTCTTACGAATGTGCCATCTCCATTACCCAATAGAAAGCTGGGCACATAGTTGGTGCTTGAGAAATATTTGCTGCTGTAAAAAAAAAGAATGAATGAAATGGTCAAATCAGGACACAAACTCATAATCGTTGAAGAGCAAAGTCTCTGCCTCCCCCCACTCCACCCCGAGGTGTTCCTGAGATAGCTGCAGCACAGTTACGAGTTCCGCCCCGCGGCAGGGTGCCTTCTTGCGCGTCCTCACCGGCACAGCCAGAGGTGTTTCAGGTGGGGAACTCTGTACACCGGCTGGCAGTTTTTTCCCGTCCCACTAGGCAAACGGAAAGAATTTGCCATTCAGTCCTTTCGCAGTTCCCCAGACACACAGTCCAGGTCTCTTCATGTCCCCCACCCTCCCTGTCTGCAGTTGAGTGCACTAGTTCCCCGACCGCCAGCTGCTTGGTTGGGCTGCCCACCCATCCGCCCACTCACCTAGCCTTCTCAGGGCCACAGTGATAATTGAGCTGAACCCCTGCCCTCGCCCTCGCTGCCCCACTGGGAGTGGGCTTGCTTCTCTGAGTCTTCATCCCAACCGTCTCTCTCCTTCGCCTCTTCTTTCTAGGCTCTCCTCCATCCCTTAAACCCTTAAACTTGGGTTCACGGACGCATCTTCATCACCCTGCCACGATGACGGCAGGCCTCTCATCTCATCTGCTTCCCTCCCTTGACCCTTCATTTCTCTACATCAATAATTCTTTTAAATTTTTTTTCTTTCTTTTAAAAAAATTTTTTTAGATCAATAATTCTTAAACAGCTGGGGTGTGGGGAGTGTCGTAGACTCCTTTCAGAAACTGATGTGGGCTATGGGCCCCCTCTCTCCAAAGAATCATAGGCTTGTAAATACAGTATTTTGCACTGAAATTCAGGGGCACCTGCACTAAGAACTTCTCCTCTCAGCGGTCTTTCTTCTCCTTCTCTGCTCCCCTCTGGGCTTCTGGTCGTTTCTGGCTCCCAGGTCAGTCTTTCAGAAGCACAAGCTTCTCCCTACCACGTTGTTGCCAGAACCGTTGTCATGAACGGAAGCTATGAGATTTGTACCATTTTTCACACGCATCAACGGATTGCACCCTCTCAACAACCTCCAGGAGATGGAATTGCTACTGTCCCATTTTTACAGATGAGACAACTGCTCCGTTAGGTGTTTGGCCAACAGCACACAGCTTTAAGTCCGGGGTCTCTTTCCTCGGCACCATGATGTGCTGACTATTATAACCTGCTGTTTCCTTTGATGTTTCCCACCTGAAACCTCCCACCCCCACCCCCAAACCCATGGTATGTTTTCTGTTATTCTTAACTGCTGTGCTTTTTTTAAACCTCCCCCACTCTCTATCTCCTGAAACGCACCCCCTTCATCACCTCCGCCACTTCTCTGAAGCTCCCTCTTTCGCCCCCATCCATGACTTCAACTGACCACAGGTGGCTTCTTTGCAGTTACTTGAGCACATGTGGGCCTTGCAAGGTTTCGTTTCCCCTTCCACTGTCAGCCCAGCTGTGCCCGCCTCTGAGCTTGTTGCCAGCTCTAAATGGGGTACTCCAGGCTCTTCTGACAGAAGGCCTTGGCACTTCTGGGACTGCCATGCCTGAAATCCAGATGAGAGGAAGGGGGAGGACACCTAGTTGAGCACTTACTTTGTGCCAGGCCCCATGCATGACATAGTGACATGGAACCCAACCTTTAAAGGCTCTGGCTTCCTTCCAGATACTTGCAAGTTTGCTACTAATGGGCAGGCACCTGGAGGCTCTAAGACAATGGATCCAAGTTCATGTGCCACCTGTCCGTGGATGCTTAGGGGGCTCTCTGCAGCATGGCTAACCTTCAGCTGCCCCCTGAGCCAGCAAAACTGCTGCTCAGACCCTGCTCAGACGAGAAACACCTGGCTGTTGGTTAACCTCTTCCTCCTTAGCTCAAATCTCAGACTAGCCCGATCGTTTTCGTCAGGTTAATCACAATCACGCCTTTGCTCTTAGTGTGATAAAGTCATAAATCGTTACAAAAGCAACTTCTAAACATGCTCACTGAAGTGGGATATACACACAGAAATGTGCACATATCAAAAGCATGCAGATTTGCAGATTATGAATTTCCACCAACTGAACACATCTGTGTCACCTGCACCTAATCAAGAATCAGAATTTGCCAGTCCCCCTGGAACCCCCTCCCCCCGCTTCCTTCCTGTCATTACCCCCAGGGTAACTGCTGTCCTGATGACTCTAACAGCACAGACTGGTCTTGTCTGTCTTTGTCCCAAAAAAACAATTTTAGGGCAGACCATCCTCTTGTCCATCGCCCAGACGTACATACATTTTGATTGGTTGATGATTAATGGATTCGATTAGTCATTGACCAGATGTGGACTGCTTATAAAATAGATTTAAAAAATATTCTGAATTGCACCAAGGACCTGTAGCCTCAAAGGGGCTTTAGCTGTAAACTGACCCTCCACTGGGCCTCCAGAATCCTGAAGTGTGTTCTTAATAAAGGGCCCAGAACATGTCTGCATGCACATGTGGTCACTTTCCTCTAAAGTTCAAGTTCTCATGCCCACTGCTTGCTTTCTTCCTTTCTTTCATTTTGTTCTGAAGAAAGGAAATTTGAGACTCTGGGGAAGACACTTCCCACCTCCATCCCCCAGAACTCCAGGCTTAATCACTCCTAGTGATGGAGAAATCATTATCTTATAAAGCTACCAGTTGCATTTTCCAGACAGATCTGGCAAGTTTACTTTAAACTATTAAAAACTTACACAAAACCCGTAAAAACTTTCTTCTTCTTTTTTTTAAATCCTCACCCAAAGACATGCTTATTGATTTCAGAAAGAGGGGAAGGGAGGGAGAGGGAGAAGGAGAGAAACATCAGCATGTGAGAGAAACATTGATCAGTTAGCTCTCATATGTGCCCCAAACAGGGACTGAACCCACAACCTAAGCATGTGCCCTGACTAAGAATTTAACCCGTCACCTTTCAGTTTAAGGCACAGCGCTCCAACCAACTGAGCCACACCAGCCAGGGCCTTTTAAAAAATGTTCTTGTTTGAACTCAAATATGCTGCAGTTTTTACCTACTGATTCTAGGCCTGCCCTTTGCCTGCACCTTCCCAGCATTAGTTAATTCAGTCAGGTTTGGGGTGCTTCCTCTGTGCCAGGCTCAGAGGCACATGAGGTAGGCTGCCTGAACCCCAAATTCTTTTTGTGGGGATCCCTCACTCACTGACTGAGGGATATGGCTAAACCAGCATTTTTAAAAAGATTTTATTTATTTATTTTTAGAGAGAGGGGAAGGGAGAGAGAAAGAGAGGGAGAGAGACATCAGTGTGTGGTTACCTCTCATGCCCCCCGGTTCTGGGATCTGGCCTGCAACCCAGGCATGTGCCCTGACTGGGAATCGAACCAATGACCCTTTGGTTCAGAGGCTGGCACTCAATCCACTGAGCCACACCAGCCTGGGCTAAACCAGCATTTACTAGAGAACATTCCACTGGACACTAATCCCCAGCAATGCTTTACAAAAACAGAGATCTGAGCTCATATGAGTTATATAAATGCTACATGTTGTGTGGTCAGTTTCTAGTATCACATCATATATTAGCACAGATAAAACTCTGGGAGGTTCTTAAGCATACAAATCCTGCTTCACTTTGTCAGTATTTTTAAGACTTATTTGATTTAGAATCCCTTTTTTCTACAGAACCCCTATGGGTATTTCTCAGAATTAGTGTCTCCCAGAACAGGATACAGACCAGTTAGCTTTAAGCATCCTCTGAAACTACACTGTTCAGTCTTGTAGCTACTAGCATGGTAATATTGAGCACTGAGAATGTGGCTGGTCCAAGCTGAGGTGTGCTATGAGTGTAAAATAGACACCAGATTTTGAAGTCTCAGTACAAGAAGAAAATAAAATATTAAGAATTTTTATATTGATTATATGTTGAAGTATACTATTTTTTTGAAATGTTGGGTGGGAACAAGTTATTAAAATTAATTTCATCTATTTATTTAAAAAATAATTTTTATTGTTTGACTTTTAGAAAGATAGAGGAAGGGAGAGAGACAGAGAAACATCAATTTGTTGTTCCACTTAGTTATGCATTCATTGATTGATTCATTATGTGCCCAGATCCAGGACTGAACTCACACCCTTGATGTATTGGGACAGTGCTCTAACCAACTGAGCTACCTGGCCAGGGCCTCATCTATTTCTTTTCACTATTTAAAACGTGGCTGCTGGAAAATTTATAGGCACACATGTGGCATGCATTCTTTTTCCATTGACAAGTGTTGCCCCAACATTTGGTGCCGGTTATGAAGGCTTTGTTGGCCCATACAGTGGCATGTGAGAGGAAGGGGGCAGGTATCTGGGGGAGGAGGTGCAGGGGAGATGTGGGAATTCACTGGAGCGATAGCTCATGAGCTTACCAGAGGGTCGTCAGGAAGTGATGACTAAGCCGGGACCTGAAAGATGAGAAAGAGTTCACCAGGGGAGGCAGAGACAATAGCATATGCCACGGCCCTGAAGCAAAAGAGGAACTGTGAGCATCCAGGACATCTGAGGCTGGGGAAGGAGGGCACAGGGAGTAGGGAGTGACCCAACCTGAGCAGCAAGGGCCAAGATTTGGGGGGCTTGTTAAGCCTAGGTAAGGGGTTTCTCTTTGGGGCACTGAGACATTTTCAGTTGGGTGAGACTAGGAAGATTGGCATTTTAGAAAAAATTACCCTAACATTTGGGTGGGGTATAGATGGGGACAGGGCTAATCTGGAGTCAGAATGGCCTGTTCAGAAGCTGTGGGATCTCTGGCTGGTGTGGCTCAGTGGATTGGGTGCCTGCCTGCAAACTGAAAGGTTGCTGGTTCGATTCCCAGTCAGGGCACATGTCTGGGTTGCAGGCCAGATCCCCACTTGGGGGTGTGCAAGAGGCAACTAATCACCGTATCTCTTGCACTTAAAGGTTTCTCTCCCTCTTCCTCCCTCCCTTCCCTTCTCTCTAAAAATAAATAAATAAAATCTAAAAGAAAAAAAAAAAGCTGTGGGAGTCATCTAGAAGTGAGACAATGAAAGTCCTGACTATGCTCCAAATCCTGGAATTAAGGAAATCCTGTGTCTGGGAAATAGAGTCATGGGTGGGACCACTGGTCCAGGCTGCTACTTGGAGATGGGACCAGGGGAGAGGGTGGAGTCACGATCGATATCCTGGTTGCTGAGTAGTGAGCCTGTGATGGGAAAGCAGAAGTCAGTGGTTAGAAGGAAGTAATGAGTTTAGGCTCATTCAAGTTGAGTGTTTTTGTAATTTAATTAATTAATTTATTTTAGAGAGAAAAATTGGGGAGAGAGAGAGAAACATTGACTTGTGCATTCACTGGCTGATACTTGTATGTGTCCTGACCCGGGACTGAACCCACAACCTTGGTGTGTTGGAACAATGTTCTAACCAACTGAGCTACCTGGCCAGGTTGAGTTTGAGAAGTGTATGGGGTATACAAATGGGGATGCACAAGGCAAAGTAGATAACCGAGTCTGGAGCTCAGAAGAGAGTTATAGGGAGGAGGAAAAGTTGGCAGAAAACCTCTCCTATCAGCCCCAGGTTCCTCACATGCAAAATGGGGACATGATCTACTTCCACAGTCAGTGTGATGGCTAGAGGGTGCAGCAGACTGAATGTGTCTGGCACCATGTAGGTATACCATAGGTACTCAGGAAGCATTGGTTCTTTGTTCCGGAGGGTCAATCATCCCCATTTTCTAGGTGATCAAAGCCAACGAGATCTTTACAGGCCCCACAGGCCCCACACCTGAGTTTACTAGTGTCCCCTGCAGTGATGGAGAGATGTTACTGGGAAAATCTGTGGCAGAAAGGGAGTGACAGCAGCTTCACCTACCTGGGTGGCCCTAGAGTAGGAAGGGAGTGAGCACTTGGTTCTGTGTGGTAGACAAGGCTAAGGATGGGGAGGCAGGAGTACATGATATGTTCTCACTTAATATTTCCATGGGCTCTTGGAACTATGCAAAATGACCTAGAACAAACCAATTTTCCCATATGCTGATTGATATAAACAAGAGTTGAGTTCCTAGGGCATCTCATCGACATTATAATAAGAGACATTGCCTGCAATGAAGTTATTTGAGGGTCTGCTGTAGGCTACTTGCCCCACCCCTGCCACCAGCAAATTAATAAACCTTGCCTGTTCTAAGCCTCAGTTCCTTCATTGACTCAAGGAGGGGCCAGCTGGGCCCTCCCCTTTTTCTGTATCTGCCTTCTCCTTTCTCCCAGAAAGCCTCTTGCCTTCTCTTGACCCACAGAAGACATCGCTTCCTTGAAGACTTGGCTCACTGTGGACCTCCTGGCGTCTCCTTCCTGGGGCAGAGGGCCAAAGTCCTGACAAGATTAAGAAGAGGCTTTGGGACAAGGCCAGGCTGGGAAAACAGGAAAGATGACGAACCCAAATCCCCCCGCCACTTCTAGGAGTTGTTTATTCCAGTGTTGCCTCAGCTGAGTTTTCTGGATACACAGTAAGCCTTGACTTTTCATCCTGCTCCTGACCACTGGCCCCACCGAATACACCCCTCGGTTTGGAGCTCACAGACGGGACTGCTCCTGCATCCACTTGGCCAAGCGCACCGGACTCCTGGAAAGCAGGAAGAACACATATATGTTAACTGAGTTTCTCATTCCGCAGGAATTACTGTCCTCTCACACAAGTCCCTCCAGCTCCCTGGGGTAAGCAACGTGCTTCCCATTTTCAGCCATGGAAACTGAGGCTCAGGGAGGTGACCCAAGTCACCCTGTGTCTTGGTGTTGGAGCCAGCAATGGGGAGGGGTAGAAATAAAAAGGACATCTTATCAGCGAAGAACATAGTCTTTGGAGGCTGATTGGCCTGGATTCTGATTCTGCCACTTCCTGCCTGTGGAATTCTGGCAGACTCCTCGTGGGAGGCAGTGTAGGGCAGTGGTGAAGAGCACAGGCTCTGGGATCGAATGTCCGTTCTACCATCTGCTCGTCTGTGACCTTGGGCAAGTTCCTTCGCTTCTCTGCACTTCAGTTTCCACAGCTGTAAAGCAGGATAATTTTAGCTCCTACCACATCGACTTGTCGCGCAGATTAAACGTGTTAATCCATGTGGAACACTTAGCACAGTGTCTGGCCCAGGGGCCAGCCCTATTCATGTCAGCAATGCTGTGAACGCAGAGCTCACTGACTCTGATTGCCACCTGTTCCCCAGCCTGTCACTCCTCACCAGGGTGGCTCTCTTAGCTCTTGACGCATGGTAGGCACTTACTGGCTGGCTGACTGAGGGAATGGCTGGGAATTGACTCAGTTCCTGAAAACGAGCTTCTAACAATGCGTGGGAGTAGGATTCTGAAGGAGGATGATTTTCAGGAGTTTCCCAACCAACCGGCAAGTGATTGCTTTTTGCACGCTAGTGCAGACTTGGAAATGTTTGCAGACTGCTTTTTCCTCCCTGACTACAGAAGCATCTCATGCTCCTTGTGAACTGTTCCAAAGTTACACAGAGATTTAAAGTGGAGAGTGGAAGTGCTAAGTAAGCCTGTTTCGAAGGAAGTGCCCCTGTTTATCTGCGGCATGCCCTTCCAGACTTTCCCTGTGCCTGTGCCTAGTCCTTGCGCCCTGCTAGGCGCTCCGCTCTGTGTTAGTTAGACAAGGCAGAGCCTCTGCAGACACAGAGGTGACTGTCTGTACCTTAGGGGCGGGCACAGTTGGGCTGGGATGCAGAATTTCAGGAAATACTTACTCAGCAATTAAAGTCACCATTGTCCCGGTGGTGACTCATTTACTCAGCATGCACTTAACATTCTGGGCTCTGGGACCCGGAAATGACACATCAAGGTCCTACCTGGCTCAGGAGGGAGTCCTGAGGTTGAATCAGGGGGAAACCCTCTGGTGTGCTTGCTCCCCGATGATGTGTCTGTTAGCCGGGCCTCAGAGAGAAGGCGCAACGGGTGATGTAGCCCTCCTTCCCAGAGGATGGCATTTTCCTACCTCACTCACTGTGTGTAGGGAACTGAGCCGAAGTAACCAGACAGGCTGGGCTCACCACAGGTGGTTTCTGTGATCTTGGGTGAGTCACTTCCTTTCTCTGAGCCTCAGGTTCCTCATTTGAAAAATGAGGAGTATTTTCCTGCCTTGAAAGGTACATGCCCCTGCCCTGGCTGGTGTGGCTCAGTGGATTGAGTGTTGGCCTGCGAACCAAAGGGTTACCGGTTTGATTCCCAGTCAGGGCACATGCCTGGGTTGTGGGCCAGGTCCCCAGTAGGGGGCGCCTGAGAAGTAACCACACATTGATGTTTCTCACCCTCTCTCCTTCCCTTCTCCTCTGTCTAAAAAGAAATAAATAAAATGTTTTAAAAAGAAAGGGATGTCATTCATTCATTCATTCATTCATTCATTCATTCATACAAGATAGTGTCCTCTAAGAGTGGACAGGGATTACCCAACATGGCCATCTAGGAAGAGTTGGGTCCTGTGGTAGATTGTTGTAAGATTGTTTAGCAAATGTTTACTTCCGCCAGCCCTCCTTATCGTGGGAGGAATATACTTTTCGAATCTGTTGATACTGGACTTAGCCATGTGATTGGCCACAAGAATATGTGTAGAAGTGGCAGAAGCCAGTCCTAAGACACGGAGTGTTTCTATTCATCCTTTTTGAGCAACTGTCCCTGGCCACGAGAACCATGTGTTCCCAGTAGTGGGGCTCCTTCAGCCTGGACTCGAGTGGAAGACACTTGAGGCAGCCCTGCACTCCACCCAGCGCCAGGAGCCGAGCCCAGCTCGGCCCAGCCCTGATGAACCTTAGATGACCCACTGAGCCCTGGGTGAGAAATGAATGTTCACTGTTGTAAGCACTGAGTTTCCAGAAGTGTTTTTTTTTTTTTTTAAGTGCAGCATTGTCACAGCAAATTCTGACCAGCGGGTCCCTACCTCACTCCTTATGCTATCTTTAGTTTGGGTCTCAGGAAGGAGTCTCTGATTCAGTGATATTTGACCTGAGATCTGAACGTAGCTAGTTATGTGGCCACTTGGGGTGGGAAGTATTCCGGGCAGAGGGAACAGCAATGTCATGTCGCTGAGCTGGAAGAAACTTTGCCTGTTCAGGGATAGAACTAAGGTCAGAAGGCTGGACTGTTTGGTGAGGGAGGGGAAGGACCTGCATGTTCCATGGGGCTCTTCACATTTCCAAGTGGATGTCTCTCAGACACGTCAAACTCAAAGCGTCAGACCCACAGCTGAACTTGCGGTCTTCTCCCAAACCTGTCCTTCCCTTTTCATTTCTCCCTCTCCATCGGTGACATGACCATTACCTATCTAGTCACCCAAGCCACAGCGCCGGACCTCACCTTAACCCCTCCCTCACCCGCCCCTCCACATTCAACCCCTCCTCACTTTCTGCCAGTCCCACCCCACTCACTCTCGCATTCGTCCTCTTCCCTCCACTCGCGCTCAGTCCACCCCCGGTGAAGTCACTGTCACCTCTTACTTGGATGACTGCATTAGCCACCTCCCTGGCTTCCCTGCTTGTATTCTTAGTGCTCCTCCAATTGGTCTTCCACATGGCAGCCCGTATTCTTACTTATAAACAAATAATCTCTCGAGAAGTGAGGGGATAAACAGACAGTGGCCTATCCATACAATGGAATGTCATTCGGCAATAAAAAGGGACGAGCTAAGTTCCAGAGGTGGATGGTGGTGGTGGATGCATGATAATGCAAATATACTTAATTCCACTGAAATGTACACTTCAAAGTGGTAAAAGGGATACAAATTATGTTATCCCACACACGAAGAATGAGCTATGAAGCATGAAAAGACTTAAAGACATGGGAGAACCTTAAATGCATATTGCTAAGTGAGCAAAACCAGTCTGGAGAGGCAACATACTGAATGCTTCTAACTATAGGACGTTTTGGAATGGGAAACATCGTAGGAGACAGTAAGAAGATCAGTGGTTGCCAGCAGTCGAGGGGAGGGGAAGAGGTGAAGCACCAGGTGTTTCTAGGGCAGTGAAATTATTCTGTATGACAGACACTATAATGGTGAATTCATGTCGTTACACTTTTGTCAATACCCAATGAACTATGCAACCCAAATGAACCCTAATGTAAACTGTGGACTTTAGACCATCAAAAACAAAAGCAAAAACAAAACCTGCTAATGACAGCAGATCAAATTTCATGAGTCCTCTGTTTAGACCTTTCAATACCCTGGACCCAACCTGGCCAGGAAGGTTTGGCCCTCTTTCCTGTGGCGGGCCCCAAGTCATTCTTTAAAGGCTGGCTTAAATGCCCCCTCTTTAGAGAAGCCTTTCCTTGGTCCCCAAACTAGATCAGACTGTTCTTGTTTTCCTTCCCCTGTGGATTCTGTTCTCCAACTCTGCAGCATTTGCACGTCTGTAATTAGATAGTTAATTGTGTGTATTGACTTGCATAGTGGCTGTCTGAGAAGCCCATAAAGGCAGTGGTCATATGTGTCTTTTTCACTATTTCATCTCTACCACTTAGCTAGTGCCTGGTTCAGAACAGAGCTCAGTCAATCTGTGGCCAGGCCTAGTTTGAAATAAAAGATCACATAAAGATCACGTGGTGCTATTAACAGGGAATCTGGAGAATAGGTCAGTGCAAAAAACCAGGAAAGCAGGTAGGTGGTTGCCACAGGCTGGGGAGAGGGGGAACAAGGAGTGACTTCTTAATGGGTACAGGGTCTGCTTTTGGGAGGACGAAAACGCTTTGAAACTTGATGAAGGTGGGGGTTGTACAAAATTGTGAATGTACTACATGCCACTGAACTGTATCCTTTAAAGTGGTTTCCTACTATGTGAGTGTCCCCTCAACTACAAAATAGTTTGAAGTGTTTCCTTTTCAGTACAAAGACTTTTATCCCATCACCTTTCTCAGGTTTAGACTAGTACCTTTGGCCTCAGAGGTGGTTTTCATACCAGAAATCTAGAAAAAATATTAGCTTTTTTTCCCTTAAAACTTTCTATTACAGAAAATTTTAAGTATATACAAAAGTAGACAGCGTAGTGTAATAAGCTGCACGTGCCCATCACCCAGCTTTCACGTGCCCGTGGTCCTCCCTCCTCTATGGGGCTATTTTGATGCAATTATCAGACATCATAATACTTAGACTGCAGACACTTCCTTAGGTCTCTCTAAAAAATAAGAACTTTAAACATGTAGCCACAATACCACTATTCTGTGTAAAAAATCAACAACAAATTCTTAATATTATCAAACACCCAGTGTTCAAACATACCCAATTTTCACATAATTTTAAATGCGTATTTGGGTTTTTTTGAGTCAAGATCCAAACAAGGTCCATATTTTGCACTGATTAATGTCTCTTAAGCCTCTTGTAACCTGTAGGTTTCCCTCTGTCACTCTCTTTTTCTGAGCATGGAGGTGAAATAGACGGCACCTGGAGTGATTCTCCCTGACTGTCTTCAACCTATTTATTGAGGAGGGAAGTGCCTGTCTTGTAGGGGTTCCTGTCTTCTGGATTTTGCTGATTGCACCTCTGTGGTGTCATTTAACATATTCCTCTACTGCTTTATTTTATGTGACTAGTATTTTAATAGTCAGGTTAAACACTTTTTAGCAATAATGTTTCACAGGTGACTGCATAACTCTACTAGGGGCACATCATGTGTATTTGTGTCTCTGAGCTATGGATGATCATAGCTTAAATTTATTGTCTTCTTAAAGGTTATAAAATGCAAAATGCAAGATCTTTAGTCCTTTTTTCATTTATTAGCAGAAATGCTTTACCACAAGAAGCGTTCTCTAGCCAATTATTTAGTTACAAGACCCAGTTCATATAGAACAAGCAGAAAAAAATGGGTAATTCTTTCCCTTTGTTCAGCAATTTTCAAAATGATGAGTCACTTTCCTAACAGACTGAGAGGGAATCCAATGAGGTCTTCTCTTTTCCCTTTCTTTTTAAGTACCATTATAAACTTATGGATTTTAAACCTGTTTGATTTTAAACCTTATTGATGCTCAAACTGTCTCATCTTTGGCCAACTAGAGCCTCTTCCAAATCTCTTTTCAGCCTTTTGGCCCGACTCTGTACCTTTCTTGTTTTCTGGAATGGCAAGATGTTCTTAGGTTTGTCTAGTAGATTTTTTTTCTCTTCAGATCTTGAATCAGCCATTTCCCCACGGAGCCCTGATTCCCTCGTGGGAAGTGGTATTTAGCTCTGTGCAGTCTTTTCTCTGGGGGTGCCCGTAGCTATTGCATTGGTAGTTGTTTCTAGGCCTTGTCAGTAGGCAGAGATCAAGAGGTCTGAGGCCTTGAGCTCACACTGACATCTTCATCCTCGATTTAGGTTACAGACTTTTTACTTCTTTGCTTTTATATTTGTATTTCTTTTCTCTGAGGCCAAGAGTCTTGGTTTCTAATGGCAATAACATTGGACTTATTTGTTTTTGGAATTGTGCACCTGAAACCTGTGTAGTTTTGTTAACCAATGTCACCCCAATAAATTCAGTTAAAAACATTAGATATATTTGCTTTATTCTATAGTGTATGAAATAATGATTTTTACCAGTGGTAGAATTACCATCAGGAACAACTATAAAGGACACTTGGACAAAACCAAGGGGGAGGGTGGAAGCAAGGGAGGGCAGTGGGTTTGGCTGGGGTGGGGGGAGTGATGGGCAGTAAATACAGACAACTGTAATTGAACAACAATAAAGTAACTTTAAAAAATAAAATAAAATTACCAAAAACATTTTAAGATTAAAAACTCTTTTGTTCTGTTCTTCTTGTCCTTTGAGTATATCCTGATGGGAATATATAATCAAATTACTGTGTCTAATGTCATTTGAAAGAATTCTTCTCTGAGTGGTTATACTATCAATTTAATTCATAGTTTGATAGATCTGTTTCATTTTACTATCAAGTTTTAGGGATTACTTTATTTAAAATTCAATTTTGCCTTAATAATTATGTAGAACTGTTATATCATTCCTCAGCCAAATCTTCAAAATAAAGTATTTTCAGATAAGTGTGCTTTCTATACTGTTCCCTCTGCTTGAGTCTCTTCCTCTCCAATAGGTCATCATTTTTTTAAAAAGTTTTTGTTTTTTTAATTAAAAACATAAGCATATATGTATATTTATAGTATTTATATCCCCTTTTCTTGCATAAAGGGTAGCATGCCACATACACTTGTTTCATTAACACTGTTCTGAAGTTCACTCTATTACAGTGTATAGAGATAGATCCCATTCCTTTTTATGACTGCATAGTACTCCATTCAGCCCAGGATGGCTATGAATTCGGCCCAATGTAAAATCATAAATTTACCTTTGTTTTGCTCATCAGTTCTTGTTACTGTCTGTATATTTAAAGTGTGGCCCAAAACAACTCTTCTTCTTCCAGTATGCCCCAGAAACGCCAATGGGTTGGATACCCCTGAATATACCATGATTTATTCACTTAATGCCCTATTGATGGACATTTGAGTAGTTTCTAGCCATTTGCTTCTACAAAGGGTCCTGTAACAAATGGTGTCGTCACCCTGGCTGGTGTGGCTCAGTGAATTGAGTGCCAACCTGCAAACCAAAGGGTCACCAGTTTGATTCCCAGTCAGGGCACATGCCTGGGTTGCAGACCAGGTCCCCAGTAGGGAGTATGTGAGAGGACACCACACACTGATGTTTCTCTCCTTCTCTTTCTCTCTCCCTTCCCTTCTCTCTAAAAATAAATAAATAAAATCTTAAAAAACAAAAACAAATGGTGTTGTCATAATTACTCTCAGACTTTTGCCAGCATGTTTTTGGGGTCGATTACTAGACATAGTATTGCTGGGTGATGCACATTTAATATTGGTTTTTAAGGTCCTAGCCCAAGAATATTTTCTGTGTGAACTTGTTCACACTATGTCTCTATGCCTCAGTTTCTCATCTGCAAAATAGTATTTGTATCGGAGAGTCGTTGGGGAGACTAAATGGGCCCAGAAGACGCCTGGTACACAGGAAGTGTTTAATGATGTTAACAAGTGTGCAGGGTGCAGGCGATATGGTAGTATGTGGCGGGCGGGGACAGCAGAATTAGATGCTGGGAGGGGTCTTTGAGAAAGCTTCTGTACCTGTCCCTTCTGCCCTGCAGGAGTGGTAGGAATAGGAGGACCCAGAGATGAAGTTTGGAGATTGAAGGAGAGACTGAGCCCTGACTGGTGTGGCTCAGTTGGTTGGGTGTCATCCCACAAAGTGAGAGGTCACCGGTTCGATTCCTGGTCAGGGCACATGCCTGGGTTGTGGGTTTGGTCCCCAGTTGGGGCACTTATGAGAGGCAACCAATCAATGTTTCTCTTTCACACTGATGTTTCTCTCCCTGTCTTTCTTCCTCCCTTCCCCTCTCTCTAAGTAAATTTAAAAAACAATAAAGAAAAAGAAGAGAATGAATAAGCAGGACGTGGACTAAGAGCTAGATGCCAGCATGGACAGCGGCCTCTCAGGCCCCAAGTGCCCCTCTGCCCATGCTTGCTTGGGTGCCGCCCACGTAGGCTGACCTGGCCTGAGACTTAGACGCACTTGAGAAAAGAGGAAGGAGGAAGCCCTCACGTGACTGCTGTTAACCTGAACGTATTCAGAGTAAATCTCTGCCAGTAGTCAGATGGACACTTGAGATAGACATTACACTCAACTACAGAAAAATTAAGTATGTCGTATATTCATTTCACTTGAGTTTATGGCTTATGAAATTCACACCCCTTGCCACGTAGTTTGTGACTGATAGTTTGAACCACACGAAGAAGAGGGGGATGTAAGAGAGTGGAAGGAGGGGAGGTGGCTTTGCCCATCAGCTGACACACGGGTCTAGAGCTGTGCTATCCAGTATGGCAGCTGCTGGCCTGTGTGGCTAATGGCTGTCATACTGGAACACCTCTCTCTAGAACCTTGTCATCCTTGCAGAAAGTTCTAGTGGGCAGGGCTGGGCTGCTCTAACCCTCCGTGGGCCAGCATACATAGAGATGTTTTTGGACATGCATGGGGCAGCAGAATACAGATGCTGGTGCTGGAGACCCCACCCTCGTCCCCCATCTCTGGTGTCCAAGGAAATGGGACAAACTGGGCCTCTGAAGGTCCAGGGTAGCTGGGCCACCCACGTGGCCATCCGAGTCCATGTCTCAGGCACTTACTCCTTTCTCCCTCCTCAAGGGTGTACCTACTCTCTGTCCCCTCTTCTCCCACCTGTTTCCCCCGAAGTCACACCCAGGTCTCTTTCCCAGGACCCTAGCAGGCCTCCCCCAGCTGGTCTGCTTGCCCTTCATCATCTGCCAAGGTTGGACTGAGATAGCTACTGGCAGAGTCAGACAGGGCAGCCCCAGCTGGTTCCCACTTAATCTCTGCTGCCTCCTATTTCCTGTTCCTGTTCCAGGCCAGGTCCCTGGGCCTGTCACTATGGTGTGGAAGCCTGCCCTGTCCTCCCTCTCCCCCATTGTGTTTACTTTTGAAAAAGGGGAAGTGGGTCTGCCCCAGGGTCCATGAGCTGGGCTGGCAGCAGCCCTGGAGCCCTGAAACTTCCGGTGCTCAGCCCTACTCAGGTGCCCACACACACCCACCTCACCAACAGCCCCGACAGAGGCCTCCCCCAAAATCATAAGGTCTGGGGAGCCTGGTGCTCCAGACCCAGAGGTAGTCCCCTTGCTTCGTTTCTCTTGGTTCTGCAGGGATGATGTGATCACCTTGCTACTATCCCACTTCCACTCAACAAGTACTTGTTGGTCATCTACCTTGGGGTCTAGAGAGCACTGGGGTCTAGAGGACAGATGAGACCCTTGTCCTTTGGATACCCATCCTAGTGGGGAAGACAGATAACAAACAAGGAAAAGGGGGTCTTGCCTGAGGTTGGGAGGTGAATTCGAATGTTGGAGGTTCTTCTGGGCTTGTAGGGCACTGGGGATGGCAGGCCCGGGGTGGGCATAGAGAGAAGCAAGGAGGCATGACTGTGATGTGAGCCTCAGGAAGACAGGGGCTCTGGCCCGTGTGCCACCCTTGAATCCTTGGTTTCCGGCCCAGAGCAGGAGCTCATTAAATAGTGAATGGATGATGGATGAATGAATAAAATAATGCTGACTGAGATAGGGGACAGGGCTGAGGGCTTCTGCGCTGACTTTGCTTCTGTGGTCCCCCCTGCTGCCCACTGCACCATGGAGCCTGGACCCCGAAACCCAGACTGGCCAGCTCTGCTGCACTCGGCTTCACTCTCTGGAGCTCCCAGCCTGTCCATGAGCTGTGAGCTCCCACCTCTGCCAGTGCAGGGCCTGTGATGGTCCAGGCAGTTCCTCGCTTGGCAGTTTGTCGAGTGGAGACACCCAGTGGCCAAACCCTGGAATGGCAGTGGTCAAGCTGCAATAGCCCTCATGTCACAGATGGGTCTTGACCCTGTGCCCACGCTGACCCTGATCTTGGCTGAGCCCAGATTTCAGACCTATGGGCCTATGTGCCTAGGACTCTGTGAAGCTGTGTTGCCTACACTAACATCACTCCTGGTTGCCTTTGGCTTTCCTTCTCCCATTTCAATCTTGTCCCTATTTCTTTACCTTCTTTTTTTTTTTTTTAATTTACTCTTGAATTGTCAGTTTTGGGGGATTGCAGTAAGGTGGCCCCCTCAGGAACGTGAAAACAAGAAACAGGGCTGCCTTTGAGAGTTAAATGCAGGGAGTCAGCCCAGCCTGTTTGCAACAGAGACATGTAAAGGCTCCAGGTGGGGACAGGACAGCTCTAGGACAATCTGGGCTTGCAAGGTCCCTGACAGGCTTTCCTTCCCCCAACATGCCCCCCCCCTTGGCTCTCCTGCCTGATGGCTGACAGATCAGGTTCTGATCTTGGTGTCTGACTGACTTCCCCTTCCCACTGTGAAGGTTGACTGCTCCCTATGTATTGTGTCTCCTGCGAGAAGAGGCAACAGTCAACCTGTCAGTTAGACAAGAGGAGATTTATGACTTTCAGCTAAAAGAACTGTTTTTTTAAAGGGATACTAGCTGTGGTGGCTTCCATGGACCAGAGGTGGGAGGGCTTCCTGAATACCTTTGCCTTGTCCTTTGTACACGGTCTCCATGGTTGGGAGTCCAGACCCAGAGCCAGACATTCAGATAAAGCAGGGGTGGGGCACAGATCTGGGTTCCCAAGGGCACCGTTGCTTTTCTCCTTTGGTCTGTTTAATACGTTCTGCAGAGCTGGTGGCCATTGCATCCTTGGGCCACCTCAGTTGATTAAAAAAGTGGTCTTTTTAATCCTAAGTGAGTGACAAGGTCCAGCGAAGTCTTTAATGGCCTGGATTTTGCCCAGCAGGCAAAGCTTCATACTGGTCACCTCCCCTTGGGACCACAGGGAGGTGAGCATAGGGTCCTGTGCACACACTAGAAGGAATGAAAGGGATGCTTTACTTCTTGTCTTTATGTTCAGATAGGACATTTTATGAAAATTTATTTGGGCTGAGAAGCAGGGCTGTTTCCCTGCTTCATAAGTTCTCCTCTCGGCAGAGCAGAGGGCAGGGAGCTCACAGCATCTGAGGAGTTTACAAGGCCAGGCCCTGTGCTGGACAGCACCTGCTCTCCTGGGGATATCTGTGTCTTAATCCAGGGAACCGTGAGTACATGAGTACGTTACCTCACATGCAAAAGGGGCTTTCCAGATGTGGTGAAGTTAAGGCTCTCGAGACAGGAAGATTATTCTGGATTATCAGTGTGAGTCCAATGTCTTGATAAGAGAGAAGCAGGATCAGAGTCAGAGAAAGAGATAGGGTGATAAGAAGCAGGGTCATCAGCCCTGGACGGGTAGCTCAGTTGGTTAGAGTATTGTCCTGATATGTCAACGTGGCAGGTTCGATCCCAGGTCAGGGCACGTACAAGAATCAACCAATGAATGTGTAAATAAATGGAAAAACAAATCAGTGTCTCTCTCTCTCTCTCTCTTCCTCTTCTCTCTAAAACTCAGTAAGAAAAGGAAACATGACAACACAAAATCTATGGGACACAGCAAAAGGAGCTCTAAGAGGGAGGGAAATAGCAACACTGGTCTGTCTCAAAAAGTAAAAAAAAAAAAAAAAGGTTTCTCATAAACAACCTCACTTTACAACTAAAGGAACTAAAAACCACACAAACAAATCCAGAGTGAATAAAAGAAAGAAAACAATAAAAATCAGTTTGGAAATCAATGAAATGGAGTCTAAAAGAAAAAGAAGCAGCAGAGTCTTGTGACACAGTTTCTTGTGACACAGTTGCTGAGGGACAAGGGTCAGGAGCCCTGGAAGGCAGGAAGACACTGGACCCAGGAAAGGGCAAGGGACAGACTGTGCCTTGGAGCCTCCGGAAGGAGCACAGCTCTGCTGCCCCCGACCTATGAGATGCCATGCATTGCTGAAGTGGTTATGTTGTTACAGCAACAACAGCAATTTAATACAGCCCCAAACACACACACACACACACACACACACACACACACACACACACATTCAGCATCTGAAACAGGCCTGTGGACTGTCCCTCATATGGCAAACATATTCAGCAATAGGAAGACAAGAGGTGTTGGGGGCAGGAGGCTGGGGCTGGGCTGGCAGAGCCCAGCAGGCACGTAGTGAGGACGGGCGTCGGAGCCAGTGGACTTCAGGCATCCTGGGAGCTGCTGGTCAGGCAGCCCGGCGGAGTGGATCCAGCCACCCCAGCCTGATGCCACTGAACACCCACGTCCCTGGTTCTGACTCGGGGGTGGGGAGTGCTCACGGGGAGAGGATGTGCTGATCGGGCCATCGAGAGAATGCCGGTGCCTACCACCCACTGTGCGTCCCGAACAGGTCCCTGGGTCCACCTCAGTCAACCCCATGTCCTAGGACAACAGCCAACATTTAGATGGTTGGATCATGGAATTCTCACCAGGACTCTGCGAGGCTGGCTCTGCTCGCGCCCGGGCTGTCAGCGTGGGCTTTAGAGTGGCCATCAGACCCTGGACCTTGGTCCCTTAATGGTGGCTCTGTGCTGAGAGGTCCTGGGGTGCCCCCTGTCTCTTTGGTTTCTGCAGTTGGTTTTCTAAAGCTGCCTTCTGGAACAGTGTGGGAGTACAGTAATGAATAGAGGGTTAATTTAAACATATGACTGTGGATTGGCTACAAATTGATCCTTTCACCCTAACCTCATGCCAACCTAGCTCTCTCCACTGCCTGACCTCTGACCCTGGCCCCAGACTGACCCCTGATCCCACACTGACTGGGTCCTAACTTTGGAAGGACTTCTCTCAGTTTTCAGGAGTAACTCACTGAGGATGCAGGGTGTGCCAGATGCTAGTCTAAGGGTTTTACATTCATTAAGGGGTTCAATCCTCCCAGGGCCCCAGGGGCAGACATTAGTAATGACTCCCGTGTTACAGTGGAAGATGACATATTTTAAAAGTATTTTTGGAGCCTTGGACTCTATGTGAAATAGGCCAAAAGCACTAGCAAATTCACTCACTGTTTTAGTAAACAGGAATTGGGCCCCTGCTTTCTATGAGACCAAGTGCCCAATGCTGGGGATAGCAGAGCCCAGGGCAGATAAGGGAGGGCTCTGGCCTGCATGGTTGATGGCACAGTTTCGGCCTTCTCCCCATTTGCCCAACTCATTGGTGCCCCCAAACCCAGGTGGGGTTGCAAGGTGGGTGGGGATGTCAACTGACCTCTTGGTTTCCGAACAGGACCCTTTCCCAGACCCTCCCTCCGGAACAATCTGGGAGGTGTCGAGAAACAAAAGTGAAACTTCATCAGATGAATTTCCATGTCCAGAGTTGGGGACGAAGGTGTTGGTGCAGCTTCTGAGAGCACCATACGGGCCTTGCACAAGGGCCCTAGGGTGCGCTGTGGCTGCACTCAGCTGGGTACCGAGACCAAGAAACACCTCTCACACACGCCCCACCCCCACGCCCTGGCAGGGCAGGTGGGTTTGAAGTCAGGCTGTTTTAACTCAGCTGTTTGCAATCAACTCAGCAGGTGTCAGCAACTGTCAAATGAACAGATGAGCCTCACCCTGGTTTTGAGCCCAGCCGGGCAGCTCAGCAGCTGTGTGGCCTCAGATGAACTGCTTTTCTCTGAGTTTTCCCTTTCCCATCCGTCAGAAGAGACCAGAGAGACCTAGTTGAGCTGTTCGCTCATTCAGTCATTTCAATCTTGTAGTTTTTAAACCTTTACTACAAAGTGAACAGAAACGGAAAACCACATGAGACAGATGGGTGTTTTAATGAGCTATCTTAAGGCAAACACCTTTGTAACCACGACCAGAGTTAATCAAATAGAACTTGGCCAGCACGCATCTCCCCAGCTTTCTGCAAGCGCCCCTTTGCAATCTGAGCCATCTCACTGCCCCTGCAATGGACTTGGTAATCATTTTCTAGCAATACTTTATCACCTAAGCAGGCATCTCTAGCTACTATGGTTTAGACGTGCTCCTGGAAAAAAAAAAAAAAGCCCACCTCTTTGAAGTCACTTTTAATCAATAGGCCCCTCGGCCCTTTCTTCCCTCACAAACTGTGTATTGAAGAATCCAGCTGCTTGGCCTGTCAACTTTTCCACAGTCTGGAGCAGGGGTGTCAAACTCACTTTCACCGGGAGCCACATCAGCCTCGCGGTTGCCTTTGAAGGGCTGAAATAATTTCAGGACTGTATAAATGTAACTACTCCTCAACTGTGAAGGAGTTGAAATTACATGCAGCCCTTGTAGTAAGGCAACTGCGAAGCTGATGTGGCCCCCGGTGAAAACGAGTTTGACGCCCTGCTCTGTGGGATTTGACCTGAAGACTTCTCGGTTGCTGGTGTTTGTGTGAAGTTACTTTTGCTGAACTTACCTGTCCAGGAAGGCCTTTCCAGCCTCACGCGCTCCCTCTCACCTTGTTTTCCTGCGTTTTGCACCAACGTGGTGGCCTGTCTTTTGACATTGCCGGCTCCTCCTCCTGCCACTTTGGCTTCGATCTTCTCCCGCCTTCCTCTTGATTGTCTTGACTGTCCTCCCCTGTTCTGACCCTGCTCCACGCAGTTCCTCTTTAGTAAGTAGGGGGCGCTGTCCTGGAAGAGAGCCCAACCAGGTCGGTGCCCAGAGGCTGCCAGGCTGGAGTGCTCCAGCCCCTCAGTTCTTCCTGAGGACTCTTGACTCACCTGCTATGGGACTAGGCAAGACCCCTCCCGATTTCAGTTTGCAACTGGGAATTGAACCAGCAAAGCTTTTGCTTTGTGGGATGACACCCAATCAGCTGAGTCACATCGGTCAGGGCTATGTTGCCTAATTTTGAAGTAAATGTCTGTGGTTTTGCTTCTGCTCATTTTACCAGCTTATTTTTATGTAGGAATCGGAAGAGATTAAAAAGTGATGCGTTGCTACTACCTGCCCAGCCAGCTCACTATTTTTGATGCCAGGTCTCATTCTGAGCCGCAGGGAAGACGAGATGAAACACTAAATGTGTGTAAAGGCCCTGCAACCACGCCTGACCTTCTCATTCAACTCGTGCAGGTTTGACCTCAGACCCTTATGCCTGGCTCAGGATGGGGTATGCGGTGGTGTAGGTCCCCAGACTGGTTGCGTTGAGGCTGGATGACCCGCTGGACTTTCTGCCCTTGCCTTCCCTGACTGGGGACCCTCCGGGCATTTCCTCCGAGAGCGGGTTTTGAAGAAGAGAAAGGAAAGACCCGAACATTTGCCACCCCGGCACTCCCATGAAAGAGGTGGCGGGGAAGGCTGAAAAGCCGGCCCTGAGCCTGCCGCGCCACCTGCTGGCCACTTATTTAATTGCAGAGAGGGGCGGCACTACGTTTAGTGAAGAGAGAAGCCAGCCTACTCCCTTCACTCCCAAGTCAGTGAGTGAGGTGGGTTAATCCTTTTCTCCCCCTAGTTGAAAAAGATGTATTTATGTTAAAACAATGACAATAAAGCACAACTTTAAAAATTAAAAAAAAGGTTAATTTATTTAAGGGGGCTAGGCTGGTGTGTCCTGCCCTTTGGTTTCCTGTAACAGGGTCCCGAGCCCTGATATTTACATGTAAGGACTACAAGAGGACAAGGAGCTCATTCTCTGCAGCCTGAAAGACCTGGGTTTGAATTGAAGCCCCTTCACCAATCACAGGCTGGGAGCGGTGGGCACGTGAACCCACCTCTGTTTTCGAATCTGTGTTGGCTAGATGCCACAACGCCGTGTGGGTCCCCCCACCCCCAAAGATGCCCACATCCCGATCCCTGGGACCTGTGAACGTATTGGAAGATGTGATTAAAGTTACAGACCTTGAGATGGGGAGATTATCCTGGTGACCCCAGTCTAATCACATGAGTCCTTAAAAGCAGAGAACCCTTCCTAGCTTCAGGCGGAGCTCTGGGACATTGCCAGCCTTGACGATGGAGGGAGGGGCCATGAGCCAAGGAGTGTGGGCAGCCTCCGGAAGCGGGGGAAGGGCAAGGAAATGGTTTCTCCTGAAGAGCCCCCTGAAGGAGTGCAGCCCTGCTGACACCCTGATGTTGGCAGTGGGACCTGCGTTGGACTTCTGACCCCCAGAACTGTAAGATAAGCCGGCTCTGTTGATTTAGGCACTAAGTAATGTGCTGCTGCGGCGATAGGAAATGAATACACTGTATGCAACACGGGGGTAACGTGTAGGTTGGTGGGAGAATGAAATGAGCTCACTGTGAGGAGTGCCTTGTCCATCGTGAAGCAATTTACAGGTGTTCTGAGGACTCTTCTGGGAAGACGGCTCCACAGTTATTTTCAGAGAGCCTACTATGAGCCAGGCACTGTGCTCACTGCAAGGGGTACAGGGGTGAACATGGTCTCTTCTCTTGTGGGGCTTACAGTGAGGAGGGTGGCAGGGCATGAAAAGGTCACGCAAGCATGCACATGGAGACATCGCCACCACGCATGTGATGTAGGGATTATCTGTGGAGCTGGGACTTTGCCAGGCCTCAGGCCTCGGAGGTCAGGCTTCAGACCCCAGGCTCAGGCAGTGTCTCCGGGTCACGGCTCACTTTCCCATATAGGCTGGTCTGTCCTGACCAGGAAGTGGGGAGCTGAGGGCTGGAAGCCAGGTCACAGCAGCATCCCGGGGCCAACATATGGATCTGTTGTGCTGGTCCGCCGATCTGGGGTCTCCCAGGGGACCCCCTGTGCTGATGATGCATAGGGTGCAGGGGTCTGAGGCCTGGAATGGTGGGGAGAGAAGAAGTCAGGGCTTGGAAAGTGGCCACAGACCACTGACCCCTGGGCTTCCATCTATCTTCCAGGCTAGGCTGGGCCCAACCGATGCCATAGCTTCAGGGAGTGGAGCTGAATCTGGGTTCAGAGTCTTGTGGTCACAGTGGGGAAGGGACAGAAGCTAGGACAGGGAGAACGGCTACTTTACTGGGTTCTGGCAATCCTCTCTGTGATGCCCACTGACCTGAGTGTTCTTATGTCACCCCCTGGATTTTCCAGGGCTGTCTGGTAGCCCTGCCCTATGCCTCCAGTTGATGGAACCAATGGGCTCTTTTGGTAATAGAAGATTCTCTGTGCCTCGGCTGACTGCAATAGCCAGCTGGAGGGGTTTTCTGATTGGGGAAGGGGGTGCCCAGAAGGAATCACAAAGCTGAGACAGGCAGAGGAACCGCAAGCAGAGATCTGGATGCATATCTCCGAATCCTAGTGGACCTCCAACCCAGTGAGAAACCAGGTCCGGACCCCGTGCTTTTCTGCCACCTTGTGGCAGATTTTGGAACTGCTGTTAGACCCGCCTTCCTGTGTGTTGGGGCACGATTTTCTGTTACGCCCTGCTAGGTTCAGCTCAGCTCCTGACTGAGTTGTCCAAGGAGAGTGCCCAGTGAACGAATCTGGTAGAGAAAGTGGTAAGGCCTGGCTGTAGAGTCCCTTTCACCCTTCACTGTCCTCGCATCTCCCAGGCTTCACCATAGTTCTGAAAATCAGGGACCTTTTCAGAAAAGGGGCTGTTGAGAACTGGGGTGTCACCCCTCACTCGACATACACACACACAGAGGGACCATCATGGGCCTCAGGGTCCGTGTCAATGGTATCTCCTTCAGACCTGATGGCATTTACGCATGCACCTGGAGCCGGGTGGGGGACCAGGTACCGCATGCTGAGGATCCACAGGAAGCGGGGTGCTGGCTCACTCAGGTTTGCCGCACAGCCTGGACCACGTGCAAACAGGTGCCTGCTGTGTCTAGGTATTGTGCACCTGCGAGTCGTGTGGTGCAGCTTCCCAGGTGGCGTGGCAGGGGGACCAGGGCTTGCCGCCTGGCTGAGACCAGTCACCTGAGGGCCACAGAGCACTCAGCTGAAATCCCGAAATCAGGCTTGCAAAGGTCATCCTGTTTATGAAACAAGTGATTAAGAAAAAACCACCAAACACCTTTAAGCATGTGTCCTGAGAAATTCACCAACTTGGAAAAACTATAAAAGAAAAGGGAATGAGGAACAAGGTCCACAGAAATGTGGGAAACATTTTGGCAAATATGTCCCACAGCCTTAACTCGGCTTCAGCCGGGGGTGAATGAACTAGGAAATGAAGTTGTTTTTGTACACATTTTTACAGTGGGAACTTGTTTTCTCCTCACCCCCGCCACAACGATGTTAAAAAGATTGAGAAGAACGTGGCACACTCAAGCCCCAGGGGAATTAGAATGTACGCACACTCTGAGGTGCATGTGTTCGGAGGGTGTGGGCTGCAGCCCTGTGTGTAGGAGCGAAGATTTGGAAACAGCCCGAGCACCTCCAGCAGGGCCGTGGGTAGACGCACCTAGTGCGTGTGGGAGAGGCAGAGGTGCGACGGGCTCTCTGGTTAAAGGGAATGGTCCCAGGTGTCGATCTGAGCAACAGTGTGGTGTTGGAGAGCCAGTCACAGGGGCAGATACTCAGTATTTACAGACTTACATATTTGTAACAAAAAATGAAATTGTGGATGGCAGACACGCAGCTTGATCTGACCGCCTTTCAGACCTTGGCTCAGTCTGTCATTTTTTCAGGGAGCCCCTGACCCCCCAAGCCAGGTAGGTCCCCAGGTAGCCTGCCTTGGGACCTGTTCCTTCATGTCTCTTGTCACTGTTGTGTGTTTGTTTGTGTGGTTATTTGATTAATATCTGTTTCCCCCCAAGCTCCACTCGGGCCACCTTGCTCACCACGGCAGCTGCAGCATCTAACAAACGAACCTGTGCTTTCTGTTCCCCAAGGAGGCTGTAAGCTTCACGAGGAAGGAGGAAGGGCCTGTTGTCTTTCTCACAACCCCCCCCCCCCCAAGACTTAGCAATCAGGAGGGAAGGCTGTGGCATCAGAGCTCAAATTCTGGTTCTGCCACTTGCTAATGGTGTGACCTTGGGAGAGTAACTTTGTGTCTCTGAGCTTCAGTGTCCTCACCTGTAGGAAGGGTAACGATACCTTCATTAGAGTATTGTTAGAATTCCATGATGTAATGCGTGAAAACAACCCATCAAAGTGCTTGGTGTCAGGACCTCCATTAATCCTTACTGAATGTCTAAAGGTATATAAATGCTGAACCACTATATTGTAACACTTGAAACTAATATTATATACTAACTGTACTTAAATTTTAGAAACATTAAAAATAAATAAATGAATAAATACCCCTAGTGAGAGAAGCACCTGGCTGGCCTCTGGGGCCAACTGGGCCATCTCCCATGTTGCCACTAGGTGGCGCTATGATCATTCGCAAGGGCGAGGCTTTGCCCATTAGCTTGTTGAAATCACTTGGAAGGGATTTCCAAGCTCCCTCCCGCCTGGGGAGCTCCCTGTTCCAAGGCTGGACACCCTGCAGGGCTGGCCTGAAAGCCCCCACCCAAAGGACCCCAGGGGAACCCAGATGAAAAGCAGTGGGCAGAAGAGGGTCAGTAAGGCAAACGTGATGCCCAGGGTGCAAAGGTGAAGGTCCTGTCTTTCTCTCGGAGTGGCCTCAGAGAGGAGCACCGTGGGGCCCGCCTGCGGGCCAGTCCGAAGCTTCCGGGCTGCCTGCCTTCCACTCACACACAAGGTGGAGAGTACTCACCTGGCGCCAGGCTGCGCTCACTGGTTCCTGCAAAGTACCGCAGCGGGCAAGCACTAGGGTGAGCTTATTTTTCAGATAAGACAATTGGCATGGAGACAAATCAAGAAGCTAGCGCGTAAAACGTGGCAAAGCTGAGGGCTGAACCCTGGCAGTTGGCTCTGGATACCCGCTCGCTTTGACCATTCTGCTCTGCTGCTGTGCTACTCTGTCCTTCCTCTCGCTACCAGTGCCCCCCTCTGTCCAACACTGAGTCACTCCAGTCACTGTGTCCCAAGCACTGTGCCAGCAGGGCCCTGTGGGGTGCCAGGCCGGCCTGTACCAGGTCCCTGTGGAGTTTACAGTCCCTCAGATGAGGTCCTGGCTCTTGTGTCCTTATCCCACAACCTAGGACAAGTCAGAGCTGGGTCCCTGGGAAGCTCCTTCCAGCCTGCCCGGCCCACATGCCCGACCTCCGGGAGCCAGGCGCCCGGCTGCCAAGGGGGAGAGGCCAGCAAGAGGCAAGTCCGTCCGACACTTCTGGCCCTGAATCTTGCTGGGTGCTGTGACTGTCCCAGGCAAGCCGTCTGGCCTTTCTGAGTTTTTTTTTCTGGAAAACAGGAATGACTAATACTAACCTCGTGGTGTCCTTGGACTTGGTAGACAAAGTAACCTAGCTGAGATCTTGGCACACGGTAGGGGACCTTGTAAAATTTCACTTTCTGTCCTCGAGAGGACTCAGAAGGCTGCAAAAACCCCCAGATCAGCACACCTGGCTTTTGTGCGTCTCCCCTTCTCCAAGGAAGGTGGGGACCTGGCAGGCTGCAGGATTCTCTTTTCCTCTGCTTCCCGTCTTTGTTCCTGTTTGGATTGTGTTCTTTGAGGAAGGGGGGAACCTTTTACAGTTTTCTGTGGGTGGGATGTCCTGGTACCAGGCAGAGGGCCACATCTTGGTCTCTCATCACCTCGGGCAGGTGGAGGGTCAGTTGGCAGGTGTGGGGGTCCTGGGCTTTCCTTTCTGCCCCTGAGGTCTCCTGAGAAACCAGGTGACAGGTGGGAACTGAGGGCTGAGGGGCTGCGGATGGCTGGGCAGCCCTGCCTGGTCCAGCCTCACCCAAGATGCCCTTCTCTCCCCTCCCACGCTGCTCCTGCCTGGAGACCAGCAGAGGGGGCAGAGCTGTGGCCCTGTCCTGGGGGTGCTGGGACTGGGGGAGGCAGGCAGTGTGTGGTGACCAGGGACCAAAGGGAGGGCAGCTGGGCCCTGAGAAGTCACCCCCTTCCACTCACTCCCCTCCAGAGCCATGCTGCCGGAGCCACATATGAGGGCCACTCCACACTTGTTCCTCGCATCTGGGTGCTTCCACACACATCATCACTGACACCAAAGTCATACCTGCCTGTCCATGTCAGAGACGGGGTCACTGGGCCTCAGCCATAGGACCAGATGTGACTGACCCAGGGTACCGACGAAAGGGAGTGTCTGAGTCCCTGGGGGAAGGGGGGGATTTGCCCCCAGCTCTGCCTGCCCATCCTGCATCCTCCCCTCCCTCTCCAGCCCTCTCACCCCTCTGCCCCCTCTGGCACTTAATTTTAATGGCCCCTTGATTGCACACCTCTTCTCAAGGAGAGACTAATCATAATTAATGAATTTGGGTTCTTCCAGTATAAATGAGCCAATGGGGCCTGCTGGTGGGCAGCTGGCTGAGCAGGGAGCGCGTGGTGGGTCTCTCTCCCTTTGGGCCACAGACAGCCAGGCACAACTTCTTGTCAGCTGCTTATTTCTCTTCCCAGTGAAGCCAGACATGCAGCTTGAAGGGGTGTGGAGTCTTACTGTTCTTCTGTGGCCAGGCCGGTGGCCCTGACCCTGGAGAGGGGCTGGCTCACTGAGGACCAGGTGGTCCCAGCCTGAGGCAGAGCGCCCCCCCGCCCCACGCAGCACTGGGACTACCTGGGTCCCCTACCCTCCAGCAGCTCCCTGGGCCTGGGAGGGTGGGGACAGGGCCGTGGGCTCCACTTCTCGCCCCACACCCTGCTCTGTCCTCTTGGTGGAAACAGATCTTAGGTAGAAGGCTCATGTGGCCAGTTTTTGATTTCTTTTCCAAAAGGAAAGAGAAATCCTCATCATGGGGAAACAAAATCCCCAAAAACAGCAAGCCAAAAAGGAAACATCTCTGTCAGGGCCTTTCAGTCCTGAGCCTTGTTTGCATCGACCTTTTGCGCCAGGCCCTGGGGCTGGGAGGCAGGGATGGACTCGCCCCCACCCCACTGCTGGGTCCTGGAACCAACCAGCCCCAGACCCCTCTGAGCCTTGGTCTGCTCAGCTGTAGAACGAGGATTGCGTTTTACATCCGGGTTTGGGAGGCGTGGGATGAGATGGGGGTGATGAATGTGCTTTGCTAATGAGGCCTAAGGATGATAATTTTATCACAGGCAGGAGACAGACACACTCAGTCACACGCCCCCAAATCTCTAATGGGGCCTCCCTCTGAAGGTGCTCCCTGCTTCTCCAGACAGCGTGATTACTCAGTAGGTGCTGTGTAATTATTTAATCAGCCCGACCACATCCTCTGCGTGGAGCCAGGCGGCTGACCAGCCCCGGGGTCCCTCCCCCCAGGAGGAGTAATCAGTTAGAGCTGGGAGAGGGGGTGCAAAGGCCCCCAACCCGGCTTCTCTTTGTGTAACCACAGGGCTGGGTGGGAGGGACCCTGGACGGAGGGGGCCCGGTCACCTTGGGGCTCGCCTGGGCTGAGAAGACAGGGTAGGAAGGGTTTGCGCAGCCCCCTCATTTCGCTTTGAGGTTACGGAGGATCAGAGGGGAGAAGGCAGCAGAGAAGTCCCTCCGCGTCTCAGCCCAGGCCCGGCTGCTGGGCTCCCTCCCTCCCTCCTGCCTCCTCTTTCCCCTCCCACTCTCCGTCTCCTCTCTTTTCTTCCCTCCCACCTCTCCCTTGCCCTCCCCTGTGCTCCTCTCCTCCTCTCTCTCCTCCTCACCCCTCCCCTTTCTTTCCCCTTCCCTTTCTTTCCTTTCTTGTTACACTGACACATCATTCTCCCTGGCAAACACGCAGACCACACCCTTTAGGCCGCAATCTCCCTTGACCCCTCCCCTCTCCTTTCCCGACTCTCACCTTTTTCCCAGAGGCAACCACAGCTCCCGTCTTGCCTTCCAGACTGTTCTTTCCGCACGCCCAAGCTCACCCAGGTGCCTGTAGAAACACTCGCTTTGGTGTTTGCTTGTGTTCACAGAAATATGCTGAGGCTGCCCAGACCAGTGGTTCTCACTCAGGGGCGACTTTGCCCCTCAGGGACATTTGGCAATGCCTGGAGATGCGTCCAGTCACCACAACCTGTGGGGGGCGATGCTGGCAGCAGGTGGAGAGAGGCTGGGATCCAGCTAAACAGCATTCAGTGCCCCACAGCAGAGGATCCTTGGGCCCAGATTGTCAGTAGTGCAGAGGCCGAGAAACCCCAGTCTAGAATGTTCCTTAACTTCCTTCCTTCCTTCCTTCCTACCTTCCTTCCTTCCTTCCTTCCTTCCTTCCTTCTTTTAAAAAAATTTTTATTTATTTAATTTTAGACAGAGGGGAAGAGAGGGAGAAAGAGAGAGAGAAACATCAATGTGTGGTTGCCTCTCGAGTCCCCCAGTCGGGGACCTGGCCCACAACCCAGGCAGGTGCTCTGACTGGGAGTCACACCAGTGACCCTTTGGTTTGCAGGCCTGTGCTCAGCCCACTCACTTCCTTAAGCCAGGGCTCACTTTCTTAAATATATCTTCAAAATCTTGGCCAGTTAGTGAACATCTTTCTCCCATCCTTTTATTTAAGTATACTTCCATTGCATCCCAAACTACTGACCTAATTCTTTCTTAATAGATTTCAAGTTGCTTTGGATTTTTTGGATTAATGGAAAAGGCACTGCAGGGAACACCCTTGTCCCACAGCAGGTGTAGGAGCCCACGGTTCCCTCCAACGACCCCAGGGAGTTGGATCCTGCATCGAAGTGGGGGGGTTGTGCGCCCACTGATTTACTAGCACTTCTGTGTGCTGGGCACTATTTTAAGCATGGCCTACACTCACTCTCAATTTCAATAGATCCTACACCATGCTCTCCTGCAAAGGTGGGGCCAGCTTACCTTCTTTCTGCCTTTTCCTACCTCGAACCCAAGGATTCAGGACAGGGGAGAAACAGTTTGGAGTTGTGACTGTTATGTCCCCAAGAAGACTAAAGGGAACCTGACCTTCACGGGGGTGGAGGGAGGTGAGGGACCGGCCATGACAGCCTGCCACTGAATACCCTCCCAGATCCCCCACTCTCCTCGGGCCGAGGTTGCCAGATTTTATAGGACACCCATACAATATTTGGAATATTGTCACACGAAGAATTTATTCATGGTTGGTCTGAGATTCAAACTTAACTGGGTGACCAGTTTTACCACAACTCAGCCCAGGGCAGCAAGGAAGAAGAGGGAGCCCTCTGGCGGGTTCCTGCTGGCCGGGGTCTCCCCTTCCGGCTGTTGGCTTTTTGCCTTTCCTCTCCCCAAACCATCCACACCCTCCCGATCCTGCCTTGAGGCCCCCTTTTCCTCCAGAGAGCTGGGAGGGAGCTGGGGGAAGCAGAGCTGCCCCATGCACTGTTCGCTCCAGGGACAAGGTGGTGGTGGGGGGGAAGGTGGGGATGGACGGGCAGCCTCCCTGTTTCTCCCCCTCCCTCTTCCTTGAGACCCTCGACCCCCACTTGCAGAAAGCTTGGTCTTGCTCGCCCTAGAGTGGCTAGGGCTGGAAGGGGAGGGCGGTGGGCGTGTCCAGGGCAGCGCCAGATGACCACATCGACCCCGCCTCCCCCTACTTAGAACCAGCGGCCGCTGCAAGTGTAATTAGTTAATAAATCACCCGTAGTGATAAATAGAATGATAGATGCGGGTTTCACTTGATCACTTTTTTATTAAGGAGAAATAAATCAGCACCACATTGTTGCTATAAACCTTTCAAACCGGTCAGATCCTGGCTGGTAGGAGCTGATTAACATGGCCACATGTAGGGACCATTTGTAGCTGATCATTGAGATCAATCAATCCCTGTCATTTTGCCTCCTTGGAGGAGGTGGCAGAAGCCAGGTGCTGCTGCATCATTCGATGCTGCTCTGGCTTCTTCTGGCTGCGCAGGAGGTGGTGGGGGTGGAGACAGTGAGTGTGCCCTGATGCCAGACAGGCCAGATCCAACCCCAGCCGTGCTGCCAGCCGGCTGTGTGAGCCTGGGGAGCTGCCGCCCTGTCTTGGAGCCTCAGCATCTTCCTCCCTAATGGGGCAGACACAGAAGTACCTTCCTTAGAGAGTTGCTCTGGGCGCCCGATAGAGGGTTGGGTGCCCACCTTACCTGTCTTAGGGCCCCTTTCCACACCTGAAAATTACTGCGGACCCCAAAGACCTTTGGTGTATGTGGGCTCTATCTACTAATACGTGTCATATTAGAAATTAACACAGAAAGTTAAAAAATTATTAATTCATTTAAAATAACAATATTATATCTCAGGTCAATGTAAAGCACTTTTATTTAAGCAGAAAGTACCTATATTTTCCAAAACAAGAAAAATGGGAGAAGAATGGCATTGTATATTTTCCCAAATCTTTTTTACATTTCTGGCTTAATGGGAGACTGCAGGGTTCTCCTCTCTGCTTCTGCAATTGATCTACTGTGGGGGGTAGTTTTGGTGCAAACAGTGTAGGGAGTCTGGCCTCGCTCAGACAGGCAGTGGGTGGAGGGAGGAGCATTTTAATAGCCTTTTCAAGTCACTGTGGCCTCTCATGCAGCCTCTGGGAACACCCCCGTGCACACTCCCTGTGAGAGCAGGTGAGTCAACGGGCAAATACCTTCTCAGTATTATTAGGAAAATAGTTTTGACATTCGACCCCCTGAAAGGACCCCAGGATGCACTTGGAGAACCCCCGGGGCGATGAATGACTGGGTGGAAAGAGTCTGGAATTCAGGGTGACAGTCCTGTCCCTGGCCTGCGTCGGGCCAGGGCTCGGAGAATCCACTTTCTCCTCCCGAAGCCCACCTGTGCTCTCCGGAGGTGGCCCTGGATGTCTCCCCTCCACTCTGCTCTGACCTTGGACGGCCGACCTGGAAGGACTGTATTGTAGGCTTGGGGCTTTGCTGCCTTCCACCTTCTAGATGTGCTCAGCCAGCGGGAGTTCCTTGCTGACAGCTGGAGGCTGGGAGGACAGTGACACTGGGGACCTGGTTTCTCCAGCTCCCTCCCCACGAGGCTGGTGACCGACCGGAGCCACAGCTGCGGTCAGTGGCCATCTCTCCCCATGTCTCCGTACTGGTTCCTCTCTCTTTTGGTCCCTCAGGCTTTGGTGAGTAAGGGCCCCCCACTGCGGCTATCCCTGGGGTGCAGCCTCATCCTGGTGGGTTTCCCTACATCACTTAAAAAAAATTTACACTCTCCTCAATTGCCATCTGTTTCCTGTGGGATTCCAACAGATGCATGGTTTTCTGGGAAAACTCCCTTTCCTGGGTAAAACTGGAGAAAACAGACAGAAGGAGGAATGAGAATAACGCCGCCCCATTCAAGTGCCTGCTTGGGCTTTCTGGTTCCCAGACAACCTTCCTAGACTCTTTCATGATCTCCGTGCTGGAAGCTCTGGGAAGCCAGGGCAAGACACACTTACCTGGCTGGGGAGGAGCCAGGCTCAGCGAGGACAGACCTGCCGCAGGCCACACGGTGGGGAGATGGTCTTGTCCTGCGGTTGGTCCAGGACACCTCTGGGACCTACATCACTTCCAGGAGGCAGGAGGGTCTAGTGGGGGAACTTTGTTTCCCTCGTGGCCCTCCTGCCTTGACCCCATCTGTCCAGGAGCCCCGCCCCGTCCGAGCCCCTTGCTCACCCTCTGCGGCCGCTGCAGGTGTCCTGCTCAGCTCCTCGCCTCCTCCCAGTAGGGTGCTCCTTAGCTGGGGCTCCACCTCTAGCTCTGCCCCTTCGCATGCGCTAGAGAAGCCTGAAGCTCCCTGCCCTTGACCAAGCCCACTCTCTTTTCACGACTTGATGCCTTTGCCTGTGCTTGCTTCTGTCTGGTGGGCTCCTCCCACCTGCCTTGCTTGACAAACAGGTGCTCCCTCGCTTCCCTTCGGGAAAGCCTCCCCTGACCGTGGCTTCTCTTTCCTCCCTGCCCAATGAGTCCTCTCTCCTCTGTGCTGCCATCCCTCTGTGCACATCTTGGAGGTGTCAGCATCACCTTGTGGTATAGTGTGCACTGTCCCCTCCTTTCTCACCACGCTCCCCCCGACTCCGCCCAGGCTGTGTATCAGTCAGCTACCGCTGGGTAACACACCATTCCAAAACGTCGTGGCTTAAAACAACAACAGCTATCTACCTAGCTCTTAATTCTGTGGGTTGGCGGAGGGTTCTGCTGATGGTGGCCGGGCTTGGCTGAGCAGTTCAGCTCCTCTCAGCTGGGGCCCCTCCCACGTCCACTACTAGTTGGCTGGTCTAGAACGGCCTGGGCTGGGATGACTCAGTTCTGCTCTCTGTGGCCTCTCCTCTCCCAGCAGGCTGCGCCAAACTTGTTCTAGTGGTGGCTGCGCAGAGCCCCAGGAGAACAAGCAGGAACATGCCAGGCTGTCCGAGGCCCGGGCTCAGAAGTGGTGCAACGTCTCTTCCAGCACATTCTGTCGTGGAAAACAAGTTGCACGGCCTGGGTTCAAAGGATGACGAAATACACTTCATCTCTTCATGAGAGGACTGCCAAGTCACATTGCAAGGGATGTGGATACAGGGAGGAGAAAAATGGGGGTCACTTTTGCAATAAATCTATCACAGCTGAGGGTAATGGAGAGAGGAATGTTTCAAAGACTCCCATGCAGGTGGGTGATTTTTATGGTCTGAACTCTTGACCAGGACCTGCAAGGACTGGGCCTGCCAACTTCCTCTTCCTTAGCTTGCACTATGCTCCAGCCACATGGCTTTTGTTCAGTGCTTTGCCCTTAAAACGCTTCCTCCTGCCACAGGGCCTTTGCACATGCCACTTTCTTTGCTAAGACCATTTTGCTTCAGTGTTTCCCTTAATTAATGCCTCCCCTTCCTTAGCTTGTCAGCCCAAGCCCTCCCCGACTTTCCTGATTTGGTCGAATCCTCCTGTTATAGGCTTTCAGAAGACTACACACTCTGCTTCGTACAGCTTCAGTTTTATATTTGTATTTATTTAACACTTCCATGGGGATTGCCACATACCAGGCTCTGTTCCAAGGGCATTATAGATATTAAATCATCTCATCCTCACCAGGACTATGAGCTAAGTGTTAGTGCCATCCCTGTTTGACAGACGCAGAAGCTCAGGCATGACGAGGTTGAATGACTTGGCCAAGGTCACCCAGCGATTAAGAGATGGAGCAGGGACTCAGGCTCAGGAAGGCTGGCTCCCCTCCCACTCCTGTCTCTCTCACTCTGCTGGGAGTATTTTCATTCAAATCTGCTTCTCAACCACAGTGCGAACCCAATGCAGGCAGGGACCACAATTTTTGCTCACTATTTTGCAGCCTTGGGGAGAGCACAGCATCTGGTGCATAGTAGGTGCTCAACAAATATTTGTAGAATGAATGACCTGGAGACAAGTGGCAGGGTCCTGTACTCTCTGAAACTTGATTCCTGATTCTGCCCTGCGGGGGTCCTTTCCGTGCCCTGGTGGCCCTCCCACGGCCCATACCCTCCATCCTGCAGAATTGCTGAGCCCGGGGAAGCTCCCTTTCCGTGTGTGTCTGTGGCAGCTCTTCTCCCAGCTGTGGCCTGGGGGACGTCTCCGCGGTGCCGGTTCCCCCGCCGCGTTCCAGCCACCCCGAATGAATGGCCCTGCTAAGAGTGCAGTTTTCGCTCCCTCTCGCCCTCGCTGTGATTTGATCAGGCCAAATCTGAAATGATGTGTGAAAGTAATGATATTTTGTAATTAAATCTCTGGTGACGGCCACCGCAATTTGTGCTACATGCATTGTTCATAAGGAAAAAAACACATCAATTCATTTTCTGACTGGCTACTCCAGGGACTGGCAATTAGGAGCAGCTCATCTCTCCTTGCCTCGCATATTAAAGAGCTAGTGAAACGCAAAGAGAATTTGGGAGGGTGTTTTTTTCCTCTCTTTTTTTTCCAGCCTTCTAATAATGTTAGCTTAATGAGGGAGGCTCAGTGATAACAGGAAAGTTTTGGGTGATTTGACCATATTGTGGTGAAAGGGAAAGAAAAAGCAAATGAAGGGAAATGAAGGTGGCGGTCAGAGGTGGGGGTGGCTGGAGATCAGAATGTCCCAGAATGTTCCTGAAAGGCTTGACTCTCCTGGGCCAGGGCTGGCTGGGGCTAGGGACAGGAAACCCCCAGGGCAGGCTGGGCCGGTAGAAGTCAGCTGAGTGCTGCTGTCCACGCTCTGGCCGCACACTTCCTGCTGCATCCTTATTTTTCATGATGGAACCTTGGAATGTGTCTTTTTCTTTTGCCCACCACAGGGCGGCCCTTCCTCTAAACCGGTTCTTGCTATTAGCGCCTGGTCTGGACCGAGGCACTGGAAGATTGTTTCATCCTTAAGTAGACTATTTTTTTTAGAGCAGTTTTGGGTTCACAGCAAAATTGAGCAGAAAGTCCAGAGTTCCCACATGCGCTGCCCCAAAGAGCCTCTCTCACTGTCCCCGTTCCCACCTGAGTGGGACATTTGTCACAATTCATGAACCAGCACGGACACGTCACTGTCTCCGAAGGTCCGTGGTTCACGTTCGGGTTGACTCCAGAATTTGCATTCTATGGGTCTGGGCAAATGTATAAGGACTTGTATCCATCACCATAGGGTTGGGCTGGCCCAGAAGTCCGTATGGTATTTTTCATGAAATAAAAGACACACTTTTCATTTTCACCAATAACTTTATTAATTTGGAAATTTTGAATATGTTGGTTCTCTCCTGCTTGGTATAACATTGATTGTTCTCAGTTGATGTCTTGATTTGCTCACTACCCACTTCAACTGGTCTACCCGACCGTGGGGCATCCTCCAGCGAGAAATCTTCAGCGCGAAACTTCGCAGACCACTTTTGACCCCTTCGATCAGTCACAGCGTCTTTTCCATACACCGCACAAATCTTTTCTTTTTTGCATTTCAGTTGCGTTTTTATCTTTCTTGAAATAATAAAGCATAACATGTTGAACATGTTGCATATTTTTTCCATCATCGATATTAAAATGACTATACAGAAATTCACCAATTTCGATAAGGTTTTAAATGCATGCCAATGTGACAGCTGTCACGATACAATCTAACAAGACTTCTGAATGTCGGTAAAGACAACTGAGCACTACTGGAGTCTTCCTACAGAAACAAACCAAATGACCTTTTGGCCGACCCAATGTCATAGGGAGTAGTTCCCCTGTGCTCCACGTACTCATCGCTCCTTACTCCCACCCCCTGGCCCCCACTGATCTTTTTACTGTCTCTATAGTTTTGCTTTTTCTAGAACGTCACGTTGCTGGAGCCATACAGTATGCAGTCACTTCAGACTGGCTTCTTTCACTCAGTAATATGCACTTAAGTCCACCCCTTCTTCAGGCTCGCCCCCCAGAACCCAGCAAAGCCATTCTCCCTGAGAACCCACTCCCCACATGTCTGAATTCTTGGTTATGTTTCTGCAGGCGCCTGGGATTGCATGGAGGTGTGGGCAGAGAGGTGGCAGAGGTCATGGAAGACAGACTAGAGAGGGGCTGTAGCCAGGGCCCACGGATCCAAGAGGAGGGAAGGCAAACTAAGTACTGGTCAATGTTGCTTGTGCTTCTGGGATCAGCCAGACATGATGCTGGTCTGGGCGGTTTCAAGGTTACTTTTAATTTGGTGCTTCAGATAATCCTGCTGCCCAGGGTGAGTTAATTAATACAGCCCGTTTCACAGGAGAAGAAACTGAGGCTCAGGGAGGCCAGGTGCCCTGTCCAGTCTCACAGCAGCAGGGCAATGCCAAGTTGACCCCGGGTCCGTCTGACTCCAGGCCGGGGCAGCACATCCTGTGATGATGGAGATATTTTGTACCCATGCCACTCAGCCTGGCAGGGGTCGTAGTCTGTTTGGGCTACAGTAACAAAATACCGTGAACTGAGTGGCTTGTAAACAACAAAAACATTTTTTTGTCACAATTTTGGAGGCTGAAAAGTCCAAGATCCAGGTGTGGGCCTCGTGTGATGAGGGCCTGTTTCCTGGTTCACAGACAGACATCTTAGTGTCCTCACATGGCAGAAGGGCAAGGGAGCTCTCCGAGGCCTCTGCAATGAGGGCACTAATCCCACTCATGAGGGCCCCACCTCTGTGACCTAACACCCCCAAACACCCCACTCCACATACTGTTACACTGGGGGTTTGGTTTCAACATACACACTTTTTGGAGGTGTGGATACAAACATTTAATCTACAGCACGTAGTCACCAGCCACTCGTGTCTTCTGAGCACTTAACCCGTGGCTAGTGTGACCAAAGAAGTAAGTTTAATTGTATTTAATTTTAAGTAATATAAATTTAAACAGCCAGTGCTTAGTGGCCACCAGATCGGAAGGCACAGCGCTACACTTTTGGAGCTCCTGGTGCAGCCCTGCAGCTGCCTCCAGCCCGTGGGGTTCCTGTGAACGGTGACATCAGGCTGAGTTGTTTTCTTACAGCTTTTATCTTCCTGGGAGAAACTTTGCACACCCCACTGTGGTTGGATCAACACCTGCCAGTGCCAAGGGCTTCCCCTGCAGGACATCAATGGTTCTTCTCAACAAAGCTCTCTGCCGGGTCCATTATTATTCCCATTTCAGAGTAAAGGAGAGAGAGGCTCAGCAAACCGACCTCTCCTAAGTCATGGGGCCGTGTGGGGTGGATCTTCATTACAACTGCTAACCTGATCCCCCTAAAGGTGCCGTTCCTACCCTCCGACTTAGTAGACATGGATCCAGTGCATGTCGTTTGTTTGGGAGTTGAAGACAACAGGAAGAGCTGGGATGTGAGACAGGGAGGGAGGCAGGTCAGAGAGGGGGCATGATCACGCTGGTTCCCACGGGTGACTGAGGCTTGATTCCGCAGGAGACGAGGGAGCCTGCATAGGACATCACAGACTCATCTTCCCCAAGGGGACAGGAGCTGGGGTATCTGTCCACCGTGCTCACCGCCCACCGCCCACCGTTGCTTGGTCGAGAGCTGCTCTGAGCGTGTGGGTGGCACCTGTGGCCTATCTTGCAGGTGGACCAAGTAGACTCAAGGGCCACGGAAGGGCCTCAGGCCAAGGAGTGGTGGTTGGTAGCAAAAGCAAAACCTGATGGAAGTCCCTCACACTTGCAAAGATCCTGGGGCCACCACAGCCCACCTGCTTTCCTCAGAAGGTGAGGTGGTGCTTCTCTCTCTTCCTGCTTCCCACGTTCTCAGTCATGCTTAGAGACCCTGGGTTGCCTTTTAAGAGGGTTAGCCATTAACAAGCTGACAGGTGCTTTGCTGATAATCTTTGAAAACTGGAATCTATTTGCAATTCAGAAAGCGGGGCTGGGGATCTTTGCATATGTATAAGGAAGGTGTTTTCTAAGAATCTTCAAGGTGTAAAAAAAGTTTAGGTGCCTCTATAAACCTACTTTGTGAGTGTTCCCAAGGTCTTTAGAAATGCTTGTCAGCATGTAAACAACTCATGGATTACAAATTATTCTTCTATTTCATTAGAGCATGTCCCCTAATCACTGATCACAGGCAAACCCTAGCTTCGTTTGAGTGTGGGCACTTGAGAAAAAAGAGGGTTTTCGTGTACGTTTGGTGAAGGAGATCTGTTTCGAAAGCTGGCATGACCTCTCCGTCCCGAATTCGAGTGGGAACGTGGGCAGCGCTTCAGACCAGATTGTCTTTGCTGTGAAGCTGCTCAGACCCAGTTTTCTTCCCAGATTTTAGCGGAGTCAGAAGCTATCGTTCAGGCTTGCTGGACATTTCATCTTGGGTTCTCACTTCTTGCTGTCCTCTCTTAGGAAGCTAACGCTTATTTAGCATCTATTACGTGCCCAGCTCTGACGTAGCCCATGGGCCCATTTCACCCTGGCTGCAACCTTGCAAAGGAAGTTGTGCGCACTGCAATTCTGCAGTCCCTCCCCCCAAACCCTCCCCCCAACCCCCTCCCCTCAGGGAAAGCAGGCAGGAAGATTTCAGGGTACGTCCACAAGGTGAAGTGTGCCAGTAACTGGGGGTTAGACACTACTGGATGTACAGTAGGGCCACCTGGGCAGCTTAAAAAAGTACTGATGCCCAGGCTGCCCCTGGACCAATGAAGACAACCGGGAGTAGAGCCTGGGGAGGGTTTTTCAAATCTTTTAGGTGGGGGGAGTCAGCTGAGAACCACGGCATCAGCCAGCATAGGGCCTCTCTCCTGATGCGGGTCCTGACAGCCAGCACAGTGGGCACCAGGGCAGTGGACCCGGGTTCGCGTGTTGGTTCTGCTACACATTAATAATGGGACAAGATTTTTCTAGCCAAGGTGTCTTGTCACTGGGAATCCCTTTATGAACGGAAGAGGATAATATTAGTAATAATTAATGATCCGATTTGACTTGCGGGCTGTCCTGAGGATGTGACGGGACACTCAGGCACTCAAGATGCGTGTGTAAGCGGCACTCCTCTCACGAAGTGTGTCAGCCCCAACCTCTGCCAGCCTGGTCCCAGGTGGCCCGGCTGTCACCCCGAGTCCCAGTGCTGGCCACCACACTGGAAGCTGTCCCCATCACTGACGCCCGGGATGTGCTCAGCCGTGCCTATCTCCCGGGGAAGATGGTATCGACATTTCAAAACAGTTTAATTATTCTGCGGCTGCCTGGCTATTAGCTGCGACAAGAGAGCTCAGGGCTATTTTTCAGCATTAATTTTCCATTTGAAATGAATTCCTTTTGGTTACACTTTTTAAATGTTTCTTTTAATTAGACGCAATTACTTCAGAAGAATTGCTTTTATTCCTCAGCCTGAGATCCCAGTGATAAAGTCGCTATCTGGCCCCTCCGAACGGCCGGGACGGCTCATTTAGTCGCTGCACTAAAGTATATTGAACTAGGAAATTATACAGCGAATCAACTATTAATTCCTTTTATGATCGCTCACTCTAACATCTTGAATGAGATCTTCGGGGGGAAATTTAGTCACAATAGGGGTCATTGTTCTCCACCTCAAGCCGCCGGCCTGTGTGACAGGGGCTGGCAGCTGCGGGCTGCCCCGGCACTGGGCCTGGCGTGGGGACAGGACGGCACGAAGGCTCCCGACTTTCCTGGGGCCTGGGGACAGTGTGGAGCAGTGCAGCTCCAGCCCCTTGGCCAGGCTGGAAGGGGTGCCCCTCGGCCCCGTCCCAGGGAAGGGGCTGTGGCTAAGCGAAGGGACAAAGCATACAATTGCTCACGTTGCAAGTTGCCTGCTTTGCCGGTGATTCTTTGGTGGTTGGGTGTTCTGGAGGGAGCCTGGGACTCAGTAGGTGGCACTCTTCCCTCTGTGTTGGTAAGTAGGCCCTGGGCTGACGGGAGGCCCTGAACGGCTTTTGTAGCCGGAGTTGGAAGAATGCTTTCTTTAGAGGCTTGAGCCCAATCCACTCTTAACAGATGGGGAAACCGAGGCACAGAAATTCGCACAGTCATATCCAGAGACAAAGGGTGCACCAAGTGTCTTGGTCCCTGGCTAGGTCTCTGTAGTGGCCCCTGGGTTTTTCTTGGGGTGGAATGCCTTCCCTCAAATCCTGGCTGTCTGATGGCTTCTCCTGGAGGGGCGTGGATGGTGGGAGCCACCCACCATCTGCCTAGGGCTACTCTGCCACCTGTGCACCCCGAGTGCTGGACTCCCAGCCTGTGGGATGAGGAAGGGATGGGCAGGACCACAGGGTGTCCTCAGCACTTGGGAACCACAGGGCCTCAGGGGCTTGGGGCTGCGGTGGGGCAGAGGGGGTGCAGATGTTGGTAGTGACCATGGCACAAATGGCATGGGACAGCTACTGTAAGCTAGCCACTGGTGGTTGGGGGCTGAGAATGAAGAAAACACTGCCTCGGACCTGGAGGAGACTCTCACCCGATCAGGACACAATGAAAGTATGAATTTCTCTTAGAGGAGCTGGGCTTTGAAGGATGTCTAGGAGTTTGCAGGGGAAAGGGCACCCTGGGGAGAGGGCACCGCTCGTGCAAAGGTGTGGAGTTGTGACTGTAGGAAGGCTGGGCGCATGGAGGGAGTGGCTGGAGGGGCCTATGTGACTGCTGATTGAGTCCTGGTTTGTGGTGGTGGGGAATTTGGACTCTGTCCAGAGTGCTTGGGGAACCATGGAAGGCAGGCTTTCAACAGGGGGAGACACAGTCAGATGTGTGATCTGGACGGATCGTGCAGACTGCAGGCACAGATGTCTATGGGGGATGCGTATGAGGACTTGAGATGACAGGCTGGGAGTCCTGCTGGGAGGCTTACCCCACTGTCTGCGCGAGCGGTGAGTGTGGCCCAACATAGGATGGGCAGGGGCTGCAAAAAGTCCAGCCTGGGTGCATTTGAGCAAAGCTGCCTTATGGCTTCTGGGGACCTCACACACTCTGCCTTTGTGAGCCCTCCCACTACAATAGATTGTTGTGGATCCTAAATATCTCATTTGTTCTGATGAGAGACAAAAATACAAACATTTTTGCTTACTCTAAAAGTTAAATTTTCTTCTGTTATTAAAAGAAATAACAAGTATGGGATAGATACATAATGGAATACTATTCAACCTTAAAAAAGAAATTCTGCCGCGTGCGACAGCACGGGCCACCTTCAAGGGCGTGGTGCTGAGTGAAACTGCAAACACTGTGTGCTCCCACTTGCATGAAGCATCAAAAAGAGTCAAGTTCACGGAATCAACGAGTGGGATGGAGGGGAGTCAGCAGCTGGGGGGAGAGTGAGGAGTTACTGATCAATGAACATAAAATCTCAGTCAAATACACCTTAAACTTACATGGTGTTATATGTCAAATGTTATTTCAGTAAAAAGTTTCAATGAAGTTGGATGAAGAAGCCCCAGAGACCTCCGGCACGACATTGTACCTCTGGTCCAGAATACTGCGTTGTGTAGCTAAACACCTGTGAAGAGGGTAGGTCTCTTGTTAAGTGCTCTTACCAAAATCAAATAAGATAAAGAGAAATTAAGACATTTGGGGGCATCCCTAAAATGCTGTTGGCCTTAGGCATAGTGCTCCCGAACCCAGTGGAGAAGTCAGGGCTGGTTCTGAGGAGGAAGAGATAGGACTCGGAACTTGGGTCTCCTGCTCCTTGGCTGAGGGAGCATGTGGGGCCGTCCCCTGCCTTCGCTGGGTGCCCGGGAGGATGACAGTGGTGACGGTGATTGCTACTTCATGAGCAACGCTGTGTCCCAGTTCCATTTACTGCTCACCACGTTTCCTTGCAGTTGAGATGATTCTTCTTTTCACTTTTCAGATGAGAAAACTGATGCTCAGAGAGGGCACCTGGGGTGGATCTTCTGCCCCAGAGTCATCCCAGGAAAATCTCTCTTGAGTTTATCTGAGGGAGGGGACAAGGTCACTGCTCGGTTTTCTTTCTGTCCCGAAGTACCCTGCTAGGGACTGAATGCTGTGTCTCTCCTCCCACCTCTCCAAATTTGTTGATGCCTAAATCCCCAGTGTGATGGTGTTAAGAGGTGGGGCCTCTGGGGGTAATTAGGCCTTGAGGGTGCAGCCCTCGTGAATGAGATCAGTGCTTTATAAGGGGATGAACAGACCAGAGCTCTCTTTCTCTTTGCCTCGAGTGTAATTCTTTATGCACAGGAAACAGAGTAGTGACAGTAACTCGTCTCATTTAAACAGAGAATTATAAAAAGCCCATGAGCTGATCATACTCTCAAAAACCTCCAGGGAAAGCAGCCCCTGGTAGCAGAATCGCGGGTATGGTCTCTGCCCTGCCTGCACATAATATCACCTGGGAAATTAAAAAAAAAAGATGCTCAGGCCTCACCCTCAGAGAGTCTGCTTTCATGAGCCTGGGGTGCAGCCTTGGGCATCATCCTTTTAAAAGCTCTCCTGGGGATTCTAATGGACCAAGAATGAGAATGATTGTTCTATGTAATCAAAACTCCCAATAAGGTCTGTCTGTCCCGAAGGGACTGTAAATATTTGTTGACTCAAAAACGAATGAATGGAGGAGGCTATTGCAGGAAAGCATTCTATAGAGTGCTGGGGAGGAGGCTTGTGGAACCCGCTGGCCTGCTCTGGACTTCTGGCCGATGGGAGCTGGACTTCCAGTGGAGGAGATGACACTTCCTGTGAGTGTGGAAGTTGCAGCATGCAAGGGTAACCCAATTAGCTCAATTAGCTCAGGCTGATAAACTTGGGTCAAGGGAGCAGGGGACAGTGCTGGACAGGGGCCTCGAATGCTGGGGTTGGGAGTTTGGACTTTTTCCCCTGCTTATCTCTTCTAGAATCATTGCTTTTCTCAGCTTTGTCCTGTTGGAGCTCAGCTTCAGGGCAGAGAAACTTTGGGGGCAATTTCTCCTATTGATACCTGCCCGGTCCTCTGCTGAAACCAGGGCTAGAGGGGAAACCCACTCTCCAGATCGACTCCTGAGACCATATGGGCTTTGGAAATCATAACAAGAGGAACCCATCTTCTTCATTAATTGATTAATGTAATTAAAGAAAGATAAGTACATCGATGCCGACCACATTAGAGTTAATTTGTACAGGCAATTAGCTGCACTCCCTCCTCCTTGCTGTCTCTGATGTGCTCCTGCCCTGGGGGGCACCCACTGATGTGGGTGCTTGGTTCAAAGTTGGCTCTTGCGCCCAGAGGAGTGCTTGAGTTCCCAGACCTGGGTTACACATGTGACCTTGGGAGACATCTCCTAACTTCTCTGACCCTCGGTTTTCTTGTCTGTCCCATGGACAATGATGTCCATCTCCTGAGGGAATTGTGAGCATTCACTGTATAGACATAAATGCCAGGTCCTTGGGAGGGGCAGGACATCCCCTCCCATCCTGTGTCCTTCCAAGGCTGTCTGCCTTTTCAGGCCTGGGCACTCCCTGCCCTGGACCCTTAGCCTGAGATGCTCCTGTAGGGCACTGGGGACTTACTTGACCCTGTCTCCATTCTCACTTGCTCTCTGGGGGCTGTCTCCAAGGCCTTCTCCCTCTCTCTCTGCCCCTCCTAACAGTCCCCCTCTGGGCAGAAGCACTCAATCTCCAGGACGTGCTGAATCTCTCTGTCCAGCCCAGATCCTCCTCAGTCATCCTGATCCAAGGACCCAGCTGCCTGTGGCATGTCTCCACCAGGTGCTACAGCTCTAAAGCCGACTCCCGCATTTTTTCCTGTCCTAAGACCCCAAATCAGTTTCCTCGCTAGGGCTCCTATTTTTGTCGTCTTTCCTGCCTTGCTTGTGAATCCAGCAGGTTCCAAAGAAGTCACCAGGGTGCTTCTCTCGCAGCTCACCCACCAACCCGCCGTGCAGAAATGTCTCCCTCAGGTGACTTCCACCTTGCTTTTCCATTCCACTGGTCTACCCTTTTCTGCATTTGCCTGCAAGGCCCCGCCCCTGCCATCAAGGGCCCTGCCCAGCCCCTCCTCCCCAGCACAGAAGGATTCTTGTCCCAGGATTCTCCTCTTCTTGCTCCCATACTTGGCTCACTCTTCTCCCTGCATGGAGTGCCTACCCTTTCCCCTCATGAACTGTGACCTCTCTTTCAGTTACAGACTCCTGTGTACAGCCGTCCTCTCTATATTCTCACTGTGACATCAACCTGAACATGTCAAACACTGAGCTCTTGACCTCATTCTCTCCGGCCCGCTCACCGAGCCGGCCCACCCATCATCTTCTCCCTTGGGTATTCCCACGTCAGAGAATGGCACCTCCATCTGTCAGCGGCCCCAGCCAAACACTTGGGGGTCATGCCTGGCATTTCTGTCTCCTTCACCTGCCACGTCCAATTCATCAACACATCCTGTAAATTTTTTTTTTTTGCCATTTTTTAAGGCATAATTGACATACAATAAACTGCTCTTATTTGAAGTGTACAATTTGAAAAGTTTTCACATATGTACACACCTGGGAAACCATCACCATAATAAGACCAGGAACATGTCCATCTCTCCCCAAAGTTTGTTACTTCTTTGCGGTCCTCCCTCCCGCCCCTCCCTCCCTCCCCCTCTCATCCCCAGCCAGCCACTGATCTGCTTTCTGCTGCTATAGATTGCTTTGCTTTTTTAGAATTTTATATACAAGGAACCACATAGCACTTGTCCTTTTTTCTGACTTCTTTCACTTGGAGTAATTATTTGGAGATTCATCCATGCTGTTGCACGTGTCATAACTCATTCCTTTTTATTACTGACGAACTAGTATTCCATTGTGTGAATATGCCACGACTTCTAGTTTACTTTTTAAAATTCCTCACCTGAGGATATGTATATTGATTTTAGAGAGAAAAGAATAGAAAGGGAGAGGGAGGGAGGGAGGGGGAGAGAGAGAGGGGGAGAGAGAGAGAGAGAGAGAGAGAGAGAGAGAGAGAGAGAGAGAGAGAGAGAGAGAGAGAAACATCTACTGGATGCCATCCCCACATGCCCAGACAGGGGATTGAACCTGAAACCTAGGTATGTGCCCTGACTGGGGACTGAACACACAACCTTTTGATGTATGAGATGATGTTACAAGCAACTGAGCCACCCGGCCAGGGCCACGATTTTTACTTATTCACTTCCCTGTGGGTGGAGATTGTGGTTGTCCTAGGTTTTGGCTGCTGCGTGCACATCCCGTACAAGTGTTTGCACGGACATGGCTTTCGTTTTCCTGGGTAAATGCGCAGGAGTGACAAGCTGGGGTTGCATGTCGGCATGTGTTTAACGTTTTACGCAACTGTGAAACTTTCCCCAAGTGGTGCTATCATTCTACACTCGCCCAGAATTACATGAGAGTTCCAGTTGCTCCATATCCTCACCCCTATTTGATATGGTAGTCTTTTAAATTTGAGCCCTGCTGACAGGAGGGTAAGGGCATATCATAGGGGATTTAATTTGCACTCCCCTAACCAGTAACAATGTTGATGTTGTTTTTCCACGTGCTTATTTGCCACCTGTGTATCTTCTTTGGTGCAGTGTCTGATCACAATTTTTTCCCATTTTTATTGAATTTTGGTAGTTTTAGTATATTTGCAATATAAAATCTTTATCAAATATGTCATTTGCAAATATCCCCTCCCCCAAGTTTGTAGCTTGTCTTTTCATTCTCTTAGCAGCGTCGTTCAAAGAGCAAGTTTTTGTTTTAAGGTCCAGTTGATCAATTGTTTTTCTTATATGAGTCATACTTTTAGCATCATCTATAAGAAATATTTGCCTCATTCAAAAGTACAGAGATTCTTTTTCTTATATTTTCTTCTGAAGCTTAATAGTTTTAAGTTTTATATTTAGTTCTATGATTTTTTTTTGTTAACAGCTTTATGGAAATAAAATTCAAACAGAAAACAATTCACCCGTGTTAAGTGTTCAACAATTCAGTGGGTTGTAGAAAATTCAGGGTTTCGAGATCCCCACTTTCCCATTCCAGAACATTTTCATCATCCCAGAAAGAGATCTCACACTCATTAGCAGTCGCCTCCCATTCCCTCTCTGTCCCAAGGCCCAGAAACCACTAATCCACTCTCTGTGTATGAATTTTCCTCTTCCGGGCATTTCACATAAATGGAATCATATAGTATGTGGTCTTTTGTGACTGGCTCCTTTTACCCGGCATAGTTTTCCCAGGGCTCATTCATGTGGTAGCGTGTCAGCACTTCATTTTTTACTGCTCAGATTCCATTGTATGGATGTGCCACGTGTGTTTATTCATCCATCAGTCGGGGAACGTTCGGGTATTTCCCATGTTACGGCTGTTATGAATGATGCCGTTATAAGTCCTTGCACACAAGTATTTGTGAGGAGTCACTATTTTGTTCTTGTGTGTATACACCGAGGAATGGAATTGCTGGGTCTCATGGTAACTGTATGTTTAACCTGTTTTTATTTTCAAGATTTTATTTATTTATTTTTAGAAAAAGGAGAAGTGGGGGGTGGGAGAGAGAGGGTGAGGAACGTCAATGCGAGAAACATGGGTTGGTTGCCCCTCACACGCGGCCCAACTGGAGACAATGCCCGAAACCCAGGCATGTGCCCTGACCGCAAATCGAACCCGTGGCCTTTCGCTTTGCGGGATGACGCCCATCAAACTGAGCCATTAACTTTTTGAGGGACTTCTAAGCTGTTTTCCAAAGCAGATTTACCAGTAATGTATGAAGCTCCAATGTTTTAAGTTTCCTCACCAACAATTATTATTATTTATTCTTTTGGACACAGTTACCTAGCGAGTGTAAGATGGCCTCTGACTGTGGTTTTAATTTGCATTTTCCTGATGACTGATGATGTTGAGCATCTTCCACGGGCTTATTGGCTTTTTGTGTATCTTCTTGGGAGACTGTCTTCTTGCAGCTCGTGATAGACGCCCGAGAGGTTACAGCAATAAGCAAAACATCTTCATTCATGTCGGCTTCGTGTCCTTACCTGTAATGTGGGGATCATAATGTTCAGGTCACTGAGTTGTAGGAAGGATTCCGCTTAAGTGAGGCTTTGTCATTTGGGAGGTCCTTAGGATTTGGTAGTTCAAGGTCCATCTCCAGTGGAAGGTCCCATCCTGATCCAGGGAGCCTTGCCTCTGAGGGCCCAGCACGCCCCACCCTCACTCACCAGGAAGCACACCTTGTGCCTCACCTACAGAAGGAGCAATATCGATCACCTAATACGTGCCAGGAACGATGCCAGGTGCTGAGGAATACAACTGCCAACGGGCCAGACAGTGCCCTGCCTACATGGGGCATACAGTCTTGGGGACACAAACAACTAACAAATAACCAAACAATGAAATAAATCATTATTACTTGTTCAATGTGATTGAGCAAAAGATATAGAGTAGGTTGAATGGTTGGCCTCAATTGCTCACCCTTCTCTGTCAAGACTTGACCATGTAATGTTGTAGTCCCTCCCCTCTGTGAGTTTTGGAGAATCTTGGCATTGCATTGGCCAGTGGAATGTGAGTAGTCATGATGTAAGCAGGAATTTGAAATATGTGTACGCAGTGTGGCTTGTCCTCCTATCCGTCAGCCACACCGTGAGAGTATGCCCTAGCTAGCCCCCTCCTTCCTGCTGCGTGAGGTCAAGGGGCTCTCTGACCCAGCCAGTCTGTCTCTGACCCATCCATCTGGGTTTCAGGGTCCCATCTTCTCTGACCTTTGCACCGTTGATGATCTTTTCTTTTTCCTGGGGCTTGAAAATAATCATCAAAGCTAACTTTCACTGGGAATGTACTTGGATCCCAGCCTTGGGCTAGGCCCTTTTATAAGCCTAGTTCAATTCTCCTAAGAGCCTCAGGAGTTAGACAGCTTTATTACCTCCATTTTACAGAGGGGAAAACTGAGGTTACAGAGGAGGTTCAGAGAGGTTAAGTCACTTGTTTGATGTTTTGCTGCTCTTGGTTTCTTCCTATGGAGACTCACACAGGTTTGGAGGCCACAACTCTTGTCCACACTAGGGGCTGGTTCCCTTGAGTCCTTGATCTCTTGGGCTTGCTGCCCACTATCCTTGTGGCTTGGGATAAGATGGTTATGGGGTGTGATTCTCCAGAATCCCAGGGCTGCCTTAGCTACAGGCAAAGAGGAGATGGCCCACCTCCAGGGATCACTTCTAGGCAATGAACTTGAACTTACTCTCTTCATATGTCACAGAGACCAAGACCCCAGCAGGCTGACAGACCAAGCCTGGGTTCTGGATATCTCAGAAACACTCAACCACCTTCATTGCTATAAAACTTGTGTTTTTAGAGAATTTTAGGAAAAAAATCATAATGTGAAAGAAAAAAAGCTATGTGATTAAAAAAAGCAAAACAAAACATCTGAGAGGCAGCCGTTGCCATCTGTTGCCTGTGCAGCTGCTTCTAGGTTACACCACTCCCCTGCTTCCCCGGCTTAGCCTGGAGAGGGCTCCAGGCCCAAGGCTGGTGTGTTGCCCCTAAACCCAATACGTCTGAGCAGGAAGCCCAAGGCACCCACGCAAAGTCCTTTGAAAACCTCCATCAAGAGCTCAGCCACTTCTCCCAGCTCCCTAACTGCATGGCCTTGACTTAAATAGTCAGGTGTTAGTTCCTCCATCTGTAAAAAGGAATAACATTTTCAGGTACCACTGGCCCAGAGAACTCAGAAATGGAGACCAGCTCTGGCTTTTGATTATAAAGCCAAACCTCCACCTGCCTTCCGGTCTCTGCGCACATGGGCCCAGTAGTCATTCCCCTGATATTAGGTACAGAAGGAGGGGCAAATATATATTTCCAACCACGATTTGGGGGCTTCCTGCTGTAGGAAGAGGAGGCCACCGAGAGTGAACATGGTGATGACTTTTTCTAGCTGGATCTTTTCAATAATATTGAAATAGAATTTTCTTTAAGGACTCCCTAGCGTTTGTGGACCCCAAGTTAAGGTCTGGCATCTGCTAGAGAAGGGTTTCTGTGCAGCACCAATACTCATCATTTGGAGTGAATATATGTTTGCTGTTGGGAGCTGTTCTATGCATTGTAGGATGTTAAGCAGAGTCTCTGCCCTCTACCCATTAGATGCCAGTAGCACCATCTTTCCTGGTTGTGACAACCCAAAGTCTATTCTGGCATTGGAAATGTCCCTGGGGGTTGGGATGGGGGAAAAAATCTCTTCCAGTTGAGACCTGCTGCAGTAGAGGATGGTGAGCCACAAGATGGAAGCTTGGGTCCAAGATTCATCATGGGGTCAAATTCTGCCCATTGACAATACCCCTCCCCGAATATTCATTCTGACTCTTATCCCCACAGATTAGTTGTGCCTGTTCTTGAATTTCATGTAAGTTGAGTCATATAGAATATTCTCTTGCATTTGACTTCCTTCACTCAGCATAATATTTTCGAGATCCAACTGCGTTTGTTGTATATATCTATAGTTTTTCCTTTTATTCCTGAGTTGTGTTTCATTGTATGGACACACCACAATTTGTTCTTCCATTGTCTTATTGATGGTGTTTGGGTTGTCTGCAGTGACTGGCTATTATGAATAATGCCATTAAGAACCTCTTTGTACATGTTTTTAAAAGGTTACAGGCACTCACTAAGAGGAGAGAACATTGCCATGTGCAGCCCGAGGTGCTGTTGCTCTGGACAAGGCTGTGAACCAGGAGGGGATTTGGATGCCCCATATGTCTGGGTCTGGCTTGCAGGGCAGGGACGAGTATGTCGGGGACACTGGCCATGAGACCCACACTGAGTAGCAGGGTTTCTGGATGGCTGGGCCAGGTGGGGCATTTTCCTAACAATACCAGAAAGGTGGCTCAGTGAGGGAGTTGGAATGCAAGGCAAAACGTTAGTTGTAAGGAGCACGACAAGACCATGGCCAGGACAGTGAGTCTGAAGAGATGCTGTGGCAGTAGGAAGGGGAATGTGTGTAGTTTGGGTGAGTGGTTCTTGGCGGAGGCCAAAGTCAGAGGTACGTATACAGTGAGAGATACCTTCGAAGCGCCAAAGGTCCACACCCTCTGCACAGTGAGGAATCCTTTTCCAGTTGGATCCAGTTTGGAGGTTAATCTCCCCTGACACCCAAGGATTGGAACACCAAGCCCCTTCCCTTGGTGACAGCTCAGCCTGCAGGCACAGGGAACAGATCAGTGGGAAAGAGGAAGAGAGACCTCGTTCTTGGGAGGAAGTGAGTGAAGGCAATTCCTGTTTCATTGTCTGATGGAAGAGAAGGTTGTTCTTGATTCTTTACCATTGAGACTAGAAATGACTGGAACTGCAGGTAGTGGCGAAGGCTCTGCTAAGAGTGGGAACAATGAGCAATTGCCGCTGAGTCTGACAATTTTGTGTAGTTGAGGTTAAAAGATTTCATACAAGGTCGAGACTGTTCTAATGCGACAGGTGGGATGGGATACCATCCAAGGGACAGGTGACTCCATGATGGCACCTGAGGTGCAGGTGAAATCCTGAACCAGAGTGGTGACTCTCTTTCCCCTACTTATTGGGAAGTCAGCAATTACTTAGCAAGGAATAATTGGGCAACAAAACCAGAAACGCTCTGAAGATTCATTAGAGTTCTAGAATCTGTAATTTAACTGGTTGGCAGATTTCATGGAGATCTTATTCAGATAGGTCCTCATGTTCCTTTATTGTTCATTAAAGTTCCAAATTAAAGGACCCCTCTAGGCATTGCTATAGGTCAATGTTTGGTGACCTTTTCTTTGCCCACAGAATGCTAGATTTGTAGGATGTTAATCGGCGTTCTAACTGAAACAAATTTTGTGGTTAAAAAGTGAAGGACATGCTGGTTAAATAGGTTTAACAGGGTTTTTATTTGCAGGACTGCTCAGCGGCATTGACATGTGAATATGCGTTGAGGTCTCCAATTATGGGGCCCATGGGAACTTCTCTTTTCCTGGACCACACTGTGGGACTCTGTGTTGTTGGCTTCTCTTTGGGGGGATGGGCATCCACATTGGGTGGGTCCTTGCTGGCAGACACTGGAGTCTAGTGGGGATAGAACATATTAGCAGCCTCCTTTTGAAAATGGGCTAGAAGTAGGCTCATTCTGGTCCAGGTGCAATCCCAGGTATACCAGGACAGAGGCCTGTCCACCGTGCTGTCAGAGCACAGAGGGGCAGGGGTTAGCTCTCCGTGGGGAGGTCCAGGAAAGCCACATGCAAGGAGTCAGGCTTGTTCAGGGTCTTAACCCTGAGTATGCTTGTATAAGGCAAATGAGGGTGTGGGGGACATTCTGGACACAGAAAACAGCAAGTGCAAGGGGCCCGAGGTATGAAAAAGCATTGCGTTTTGGGGAGGAGTGATGGCTTTAGGGTGCTTCAAAAGGAGTGTCCTGGGGGTTATGTGTCAGAAGACAAAGGGACACAAGCTCAAATCAAATGATGAAGAGCCTTGGGTGTCAGGCCAAGAGGTTTGCTTCTTGGGCAAGAGGAACCCACAGAGGCTTTAAAAAATTATCACTAATCAATTAGAATGGGTTATACATGCACACAGTAAACAGTGGACAATAAGTCTCCTTCCTAATTTGTTCCCAGCTTCCAGATCCTTTTTTCCTCTACAGAACCAAATATTACAGACTGTCAACTTTCCAGAGAGATCCCCCATGCATAAAAGTGTAGATGTGTATGTCTCTATGCTTAAAAAACACTCCCGAATGGCAACATTCTAATCACACTGTTCAGCACTTTGCTTTTTTTCTCTTAACAATATATCTTAGAGATGGTTCCATATCCGTACATAAAGAGCTGCCTCATTCTTTTTTAACAGCCGTAAAGATTTCCATTGTACGCGTGTATGGCAATTTATTTAAGCAGTCCCCTGTTGATGGACGTTCCGGCTGTCTCCAATCTTCCATTATTATGAACCGCGCTGCCGTGAACAGCCTCGTACATCCAATTCTGCATACATATGTGCCAGTGTGTCTGTGGACTACGTTCCGAAGCAGGAGACTTTACGGGTCAACGGGCATGTGCACCAGACATTTGGACAGAGCTGAATCCATGCACAGAGTCTGTGCCAATTTATGCCCTCTCCTAACTACGAGAGGGCGACAAGTTCAGGGTGTGTGAACAAGCATTCTGATCTTTGTCGATCCAATAGGTAAAAAAGGCCATCTCACTGTCATTTTCCTTTGCATTTTCTTTCTATGAAGACTAAGGTGGAGCATCGTTTTGTATGTGTAGAGGCTGAATTTCCAAATTTGAGAACTGCTTGTTCACATCCTTTGCCCATTTTTTATCGGTTCATTGGCCTTTCTTCTTCTTTTTTTTAAAAAATATTTTATTTATTTATTTTAGAGAGAGAAGGGAGAGAGAAAGAGAGGGAGAGAAACATCAATTGGTTGTCTCTCACGTCCCCATTCGGGGACCTGGCCCACAACCCAGGCATGTGCCCCAACCTTTTGCTTTGCAGGACGATGCCCAACACACAGAGCCACACCAGTCAGGGCTCATTGGCCTTTTTCTTATTGAAATGTTGCAACACTAGTACAGTGAGTTAACTCTTGCCTGTTGGTAAATTTCCTCCAGCCCATGCCCCCCTCGGTGGTTACAACATGTGTGTGCAAATATCCCATCTCTAGCTGAGGCGGCAGTGGCAGTGACCAGGAATGGCAAAGGTTAGAAGAGTGGGGATTCAGGATAGTTCTTCCATGCAGACGTGGCTAATCAAGCACTTCTACTCCTTGGCAGAGGAACAGACCCTTCCAGAAGCCTCCGACTGGGGCAAAGTCTCCTCCCTCTGCTCCCTACCAGTATTCTTTTCTTTTTGGTCTAATTCTACCCCACTTCCCCACGTCCCAGGAGTCCTCTCTGCTCAGCTTCCCCTTTCCTAATATTAGCACAGACACAGCCCTGCCCCCCATCACCTAATATTAGCACAGGCACAGCCCTGCCCCCCTGTCACGGGCAGTGATTATATAGCAAATTAACCACAAGCTGTTCCGTCCTCGTCCGGTGGCAGTTGGGGAGATGTTACTCTGAGTAATGACTTGTGTAGTGGAAGCTCTCATGTGTAATTTGTGTGTGCAATAAATGCAGACATAAAGCCCCCACCCATACGAAAAGGGGACCAAAGGGAAGGAGTGGGGGTGGGGGAAGAAATCATGAGTGTTGGGGACTGCGTCTTGCAGTCTGGCTTCAGTTTCCTCTGGAGTAAGGCAGCCGTCGGCTATGTGTGACTGATGGCTGTGTTTGCCTAACGGATGGAAGTGGGCAGAGGGAGAGTCCTGCCTCCTCCAAGTGTGTCTCCGAGAAGGGCACAGTTTTCCCCTGAGCTTCAGTTTCCTCATCTATAAAATGGGGATGCTAATATTTATCTCCAACCAGACCTTAAAGATCCTAGATTCTGGAACACGGTAAATCCATAGTAGACATTACTTTTCTTCCCTTTCTCCCCCATGCTTCCTTCTTTTCTTTCATCACAGCGGATAGGGTATTTTTAAAAAAGTGAAATTTTTTCATTTGGAGATAATTATTGATTCATATGACGTTGTAAGACATAAGAGAGAGATCTGTGTATCTTTTAGCCAGTAAAAGCATAGTGCAATATCACAACCGGGGTGTTGACATTGGTACAATCCACAGATAGATCTTACTAATATTTCCCCACTGTCACTTGTGCTTGTGTGGGCGTTTGTGTTTATTTAGTCCTATACTGTTTTATTGCACATGCAGGCTGGTGTTTCACCACCACAGTCAAGGCAGACAAATCGTTTATGACCACAAGGACCCTTTTTGTTGCCCTTGAATAACCTGCCTCCCTCCAGCTCCAGTCTCCCACTCCTGGCAACCCCTGGTCTGTTATTTCTAAGCCCTGTCTTCAAAAATCTTATATAAATGGAATGGCACAGGATGCAGCCTTTTGAGTTTGGCTTTTTAAAAATTCAGCATAATTCCCTGGAGATTCATTGAGGTTGCGTGTACCAATAATTCCTTCCTTTTTATTGCTAAATAGTGTTCCTTGGTGTGGGTGTACTAGAGTTTGTCCAACTACTCACCCATGGAAAGACATCTGGGTTGTTTCCAATTTTTAGCTGTTACCCATAAAGCTGTTACGAACATTCATACACAGGTCTTCAGACAGTTTCACTTATGTGTGAGCATAAATTTTCATTTCTCTGGGATAAATACCCAAAAGTGCAGTAGCTGGGTCATATGGTAATTGTATGTTTAGTTTTATAACAAACAGCCAAAATACTTTTCAGACTGGCTGTACCAGTTTACCTGCCCACCAGTGATGTGTGAAGCATCCAGTATCTCCACATCTTTGCCATCATTTGGTGGTGTCACTGCTTTTTTTTGGTCATTCTTTTTTTTAATTGGTGAATTTGGTTAGACTTGTTTTTTCATAGGAGCAATCTTTGTTTCCACTTTAAACAATTCTTAACATATCTTTAAGAGAATGACAGAGTAGAGTGTGTATGCAAATTGGGCCTAAAAGTATAAAAACAATTCGGTGTTCATCTTGAGTGTAAAACTAGTTTGCAAAACATGAATATAGGCATAGATGTGGAGGGTAATAGGTAGCATTAAATATGAAGTTTCATAGAGTGTAGTGATTTATGACCAGTGGGAATGCCTTTTATTTTAGAATGGATAGCTCCAAAAGTTTTAATTTGCATTACCCTGGCGATTAGTGGTGCTGAGCATCTTTTCCTGTTCTTTTTGGCCATCTGTATATCATTTTTTGGAAAAATGTCTCTTCAGATCCTTTGCCCATTTTTTAATTGATATTGAATTGTGAGTTCTTTAGATATTTTGCAGATTAATCTCTCCTCAGATAAACGACTTGCAAATACTTTCTCCTGTTTATTAGGCTGACTTTTCTTTTTGTGGATGGTTTTCTTTGCAGTGCCAAAGCCTTTCAGTTGATATAGTTTCTCTTGCTGATTTTTACAAAGGTGTTGCCTTTGCTTTTGGTATCAAATCCAAAAAATAATTGTCAAGACCAATGTCGAAGAGCTTACCACCTACGTTTTCTTCTAGGGACTTTATGGTTTCAGGTCTTACGTTCAAGTCTTTAATCCATTTTCAGTTAGTTTTTGTATATGGTGTAAAATAGTGGCCCAGTTTCATTCTTTTGCATGTGTCCAGTTTTTCTGACACTATTTTTTGAAGAGACTACCCAGTTTTCTCAACATAATTTATTGAAGAGACTCTCCCATCCCCATTGTATATTCTTTGTATCTTTGTCATAAATTAATTGAATTTATAGGCTTGGGTTTATTTCTGAGCTCTCTATTCTATTCCATTGATCGATATGTCTGTTTTTATGCCAATACCATACTGTTCTGATCACTATAGCTTTGCAATATAATTTGACACCCATAGGCCTCTAGATGTGTGCTAAACCCAAAGCCTGCTTCAGGCTGAAGCTCCAGGGCAAGCAATTAGGCCTCTTTGACAGAAAGACTGGGGGTGTGTCTCATTGGACTGTCCGTGCCCTGCTGGTAGCCTGTCAGGAACTATTTCTCAGACAGTTACAGTCCTGGAGACCAAGGAAAGAAAGCCCTTGACAACCAGAGATAGACAATCAAGGGGTGTTCCTGGGGCAGCAAAGACCAGTGTCCAGGTATGTTTAAAAACTCTATCAGGGAGATACTAGCACTCTGGATCTCAGCAGAGGAAGCACCCATGTGAGCAGAGCACCTGTTCTCTGAGGTCTTTGAGAAAGATTCCGGTCAGCCCCTACACCTGTTTAATTGGGAGCCTACCTCTCAGACTCAGCCATGATCAGAAGCTAATCGGCTTCTTTCTCAGGAAGACTGAGCTCCCAGGTCTGTTGCCTCTGGTGGTGCCCTGGAGGTGATTGCCATTTAGGAGCACTTTCTCTGCTGGTTCCAGTCCTGTGGATCCTGCAGGAGAAAGCCCCAAAGGCCACTAGAACTAGGCCATGGCGAGGTGTCATTGATGGAAGAAGCAAAAACCTGGCAGCTAATACTAGCACTCTGGAGCACAATAGAAAACCTACACATAAAAAAAAAAAAAGATGGCACCTCCAGAAGGAGAAAGATGGAGAGAAAGCGTGGAGATGGTGCCCTCCAGGCTCCATCCCAGAGAGCATCCAGCAGGCACCAATGTGTGTCCCTCAGACCCACGCTCCCTGATAGGCAGAAGGCTGGGCCCTGGCCAGGTGAGTCCTTGCGAGCCCACCAGTGCTCAGTGTACCCCCACCTGTGGGTCTTGCTCTTGGTTTTCAAAGCTAGATGCTTTGGGGGCTCATCCTCAGGTGTAGGTCTTAAAAGTAGGGGCAACCCGATGTGGGGTTCAAACCCTTTTCTCCTTAAGGAGCAGTTCTGGGTTTGAGCTTGTTCCAGACTGTGGGCCACGCTGGAGGTGGGATTTGTGGCAGGGTCGTGCCCCAGCCTCTCCCACCTGTTTCTATGGTGGCCTTCTTTTGGTAGCCCAGTGCAAAGGAGTCTAGGTGTCAACAGACAGTTTTTAGGTTTTTTTTTTTCCCCAGAGGAAGTTGTTCCATGTGCAGAGTTAGGTGCAGATTTGGTGTGAGGAGGTGAGCTCAGGATCTTGGCACATCACCATCTGAACCAGGACCCCTCTACTTTGGTCGTTGTTATACGTGATGCTAATTGTGGTTTTACTTTGCATTTTCCTAATGGGTGATGATGCTGAACATCTTTTCATGTGCTTATTTGCCACCTGTATATCCTGTTCTGTGAACTCTTTGTATCTGTTGCCCATTTTCTAATTGGATTGTTTGTTACTTTACTGTTGAGATTACCCCCCTCAAAAGCTTTCTTAAAAAAAAAACACAGCATTTTTTTCTGGTGTAAGTCACATTCCGTGAATCTCACCCTTTTAGACCGTACAATGCAATGAGTGGTTTTTAGTACACATTCACAAAGTTGTGCAAGAATCCCCGCTTTCCAGTTTCGAAGCATCTCATCGCCCCAGAGCGAAACCACCAGCAGCCACTCCCCATTCCTCTCCCTAGCCCCCGGCAAACACTGAACTACCTTCCGCCTGTTCCGGACATTTTATATAAGTAGAATTATAAAATATATTCCCTTCGTGTCTGACTTTTTTCACTGAGAAGTGAAACTTGAAATTTTCAAGTTGCATCCATGTTGTAGCATGTTTCAGAACTTCGTTCCTTTTTTATGGGTCAATAATATTCTAAATATGTGGATATTACCACATTTTGTTTATCCATGCAACTGTGGGTCGATATTTGTGTTGTTTTCATCGGAATTTCTTTTATGTTTTTCAATTACAGTTTACATTTAATACTATTTCGTATTAGTTTTAGGCATACAGCATAGTGGTTAGACAATCACGTCCTTTAGAAAGTGGTGTTTTCATTTTTGACTATTATGAACAATGCCGCTAAGGACATTGTGTACACATTTGTGTGTGAGCATGTTTTGACTCTCTTGTGTACATTGGTAGGAATGGAATTGCCGGCTCTATGGTAACTATATTTAGAGGACGTGCCAAACTGTTTTCCAGGGTGGCAGCATATTATATATTCCCGCTAGCATTGTCTGCGGGCTCCAGTTTCGCTACATTCTTACCGACAATAGTTATCCCATGTTTTTGATGATAGCCACCCTAGTGGGTACGAAATGGTGTCTCACTGAGGTTTCGATGTCCATTTCTCTAATGCCTGACGATGCTGAGCATCCGTTCATGTGCTTATTGGCTTGGAGACGTGTCTATTCAAAATCTTTGCCTTTTTTAAAATCGCATTGTCTTTTTGCTGTTGTGTTTGAGTTTTTTGAATTCTTTAAATATTCTAGATCAAGTCCCTTATCAGATTCATGATTTGCAAATATTTTCTCCCATTCTGTTGAATGTCTTTTCCCTTTTTGACAGTGCTCTTTGCTGAATGAAAGTTCTTAATTTTGATGAAGTCCAATTTATTTATTTATTCATTATTTATTTTGTTATCTGTGCTTTTGGTATTATATCTAAGAAACTATCACCTAATTCAATGTCATAAAGATTTATTCCTATGTTCTTTTCTAAGGCTCTTGTGGGTTTGGCTCCTACATTTAGGTCTCCGATGGGTTTTGAGTTAATTTTCATGTGATGTGAGGTAAGGGACGGACTTCATTCTTTTGCATGTGGAAATCCAGTTGTCTCAGCACCACTTTAAAAAAGATTATTCTTTCTCTATTGAATTGTCTTGGCACTCTTCTTGAAAATCATTTGACCATAAATATAAGGGTTTGTTTTGGATTTTGAATTGGTCCCCTTGATCTATAGTTTCATTTTTATTCCAGAACCACAATGTTCTGTTTACTGTGCCTGAATAGAAAGTTTAGAAATTAGGAGGCATGAGTTCTCCAATTCTGTTCTTCCTTTTCAAAATTATTTTGTCTATTTTATCTATTGTTTTTTTCTTTAAAAAAATCTTTTTATTTATTTTTAGAGGGGAAGGGAAGGGTAGGAGAAAAGGGAAAGGAAGGAGAGAGGTAGAGAAACATCCATGTGTGGTTGGTTGCCTCTTGTGCACCCTCTGCTGGGGACCTGGCCTGCAAACCAGGCATGTGTCCTGACTGGGAATGGAACCGCTACCCTTTGGTTCACAGGCCTGCGCTCAATCCACTGAGCCACGCCAGCCAGGGCTTATCTATTGTTTTTTTTTCTATTCTTGCATTTCATGTATGTTTTTAGGATCAGCTTGTCAATTTCTGTGAAAAACAACAGCTCAGATTTCCTTGGTAGGGATACTATATGTAGATCAATTTGAGGAGTACTACAATGTTAACAATATTGTCTTAAAATACATGAACATCAGATGTCTTTCCATTTATTTAGGTCTTTAACTTGTTTCAATGATATTTTGTAGTCTTGCACTTCTTTTGTTAAATTCATTCCTAAGTATTTTGTTTTTGATGTTTTATAAATGGAATTGTTTTCTTAGTTTCATGTTTGGATTTATTCGTTGCATCTGTTGAGATGTTGATCTGGTTTTTGTCCTTTATTCTATTAATATGGTGTATTACATTGACTTTTACATGTTAAACCAACCTTGCAATCCAGGATAAATGCACTTGGTAATATGTTGCTATATTTGTCTTGCTGAATTTTTATTTTGTTGAAGGTTTTTGTGTCTTCCCCTGGAATTTTGAGAGTTCTTTATATATTGTAGGTACTAGTGCATTCAGGTAGGGTTGGGTTACCAACTGAATTGAGCGAACTCTGGCTGACCCAAACACAACCAGGGATTTTTTGGAGCATGGGAGGCCAATTGGTTCAGCCCTAAGGATGGAGTTCAGTTATCAAAAATCAATGACCAGTCAGATCAAGGTGCCTCTGCCCTTTCTGTCCTTGTGTGACCCATTTGACCCTCCAAGTCTGAAGGAGCTCAGCTGGCTCATTCAGGGGCATGTGACCAGGAGGGCTGGGACACCTGAATGACAGACATAGAAATGCTGCTTGTCATGAGGCCAAGTGTTTCCTGAGGCAAAATCTGTTTGTTGCTGTCAGGAGGAGACATTGATACTTGGCAGGGTCTGTCCAGTAGGAAGACTCTGATTCTGGGATGCACATTCTGATAGAGTTTGGTGGTTCGAAGTAGTAGAGATTGTGGTCTTTGGGATTTTGAACTGAGTCTGAATCCTATTGCTACCATTATTGTCTGCAAGACCTCGAGTGAGTAACTAAGGCCTTCTGTGCCTCCGTTTGCTCAACTGTACGTTATAGAGGCTTCATCATAGGGTTGTAGTGAAGGTTGAATGAGTTAATGAATATAAAAAGTTTAGTATAGTGCATGGTATAAAATGAAGTGCTGAATAAATGGGAGCTGTTATTAATAAATTTAAAATATTTTTATACTATAGTGAATAAATGGAGCCTGGAGGAAAAGTGTCCATACTATGTCCTAAGAAAGCACAGGAGGTGGTATCAGGGAAGGCTGCCTGGATGTGGTGGGCTTTGAAGGTCTGATGGATTTGGAGGAGCTGCTACAGCTCTCTGTTGGAAATAAAGGTAGTGGTTTTAGCCTATTACATGCGGGGAAGATATCGAGGGGCCACATTGCTGTTTTTCCCTCCCCCATCCTCCCGTGAATTCCGTGGGGCTGAGACATGGCCCTCCAACTGAGTCTTTCACCCAAGATTAGGCTGGTCCCCAAACAATCCCCCATAGAACCCAGACTTTTCATTTAGCAAAGGCAGGGCCAAGCCCCTTGGAAAGTCTCGAGAACTTGCTATCCACCTCAGTGGGAATTTCTTTCTTTTTTATATAGTTTTAGTGGGTCAATGGGAATTTATCCCTTTTTCATAAAACAGCTAATGCTCCTTTCATTATAAAATTAACATTTCTTCATGAGAAATGTGGAATATATAGAAAGTATGAAGAAGTGCATACAAATTATCTGCGAATCCACCACCCAGAGAACACGGCTGCTAACACTTGGAGAATGTCCTTTCTCTCTCATAAACATTTCTCCATAAGCATGTGTGAGTGTGTGTGTGTGTGTGTGTCTGTGACCTGATATTTTTTTACTTAAAAATATATCATAATCATTTTCGCATGTCTTGAGGCATTCTTTATGAATGATTTTTAATGATTGTAAGCAGTCTGTTGTATGGATATACCATCATTCATTGAAACTAATCTATTATTGGACATTGAGGTTGTTTCCAATTTTTTCATTATTATAAATAACATTATAACAAATATTTGGAGCCTAAGTTTTAGCACCTATCTCTGGTTAATTCCATGGGATAAATTTCTTTAAGTGTAATTGGGCGCTTTCAATTAAAAATTTTTAAGTATTTCATTTTGACAAGTTAATACATATGTACACATGATCAAAAATATCCAAATAGTTCAAAAATATATTCATTAAAAAGTAAGCCTTATTTTATTTTTAAACTCATTTTTATCAATTTTTTATAAAGCTGATTGATTTTTTTCCTTTAGAGAGAGGAAAGGGGAGAGAGAGAGAAACATTGATTGGCTGTCCCACCATTCATGCACTCACTGGCTGCTGCTCCTTGTGTGTGCCCTGACCTGGGATTTAACCTGCAGCCTGGGCGTATTGGGATGAATCTAACCAAATGAGCTGCCCGGCCAGGGTCGCTTTCATCTTTCATTCTCCAGAGAAAATCAGTGTGACCAGTTTCTTATGCAGAGCTCCACAAGAATACAGACGTGGATACGAAAGGCATATTTCTACATATATCTCCTTTTTCTTACTACCCTCTACTCATTTTTGGCACCTTCTTTTTTCCACTAATACATATGGAGACTACTCCTTGTTGTTACACGTTCTACAGCCATCCAATGATTTTAAATTGCTGCCTAGCGTGTGTTTTCATGGGTGTACCATCATGGAGAAGCCTGTAGTGGTGGACGTTTAGTTTATTTACAAGCTTTTGCTATAAAAGAATGGTTTAATAAATAACCGTGTCCATGTACCTCCACACACATGAACGAGACAATGTATGGAGTAAACACCAAAGGCAGACACACGCATTTAAAACCGAATTCTGCCGAAACACCCCCAAGGCGAGCGCCAGTGCAGGTGTTCCCAACAGCCCGTGTCCGAGTCCCTTCTGCTCTCACCGACGGCGCGTTTCTAAACATTTGATCTTTGTCTGCCTGCCAGAAAAGCAGAGGTTGAAAGCTGCAGTTTTAATTTGTATCTGGGTGAGGCCAACCACTCTTCCACGTGTTTAGAAACCACTGTATTTATTTTTCTGGAACTTTCTGCTCTTTTTTAAAAAAACAAACTCAGTTTCCTATTTTTTCCCCTTTATGGATGCGTGAAAGGCTGTTTATGTAATGGAAGAATTAGTCCTCTATTGTATGTTGCTTATACGTCCCCCTGAGTCTGCCTCTCTTTTTTGTTGCGCTCACCACGCAGAGAGTTAGACATTTTTAATGTAGTTGAATCTCTCAATCTTTTCTTTTAGTCAATGGTTCCTGGATCTTGTGCCCAGAAGGCAACCCCCAACCCTTTTCCCGTTACGGAATTCCAAAAATTATCCCATACTTTTTTTTGGTACTGCTCTGATTTCATTTTTATATTTAAAGCTTTTGATGCATCTGGAATTTATTTGGGGATGAAGACTGAGGAAAGCATCTCACTGGCTATCTTCCCAAGCGCCCAGCCAGTTTTCATAAATGAGTAATTCAAGAGTGGATCATTTCTAAAGATGGCTTGAGCCTGTTTAACAACCCTGGTGGCCTTAGGAAGCCAGCCCAGGGTCATGCAGGGCCAACAGGTGAGACTCACCTGATGCCTTTTTGCAGAGATTCTGGGCGGGTTGGCCAGCGGCAGCTTGCAGTGAAGTGTCTCTAGGTTTTAACCTCACATCAGGCAGTAAATGGTGTGGAAGGGTGCTGCCGTTTAGAATGCTGAGGGACTACTCTTTTCAATATATTGTAGAGTGATATTCTCGATTCCTTCTATGGATGCTCCAAGAAATAGCCTTCTAGAACACCCTGCTGTGTTTCCTGAAGGGTTATTTCGAGAGCGTTAACACAATAGTTATTCATCAGAGGGTTTTTTTTAGTGAAAAAATTTGTGCTGCTTATTTGCAAGATATTTTGCAATGGAGTTTTACAGTTAAAAAAGGTATGAAACAGAAGACAAAGATATATGTAACTGTTGGCTACATATAAATAATTAGAAGCACTGAAGAAAAACACGTTTTCACTGTTATAACACTTTAAAAAATCTGGTGTAGGGAGTGGGTACCTTCCAGCATGCACCATGTTTGAAAGACTCCGGAGGATCCTATTCCCACTGGAGGCTGTCACCTGTCAGAAAGGGTTACTTGATAAAATATGGTATTCTCAGTTACATTTGAATTTCAGATAAAAAATGAATAATTTTTAGTATAAGTATGTTCCAAATATTGCATGGGACCTACTTACACTTAAATATTATTCGTTGTTTATCTGAAGTTCGCATGTTACTGGGTATGCTGAATTTCTGTTTGCTAGATTTGGACCCCCCAGCCCAAGGGGCACCAACACTGGCTGGGGACGTATTTAGTTGTCTGTACTGAGGAAGGGGGTAGTGCTGTGTGGGCATCTGGTGGGGGGAGGCCATGGCTGGTGCCGTATATCACACAATGTACAGGACAGACCCCCAACAAAAATTACCCAGCCCTCAGTGTCAGCAGTGTCGAGGTTGAGAAACGGTTTAACATTTTAACTTAACACAGTCTCCAGTAAGAACTCCAGTCTCTAGCAGCTCTCTAATTAAGAACTCTCTAGTATGAAATTTAAAGTCAAAATTGAAGAAACCCTCAGAAGCCCCCAAGGAACTGTTTTTTTAAATTACTTTATTGTTGACAGACCTAAGGAACTAATTTTATTTTCCTCTTCTTTTTGACTATCAGGAAACTCAGACCAAATTAAAGGCTCAAGCATGAAGACTCTTTGGGATCTTACTTGCTACATTTGTATTTCATTTTTTTTCCTTTGGTGTTGGCATTTTGGACTAATTTGTATTTCCCTGGTCCTAATTCTTATTCGTTATCCATTTTTCACCATTTGCTCTAAAAGACTGAAATTCACAGGATAAGTAAAATTTACAGGGTCACCCAAATGGACACATTCATATGAATGTTTGAACATGGACTTCATCAGACATTTGACAGGCCCTGTACTGTGCCCATGGGAACCAGGCAGAAAAATGGGGGCAGCCTGGTCCCTTCCCCACATCCCACGGGTCTCAGGAAACACTTCTGCTCATTGGTTTTCTCTTTACCTTCCAGCCAAGGCTTTACGACACCTGCGGCAGTTAGTGCTGGGAAACCAGACCTGCCATGAGACCGGACTTCAGGCACCGGGAGGGTGGACCCTGGTTCCTTGCAGCTTGATTTTGGGAGGTCCTCCCTGCTGCCCAGAAGGCCAGGGGCTCTCGACAGAGGCCAAGCAGGCAGGGCCGCGCGAGGCATTGCGACGGCCCACGCAGACACACAGTGGGAACGAGATTGCATCTTCCCCCGGACCAGCGAGATTCTATAAACATAATCAAAATGTAATAGAAACTTTTTGGAAATGCTGTTATGAGGAGAAAGCATCAATCTTGATGGAACTCTGCTCAACAGGCTTTGCGGAGCTAATCAATCATGGTCAGGACTCGGCCTCCCCATCTGTCTGCGCCGGGGACCGTGCGGAGCTTGCTCACTCCCCGGCTGGGGCCGCGTCCCCTCACCAGGCAATCCATCATGCTGCAGGGGGATGGCGGGAGGGGAATAATAGCACGCTAATAAACTAAGGGCTTTTTTCATTCCCAACTAATTTTTAGTAAATGAGCCCAATCCAGACAGAGCAGGAAAAAGAGCCCGAGGAGATAGTGCTTCCGAGTTGCGCCTGGCTGGCTGGGGACAATGGCTCATGGGCCCGAGGGGAAGCAGAGAGCCAGCCCAGCCCAGGGTCACTCTCAGTGTTCTGCGGAGGCAGGACCTGGCCCATGGGCACACAGGGAAGAGTGAGGCTAGGACAACTCCCTGACTGATGGCGTGGACTTCTGGGGCTGGCTCACAGTGCTGATGCCAAGGACATAGTGACAATACCTGGGTTTGGTTCAGGGCTCGAACTTACACTGGAAGCCAGAAGTCAGACAGCTAGGTCCAAGCAGTGGTTCTAGCTGCCGACAACCGGAAATGAACCCAGGGGTCAGGAGCCCAGACGTAGAATGAAGAGCAGAGTGCAGAATGGGCTCTGTGGATGATCAGAGGTGCATGCGGTCCCTTTCCATCTGCACTAGCTGCCTTGAGGGTGAACCTTCCAGGCTGCAGAGCAAGACAGGGCTCAGAGGAGAATATTCTCAGAGAGGCCTATAATTCGGGGGGCAATGTCTGTTTGTAATCATGCTGCTGTCTCCAGCACTTTGCTTAGTGCATGGCACGTGGTAGGCACTCATAAATACATTTTAAATGAATACAGGCATGAGAGTTGTCCTAAGATAGCCGATTTTGAAGATCTGGTCTGATAAGCTCCTTAGATTCTTCAAGTTCCTATCCTGAACTGCATCCCAGGCTCAGTCCGGTTTCTTCCTGCCCAGGTCCCTCTCTTGGACAGCAGGGCGATTCGGGGAGGGTGTGTGTATTCATAATCTATTGTGTGACAGGCGCCCCCCAGACTAAGTGGCTTTAAATAGCAATAATCATATCTTGCCCCTCACGGTAGCTGCAGGTCAGGGGCTTTTCTCTGGACCGTCCGCTCTCCTGATAAGTCTTTCTGGAGGTGTGGTTGTCAGTTCTACTCCAGGAACTTGCGGACGATTGCTATTTTTTGACACTCCCTTCATCAAGAGATGGGGACACCTTCTCCTCCCCTTGGATCTGAGCTGGTCAGTGACTGTTTTGACCTTTAGAGGAATACAGAAGTGATGCTATGCAGGCCCGGGTCTAGTTTTTAAAAGGACTGGCAGTTCCCACCTTTGTCTCCTGGAGCCTGAGCTGCCATCTAAGAAGTCTGAACACGCTGCTGGACACAGTTTGTGGACTGCCCCTGAGTCTACATGGAGAAAGGGAGGCTCCCCATTGAGCCCAGACCTCTAGTTCCTGTCAAGGTCCAGACATGGGAGTAATGCCATCCTGGACCCTCCAGACCTGCCCACCAAGTGGCCACAGTCAATGCCGCACAGAGCAGAAAAATGGCCCAGGTGAACCTTGGTACCAAATCACCAGACGTAATAAAACGGTGGTTGTTTGAGGCCACTAAGTATTGGGATCGTTTGTTTTGCATCAAGAGATAATTGAAACACCAAGGATACAAGGAAAGATTATAGATCATAGCTTGGCCAGCTGCACGTTCTTTGTATGAATCATTTCTGTAACATTTTCCTTAGACACCATTGCTTAAATCCCTAGGGGGCAGGACAATTATTGTCCTTGAGATTAGCCCTTTCTGCCCCGGGACAGTCACAGCTCTCCTTTCTTCCTCCTTTTCTCCCTTCAGCCCCCCTTTTCTCTGCCTCGTTCCTTTCTGTCTTTCCTTTTCAAAGATTTACCAGGAGATATATTAGGGTTCTCTGAATAAACAGAATCTATCTATCTATCTATCTATCTATCTATCTATCTATCTATCTATCTATCTATCATCTAGATATATAGATATATTTGTGTGCGTGTGTGTGTGTATTTATTAAAGCATTGGTTCACATGATTATTGAGGCTGAGGAGTCCTGCCATCTGCAAACCGGAGAACCAGAAAAGCTGGAGGTGTAATTCAGTGTGAGTCCAAAGGCCTGAGAACCAAGGGGCTGGTCGTGTAAGTCCTGAGTCCAAAGGCCTGAGAACCAGAAGCTCTGATGTCTCAGGGTGGGAAGATATGGACATGCTAGCACAAGAAAAGAGAGAGAATTTGCCCTTGCTCTGCCGTTTTGTTTTATCCAGGCCCCCAGTGGATGGGCTAAAGCCCACCCACATTGGTGAGACCAGTCTAGAGAAATACCCTCAGAGACACACCTAGAAGTAATGTTTTACCAGCTGTCTGGGTGTCCCTTAGCCCCGTCACGTTGACACATAAAATTAACCATCGCAGGAGGCGATGCCTGAGCTGGGCCTGGACCGGAGTGCAGGCGTTGAGTGGGTCAGGGCTCATGCCAGGCAGGGCTGTGTTGGGAGTGCCTGGCATGGGGAGGGTGGCAATGGTGAGGCTTGAAGTGAGAGGCAAGGTAGTCATAACAGGCCTTAATGCCGCTTAGGACTTAGTTTAGACTTTACAGCCAGGCTGAGCAGGAAGAGGTTTCCCTTTCAGAAGCTACCTTCCAATTGCCGGGTGGGTGGTGAGTGTGGCAGTGGGGGGCCAGTTAAGAGGTAGATTGGGTGACAGATGGTGGTGGTTTGGACCAAGGTGGAGGTGGTAGAGCTGCAGGAAAGTGGGTGGTTTGGAAAATATAATGTTCGACGCATTCCTGGAGAATATGTAATTCTGCTATAAAGGACAAGAACAAACAAATAGGATGGATGAAGTTCCTAAGAAGTGTTTGGCATGGATAGTAAGTACATAAGCTAGTAGCTTATGTGGCAGAAGCGAAACTCAGAGGGTGTGTTAAGTATATACAATGAGTAAGCTGGTGAGACTCAGGCAGAATTCATAGATGTGTTAAATAAAGACAGTGAGAACATTAGTATCATGCTAATCATATATAGATTAAATGGCTTATGTGGTAAAACAAACAAGAGTATTATAAATAGAAATGGGTGGAAAGATCAGCTAATGACTGGCTACTTCTGGTCTGACAGCTAGATAGGTCATCCCTAATTTGGCCACCCACTGATGTTACCAGTCCTGGTCTCATTCTGTCCTCACATATGCTCTGCCCCTGGCTGGTCAGTAGACAAGTGGCCAGGGCACAGCAGTGGCCAGGAGTGTGTACTTGTTTTTGTCTCTTCAATAGGGCCTGTGAGGGACGAGCCCCTTGCTCAAACTGCAACTCTGGTCCTTGGAACCACATATCAGCAGACCAGGCTAATGTGATAGATAGATAAAGAGAGAGAAAGAGAGAGAGAGAATATGAGCCTTGCATACCCCAGGGTTTCAGGGTCATTTGGTACTTTCACTCACTTGTACCCCACCTTAAACATACCAAAAAACCTCACCTTCTTTCTTCTTGATTTTTTGCTTTGTGTCTAAACTGGTTTAACAAACATTATTATTTGAGCACCTCAATCTAGTTTGTGAGCCTTCCTGTTTGTTCTATGGCCTATGAGTTAGTTGCTTGGTGGTGTTCTTGTGATGGGAGAAGGCAGACCTTTGGCAGGGACAAAATGGATTATTAAGAGCTCTCTTGAGCTAAGAGCCTCCATCTCTGCTTGGGAAGTATTCATTTAATGTGCCCAGGGAGGGTTCTGGGCAGGGGTGGGGTTGCAGGGGAGTGGTCAGGGGCCCCAGCCTCAGCTCTGTGGGTAACATCCTTAAACGAGTCCAGGATCAATGCATGACAACCAAAGCCTCCTTAGCTGGTGCCTCCTCCACTCTCAGTTTGACCATTGTCTCAGCCTCCTGCTTATCCCTCTTCCCACAGCCTGCCCTCTTCAGCCTACCTTCCACCTGCAGGGTCATCCTAAAACACAGATCCAAGCTGTGATATAAAATCCAAGTGTTTGGAGGTGGGAGGTCTTGGAGAGTGTGAACAGCATGAGGCAGGAAGAGTGAGGAACTACATACTTTGTATTAGTTAGTTTTGCTGCATAACAAATAATCCCAAACATTACTTTTAAGCTCACAGGTCATCTGAGTTTTAGTTAGCCTCAGCTGGGTTTGGCTGGGCCAGGCTGGACTCCAGGATTGTAGTTGGGGCTCAAGTCTGCTGCATGTGACTTCACTTTGGGAGCCAGGTTAGAGTCAGCAGCTGTCTGGGACATGATCATCTCATGGCTTTTTTCTTGAGCCCAAGAAGCCAAGCCAAGATATGCAAGCACAGTTAAAGACCCTGCATGCATCACATCCTTCTGCTAACATTGCATTGGCCAAAGTAACACATGGATAAGCCAAACATCAATGGAATATTACTCAGCCATAAAAAGGAAGGAGATTCTGACACTACAACATAGATGAACGTTGAGGATATTATGCTAAGTGAAATAAACCAGTTGCAAAAAGATAAATACTGTGTGATTCCACTTATACGAGGTACCTAGAATAGTCATATTCATAGAGACAGAAAACAGAGAGGGAAGAATAGAGAGTTGCTGATGAACTGATACAGAGTTTTAATTTTATAAGACGGAAAGAGCTCTGGAGATTTGTTGCACAACAATGTGAATGAACTTAACACTGTCGAACTGTACAGTTAAAAATGGTTAAAATGGCCCTGGCCATGTGGCTCAGTTGGTTAGAGTGTTGTTCTGTGCACTGAAAGGTTGCTGGTTCAAATCCAGGTCAGGGCACATGCCTAGATTGTGGGTTTGGTCTCTGGTCAGGGCGTGTACAGAAGGCAGCCAATTGGGGTTTCTCTTTCCCAACCGTGTCTCTCTCTTTCTCTTTCCCCCTTCCCATCTCTCTAAAAAAATGGTTAATGTGGTAAATTTTATTTTTTCTTGTTTAAATACCTTTAAATAAAAAAGAAAATTCCATTTAAACACCAAATAGTATAAAATAAGTGCAGAGAAAAAAGTAATATGTTGTCCATAATCCCATCACAGAGAGACAGACACTATCAACCTCTGAAGTCCCTGCCAGGCATTTCTCTACGTGACTCTCCGGTGGAAGCCCGTGTTAACGTTCTTTAATGGAAAGAACGCTGTTCTGCGTGCTGTACAGTGACTACCTTTTTCCCAGCAAAATCGCCGTGTTGGCTTGTTCCGGAGTCAATACACAGAGCCTCCACCATCATATGTAATCGCTGGATAGTCTTCTGTGTTTTCTGTGCTGTAATTGTATCAGTTCATAATGCTGTGTAACAAAACACCTCAGTGGCTTAAGGCAACAACCATCTATCTCTGTTCACAAGGATTATTGCGAACACCTTTCACTGGGCAACTGCTCTCCGGAGAAGGGAAGTTAAGGAAAGCGCAGGAAGAGAGGTGAGTCACGATGTGATACTAGCTCCAGGGAAGTGTCAGCCTGGCTCAGCAGAGAGTTCTGGAGCAACAGGCATAGCCCTGCACTGGTCTCAGACCCTTTAACGTAAGTCCCTTTGATGCATCCCTCCCTTGTCAATTGATCACTGGCCATAAGCTGACAGGTTGTGTGTAGCCAATGTTAATTCTCCAGAGAAAGGTGGAGGTGAAAGCTATTAGCAGCCTGTATTGATAGCACCCTGGTGAAAGAGAAAATGGTAAATTTTATGTGCATTTTACTGCACTTCAAAGAAAAAAACTTAAAAAAATCAGTGGAGTGGGGATGTATACTCCATGTACAGTGCGAGGCCCTGCAAAGTTATAAGGCACAGGGTGTGGATGGGTAATCCTGATACAGCAGAGTAAGAATTGGGCCCAATAATCCAACTCAGCATATGCTAAATTTTGTGTGGCAGGGAAACGTCTCTGACAGGCACTGTGGGGGACGGACTGGCCCCCAGTGGGAGAGGAGGAGCCCCGAACCAGGGCAGAGCCATGAAAATGGAGATGGGATGGAAGACAGAATAACTGCTCTGTGGTTAAAGACGTACTATGTCTGAAACACCGTGCCCCAGGCTTTGCAACAGTCATTTCCTTTAACCCTTCAACAATGTGACATAGGCCTACTGTGCATCCCATTTTACAGGTAAGGTGGTGGGAGGGGACATGTCTTACTGAAGGCATACAACTGGTAGGAGCTCGAACTGGCCTTGAAACCCACATCTGTCCGCCTCCGGGACCTAAGTCTTTAACCACCATGCCCACTACCTTGGCCGAGGGAAAGAGGCATCTGATTCGACCTCCAAGTGTGGTGACAGGTGGATGGGGACCCCGTCAGCTAAGGCTGAGCACCACAATTTCGAGATCAACTGGGGACAGCAACGTGGGAGAGAAAAGTGGTGGGAGACTGATTTTGCAAGGAAAAGAAAAACTCTTGACTCCAAGAAAAAAAAAGAAAGAAAGAAAAAAGAAAGGAGTGTTTTCCTCTGGTGTTGGTTTTCTCCACTGTTTACCTGTAACTTCTTCCAACTCCCACTGCCAGAGACAGAGAAATGGGGAGGACGGGAATCCTCCAGGGGCTCAACGGCTGTTCAGCTAGCAATGTAGCCTGACAAATCAAGTGGGTAAAACCCATTAATTAGCAGTTTTGGAAACAGTTGCAAAGTTAATTATTCCGTTTTCTGATGAAAGAAAGCTAATTTTTGGCATTTACACCGACAGTGACACGAACTAACATTTTTCGAGCTGACACCCCTCAAGATAAATGATGCTGTGAGGCGTTTGTGCAAACATCCTGACCCACAGCTCACTGCCGAAGATTGTCTGTGGTGGGTGTCTTTGCCACGGTTTTTGCCTGGCAACTTTGGGGGGTGGGCGAGCTGCGAAATGAGGTTTATCCGTGCGTGGGGGGAGAATGAAGAGGAGAGCTGGTGACATACAGAGAAGACTCAAAGTCAGGGAGACGTTTGCCTCTGCAGAAGGCCTTGCTGTAACAGAGCAGAGGAGTGCATTAACATCTCTGTTCTGTCTGTTCATGATGAAATTCATCCCAAGGGGGCGCCTAGATTTTCCCAAATGGTTGTTTCTGAGTACTAGGTCTGTGTATCCGTCTCTCTGCTTGACACCTCCACGTGGCATCTCACGGGCATCTCCGACTCACTGTGTCCCAAAGGAACTCCCAGCTCCCCCCTCCGAAAGGTTCCCCTCCCCCAACATCTCCCATTCAAGGAAATGACACCATCACCCATCCACGTGCTCATGCCACAACCAACACCATCATCCCCGATACCTCCCTTCCCCTCCCCCGTTCCCGACATCCAATTTTTCAGCAAGATCTGCCAATGCTTCCCCTTTTCACTTCGCTGCCCTACCCCTGTCTAAATCACAGCACCCCTGTAAGTCGCTGCTGTCCTGCAGAAACATAACGAGAGCTGCACGTAAAAGTCTACCTTTCCTTGTGGCCACGTTAAAAAAAGCGAACGGAAACAGATGAATTTAAACTTTTAAATTAATGAACTTTAGTTTTAAGAGTAACTTTAGGCTCATAGCAATGTTGAGTGCAAAGTGCAGGGACTTCCTGTGCACCCCCTCCCGCCCCCACCAAACCTCACACATGCGCAGCCTCCCCCACTGTCGGCCTCCCCCATCAGCGGCACATCGGTTACAACGGACGAACCTACGCTGATAATGAACGTCATTATCACCCAAAGACTCTAGTTCACACTCGGGTTCACTGACAAGATGTGCCCTCCGTGGGTTTTGACAAATGTGTAAGGACACGTACCCCCCATTACAGTACCATGAGGAATATGATATGTATGATATGTATGATATGTACGTCCTACAAATTTCCTGTGATCAGCCTATTTATCGCTTCCTTGCCCCCACCCCCGGAATCCACTGATATTTCTACTGTCTCCATAGTTTTGCCTTTTCCAGTGCCATTTGATATGATGCCCCTCCCACTCTCGCCTCTCTGTCCAACCCATTCTCCAAGGAGCAGCCAGAGAGATCTCTTAAATATGCAATTAGACCATGCTGTTTTCTGCTAGACCTGGAATGAAAATGGATCACCTTCCTTCAGCCTCTAAGGCTTTGCATGATCTGGCCCCTGCCTACTTCTCATCCCACCACCCCATGCCACTGCCCCCTGCTCAGTACATCCAGAGATCTTGGCTTTCTTTTAGGTCTTCAAACACATCATGTTTGGCATTGCAGAAGTATAAATTGTGAAGGGGTGTGTGTGTGTGTGTGTGTGTGTGTGTGTGTGTAGTAGGCACCTTGCAGACCAGATGGTCCTGGGGGCGCATGGAAGCCCCATGGGGGTATAGTGGAGGGGAGTGGGTGAGCCAGGGCTCTGCTAACCCTTTATGACTGCCTCCCTCTGCTTCTCCAGAATGAGCTTGAAACCTGTGCTCCGGGCAGCATCCCTCTTAACACAGGCAGATTAATTGGGAACAGATGTCAAGTGGTGGGAGTTAAATACAGACATCTCACCAAATGTCAGCCTTCCCCTGGGCCATGATGGAGTCCTCGCTTTTCATCCTCACCAGGGAATTGGGAATAAAAAACCTCTTAGATGTGCTGGTGGAATTCATGGGCCCAACAGTATTTTAGCTCTTTTCAAAAAGCCAAGGCAGATGATGACTCTGAAAATCAAAGACTGCTTGATGAATTTATTTGTATCAGATGCATACAAATGAAAGGTACTTTCAGAACAGCTGACTCTTAAAATAACCACAGAATCCCCGCATTGTACGAACTGGTAGGGATAGTCCCATCTCCCCATTTCAAAAGGAATAAAACAGGCCCGGTGCATGGAAGGGACTGGTCCACAGTCACTTAGCACCTGTGGTTCCCTCCTGCTGGGCGTCCCTCCCACCTCTCTAGCTGCTCTGCCTCAGTCTCCTTTTGGACATCCTCCCCTCTGTTCATGTGTTCTAGGCCACGATTGTTCATGGAGACGGCCCGGCCCGCTCCATGAACCTCCTGCCCTGGATAGGCTGCTCTGCCTGGGTTAAGTGTCATGGGATTCTGGGCCTTTGCCTATGCTGTTCCCTCTCTCTGGGGCACTCTTCCCCTCCTCGCTGGCATGACCGGCTTCATCTCATTCTTCAAGGTGTCAGAACAAGCGTTGCCCTCGCAGAGAGTTCTTCCCTGGACACCTGTGCCTGTGAACACATGCAGTTTGGGGCTGGGCACTGAGCAGCTGGCAGGACTGATGGCTGCGTGGGAGACTGGAGGAGTGGGCAGGCCCTGGGCAGAGCAGAGAAGGGGAAAGCAGAGTGCAGGCCTCTTTAGCACAAGTGCTGACAGCTCCTCCACCGTCATCGGCTGGGCGTTGCCCCAGCCCTCCATCCAGAGACAGGCAGGCCCCAGTGTTTTTGGGTTATTAACTCCCCTCAGTAAACTTCCAGTGAGTGTGATAAAACACTCAACAGAATGCAGCAAGAGCTCATAAAAGCAGGATTTAGTGCCATTTTATAGATGTCAGGGCTGACTTCCACACTCAAGCGAGTGTATATTTAAAATTCATGCCTGACTTACTGCCTTTTGGGGAGGAGGCCTGAGGCTGGGGAGAGGAGATGACGGGGGCTCCTGTGCTTGCCTCGCAGGTGCAGGTGTGGGGCGGCTGGAATGGGCACTGGAGTGTGAAGCTTCCCGGCAGGGGGCAGGCCACGCTGAACTGGGTCTCCGGGACCTCCTTCCTAAAGTGCAGCCGGAACGGGCTTTGGAGCCAGACAGACCTGGGCTTGAGTTCTGGCTGGGGGACCGGTGGGCCCTGTTTCCCTGGGACAGAGGTGTTTACCAGGATGTGGGACTCTGTTTTGCCAAATGAGAATGAGTTGGTCACCCTAGACGTGGCTCCATTATTACTTTGCTTTATAAACTTGGGCGGATGACTTCCCTCTCCAAAACTCATTTTTCTCTGCCTTCGAAAAGGAACAATTAAATCTACTTCATTAGTCAGGTTAATTTGCATGAGCTGCTGTAACAGACAATCCCCAAATCTCCAGGGTTTAATACAATGCAAGTTATTTCTTGCTTCAGTCAGAGTACAGTTTGGGGAGGGTGGCCCCCTTAAAGAAGTGATTCAGGGAGACAGACTCTTCCATTCTGTGGCTGTGTCATCCCCAAACACTTCCCGAGGGTTCTCAGCTGGATCCTCTGTATTATGACAGCTGAGAGTGAGGATTTAGTGGGATATTTTGGGCAGAGGTTGGAAACTACACCCATGAGCCACATTTAGTCTCTGGTTTTGTAAATAAAGTTTTATTGGAAGAAGCACACCCATTTGGGTACTTATTATCCATGACTGCTTTTGCTTTACAGTGGCAGGGTTGAGTACTTGTGACGGAGACCATAAGGCCTGCAAAGCCTAAAATATTTACTACCTGGCCCTTTACAGCAAGCATTTGCTGACCTCAGTTTTGTGGCTTAGGCCTGAGTGTGGTATTTATTGCATTTCCTGTGGTCCACCAGCTATAACTCAGTCTGATGATCCCAAACTAGCTGCAAGGGAGGCTGGAAAGTACAGAGGGGCACATGGATATTGGTGTTCAGGGACAGTCCCTGTTATACCTGTCCCTCAGTATCATTGTGAAAATGTTATAAAACAATGCTTGGAAAGTATTCTTAGAGGGTCCGGTACATGGTAACTTCCTTAATGACACCCTTGGCTCCCCAGGTCTCAGGAATATACTAAGTGGCTGGGATGTAGGACTGGGTGGGAGGACCCCTTCCCATCCTTGAGAAGGAAGAACTAGGTTGCTCAGGTCTCTTGGTGGTAGGATGTGAGCTGAATGCCTGGTTGCATTTGATCTGAATTTGGGGCTCTTGCCATTTCCATGTGGCCAGCTGGGGCAGGTATCAGAAGGAACTCAGGGATGCTTATCTGGGCTATAAACCTTACACATCCTAGCAAGATTTTTTTCTTGCTGGACAAGTGGGTGGCTGCTATGTGTTCACCAGGTCCAGCCCTCAGGACATTGCCCAGGACTGGACATTCATGATCTGACTTCTACTTACCCCCACCCTCCCCAGCCTTAATCATTTTTCTTTAAAAAAAATAAGTTTGGAAAGCTTAACATTGAACATATATTATTAATGATATTTTCATTTTGAAAAGTAACTATAATAAAATTTATTTGAAGCATCAACTGAAGGCTACTTAGTAGTTAAGCTTAATATTTTAAAGTTAATTCACTAATGTGAGGATTACTCACCAATAATAATAAGGTAATTCTCATTTTACATTCAAGTTTGCTAAGTTTCCTCCTTTTTGTATTTGAGTTTCATAGAAGTTGAGATCCCTAATGTATAGAAATGTGATGTTGAAATCACATAGCAGAATTGTCAGGACATCTTTAAAAAATAATGAAAGATTATTTCTTTTTGGTAATAAAACTCTGGAACTACTCATCTAGGGAGATTCCCGACTATTTCATTTTAAAGTTGTAGTCTGGAAATAGAAGTCAATTCTTTTTATAAAATAAAACCAAAATCAGCAATACTAGCAACCCAATCATGCCTGCTGTCACAGGGTGTCCCCAACCACACCTATGAAAGCCCCCACAGCACCAGGTCCCCAGCTGGGGGGCGCGAGAGAGGCAATGTATCTCTCTCCCATCCATGTTTCTCTCCCTCTCTTCCTCCTTCCCTTCTCCCTCTCTAAAACTAACTAACTAACTAAATAAATAAAAGCACCCCCAGCGATCCGTTTAGGCATTCACTCGCCCTGGAGCACCGGGTCACTGTCTGAAGAGGCGCTGCTGCTGTCCTGCCCCAGACTCCTCATTTCCTCTGCAGGAGCAAACGTCCTTGTCTGACCCAACAAACGCCCGTCTGCCTGGTCCTGAAGGCTGAGCCCACTCTCCAACTTGTTGCTTCTGTCTCTGCTCCAGCACGTGGGACCCTGATGGCTGACGGACTCAGCACAGCGGTACCTACAGACCCTCAGGCTGAGCAGAGCATTCACCTGTGGCGACCTTGATGCGCTCTCCCGATCCCTTCAGAACCCACTTTACTGCTGCTTCTTTTCTTCTTTTTTTTTTACAGTTACAATTTTGTTTTATTTTCTTCAATTACAGTTTACCTTCAGTATTATTTTGTATGAGTTTCAGGTGTTAGACAATCATATACTTTACAAAGTGTCCCCCTGATATTTTCAGTACCCACCTGGCACCATGCATAGTTATTACAATATTATTGAATATATTCCCTGTGCTGTAATTTATATCCCTGTGCCAGCTGCCAATCTGTACTCCTCTACCCCTCCCCCCTTTCCACCCAGCCCCCCAGCCTGCTCCCTCTGGCAGCCAGCAGTCTGTTTTCTGTTGTACTGTCATTGACTGTCCCCACCGCCTGCCCTGGCTTTGGCTGTGATTTCCAATGGCCAGCACTTGTGTCTCTTCTGTTTTTAAGCTACTGGAGTTATTTTGTCCCGGTGAACACAGCCAGCACTTTCCTGGGAATCCACGGGGTACATCCTCACCTCACCTCCACCCGTTCTCCTGGTGGAGTGATCTGTGCGGGCCAGGACCACCCAGAGCTGTACCTTACACCCTGGAGCTACCTGGCAGAATTAGGCTGCACCACACCTCCCCTTCCCGAAACTGCTCCTCCCAGTCTTTTACTGGTTCCTCCTGGGAACACTTCTTGCACCCAAATTCTTGTCTCAAGGTCTGCTTGTGTGGAGCCGGCCCTAAGACTTGAACGTAGACAGGTTAGTGCTGCCTCAGCGAGGAGTGGTGTTATTTAAGAGCAGATCCCCAGCCATGGGACAGGGTTAAGGGCTCCACTTCCGATCACGGACAGTTTTAGACGGAATGGTTATGACTACAGGCTTTCGTGTTGGAAAGACCCGTGGTGGTGTCCCGCATTTTGGCCTTGTGTCCATTCGTACAGATAGCTGTGACACAGTGTGGCAGGTGCCAGAGTCAAGGACTCCCACAGCGCTCTGCCGAAGGAGAAATTGTTTTAAGCCTCTTCGGCTCTCAGGCTGAGGGGCCTTAGGGCGGGAGATGGGGATGGAAAAGGTCTGATGTCACACGGCCACTTCCTACTCCCAAGGAGAAGAGCGGGTCCTCCTGGCTTCAAGAATGGGAGAAAGTGCTCCTTTCGGTGGGGGCTTCTGGCCCCCGATTGTCCTCAGCTGTGCCGCTGGCTCCCTCTGATTGCCACAGTGGCCTTGAGCTGGGGGTTATTTGTTCAGCATGGCTTTGATGGCTGCAGAGTGCAGTTCATTTGGGGGTTCCAGTGCTGTTGGGCCACCTTGGAATGAGCAGACCTCCCTGAGGCTCGTGGTCCATTCTGGGGGGTCTGACGGAGACTTTTGTCCCCCTCCCCAGAGAAACACAGCCAGACTCACACAGATATAACATCCCTGGCATTTGGGATGAAAGCCCTCATATTAGGTGAGTCCACTCTGTTGTCATTTAGTTTTGGGGTCCCCATTCGGTGTTGTCTCCCTTCCTTTCAGGACGGCGTTTATGGCGCTGGTACCAGTGCATCTTGAGCACGGGGAGTGACAGGGAGACACGGGGATGGCAAGTTCCTCTGTCTGGTCGGCTGTCCTGGTGCCCACAGCATGGATGTTGAGGACAAGTGTCTGAGCTTCTCTAGTCCCGAGCCTGGGACAGGACAACACAGGGCTGGAGGAGGGGGCGGGGAAGAGAGGGAGGAGAAGGGGAGGGAAGAGGAGAGAGTCTGGGAAGGAGGAAGAGGGAGGAAGGAGACCCTGGAGGAAGGGGGCAGGGCAGGTGGGAGGCAGGGGCAGAGGGAGCAAGGATCCCTGACTGGGGGGCATTCAGGACAGGGTGACACGTGAGTGACGCCCGGTGACTTAAGAGAGGAGAAGTCGGCGGCCTGAAAGGGAGGGAGACAGAAAGCAGGGCTTTTCAATATGAGCATTCATGTCCCAGTGACAGCAGTCATTTATCACGCCCTGAATGGGAGTGCCAGCCCTGAGCTGCCGCCAAAGGCCTTCGGTTAAAGTTTTACCTGCCTGTGAAAGGGGCCGGGGTCTGGCTGAAGCTGGCCCTTCTAAGACTGCGGGGGTGGCCCCTGGGGGCCCATCTGTTTGGAGCAGAAAGACTCTGGCACCAGAGGAGGGTCCACGGGGACAGGACGTTTCCGGGTGTGGGGACCCCTCCAGGCATCCTGGGGCCAGAGTGGGGGGTGTCTGCCTCACACAGGGGCCTGGAAAGGCCTGCCCCAGACACTGAATTAGGAACCTATTCCCAGATCAATCTTGTGAGCCTGCCAGGGGGCGTGGGATGGGACCCATGGGGCACACATTTTGGTGAGTGATGTCACTGGTGCCCAGCTCAAGTTTAAAAAAACGCTATTTAGTACTGGACATGTGTCAGATGTCACCTGTCTATATCTCCATCTCCATGTCCTCTCTATCAGCTCCTCTGTGATATACAACCTGGGTGGCATCCCTGTTCGCCGTCTGAAAACCGAGGGGCTTCCTGAGACACAGGACTTTCCATGTTAAATCTGGGATCGTCCGAGACAAAACAGGACAGGTGGTTGCCCTAGTAGTATTGGTCTGTTTGATCTCACAGTCGGTCCTGGAAAGAGGCACGGGGTTTACCTCCATTTACAAATGAGGGCACAGGCAGGGAGAGTGAAGTCATGTGCCCACGATCACAAAGCCAGGGACCTTGGGAGCTCGGGAGCTCGGGAGCTCGGATCTGGACATGACCGTTCTGGTCCCCTGGTCTGAGCTCCCGGCCCCTCCACTTTGCTGCCAGGACCCTGCCGGAAACACCAGTGAGGCGAGCAGCTTTTCCTGCCGAGAGTTGAGAACCAGGACAATATGCCCCGATGTGTTCACGGGTCTTTAGGACCCAATCTTTGACATGGGGCCTGCCTCCGAAGTATTGGTCTGTTTGGTCCACAGAGGGGCTAGCCATGGGTGGGGTTGGCAGGGGCGGGGGAGTGGCGGCTAGTTTGTCCTTAAGGTATGCAGTGTTTTTGTCCAGGAACATAACTAACGACCCTGAGGTCCTTGCCCAAATTCCCAGGCTGGTGAGGACCAGAGGGGAGGACTGGGAGGGGGCACACATGTTGGAACTTGAAAGCCCAGCAGGGCAGGGCTCGGAGAGCAGGGAGCAGCCCAGGGTGCTTTGCCAATAGGCCCTGCACCCCAGTTGTGATCATACACCTGGGTGGTGATGGGTGAGCAGGGACAGAGGACCAGGTAGTGTTCTTGGGCAGGAACCACTCTGGCCAGCTTTCTGTCCTGGGCTGTGGGACTGCTCCACTGTCCCTGTGCCAGGCTCCTTCCAGAGACTGGCTGCTCATTGGATCCTGTGAGTCAAATCTGCTGCTGAGGGCCATTTGGGAGAAAAGTGAAATATCCCCAAATTCTCGCCTCTGGGAAAACCTGAGGTCTCTCTCCCGTGGACTGTGCTGCTGGAGTCTTTCAGTGCAAATATTTTACCAAGTCCACAGCCAGCCCAGTGAGTTGAGGTCTTAGTCCTGGGAAAATCAGTGTGTGTGTGTGTGTCTGTGTGAGTTGGGGGCAGGTGGCAAGGGGGCTGGAACATCTTCTATTTCCGCTGAGAGAGCAACATAGCTGGGAGCATGGAACCATTAGCAAGGTCGCAGCTGGCCCACTCTGAAAGCCCAGCCATGGAGGCCTGGCTGGCCCCGACCTTCCCCCACCCAAGCTGGACTTCTGTCTTCTGCCGTCCCATCAGTGCGCTTGCCAGAAGCCCTGCCTATTGGCTCATTCTAGCACCAGCCCAGACCCCTCCTCTCTCTCCACGGTGGAGTGGGACGTAGCTGGGTTAGGTAACCACATTGGGGGACTCGAGAGGACACACTGTAACATCCCGGAGCTGACTGATGGGGGACAAGTGATGGGAAGGCAGAGGTCTTGGGTGGCAGAGAGAAAGGCCACCGGGAGGAAGTGCGAACCTCCTTAAGGACCAGGTGGTGGGGGATTCAGGGAAACAGAGGGTGGAGGAGGCTGTAGGTGGAGACATCTAGCAGGAAGCCGGGCCCACTGCTGCTCGCCACTTCTCTGCCTCCCATGCAGTCGTCCATTCAAACACGTGCACTGGCCCCTGCTGTGAGCCTGTTCTGTGCTACACTCAGGGCACACAGGAGACAGTGCGACGCGGCCCCTGCCCCGGCGAGCCTCGATTCCCAGGCAGGAGGCAGACATGAACCAAGTAAGTTCCACTGTTGTTAGTGTGGTGACGTTGATGAATACGATACTGAGATAGTGACAACGGGGACCTGGGAAGGCCTCTCGGAGGAGGTGACACGTACATAAATGGAGCCTGAAGGGTGGACAGGAGCCAGTCAGGGAGGAGGGGGAGCAGAGTCCAGGCTGAGGGAAGAGCGTGCGCACAGCCTCTGAGCTTGCCTGCCGTGTTTGGGGAACGAAAAGACAGCTGGGAGCTGAAAGCCCAGTCGGTGGCACGTGGCCTGAGATGGAAAAGGAGATGGAGGCCGAGTCCTCTGGGGCCCTGAGCTCCGTGCTGATCACATGGGTTGGCAGATAGACTGCTTAACTAGAGCAGAGCCTATGAGGCTATTGCTACATCTCAGGGTGAGGATAACACAGGAGGTGTTCACTACATGTGCATTGGAGAGTGAGTGGGAGCATTCCAGGGGAGCTGGGTCAGAATGGGGGGGCATGGGATGTGAGAATGGCCGTCTTGGTGGGTGGGAGCGGGGGCAGCCCTTGCACCAGCCCGGTCCCCTCTGAGCTGCCCCTGTCATTCTCCTCACCCCAGTCCTTGTCCCTCTGTCTGTCTTAATTGCAGTGGAGGAGCTGAACAGGGAGCTTACGAGGGGCCTGTGTTTGTGCCTTGCACAGGGGACATTAGGTGAACAGAGTCCCTCTCGGTTTCTCATGTCATTAATTGGTGATCTTCAGACTCTGAAATAGCATTTGCTCTCTCCCATCCCTTATTTCATTAGCCTCAGTTCAATACACATCAGTGCTGCACGAGGCAGCCTGCCTGGATATATTAGGAATTATTTAAATGAGATGGGGATGTATGGGTAGTTAAAAATGCAGTCTTCTATTCTGCTCTAATTATGTATCAAATTATGTTACAATTATTCCCAAATATAAACTTGCTCAGAACCTCAAGCGGGGAGGTTGTGGGAGCACCAGGAGAAAAGCGGAACAGGGTGGAGTGGGAGTGAAGGCCCTTGGCCCCGAGACCCAGCAGCATGTGCCTGTCTGTCCATGTCTTTGTTCCTGTCTCTGTGTTGTCAAGTCTGCTGCTAGGCTGCATCCATTGGAGGTATTACTAGCTCAGGCCTGGGCAGCCGTGAGTGAGCAGAAGAAAGTCTTGTCCAGCGTCTGTGCCTTGTGATCTGCTAAGACTCTCCCATTCTCCAGCTGTGTGATCCAAGACACGTGTCACCTCTTGGAGCCTTGGTTTCCTTCCCTGTGAAGTGGGGGTGATGCTAGCAGCTGTGTCTTTTATGGCCCTGGCACACAGGATGCTCTTTGGAAATGGGATAAGCTACCATTCATCCCGCTGTCAGGTAGCCGGTTGGGTCTACCATGGCCATCAGATTCTCTCTCAGGTTCTCTGAGGCCGTCCTCTCCCTCTGGCTCTCACTTCCTATGCCTTGCAGGTCACCATGTCTCAGGGCTCAGGCCGCAGCAAGGCTCTAGCCTCGGGCCTTCCCTGTTAGGCTTCACAAGCACAGAGCGTCCACTGTGCATGGACACTTGGCAAATGCCCCTTATGCCGTGCTCACTGCATCCTGGGATGCATGGAAGGACGCGTTCAGGGTGTCCCGGCCCAGACATGGTGCAGCCGGATTCACACTCTGGTCTGCTTCTGAGACCCCAGGCCCCAGGCGGCGAGAGGGACCACTTGGTTCCCCGTCTTGGGGGTGGGTTTCCTCTGAGTTACTTTCATTGGCTTGTTTCCTGCATCTCTCGGGAAGGGTACAGAGAAATCTTTATTAATAAGTCATTAATAATTATTAATCACGATGAGGCTACGGACGTAGCAGTGTTCTGAGTTTGGCCACTCCCACCTCTTTCCTCCTGCGTAGGCGGCCACTCCAGTGCCAGGCCTGAGGGTGGCGGATGGGGGTGTTCCCATCAGGGCACCCCTTCTTCCCTGTCTCTGGTTATTGAGCGGGTGGGATTTCCAGAGCTGTCCAGGCATTTTCAGCCAAGACTTCAAAGCATGTGGGATGGTGTCTTCCCAAAAGATGTTGACATTCTAATTCCCAGCACCTACAAATATGACCTTATTTGGAAATAAGGTCTTCGTGGCTCATCAAGTTAAAACCAAGTCACTGGGGATGGGCCTTAATCCAAGATGACCCTGCCCTTAAAAAGGGAGGAGTTTGGACACAGGGGCAGATATGCACAGAGCAAGGTGCTGAGAAAAGCAGCAGGAAGAATGCCCAGTGAAGCTGAGGGCAGAGATCGGGGTGATGCTTCTTCTCTAAGCCACGGAAGACCAAAGAGGGACAGCAAATGACCAGGAGCTAAGGGAGAGGCAAGGAACAGATTCTCCCTCGCAGCTTTGGAGGAGCCAGCCCTGCTGGTACCTTGACCATGGACTTCAGAACTGTGAAACAATGCATTGCTATTGCTGAAGCCTCTCCGTTTGTGGAACCCTAGCTAATGAATATACAGCTCAATGGGGGGGGGGTGCAGGCATGGTGGAGGGAGTGGAGAGCTGCCCAGTGGCAACTGGGAGCCTCGTCCTGCCAGGTGTCCAAGGGGTGGGGACAGGCCTGGCTGGAGTGACGCTGACAGACATCTGAACAGAAATGATGTGTCTTCCCTGGCAGGTGACTACGTGAGAAGTTCTTTTTGAGTCTGGACCAGGAATTCAGCCAATGGTTGGGGTGGGGGGCGAGTTCAGTCTACAGGAGAGACTGCTAGGACCTGGGCCTTGTGGTGGACTCTGGAGCAGAGGCGTCCGGGGCTCACCAGTGTCCATCTCTTGTGCTGATCAAAAACTTCACAGGGTCGCTGGGGATGTTCAAACACCATCCCCAGTGTCCCTTGGTTCTGACTAGTTCTTGCCATTTGTGTGTAAGGGAAGTGATGGGAACCACCTCTGGGCCCAGGTAGTTAAGAGGGGGTGTGCTTTCTGCACAATTCCTCTCTTTTCCGGTGGGCTGCCTGAGTGAGGGGACTCAGGGGGTTTAGCCTTGGCATAAAAGAGGCCGGGTGTGGGGTTCAGGCTTGGAGGCTAATTACCCTTGGAAAGGTCTATATTAGCCACGGGGATGGGGAATCTGGCCCAGCACTTGGTACTTGGCATGAAAGACATGGCTGGTTACTGTTTATGCCTCTCTTTTCCTTCTGGGGTCCAGCTCTCCAAGCCTAGAGGTCAGACCTCCTTCAGCGATGCTCTCATTCCCCAATAAGAAACTTCTTCCCAATGAGATCTGTCCTCCAATTATCTCCTGGATTCCCCAAGAGAAGCTGGGATCTCCATGCCCAACCTTGGAGACTCTAGTTTACAAGATTGCTTATTTCCCTTTTAAAGGAAACGTTTCTAATTAAGGTAACCAAAGCCCATGTGCTATTTTTGGATGCAACTTCCTTTTTCCTTTTTCTTTCTGGGTAAGACAATTTGTGCTAATTAGATGTAAAAATCATTCCTGGGAAAATTATATAATTTACATGCTATTGACAAAAGAAACCTTTGATATTGTTGGTGCTGCTTTGCTGTGAAATTAGGAAACGGCACAAACACTGGACCCGGGTGAACGTGTGCTAAGGGAAGCTAGCCCGTGGGTCCAGGTCTCGGGTGTGGCTCTCCAGGTGATGCGCCAGTTCTCACGGCGGAGGCCTCTTCTCCCCAGAGGCAGCCCAGGCAGTGCCAGCTGACACCAGCCAGGCCCCCTCCCACCCCACTTGTGCTGGTTTGCAGTTTCAGGGTGATTCACATGTGGCTTGCTCTGTGTCTCAGCTCTGCTGAGGTTCAGAAGCACACAGGTATGAGAAAGGCCTCTCGGGAGATGCTTTAGGGGCACGGGAGAGAGGCGTTCAGTGCTGGCACTCAGATGCCTTCGTCCCAGGTGGCATTTTGATGAATGACTCAGGTAAGGGCTCTTGGTCGTTGATCAGACTGGTAGATGCTATGAAAGTGGGAGGGATAGTCAACCAGTTGGAAGACAATGAGGGCCTGACAATCTCCAGACAGGTGGGGTGTCTGTTCACACCTCCCAGGAGGAACCAACAGTTGCAGCTGGATTAGAACAATCACCCACTAGGTTATTCAGCGGGAGGAGCCCTACCAACTGAGGTCTCATCAGGAGACAGAGACTATACCAGGTGTTGTAACATGAAGTATTTCATAGACAGAACAGTTAGTCATCAGAAAACCAAAAGGGTAGAAGGGGGATGAAGGGGTATCATGGGGAAGCTGCAGAAAGCAGCCATCTAGGGCTGAAGGAATGCAGCAGGGAAGAGTGCGATGATTAAAGGCAAGAAGCTGAGAGGAGGAGCCCAGGAAGACGGGACTCAGACCTCCAAGGAGCCAGTGCCAGCTGGCAAGGGCTGGTGTCTCTGAGGAGACGTGATGAGGCTGGTTCTGCAAGTGTTGGAAAAAAATGACAAGCTGGATTCAGTTTCTGTTACTGGGAAGAAGTGCCGCTGCCAGGATGAGGGAGCATGCTGGAGCAACGCTTCCCAGAACAAGGGCTAAAACAAGAACAGAGGAAACGTGAAGGTGCATGTCCCGTTTTCCTCCAGCAGCCTTCCAGTCTTTCTCCAGGGCCCCTGTCATCAGAGTCTAACATGGACCCTTCCCACCAAGGAGAAAGGTGGTTTGTAGAGTCCCAGCTTTAGCATCAAACTCAGAAAAATATGGCCTTGAAAGTGATAGACAATTGCTTAATCACTGACACAATAGGGGTCAACAAAAATTTAATGTAGTTCTATTGTAGGTTGCATTATTAGAAGTATAGAGCCTAGATTGAGGGAGGTGATAGTACATTTTACCTTGAACCGGTCATATCCACTACATGTGGGTATGTGTAGTAGAATCTAAACAGGATCTAGATTTCCTGGAGCCCAACTAGAGAAGGGGGCTTAACCTGGGAAGGTGATTCAGAGCCAAGGCAACATCAGGAACTCATGATCAGAGGAACTATTGCTGACAGAGAAAATGAATGCTCTCTTCACACCCCGAGGCTAACTTAGTCTAGATGGTTCCAGGTGGGTAACAGTAGGGGGTGGCTCTAGAAAGGCATGTCCCAGCTGGATAGAGAAGAATCTGTTTTCCTTAAAGAAGGAAAAGAAAACATTTCTCCTCTCTGATTGTAGAAGCAATGCCAGTTATTGGAAAGCACTTGGAGCATGTGGGTTGCTGAGATGTCACTGGGGTGCGGGGAGAGAGACATTATCTCTCAGAGCTGTAGGTGAGATCAGCTAGACCTTCCATCCCACTAGTGTTGGGCACTCACTCAGCACTTCCCAGGAGTCCTGTGCATTCCCGCTGGCTTGTGCTCTCTCAGCTTCCCCTGCCTCTCAGATCCCTGCCCACACAGCCCTGAGGTGAAGCTAGCCTGGCCTCAGTTTCTCCCTTGGGCCAGGCCTTCCAGCATTTAGCTTCTAGACCATGTGCATAGCAGGTGTTGCTCAAAGACCAGGTTCTTGCCTGAGAGGGATTTTGGCACTAGCTGTTAAGATAATTACATTTTTCCACCTTGTTGCATACAGACAAGTTTATGAGAAGCAAATAAAAATCATCTGCAATTATACCTCCCAAAGATGACCACTGTTAACATTTGACCCTTCTCCCCCTATGCAGATATGTTCATTTTTAAGATAACTGGGATCATAGTGAATATATAATTTCGGATCTTGCTCTTTCTCCCCCCTTACTTAATGCAGGAGGCATTTTCCAATGGCCAATATGTGTCTTGTTTTTTTTTAAAAAAACCTTTTTTACAGCAGTGGCCTACTATTCAGCTCTTTGGCTATTTCATAACTTGTTATGGAATATTTTGCTTTAACTGATCTTTTTCTTTTATGAGCAGTTTTCTCATTGATATCTTTGTACATAAATTTCTGTGCACATCTTGGATAATTTCCTAAGACTAGGATCTCAGAAAGGGATCACTAGTTCAAGAGATACAAACTTTTATCACTTTTTCAAGTGATAAAACACATTTTATTAGGGAAAAACTTCGAATAAAAACATGAGAAAATAGTGTATTGGACACTCCTGTATTACCTCTCAGCTTTCACAATTACTCGCACTCTGACGATCTTGTTTTACCGATCCACCCCATTTTGGGGGGATGATTTTAAAGCAAGTCCAAGATGTTGCATCGGTCCCCCTGTGAGTGTTAGGTTTCACTTTTCAAATAGGCAAAATAACTTCTTAAGTCATAATCAGAATGCCACTCACACACCTAAAAAAAGTGAACAATAATTTCTAAATGTCGTCTGATACCTGGCTAGATTTCATCTTCTATCACCACCTCAAACAGGTCTTCTCATAGCCTGGGCCACGGTCTGCATTTGGTTGATAAATCTTGTAAGTCTCTCTTAGTTGATGCCACTTCTGCCTCCTTTTGCAACCCTGTGCCCTGTGTATTGAGGAATCTGGTATACAGAATTTCATAGTCCTCGATACATGTTAGAAAACCGATTTCCAGGAGGCCTGTAACACTTTGTGCCTGTCCCAGCTACGTGAGCACATCTCCTCCTCAGCATTGGGCACCAGTAAGATTATTAAAAATCGATTTGATGGACAAAAGACAATACCTATGGTTGCGTCAACTTATCTTTCTATAATTATGAGCATAATCGAACATTTTTTGCACATACGTATCAGCTGTTTGTATTTCTTCTTTTGTGAATTATCTTCTTTGACCTTTGCCCCTTTTAAAAAGTATATTGATTATCATGCTTGAGTCTATAACACAGAGAAATTTAAAATTTAATCTGTCATATTCATTATTTTTTCCTTTGTGAATCCTTGCATTGCTTTTATGCTTAGAAAATTCTTTCCCTACCCCCAAATTCCATTTGCCTACATTTTCTTCTAGTTTTCTTTTTTGATTTTTACTGAGATTTTACAATCTGAGCTCCCATCTAGCTAGTACCATGGATCAAATAATCCTTTATTTCTTCACTGGTTTGTGATATGTCTTTCTCACGCTCTAATTTTATTTACACGTGTGTGTGTGCATACACACACATACAAGATGGTCGATCTATTCAAGAAGAACTTGCACTTTCCAGTTTTCTGGGGCTTCGAGTGGTGGTGAATGCCTCATTGTGGGAGGCACTGGTCAAGCACCAGATCAGGCTGGGATCTTGTGCCCCTGGCATTCTGGGGGTTCTGATTTCTCTGTTGCGGAAGGCCTGTGCATGTCTCATCAGCTCTAGGGGGCAGGCCTCACCAGAGAGGCCTGACCGGAAGGACCCAAAGGCCTCTCGGCTGGACCCACACGATGACCAGCAGGCATCTGGGCTCGACTTTGGGGAGGAGTGGGGTTTGTCCACTTTCCCAGATATTCTTTGCCCACATAGCATTTCCCCCAGTTTATAATTACCACCAATTCTGGTTTTTGCTTCTCTGTCACACTGCAAATACCTGAGGACAGAGGCCTGTGGTCCCATGTCTGGCACGGGGTAGGTGCCCTGGAGTTGAAGGACCTGATGACAGTCCTCTGGAATTGGAGGGTGAGGCCTACGGTGACCTTATAATCAAAGCAAAAAATGAGAGACTGTCATCTGACCAGAACAAAAGCTCTTTTGGGGACAAAGGGACAGGATATCTGAAATTGAGGTCCGTCCCAGAAAATCCAGAACAGCTGGTTGTCGCAGGAGGCTGTCGCCGGCATCTCAGGTCTGGATGGAGCTGTGAAGGTCACCTGTCTTGACCCTGAGCTGACCTCTGACCTCTAAAGCTGATCATTTCTTCTCTCTCTCCATGAGCACATCCCCGACAAAACGGGGTCGGGAGACATTTGCATCCAAACCACTGAGCTCTTTAAATGCTGAGGCCCAGAGGCCCGATGGGTTTATTAGATTATCATTGCGGAAGTTAATAAAGAATTAATTTCTCTTCATGTGACATCCAACGGCAGTTATTTCAGGAGCCTGTCCATTTACACAAAGCCAAGTATTTGTCAAGTGTCAGAGGCAATTCCCAGGTCCCAGCCCCCCCTCAATAATTCTGGATTAGGGACAGCCTGAAATGACATTACACAAATTTTCTTTCAAGATGCATGGAGCTCTGGGGACCACTCAGGAATTTCAGGTTCCTGAAGGTTATACTGTCAGCAAAAGGGCTTGGGGGTGTTGGGGCGGGGGTGGGGGGCAACTGCAGCTCTCCAGCTGGGCCAGCTCTGGAGGGGGGAGCTGGGGAAAGAGCGGAGAGGCCGTGGTCTGCCATTAGTCTGTGGGGTTCATTTCTTCCTGAAAACAACTTACAGCCATTTGTATCGCAAACCTCATGCCCAGCTTGATGGTTTTTCCTTGTTCTTTGCTCAGGCCCAGGGAGGGGCTGTGGCCTGAGGGGGACTGCAGGACTGGCCCAGTCACCTTGCGGCAATATATTAGGGAAGGTCAAGACACCATCAATACCTGTCTTGGAGTTAAGTGCTGGGAAGGGGGGCCTGTAGGGTTGAACTCACTACTACTAGTCCTTAAAAGCAAGTCGTGGAACAGCCAGGGCCCCTCAGAGCCTCAGGACAGAAGTCTGCTGTCGGGCTGGTCTAGGCGGGGCTCCCTGGAGCAGCCCAGCCACACTCCTGCCAGACTCCTAAACACCTCCCTGTGCAAGTCCAGCGGGCCCCTGACACTCTGCACGTCCCAAACTGAACTCGACATCTCTGAATCATCTCCCGCACGCAACGCTCCAGCCAGGTGGACCTTTCTTTTTCTCCAGGTGCACCGGTCTCTTTCCTTGGGATGGCTCCCCCTTCCTTCCACATTTGTTGTTTAAGATCTAGCTCAGATGCCACTTCCTCTGTGCAGGCCTTCCTGACTACCCTAGGAAGAGCCAGTCTCCTGCCAGGGCCACCGTTATGTGTATGTAGTCCCTTTGTGCAAATTAAGGGATGAAGCCCCCACCCCTTCCCCCCGTTGGTCATGCCTTTTGACAAATGGGAAGTGTCTGTGTGTGAGTTAGGAAAAGGTGTTTCCCCGCCCCCTTCTCCTGCCATAGTCCTCCCATGTTCTCGCTCATGGCTTGGTGAGAGGACTGTGGGCTAAATTTCAGCTCCAACAACCTTCTTAGCTGGCTCTTTCTGGGTAGTGCACAGCCTGGACCCCCACGGTGGCAGCCCGACTCCTTCCTCTGAGATCCTACACTGCCCAGTGCCTGACTGTGTGACTGTGTGTGTCAATTTCCCTTTGCTTCTGTAACAAATTACCACAGACTCGGAGCCTTGAAGTGATACAAGTTTATTAACCTTAAAATTCAGATCAGAACTTTGAAATGGGTCTTACTGGGCTGAAATCAAGGTGTTAGCAGGGACGCCTTCCTTCCGGAGAGCACCTGGGGCAAATCTGTTTCTTGCCTTTTCCAGCATCGACAGGCCCCTTTGGCTCGTGGGCCTCCCCTCTATCCTCAAAGTGAGCAGTGTAGCAACTTTCTCTCTCTCTCTCTCTCTCCCTCCCTTGCTTCTGTCATTCCATCTTCTTTTCTGACCGTTACTCCCCTGCCTCCCTCTTTCGCATACAAGGAGCCTTGGGATTCCACTGGGCCCACTCGGATAATGCAGGATGATCTTCCCATCCCAAGCTCCTAACCACATCTGCAAAGTCCCTTTCTGCCGTGTGAGGCTACATATTCACATCTTCAGGTGCCATTATCCCGCCTGCTCGAGCATGCGACCTCATTATATCAGAATTGTTTCTTTTACTGCTGGTAAAGTCCCTGAGAGCAGAATCACCGTTCTATTCTGTATTCTCCTCAGGGACCATCACAAGTCTGGCACACAGTATATGTTCAAAGGGTGTTTGCTGATGAAATGCACAAGGGTATGGACACACGGTGCCTCCTCTGGGAGACAGAGACCTGGAGACACCGGTGCACAGGTCTCCTCCAAGACTTGGTTACATACCTGCACGGTTTACCCACCTGGGGCAGTCTTGCCCTGTGGGGGATAATTGACAATGTCTGAGCACAGTTTGTGTCCCCAGAGGTGCTGCTAAACATCCTAGCATGCATCTGGCACTAAAGACTTACCAAGGCCTGGATGTGAAGAAAAGGGACTCCCCGTGCACTGTTGGTGGGAATACAGACTGGTGCAGACACGCTGGAAAACAGTATGGAGTTTCCTCAGAAAATAAAAATGGAACTGCCTTTTGGCCCAGTGATTCCACTTCTGGGATTATATCCTCAGGATCCTGAAACAGCAGTTTAAAAGAATATATGCACCCCAATAGTTAATAATGGTGTTATTTACAACAACCAAGATTTGGAAATGGCCTAAGTGCCCATCAGTAGATGAGTAGATTAAAAACCAATGGTACATTTACACAATGGAATACTATGCAGCAGTGAAAAATGAAGGGATTCTTACCTTTTGCGACAGCATGAATGGAACTGGAGACTATTATGTTGAGTGAAATAAGCCAGTCAATGAAAGACAAATATCACATGACCTCATTTATAAGGGAAATCTAAGGGACAAAATAAACTAATCACCAAAATAGAATCAGAGGCGTAGAAACGTGAAGCAGACTAAGAAGGGGGTGGAGGTGGGGCCTGGTTGAAAGAAGGTGTGGGGATTAGACAGAGAGCATGTATGAATGACCCACGGACATGGGCAGTGGTGTGGGGATTGACTGTGGGAATGGGGGGCCGGGCTGGGTGGAGTAGGGCAGAGGGGGAAAACTGGGACAATTATAATAATGTAGCATAAAAAATAAAATACTTAAAAGAAAAAAAAAAAGACTTACCAGGGCACAAAACCCTACGCTGCCGAGGTCGAGAAATCCTGGTTCACACCAGGACTGAGTGGCTGAAAAACCCAGGAGGCAGCCATGTGCTCGATGCCAGGCTGCCACGTTCTTCCTCTGCAGGCTGGGCTTCCCCAGCTCCGTGTGAAAACAGACCCCCGGAGGTGTGATGGCCTGCCTCAGTTTCACTGCTTGTCCCTGCTGGCGGGAGGCTGGGAAACTGGGTCCCCGGACTCACACAGTGGGCAGATAGAAGAGTGACATGAGGGGTGGGGTACCTCCATCTGTGCACGCTGGGCCGGCCTGGTTTCCCCTTGCCCCTCTGATCCCTCCAGCTCTGCTGTCCTGACGGTGCTGCTCTTCTGAATCCCTCTTTCCTGCACACCACAGGGGTCCCCAGAATTCTGTGGAATTGGCCTCCCTCCTTCTGCCTTCCCAGTGGGACAGCACTTGAACCTTTGCTTTAGCAAGAAACCCTGCCCTGGGCTCTGGTCCCACACCCTGCACTGTCGTGTGGACTTACCTGCTCTCCCGGTCAGCACAGCTCAGCTCTGGCCATGCCCACCTCTTGGCAGCCTTCCGTGGCATCTATGCGACCACATCCAGCTCTGGCCAGACCGAGATGCTCATTCTTCTGCAAACCCACCTTGCACTTCCTCACCTTCTTGTCTGTGCCTGGTCTGTCCCCACCGCCCTGAATGCCACCTCCTTTGGTCCTCCTCTTTATTCTCCCGGTGCCCTCAGGAAGTGCGCAGACTCGCATCCAGCCCTCGGGTCGGCTTGTGGTTTTGGGAGAAGCAGGAGGTTGATGAAAATAATGGTTTTGTTTATTTCCTCAGCCAGTGTTTACAGAACACTATTATGTCACAGGCACGGGTTTGGATTTGGGGCACATGGCAGTGGATGAGAAAATTGTCTTAGTTGTCATTAAGGCTTGCAGCCTCTGGGGGACACAGATGTGAGACAGCTATTTTTGTAATCCATTATTAAGTTTCAGTTGTGGTTAGGGTGCTGAGGAGATGTCCTGGGTGGGGCTGGGGGGCTGTGGGAGTGACCTAGCAAAGATTGCCCCAGTACGTGCCAGTCACTGTCTGGACCGAGTGGCGGCTTGAGCTGAAAGCACCTGGCATGTTGCAGGAGGGGCTCCCTGTTGAGAGGGCAGCATGGTCGCGGACCAGTACAAATCAAGGAGACCTCTGCCAGGCCCCTGGGTTCGGTGGAAAGGTTACCCCGAGCTGTGGTTCCTGGCCAGACTTGCCCAGGTGCTATTAAACCTGTTTCCAGGAAAGACATCAGGCAGGGGCTGGGGGCGGCATGCAGGACAGGAAGACATGAGCCCAGGAAAGCCAGGAATGGTTATGCTTTGTCAGGCGGCCCTAGGTTGACTTTTCACCTGGAGTGTGCCCTGCTTACCTGTGTTTCCAGTTGCTCATGCTTCTGCTTTAAAGTTCCTACCACCGTTTGGGATGTTTGCTTGTGTGACTGCTGAATACTGGCCTCCCTGCCACCTACTCACTTGCAGGGCAGACACAGCCCTTCATTGCATCCCAGCCCAGGTGCTGGGCCTGGTGGGTGCCCCATAGGCCTTGTGACTTAGGATCTCGGGGGTGTGCCTCTCCTGCGGTTCATAGGGGGATTATGACAGGCTGAGTTATGTCTCCCCCCACCCCTCCGCCAAATTCATGTGTTGAAGCTCTCACCTCCACTACCTCAGAGGTGATCACGTTAAAGCGAGGTCGTGATGGTGGGCCCTGACCCCACGCGGCTGGGGTCCTTAGAAAAAGAGGACATTTGGGCATGAACACAGGCACACTGAGAATACTATGTGAAGAATGGGGTGGTGCCGCCATGAGGCAGGAGCTGCCAGAGGCTTGGAGAGAGGCCTGAACAGACCCTTCCCTTGAACCTTCAGGGTGCACTTGGTCCTGTAGGACCTCGATCATGGACTTCTGGCTTCCGAAACTGAGCGACAATAAACATCTGTAGTGTAAGCCACTCAGTTTGTGGTGCTTCACTGCGGCAGCCTGGCGAACTCACATACCATCCCTCAGGGACCCCTGCGTCCAGGGCTGTGGTGTGACCTGGCTCAGGGTGGCGGGGGCTGTGGCCCAGAGGTCTCATTCCTTCTGCCAAGCTTCCTCCAGGCCTGGTGGCCCAGGTCACCTTACAGGGTAAGGCAGGGCCACAGCATTCTCGAATCCCTAGTATCTGAATTTGCAAGTCAAAGGGCCTACTCCAGGCAGGTCCCTGGGCCACAGGGGTCCAAAGTGACAGTGTCATTCTCCAGACCCTTGTAGGCCTTGCTTGGATGGATTTAGGGTGCCAGGGAGGAGGCTGGAAGTGAAGTGTTGCCAGCAGACAGGAGCCAGGTGCATCTGAAAGGGGCCTGCCCGGGGGCCCTTAGTTCCCTGCATGGTGGCTAAGGCCCCTGCGGTCAGACATCCTGGACCAGGTTAACCTTTAACCAGGCGGATCCAGGTCTCACCGGCAGGGCCTGGGGCTCCTGCCAGCCCACGAGCAGGCCTGCTTTTCTGTTCTTGTCTCCGGCACACCAGTGTCTGATGAATTGCCTGCACACCCCCGCCCTGAGTCCTGCCACCATGTTGAGTGCTGGTGTCCCCAGCAAAGATGAATGGGACCCACTAATGAGCTGAAGGTGGCGGCGCTGTGACCCCTGACCCCACGCACTCAGAGCCAGCGGCCTGGGGAATGGCTGCCCCAAGCCTGCTTAATGTGTCGGGCTGGCCTCTGAGAGGAAAACACATTTATTGCTACTTAGAGAAAATTGATCTAATTGGGCTGGAAGCATTCTGCTGATGGAACATGGAATTTTTATTAGGAGGGTGACTCAAGTTCAGCCAAGGTATCCCATCTGGGTGGAGAGGCAAGAGCGTGTTTCTAGGGATTTCACCTCAAAACCTCTTTCCAGCCGATACCAGCTAGCTGGGGAGGCCCGGGTTGGCGTCCCCGCAGCCACCATCCTGGAAGCTTCTCCCAGGCCTGATGCCCTAACTGCACAATGACGAACATAATCGTAGCATTCTTGCAGACTTGTTGTGAGAAGGAAACAAGGCTACGTGTGCGTCAGGGCTGTGGCACTGTCCTCAGCAGGAGACTGGGGCCAAGGCGACCTGTTCGAGCCAACACTACGTGTGGTTCCAGTCCCTTTGGCCAAATCCCCTGCAATTCAGTGACAGGCCAGCCAAATCCTTGTTGGCTGCAACTGCGGTGACTTCAGACCTATTTTTAGACAGAACCTTGCTCTCTCTAATGTGGGGGCCACATGCCCTGATAGCCTCAGAATTGCCTTCTAGTTTCTTCTCCTCCACCTCTTACTATGGCCACGTCTGTTTAATTACATCCCCTGCATTTTCCTGCACGAACCTTGGCCCCATTACCACCATTTGGGCCTCAATAGAGGCTGTTGTGGGCACTGACTGTTCTGGCTAAGGGCCTGTACCCCTCTCCTCTCTGGCCTCTTGTCTTGTTCCACACTCACCCTCCAAACCAGTTCATCCTGCACGCTGGTACATTCTGTGCAAGTGGATCTTTCTAAGACACAATTTGGACCCGGTCACTCCCCAGCTCAAAACCCTTCCACGGCTCTCCATGTCCTTCAGGGTGAAGTCCAAATGCCTTAGCTTGCACCTTGGACTCATCAACAGGGTAACCATATCTGACTTATCATATGAACTGAGACAATTTTATCCTGGACAAATAGTAACTTACATGAGACACCTGGTCAACAGGCATACCTCAGGTCCATTCTGGGCAAACTGGGATGTATGGTCACCCTGTTCATCACGGCCTGGCCCCTGCCCCATCTCTAGCCACCTATTAGGGTGTCTCCTGTGCTTCTGGAAAAGCCCCTTATTACCAGCTCACTTCACTCACCTGTGCCTTCTTAGCACATGCCTTTCCTTTGACCTGAAATGAATGAATGCCTTCTCTCACTGTTTTGGCTGGCATTCTTCGAGCCCTGGCTTAGATGCAATTTCTGCAGCTTTTCCTGACTCTCATTGACAGTAAAAGTTGTTCCCTTGTGTTTTAGTCATCTGTTGTTATGTAATGAGCAAGTGAAATAGGGGCTCCATTGATGAAGTTAAAATAAGGCTTTGGTTTTGCTAGACTCTTGCAGACAGAGTGATCGGGTGTAGGCCTGCTGGGTGCAGTGACAGAGGCTGGGAGCTTTTCGAACCCGCACTGGGAATCGTGACTGACAAGAGCCCTCTCTCGGTGGCTGGACCAGGTCCACGCCCAAGTTCTCTCAGAAGCCCAATGTTTCAAACACTGAGGGGGGAGCCTACGTGAAAGGGTGACTTTATCTTCAGGTTGGCATCACTTGGGTAGTTTTCTGGGCAGGGGGTGAGGGCAGTGCGAGCTGACCACTGTGCGCTGGTATTGGCATCTCACGATTGTGCCCACAGCCCGTCTAGGAGCTCGTGGGGGTGCAGGAGCCAGATCTTGGGGATCCTTGCTGTGTCCCCAGCACAGGGCCTGGCCTCGAGCAAGTAGGTGCTCAGTGGAAGAATAAACAGATGCCTGAGACGTCCATCCTGTGCTCTGTGATAAGGCCCCTCTTGGCCAAGGCACTGCCTTAGTGTTAGTCCCTGCAGAAGCAGCCTTGAGACGAAGATCTGAGTGCAGATAGTTTGTCTGGGAGGCAATTCCAGGATGCTCATGTAGGGGACAGGAGATGAGAGACAGAGAAAAAGGAAGCCCAGATGTCCGTGTTATTGCTCAGGTGACCACCGTGGGCAGCAGGAGCCCAATCCCACTGGGGTGCACCTGGGTGCCACTGGGAGAAGGTACAGAACACACACCGCTGAGTTAGCAGCCCATGTGCTCCAGAAGGCAGCTGGGCTTTTACTCACCGACGCACGGTCTGTCATTGATCCAGGTTTGCTTCAGGGGCACGTGCTCCCTGGCACTGGTCGCTCATTGTCAGCAGCTCCTGTGGCCAGAAGAAGCCTCTGGCAGAGGTACAGGTTGGGGGCAGCTGCAGGTGGTGGGGGGAAGATGGTGGGCGCTGTGGAGGCTCCCAGGCTCTGGTGGCTGACGAGGGGCCCTGCCTCCCCTGACTGTCCTTAGGCTACCCCCGCCCCGAGAGTGGCTGAGGGAGGAGAACCTTCCCAGGGTGCACCTGGGCCTCAACTCCAAGAGTCCCTGGCATGGGACTTTGTCACTTTCCCATCCCAGCCTCTGTCTGGCCCCATGCCCTCGGGGGAGGGGAGGTGGCAGGGAGGAGGGATGGCATGAGGGTGTAGGTGGACTCCGGCTCTGCCCCAGACCAGGGCTGACTTGTGTGCTGAAGCAGGGATGAAAAACGAGCGGCCCGGTGCACATTAAATATTTAACACTCTCTCCCTGGGAGGTGTCAGGGAAAGGACCCTATAACAAATGCCGCTCGGGACAATTCCATCACACAGCTCGTCAGTTAATGGCCTCGTTTGCTCTGACAGAAATGTTACAGATGCCAGGTCTATGGCAGGTTTCAAGCATGTGCCTCTCTCAAACCTCGGACCTAGGAGGACAGGGGACAGGCTGGAGAGGAGAGTCCTTCAGGTATGAGTTTCCCTGTATTCCCTGATCCTGGAATTAGGGTTGTACAGAAGGAAGATCCCTCTAGCGAGCACATAGCACTCAGTACCTGCCAGGCTCTGCTATAAACGCTCCATAGACACCAATTATGTGGCCCTCACTGCTACTGTATCATGATGATTATTGCCATGCTGTAGGTAGGGAAACTGAGGCACAGATGTGTTGCTGGACTCGTTCAAAGTCACAGTGCTGGTAAGAGGCAGGAACTGAGGTGAGGCAGCCCTACTCCTGTGTCAGTGCCCTGCTGCCAGGACTCCGGAGCCAGACAGCTGTGGGTTGGGACCCCAGTGGCACCGCTGACCAACTGTGTGACCCTGGGCAACGTGGCTCAACCCGTCTGAGCTTCGGTGTCTCTGTGTACAAAACTGGGGCCATGTGTACAAAACTGGGGCCATGCCAGTGCTGCCGCACTGAAGTCGTGAGAACCGTATGAGACAGCACATGTAAAGCTTTAATCACCACATTGATGAAACTCAGCTCCTGTCATTGCTTGAACTCCAACTCTGTCCTTTACTGGCTGTGTGACCTCCTGGCAAGTGGCTTGACCTTTCTGGGTCTATCAATTTCCTTACGTGTAAAAGGAATGAAAAGTCCTCTCTCCCAGGGATACTGGGAGTGTCCTTTGACCTCTGAGACTCACAGTAAGGAGTCAGTGGGTGCCTTCCTCAGCCGTGTGCCCCCTTGCTGGTACCAAACTGCCCCTGTGCTATCTGCTGGGCAGTTTGCATCCCCTGAATTATAACTGAACTGCTGTGGATGGTGGAGTGGGGGGAACCCTGACTCAGGTTCCTTGCAGGGAGAGGATTTACCAGCCCGTGTGTTCACACAAACATGCTAGAGTCCTGGGAAGCTCACTGTCCCAAGCAATATCCTGGGTGCTCTGGGAGGCCCAGGGCCACTGTGCTCGGACACCAGGCATTGTTCTGTTTGTGGCCTTGGCTCGGGGCACAGACCTGCAAGTCTGTGGCCCAGGGTGAGAGTGTGGGGTGGAGGAGGCAGCTGGCAGTCTGGTCTGCAGTTGAGCCCTTGGATGTTGTCCCCCTAATGGCAGTGATTCTCTGCATGGTGATGTTCCAAAGGCAGCTCCAAAGGTCACAGGCTTTGGGGGGCTGCTCCTCATCCCAGGGGTGCCATCCACAGCCTCTTTTGCACCTCCAGAGCCTGGGCTGCTGGTGGAGGCTGGAGGGGAGGAGGGAGCAGAGGGAGGGAAGAGTGCTCACTCAGCAGCGGCTTTATGGATGGCCCCGCGAATGGGAGGTGAAAGGGACCTCCACGCTGCTCCTGGCAGCCCCGTGCTCTGCCTGACTGGCAGCAGCCGCGACGAGCTTAACTAATTTATATTAATTCAAGACCATTAATGATGAGCTATCGTCTCTTGTGTCTCTTCTCTCCTTCCTCTCCCTCTTCTAACAAGAAGACAATGCACAGATTCAAGTGCTGAGTTTTGCGGACTCCCAGTTCCTTGCCTAGGAAGCTCAGGACAGGAGCTTGAGCCCCTGACTCCCCTCCCCATCCCTCGTCACCACCCCAAGAAACAAGTACACAGGGTTCTGTTCTTCCCCACATTTGACAAACTCTTCCTCTAATGAAGAAGAGAGCCCCCAAACTGGTGTGAGAAAAGCCCAGTGGGGGGTGCAGTGCCTCCAAGGGACTCAGGTGGATTTTCAGTGACCCCACGGCACAGCCTTCCGAGCCACCTCCTTCCTTCTTCCTGCTTGTGCCGGACACTGCTGGAGGGGAGCGTGGGCCTGCTTCGGCCCTGCTCTGCAGACGGCCAGGCCACAACTCTTGTTTCCCACCTACCTGGCATTTCACAGCATGTCTGCACAGCAGAGACACAGCTGAGGGGATTGTTCTCATTTTATGGGGGAAGGAGGAGTGGCCTGAAGAAAAACACCAAGTCGAGCCTAGGACTCGAGACTCCTGAATCCAGGCACACTGCCTCTTGGGGCCACGCGGGGAGTATTCTCACCATAGTGGTACCCCCTTATCTGCAGGGCATATGTTCCCAGACCCCCAGTGGGTGCCTGAAACCAGGGTGAGTGCTGAACCCTGTGTATATTATGCTTTTGCCTATACAGACATTTTTCACTCAAAGGAAGCCCTTTACAACTTCCCCTAGGCATATGCAAATTGCCGGCGTCACTGCTCTCGTGTTTTGGGGCCATCATGAGTAACATGGGAGGTGCTTGAACACAAGTGCTGGGACGCCTCAGTGTTGACCGGAGGACAGAGACAGCTGCTGAGTGACGCATGCACAGGCAGTGCGCCCAGCATGGAGATGCTGGGCGACGGGGTGATCCGTGTCCCGGGGAGGGCAAAGCGGGAAGGGGTGAGTTTTCATCACGCTGCGCAGGATGGCGTGTGCTTTAAAACTTAGGGATTGTGTATTCCTGGAACTTTCCATTTCATACTTTTAGAAGGTGGTTGACGTGGGTAACTGTGACCACAGAAAGCAAAAACGCACAATGTTCTCACATAATTGTTCAGTTCCCATGGGACTAGGGACGAGTCCTGACCTTAGAGCTCCCTGTCCCCAGGGCTGGGTAGGACAGACACCTCGTTTGCAGAGGCTACAGGCAGAGGTATAATAGTCGCCCAGGTACAGTCCTCAGAGGGCAGGCCAGGTGACGGGTGTGTGGGAGCTGTGTGGGGAGAAGGTGTGTGGGCAGGGTCCAGTGGAGTGCGGAGGGGCTCTGGGCCTGAGAGTTGAGAGGGCTGACCAGCAAGACCCCGTTGGCAGTGCCCTTCCCCTTTCAGGCCTCAGTCTCCCCGCCTGGGTACTGGGAACTGTCTGGAAGATCGCTGTGAGCCCAGCTTGTGGACTACTGAGTGGGGTCTTAAGCAAGGGGAAGACCTTCAAATGCCGCACCTGTGGGATCTTGGTGTGCGTGGGGGGGGGGCTCCCCAGCTGTCTGAGCCTTGAACCCCAATGCCAGGTGTTGGAAGAGTGCCAGAGCCAGGTCAGGCAGGCTGCAGAGTGCCACCCCACCCCCCACACCCAACCCACAGCTCCCTCGGGCCTCCCCTGCACGGTGGGGGCTTAATTCCACCACTTTTGCCTTTTTGCTCCTGGTTGAAGATGTTAAACTCAGGGGTGGCTGAAACACTCACTCACAAACCCACACAAATGATTTCTCTCAACATTAACATATTTCTTTTTGAAACCCTGTGAGGCTTTTCTCCAAAGTAATGGATTTTCTCCCCACCCCCTTGTCTGGGCCAAATGTATTCAAATCTGGTCAGAAAATTCCTATCAGCTCAGCAGGGCTTCCCTCCTGTTTCCTGGCAAATCAGCATCCTTTTTACTCTCCTCTCAGATCTCTGGGTGAAAGGGAGGCTTTCTACGCGAAAGTTTTACTGGGACAGACAGACAGACGCAGTGTTGCTGGGGCCTTTGATAGTCAAGAACACAAGGTCTGACTTCAGGGGGCTCAGAAACTTCATCAGCTGGGAGGGGCACAGGAGCTGGGGATCCTGCTGAAACAGCCCTTTGAAATCCCCCAAATGATGTTTGATGTGCCGGCGCCTTTCAGCCTCAGCTATACCTTTGGCATTAAAAGCACCTTTTGAAAAAAAAATTAGCTATTTTTTAAGGCACAGAAGGAGTAAATTTATGTTGAGTCCTAATGGCAGAAGGCTTTAAAAAGGCATTTCTGGACTTGGGGTCATTTAATACTCCCCCTGATCTAGCAGTGCTGATAGGCCTTCTTTTCTTTGTTGTTGTTCTTTTTCTCCTCCTTTAATTCTTAATCCTCCTGTTTCCTCATCCTGGGCCTTGGTGGTGGCAGGTCAGGGCCTGGCACCCCATCGGGGTGCCCTAACTTCTGGCAAATGGAGCAAGAGTTTCATTCCTTTGGCCACCTGCAGCCCCAGCTTTATAAAGCACTAGACAACCCCTGAGATTTTCTTCTGTTTTTTAAAAGGATAGTTTAGGGGAGGAGAGGAGGTGCTGAAGGAATTACTAGAGCTGGAAGCTGGAGCCATAGCCTGGTGAGACCATGGACCATCCAAGGACCTCCAGCCTGGATGGAGGACCAGCCCCAGGAGGATCCCAGAGCACCAAGGGCCTAGGGCTCACCCAGCTCAGCCTGTCCTGGCTCTCCCAGCTCGGACTGGCCCAGCTCTTCAGGGAATGACTTGCTGAGCTCCAGTTCCTGGTGGTGGGGGGCGCTCCCTTGAGCCCCCACAAGGGTTTCTGACTTGCCTTGGGGAGCAGCTTTTCCTGTCTGTTCCCCAGAACAAGGCAGCCAGGACCACGGACAGCTCTGGCTATTGGGTCTGGTTGCAGATGCTTACTTAGTATCCTGGCCTTTCTCTAAGGAGACCTTATTGGACTAAAGTGAGCTGACCTTTTTGGGATGGGACGTCATGTTTTTCCACACAAGATCCAGGGTTCAGGCATAGAGATGGTTTCTGAGGAATCCTAGAGATTGTGAGGAATGGAAAAAGAAAATGTGCAGAAGGACTCCTAGGTTTCCTGCCTGGTGGCACGGGAACAGGGAGGTGGGGATGGGTGTGTTCAGTGTGCGGAGAGGGCCGTTGGGAGGATTCCTACATTAGCGGGACCAAGGCTGCCATTGTATCTCATCTAACTCATTTTGACTGTCCCATCTCCACCAACCCATCCCTCACGTGGCTAGCTGATTGAACTCTCTCAGGTGCAAGTCTCATATCAATCCCTCCTTAAGACTTTCCGTGGCTCCTTATATCCCACAGAATGAAGGACAATCTCCCTAGCCTGGAAAATGAGCCCCTCAAAGATCCATCTTTGTCGACCTGCCCCACCCACTTCCTGACTCCGTTTCCGTGTACCTCGCATGTGCTGCTCCTTGTCACACCTCCATGGCACTAAACTTGCAGTCCTCTCAGCCCAGAAATCACCCCCTTTCTCTCCTCCACCTGGCATATACCTGCTTTTCGGTCAAGATTCAGCTCAAGACTCACTGCTTCCGTAAATCCCCTCTGATCCTTCAGGCTCTGTGTTCCCAGTGTTCGGTTAAGACATCCCCGACAGCACTAGCTTCTTGCACTGTGGCTGCTTGCATCTGTCTCTCCCTAGTGCCTCTGAGCTCTTTAAAGATAAAGCCAGTTCTTATTACTCTTTGCATCCTTAGCACCTGGAAACCCAACCCAGCCTCTTTCCTCTGAGCTGCAATAAATGCTATACCCCCACTATGCTGGCCAAGAAACTAAAGCTCAGGGGTCTTGAGCAACTTACTGCAGGCCACTTGGTTAGTGAGTTGAATACCTCTTCCTCCCCTCCCCCTCAAAAAAGAGGAGATTGTAAGGAGAAGGGGGTTTCTTGCAGCTCAAAGACAATTTTTGAAACTAGAGCTTTCAGAGATGATCAAGAGGCAGCCTTTCCAAGCAGAGCCTACTTGACCCTTGGACATTTTTCTCCAACAGGGTGGCTGCCCCCAGTTGCCCTGTGCATGATCCTCTGGGTCCCGGGCATCCCAGGTCCCTGGCTGATGGAGTTTGGCAACCTGAGACTATAGGAAGAAGAGGAACCTGCAGACAGGAAGAAATGAGGAAGTGCATTCGGCATTTTCTGGGTCTTGAAAACATTGCCCGTGCACAGTTTTGAGAAGGTGTGGAAGCTCCAGGCTACGGCTCCTCCTGATTCAACCCCCTTCCCAAGGCATTAGCCCTTTATGACTTCATATTAATCTGCAGGCACTTATTGCTCTGCAAGGCTGTTTTGACAAAAGTTCATTATCAAGACTGCTAAATGCTTTTAAAGCATTGATTGGGCGAATTATTACATCACTGGGGTAGACACTGTGTTTGAAGATGGATGGTGTTGCTCAGACCATCTGAAATTTTCCTTCTTTTAATTGGATCGATCCCCAGAATAAACGAAGTTTAATTGAATTTTGAGGAAAATTGAGCAGTTGTTTGTGAGTCTCTGTCGATAAGCATTATTTCAATTACACGGTGATAAGTGAGCGGGGGCGGGGTGGTGGTGGTCAGATGGGGTAGCAGGATTGAGCTCTGCTGCATGCAGGACCGGATGAAAATTTCCCTGAAGTGAACCCCACCTCTGGTCCCATTCACTCAGTAAATATTTATTGAATGTCACATTGTGCCCCAGCCCAGCATTGGGCCAATTCCCTGCTGGGTGGCCAGGAGCACAGGCTCTGGAGCCTCATGTGCCTGTATTCAAATTCTGACTGGGCTCTGGGCAAATTACATACATTTTCTAAGCCTCAGCTTCTCCCCCTATAAAGTAGGAAGACAATGGCCCTTATCACTTGGGCTTGATACAAACATGAAATGTGATTAGGCAGAAGCTATTCCTCAGTTATATCTGCAAGGCTGTGCAAATCTACTCCCATATCAGAAGGAAAGCAATTGTGAGCACACACGGATGTTAGAGGGTGAGAAAAATCTTATTGTTATCATTGACTTGTTTTGTAATCTCTACTTTAAGAAATTGATCAAAGGGTTCTTTCTCTCCTTCTTTCTTTGTCTCTTTCTTTTTCTGCCATGCTTTCTCAGGCTGACTTGCTTTTCTCTTTCTCTGCATTTCCCTTAGTCCCCCACCCTCCGTATTTATTTAATGTGAATAGTACATTGTCCACCGTTGGAACTTAAAAGTCCAAAGGGTCAGTGCAAATGTCTGTGAGGAGGCAACATTTAACCTGAGACCTGGAGAATGAGCAGGGTGAGTGAGCAAATTGTGTGTGTGTATGTGTGTGTGTAGAATGTTCTAGGCAGAGGTAACAGCCTGTGCAAAGGTCCTGAAGTTGAGTGTGCGATGTATGAGGAGCTTCCAGCAGAACAGTGTGTCCTGAGAATGGTAAGAAAGCAAGAGCCCATGTGACAAAGTCAGTGAAGGATAGGCCACACGTGACAAATAAGGAGCCTCAGCCCACACCAGCTCCATGGAGCTCTAACCCCACACTCACCCCATTATTCTATGCCACCTGACCAGTTCTTCAGTGTTTTATGAAGTCCCCAACACATCAAAGCTAAGGGACTCTGTGCTGGCCCCCAACCACCACCACAGGGTCTATTACAAGAGGGCAGCTGCGGGCTCTGTGCAAGAAAACTGAGGACCTTGGGATTCTTCAGAATAAGCGTTTCTAAGCTGTCACACGTTACTCTCTAAATACTGTACCCTTCTCCCAGCTTAACCAAGATTCAGAACTGATAACCCACATCTAGGCCAAGGGGGCAGGGGCTTGCTTCTCCACTGAGGTCAGTTTGTCTTCATAGAACGTTTGTCAATGTCCGGAGACGTCTGTGATTGTTGTGACTGGAGGGGAGTGCTGCCAGCATCTAGTGGGTGGAGGTCAAGGATGCTGCTAAATACCCTTCCATGCTGTCCTGTGCACTGTCCACCCCAAACAGTACCAACTCGAAATGTCAACAGTATTGAGGCTGAAAACTCTGTCCTATGCAATCCTGGACTGGGGCCACTGGCTCTTTACCACTCACTGCTGGTGAGCAGAGAAGTCGGAGGCCTCTCTGTGGCCACAGGAGTTTTCTGTCCAAAGCTGCTCCTGCTCAGTGTCTGGCTGGGCTGCCTAGACCCTCAGCTTGCCCTGGCCTTGAAGGGAATTTCTTTTACTGGTTTCCTCCACAACCCAGTAGTCAACTGTACTTCTTGAGTTTAACACCTCTGTTCTTGTTAAGAGTTTGAAGATGTCATGTCTTTAATCTTCCTTCTGGCATTCAAGTTCTTTGTGGCTGCATTCCTCAACCCCCATCCTCTCATCAGAGCTAAGTACTCGTCTCGCACACACCCCATGTGATGTGGCGCAATTTGGATATTTTTCTCACTTGTCACTAATTGCAAACAATAAAATAAAACATCAGATTGCCACCAAGACTGCATTGCCATTGAAATCAAGTCCATTTCCATTTAAACAAGTTTGAAAAACATGCTCATTGAAAACAAATATGTTCCTTGCACATGAATTCAGATGATGACAGGTTTTTTTTTTAGTTTTCTGGAGTGTGTGTTTCTTTTCTTTGGGAACTGTGCAGTTCTTACGAGTGCCTTTGTAACGTCTGGAGCCAGCTGGAGGTCTGATTCTGTTTCCCTGGTCACTGTCCTGGGGATGGAGTCCAGAGGAGGCAGATTTTAGGGGCTGCATCCTTCCTGGCAAGAAGGTTGAGTGAATGTGACGTCCCAGATGTGCCGCAGTGTGTTGGTAGAGGCTGAGCTTCTCCTAATGACCTCTGAGCCTTTCACCACGTGGCTCCTGTCTACTCGTTGAGTTCTTGCCTTCTTATTCACCCCACTAGACTTGTTGCGTTTCCCTGAGACACGCTCTATCTTTACAGAGATTACTTCCTCCACCAGAAACGTCCTTGCAATTCACACATGTAAGGTGAACATCTATCGTCCTGGATCCAACTCACGTGACAGCCTCCGGGAAGCCTAGGTTCTTCTTCCGGGAGGCTCCTCTCTATATTCTCAAAGTGCGCCCACCCTCCATGGGAACACCGCTCGTGCTCCATGTGTATTTACTCATTAACCAAGCAGAACCGAGGCCCTCGTGGTCCAGTCGGACATGGAGTCGCACTCAAAGAATTGCACAATCGAAGGAATGTCAAGCCCTTCAAATCTTTTATTGGTACGTCTGAAAGAATGCCAGAGAGGGCCCGAATCATAATTCGCAGAAACACTTAGAATTCTCTTTCCCTACTCCTCTGGCTTTCATTCTCTCTCCTCACACACAGCACTCACAATTACCTCCCTCCTGCAATTCTTTCCAAACCAAACCACTACTGGCTCTTAATTTCTTGGTTACTCCTCTTCTCTCTCAGGTCCTTCTTATCTCTTAAGTGGGTTTTCCGTACATTTTCCCCAGAGGAGAGTTAAAAAAAAAGTCCCAGGAAAATTATTGGTAGACTCGGAATCTCCCTGGAATAAGGGAGGAAGAGGGTCAGAGTGGTGAAACATAAGCTTCCCTTTAGCAGCCTGGCAGGGGAGGTTGCAGACACGTACAGTTTAACGTGTCTTCCCCACCTTGCACCCCATGCCTGTGGGTCTCTCCTGCTAGACTTCAAGGCTGGACCTGCACCCCATTCATCTGGGTCTCAAGCCTCATGCAGAGGGCTTCTCACCAAATAGTCACTCCGTGTTTGTTCCCACAACTCCCCTCCCACAGAAAACTGGGGAGTTTTCTTCCAATTGGGCAGGCTGTAAAGGCTGCAGGCTCAGCCCAGACCCTGTGGGCTGCATGTGGGGGCATGTGGGACCCTGACACTCGTTCTAGTCACCGTCAGCTGGGACCTGCACCACGATGGAGTTTGCTCCCTTTTATAGTCAGGCTTTGGTTCCTGAGCATCTCCCATCTCAAACAATTCGGTTCTCAATCCTGTTGCTCATGGGGAAAAGTGTCTTGATTGTTGAACAAAACTTTAGTTCCCAATCCAAAAACCTTTCATCCTGATACCTGTGTGATCAGTCACATGTCTGTCATGTGACATGCAAAGGAGATTCGTTTTTCAAGCGAATTGCTTCTTGAACAGCCTTCCAGAATGAATTAAGTTTGAGAACCGAGGGCCCACTGTATTTTATTTTTCCACGTGGCTCACACTTCTTCGTTTTTATTTCCATCTGTGACTGGATAAAAATTTTTACTTGTTTCTGCATTTCGAAACAGATTTTTAATGATCTGTTTTCAATCGTTCTAATGCGAACATATGAGCAGCTACTAAAAGTGCAGATAAATGTTCCATGTTCTCACTTGTCACAATATTTGCTTCTTTGTGAAGCATTTTGGGGATGTGGTCTCTCCCATCTCCACATGTTGTAAGCTGTTTTGGAATTTCTGCCAATGGTGTGGCCGGTGTAAGGAAAGCTGAGAAAGGGTGTCTGGAGCTGGCGCAGCTATTGTCTGGGTGCGTGGGTTCTGGAGTATGCTCTGGCATCCCTGGACAAGGAATGAAAGTGGGGTTCAGCTTAGGTAAAGGCTGTCCAAGAGACCAATGAATGGTGTCCAAGGGGGTGGGCTGGGGATTCATTCCTTCACTTATTCATTTGCTAAATGATTCTTGCATATCTACTCTGTGTCTGGAAGCCCAAATCAGACCTTGAATTTCATGCAGTGACTATCTAAGCCTGGAAACAAGTACTGATCAGCAACATGGCCAATTGGAGTCCTCATGGGAATCAGGAGGTGTGCAGAAAGGCTAGTGTATGTACAGAATGGAGTTCAGAGGCCTGGACTTATGCATGGAGTGAGGGCAGATCCCTGGACCTTCCTCTTTACCCCAAGGAGAGAGGAACACTCCCTGTCTCCAGACAGATTTTTAGGATATATGATGGATTTCATGGTGGTCTGGCATGTCCATGGGAGGAGTATGCTTATCTGCTCCCTTGAATTGGACTTCGGCATCTGTTTAAGTTCAGATGCAAGAAGGGTGGAATACACTTCTTGGTTACTTGACTTTGGGCTTGGTTATATGGCTTGCTTTGATCAGTGGGATGTCAGCACAGTTCAGCCTCTGCCTGGAGCCCAGCTCAGGCAGCTGCAGCCTAGAGCAACCAGATCCCAGATGACCAGCAGACCCATAGGGGAACTATAAATGCTCATTGCAGGGATGGGCAAAGTAGGTTAATTACTAGCCATCATTAACTAAAAAATGAATCATGAGTAAGAATACAAAATAATGGCAATAATAATAATAAAATAATATAAATCAATAATAATAAATGAATAATAATTCAAGAATATACTTTTGTTTCACATACTCATACTGTAGACCTACTTTTATCCACCCCTGTGTAATCTGCTCTGAGAGTTTGGGGGTGTTTGTTACACGGCACTAGTTTGCTAATACAAGGGTCTGGCAAGTACAAGCTCCTCGAAAGGCCATGTAGAAAAGCTGCACAATGATTTTAAACCCGTGCCTCTTTCATAGACACACGTCTTCTACTCCCCTTCTCCTAGCTCAGAGATGGTGAGACATGTTTCAGGGACTATGCCCTCTCCTTCCTTACGAGTGTTACTGTCTTCGGAACATCTTCTGAAGATCATCTTGCATGCAAAAGTTGATCAGTATTTGATGAATAAATTCATCTTCAGTTTGGTGATATGTATCTTATCAATTTTATCCTCACCAACAAGTTCTCAGGATGAGCAGCAAGGGACAATGATGACAGCCACAGCCACAGCAAGTGCTATTTACTGTGGCCTGGGCACTGAGCAAACCCCTTTTCCTGCCTTTGCTCATTGAATATTAGCAGCAGCCCCAGGACTTAGGTTCTATCATGCCTGTTTTAGAGATGAGGAAAGTGAGGCTGAGAGAGTTCAGTCAGTTACCCAAAGTCACATAACCAGGATGTGGGGAAGCCAGGCTGAGAATACTTGGACTTCCTATCAGTTTTCTCTTTCTGCCATAAAAATCACTGAGTAGCTTAAAACAATACAGATTTCCTAGTTTTCAGCTCTGGAGGTCCAAAGTCCCAAATGGATTTTCCTGGGCTAATATCCGAGTGTAACAGGGTTGCAGGAGGATCTGGGGGAGAATTTGTTTCCTTGCCTCTTTCAGCTTTCTGGGGCTGCCCGCATGCCTTGGCTTGTGGCCCCACCTCTGTCTTTAAACCAACAGTGTTACATCTTCAAGTCTCTCTCTGACCCTTCTGCCTCCCTCTTATAAGGACCTTGTGATTGCACTGGGCCCACCTGCATAACACAGGATAATCTCCCCCTCTCAACATCCTTAATCGAATCGGCAAAGGTCTCTTTGTCATGCAAAGTTTCTGGGATTAGTATGTAGACTTCTGGAGGTAGGGGGAGTCTGCTGACCCTAGGTTCTGCTGTGTGACTTTCCTTTTGAATTCTTCTTCGAGGGCCTCAGACAAATCTCAAAGGGTCCTTCCTCTGTCTGGGTGCATAAGACTTAAATCTCAGAAAAGAAGTCTTTGTACCTGCAGCTAGGATGGGTCAGAGGTCACAAGGCAGCCCTCACCTCTTTCTTGGGATGAGGAGGAGGGGCGGCAGAAACCAAGAGGCAACAAGCTCCTCTCTTCTGCATCAGCCCAACACTGAGTCCCCAACCCCAGGATGACGGGTTCATCTTTAGGCCAACCTGATCTTCAAGGTAACATTTGATAGTTGCTGGCTGGCCCCACTGGGCTATAAGTCCTCAAGTGTAATTTAGGACAATTAAAATGACAGTGTTTCCCATGATGAGGAGTCTCCAGCTTTGTGGGTAGCTGAGCGGCCGGGTCCCTTGATCCATCATCAGAGGTGGCCAATGCCTGCCTCTGAGCTCATGGCTGATGGCCTGCGCAGAATGAATTAACACGGCAGATATAATTTACCTGGGTCAACGTGCTTCCCCCTGCAGATCTGTCTCCGTTCAAGCTCGGGGAAGGCTGGCTGCAGCCACCTGCTTGCCTGGCCTAGGAGACCTTGTCCGGGCCCGTCTGATCCACACCGCCACCCCCCAGCCCCCAGCTTCTGCTTCTGGATGGGAGCCCCTCTCTCCAGTCTACTCACCAGGGGGAGGGGAACACAATCAACTTGGGTGTAAAATTCTAAAGTCCTTTGGAAAATGCAGTCGGAACATAATCCTGCCTCTTAACATTTCCTAGTTAATTATCATCGACTGTATTTTTGGCATCAGGGCTGAGCTGGTGGGAGGGGTGGGGGGGTGGCATCTTCATCACAATACCAGTTTTAGGAGTCGTTTATCTTGTCTTTTAGACTAATTATCCCAAACTCACCACTAGGCTGTCACACTCACATGCTCCAGTAAATGTAGTTTTAAATCAGCCGCAGACTTTGCGGCAGGGGTAGCAGCGTCCCTGGCTCGTGTCTAACTAGGGCCATCCATCTGTAATCAGGGCGCTGAGGGGAGGTGGCACCGTTCGGGCCTCTGTGAATGATCATGCTTATTTATATGCAAATACATTTGACAAATCAATAATGTACGATTTAACTGTATGTGGGCTGGAAATCTCAGGTGGGGGTTCCACCCAGGGTCTGTTTTGGCCCCAGCCCCATCCTCTTCCCCACTGCCACCAAGTTCCAAGGTTTCCAAATTCCAGGTTTCTTTGTTCAGATCAAGAACCTTGCCTTTGTGAGGGTCTTCCACCCTCTCTCAGGCTCTGCCCTGATTAGGACTTTGCTCCTTTCTTAAACTCAGCACGTTATGAATTCGTCAGTATTTATTGAGCATCTACTATCACATCTAAACCTCTCTCTGTCTACCTCTCTACAGAAAAGACCCTTGTGTAGCATTTCCTGTGTTCCAGCACTTTTCTGGAGTGCTTTGCATATACTGTCATTTAATCCTCCTGATGAGATAGATGCTATTATTGGCCCCATAACACAGAAGGAAAAACCAAGGCACGGGTCTAGAGCATACCCATTCTGGAAGTCAAACCCAGGCAATTTGGCCCAGCTCTGCACTTTTATCTGTGAGGCTTTGTTGTCAAGCGCACTGCTGGCACGGGGGCCACAGCGGGAAACAAGGCAGACTTCCCCTGACCTCATCACGGAGCTTTCGTTCTGGTGGGTACACTAAGAGCAAAATCAAAATATCAAATAATGCAAAACAACAACAGAGCCCACACAAATGCATGACTAACGAGAAGTTCGTAAGCGGTGATGATTACTACAAAGGAAAATGGCAGAATGAGGAGAGTAATGGAGTCAGTAGCTCATCCAGCCAAGCACTGCGCTGTCGAATGTCAGTCCAAATGGAGGGTGTTGGTCTGGCTTTGCCCACTCCTGGGGACTTCTAATCTGGTGGGGGAGCCTTGTAGTAAGATTCTTAGGAGCAGAGTGTTAGGTAGTGTTGAAAAGTTGGGGAGGACATTGCAGAATGGGTAGAAGTGGGGGTGACTAGGTCTCAGAGAGAAGGCTTTTGGCACAGGTGAAGGTCTCATTTAGTTCACAAGACTTTAGTGAGTAGATACTATGTGCCAGATACCTTATCTCAATCAACATCCACAACAACCTCATGAAGCACATGTTATAATTATCCCTACTTTACAGATGAGAAAACTGAGGCCCGCTGAGGATAAGTGACTTGCTCAGGATCACATATCCAGCAAGTGAGTCCGGGGGTGGGGCTGGCATTTGAGACAGAACCTCTGTGCAGTTCTCCAGTTCTAACCCTAAATCTAAATGAACTCTAACCCTAAACTGAATCCTCTGGCACCTGCTACATCCCAGGGCTGACTCAGGGTTCTCTCCCTATGTCTCCAGATAACCTTTTCAAACCCAGCCAGACTCACCCACCATTGCTTGAATGCAACAGAGTTGGAACCCACCGCACCCATAGGGAAGTCTCAAACCCTTCAAAATCTCCCCAGGCCCTCAGGGTGATGCTGGCATTCAACACCCTCCCTGAGCTCCAGCCCAACTGAACTGGGTATTTTAGTTCCCTGGGGTCCCCATGCCTCTGGTTCTGGGCCATTGCACAGGCTGTTCCCTCTGCTGAATGTTCTTCCCTTTTTCTCTTTGAGGAGATGCCCTTGTCTTTTAAGTCTGTACTCACATATCATTTCCCCTAGGAAGGCTTACCGGGTTCCCTTATACCAGACTAGCTGTCCCTGTTTATGCTTCCCTTTGCCACAAGGGGTAACCACCCTCCAAGGTGGCCTCCACAGACCCTTGCCTCTTGGTATCCACACCTTGGTGTAGTGCATGGTATCAGGGTTTATCTGTGTGACCAATAGAATACAGTGGAAATGATGGTTTGCAACTTTGAGGGTGGGCCACAAAAGACAATGTCATTTCTGTCTTCCTCTCTTGGGTCACTCCCCTTGGGGAAAGCCAGCTTCCATGTGGTGTGGGCGCCCGAGCAGCCTGAGGGCGAGGTCAGTGTGGTGAGGGACAGGCCTTCTGCCAGCAGCCAGCACCGCCTTTCCACACACCTGAGGGACTCGCCTTGAATCGGATCCTTTAGCCCCAGTGGAATCTTCAGAGGGTTGCAGCTCCGGCCCACACCTCATCTGCAACTGCAAGAGAAATTGTGAACAAAGCACTCAGCTAAGCCACTTCCAAATTCCTGATCCCCAGAAACTGCCATTGATACGAAGTGACTATGGTTTCAGAGGTAATTTGTTAAGCATCACAGACACTAATATATCTGATCAATATGATTTCCCATTTGTTTTCCACCTTTTGCGCTTGACCATGACGGGCCCCAGGAAGACAGAGACTGCGTCCTCAGCACTAGGCGAGGAGCCTGGCGCGTGGTGGAGAATCGTAAGAGAATTGGTCAGTGAATGGCTCCAGGGTGGGAGTTCCCAGGAGCATTTCAGAGACAGAAGGGCCTGGCTGGGCCTCCTGATAAATCTTCCAGCGTAGCTTCAGAAAGGGCGAAGGCCTCCGTGGGTGGACCAGGCCATTTCCCACCCTCTGAACACTTCTGTTCCATCCACATGTCTTGGGAAGTCTGTGTGGTGGCTTGAACAAACTCCCTTCTCTGTGGAAGTTTCCAGGAACTAGAAAGTAGGGGCAGGAAGCAGATATTTTGCTGACTTGAAAAAGCAGCGGTGGGCTGTGCCTAGATGATAGGGGACTCATCAATTCCAGTTAGCGGCGCCCCTCCTGGCTTGGGAGATTGTTCTTGCCTCGTCTCCCGGACTATTAATGCCAGTTCTTCCGAGCACACGTGGCCAGGCCTAGCTCTGGGCTGGGGACGTTTGCTTCCTGCGGGGCTCACAGCCATGAAATATTCAGTGCCAGTGACTTCCCCTCTCATATTTCTTCATATTCGGAGTGGCCACTCAATTGATATGTAAATAAAGCACACCAGCACTGAGTCTGTCCCCAACTGCATTATTTAAGCCGCAAACCGATGCATCATCTGTCATGGGGCCCATTGGCGGGACCCTGCTGGGCGCCGGGCAATAAAGCCCGCAAGAGCCTCATCAGAAGCAGCGGGTGGCCTAGTGGAAGTTCATTTATGCATGAAATATTCAGCCAGCAACAGTGCCAGCCTTAAACATCAGTAATTGGGGGGTTTCTATTGCTCCTAACTAGTGCCTCTAAATTATTGCAAAAGACTGGCCAATTTTCAAATTACATATATTTGTCATGCTCTTGTACCTTTCCTGAACTAACTGGAATGGCCCCTGTGCTGTGGCTGCTTGCACACTCACTGTATGAGGAGCTGTGCCCGGAGGAGCCAGACTCCTCTGCAGAGTAGGACCAGGTGAAGGCCGCACCGGCCCAGCAAGCCCCGTGCTGCCTGGCTGCCTCACTGTCCTGACTGTGGGCAGTGCCCCTCACTCTGGTCCCCTAGTGGGGCCTCCTTCATGCCTAGGCCAGGCGCCTGAGGCCCTGGGGTGCCAAACACCCCCCAGCGCTCACCTGAGAAGAGTTGGGTCCCATGTCTGTCCTTGGGGGGACTTGCCTGGTTCTGTGAGGTCCATCTCTCGTTCAACACTTATTGAGCATCTTCTCTGTCCCCGGCTCTGCCTGAGAGGTTGGGGATACAGTAATGAGCTAAATCAAGGCTCCCCAACCTGCGGGCCTGTTAGGAACTGGGCTGCACGGCAGGAGGTGAGTGGTGGACGAGGGAAGCTTTGCTCACGTTACTGCCTGAGCTCTGACACCTGTTCCCTGCCCATCTATGGAAAAATTGTCTTCCACGAAACCGGTCCCTGGTGCCAAAAATGTTGGGAACCACTGAGCTAAAGTACAGGTTGTCCCAGCTTTTAAGAAGCTCACAGTTTAGTAGCTCACAATACCCTTTAGATATTGAAGATCATTGAGCACTGCCTTATGTTACCTGCCCCCACCACCCAAAGGTGGGCCCTGAGGTGAGACTGTGAATGCAGATCATTTATTTGGGTGGTGATCCTAGCAAATGGTGGTGGGAGAGGGGAGGTGATACAGGGAAGAGAAGGTAGTTGATACAGAAAGTGTTCATGAGCGGGGCAGCTGGGGTTGAGTCCCCCTGGGGACCTCTGAGAGCCAGTATAGAGTACAGCGCACAGTGATTCCACCCAAGGGGTAGGGGGCTCCTGGCAGTGCTCCTGCCCCCGTTGTGGGAAGTCCACAGATAAAGCCGTGCCCTTGGCATCCTCCCCAGGGTCACCACTGGGAACTGGCGGCATCTCGCAGCCATCTGCAAGGGAGCGTCTCATCTTTCTCTCTGAATTCTGGCACAACTCCTGTGTGTGCAGGAATAGAAGGTGCGAGGGTTCCTGGGGAGGGCCCAGCCCACCCTGCCCAGAGGCTGCTGACCTCCTGACAAAGTGGTCTTGCCCCTCAGTTGAGGAGCTACCCACATTTAGCAAAAGGTAGAAGGAAGGGGCGCTAATCATCTTATGATTATTTCTGAATCATTTAAAATTATGTCAAGCATGCCTTTTCACCCAGCTGGCACCTCTCAGCCTGCAGGCCTCAGTAAAGTGTCACCTCCTCAGAGAAGCCTTCCCTAATTACATGTCCAGGTCGAGCGCCACCCATAGTCTTTGTCACAGTCTGCCGTCATTTCATCCACAGCACTTGCCACAGCCTGTAAGCATCTCCCTGCTGACCTGCTTGCTGGTTTGCCGTCAGTCTCCCACCACCGGTGAGTAAGTTTCAGGAGGGAGTGGCTGCGTCCCCTTGATTCCTTCACTCCTCTACTGCCGATCACGTCCAGCGTCTGGCTCACAGAGGGACCTCAGTAAATAATGTTGAGCTAGTGAACAAGTCGATGAAGGTTGTGGGTTAAGGATTAGAATTCCTTCTGTCACAGGTGGGGACAATGAGGCCAAGAGAAATCTGAAGGAATCGTGCAAGTCAGGGCTGGAGCCCAGGTCTTGACCCCCAAAGCCCTCCCGCAAGAGCTCCCCTTTGGCCCCCTTTCTAAACTTGGCATTCCCCAAATTTTCAGCAAGAGCATCCCCTTGAACCATACTTGGGGGGCATGGGGCAGGCAGCAAAGGGTGGTTGAAATTCCATCTCCTGGTGACCAGGCCTGGCAGGCCACAGCTCTGTTTCCTGCCCCTGCAGGGACATGGGTCAGGCACTGGTGCTCAAGGCTTAGCTGCCAAAGGAATTAAGATCCGAGGAGGATAAAATACCCAAGTATCCAAGAAACCCCTCAGGACCAGACCCTTTTCTGATAAGCTGCTCAGAGCATTTCTGTGCTAATGGTAACAATTTCTTTGTAATGGACTGGACTTTTTTGGGTTTTATATTTATTTTATTTATTTAAATCCTCCCCGAGGACATTTTTCGTTGCTTTTTTTTAGAGAGAGAGAGGAATGGATGGAGGTTTGGGGGAGAGAGGGAGGGGGGAGAGAGAGAGACATTGAGCTGAGAGGGAAACATGGATCGGTCGCCTTCTCATACACACCGGACGGGGGATAGAAACCGAGACCTGGGGGTGATCCTTGGCCAGGGATCGAACCTGCGACTTTTCCGTCTGCGAGATGACGCTCCAACCAACCGAGTGGCAGGGCCGGACTTTCCATTTTTATCCTTCTTTTAAAAACCAAAGCATTGCTTTCAGCCTTTCAGCTAAGATCAAGTGTAGTATCTGTTTTCATCAGTTTAAAAACCAAGGCAGAGAAACCTCCATGGAATTAGGTGATTTTTGGAAATGGAAAAAATTTTGGATTTTTTTACCCTCCATACCCTCCATACCCTCCATGATCTCAGGTTTACAGGAAAGTCGCAAAAATTATTCAAATAATTGCTGTATACCCTTTGCCCAGATTCCCTCAAAGTTGCTGTTTCACTGCATTCCCTTTATCGTCTGTGTGTACGGATAGCTTTTTCTTTCCGAGCCATCTGCCTGTCAGTTTTGGACATAAATGTCCCTTTGCTTTTACTATATCAGTGTGTATTTCCTACAAACCAGGAAATTCTAATATAACCATAACTGCGGTAGAATTTTCAAAGTCAGATAACTAGCATTCAAACAGTAGTATCATCTCATTTACAAACCTTAGTCTCCCCATTCCTCGTTTCCGGGGTCGCTTCCCAAGTAATCTGCTTGTATTTAAAGTCTTGTCTTAAATTCTGCTTTTGGGGGAATTCAAACAAAGGCAATAGCTCATTGGAGCTTTGCAAATGTCTGGTAAGTCCCTCATTCCTTCGACCCAGCTTCCAGCCCCAGGCTCACTGACTCTGCCCTTCAGACCCCTTTCCCTTCTAATTTTCATCCTCTGGATGTGGTCCGACGGGGGCGCCACCCCTCAGGTAGGGCCTGACCCTTGAGTCTCCCTGGTGGGCCCTGGACTTCACTTCTCCGCTCTAACCTTGAAGCCACTGCCCTCGCTCAGGCTATCATCCTCTCCCAAAATGACTATTAAAAGTGTCCTAAACTGCCTCCTGTCCTGAATCTCTTTCCTTCGACCTGTTTTACACAAAGGCTTCTCAACATACAATCCCATTTTTATGTTTCTAATCTGCTGAAAGCACCTTTCCACCTACAGGATGAAGCCTCATTCCACAGCCTGGCACATGAGTCTCTGGCAAACTTCTGCAGCCTCCCCCTGTCCGTTTTGTGTCCTCCGGGGTTCCCAAGTGCCTGCAGTTCCCAAACACACCAGCCTGTCTCCTGTCCCAGCCCTTTCCATCTGCCAGTCTCTCTGCCAGGAAAGTGTATCTATCCCAATGGGCACAAAAAAAGTTGCTATTTATCTTCAACTTTCATCTCAAGGGTCACTGCTCTTGGGAGCCCCTGGCCATGTCTTCTCTCGCTTATTTCTAGCATTACATTTACTGCCCTGAACTGAACTGCTTCTGCATTTATCTAGACTGGAGCTCCTTAAGGGTAATGGGTCTGGTCTTGTTTACACAGCATCCCTCAAGCTTAGCACCGTGATTGGCTCAGATGAGCACCTGGGACATGTTTGCAGGACGAGTTAGAATGACAGTCTTTTTGATCCAGCACGAAGATCTGGATTTCTTTCATTCAAACCTGCATACCTAAGTTTTATGCTCATTGGTTTACCAAGAAGAGGTCTGGGGGCTGGAGGAGCCACACGGAGAGAAGGGGAAACTCAGTCACATTGGTCGAATTTGGACAGAACATTTGGTTGTCATTTTCTCCCCCTGTATTTCTCCAGTCGTCACATCTGCTCCCTTCCCAACTGTGCCAGCCCCAACCGCGGTGTCTGCTTCTCCTTGATTCCGGAGCTTCCCAAACAAACTCCCCGTTAGTGCTGGTCTAATGCAAATGTTGAATGGCCTACGTGGAAGCTATTAAAATAATGAATGCAGAAGGGGATAGATGAACAAGGCTGGGAATCGATCTTGGACCCCTGATGAGATCATTAAGAACTGGGGGAAGGGGTGGCAGCATCACTCGCACAGGTTGAGATCCCACCAGTGCCTCTTCCCCCTCCACCAACTCCTTTCCCCCTTCCCATCTCCCCTTTGATTTATGAGCGGGCCACCTCTCCCTCCCCCATCCATTACCCTCCATGCAGCACTAACTCACCATGGAAAATCTATTTGAGTCAAATGGAATTTTTATCTTTGCCTGGGAATTAATGCATTTTGTACAAGATATTTTAATCATGCTTTCCTTGTGGCAAGAATTATTGCATAAAAACTATCTGCTCCAAAGACTTAGTCAGATGCAACATAGATGATGGACCTTGGCTCCTTGATGGGGGATGCGTGGCAAGGAGTCTAGACTGGTCACACCTGAGGACTAGATATTGAGGAGGGAAGAGGAGGCTGCATGGAGTGGGTTTTGGCTGGATGATGGAGAGCTCCTTACACTCTTCAAAGCAATCACTTCTTTGATTATCATCAATACATTCTTCTTGGAATCGAATTCTCACATTCTCATAAAAATAAAGGTGTAAATTCTGATGATTTGATTCAGTTAAAAAGAGACTGAGGAGACAGCATGATATGGGGAGAAGGACCACAACTGCATAGGCCTGCATTTTATCTGTACCATTTTCTAGCAGTGTGTGGGGGCTATTCCCTGAGCTGCAGGAAAGTGGCAATGACCTTGGTTGCTGCCTCCTTGCCATGTTATGAGGATTAAGTGAAAAAAAATATGCATAAAACTGCACAGTTCCTGTCTGGCACATAGTAGGTCCTCCATAAATTCTAGTCTTCCTTTACTTTATTCTTTCCTTCCTCATTTGCTGCTGAAGATAGGTCCCTTTTTTTTACTTTAAATAATTTTTTATTTTTCAATTACAGTTGACATACCATATTATATCAGTTTCAGGTGTACAACCCAGTGATTAGACATTGTATAACTTACTAAGTGTAGATCAGTTTTTATGTTGTCACTTCATAGCAGCCAGGCACATGGTAGGTTTTGTGTAAATACATGTTGAACAAAAGAATCATTTACTTCTTGGGTGGTTGACAAACTCAACTACTTCTTTGGCTTCTGGAGATAAAAGTCCTGCCAACCAGACTTTCCAAGTGGGCCATGGGTCTGTTGTACTCTGCAGCCGGCCACAGCCATTCTCCATGACATCACCTCACTTACATTTAATTCTTTTCTTATCTGATATTTTCTTTTACAGTCACTTGTTCCCTCATTGCCTGCCTCTTCCACTGAATTAGAAGCTTCAGGATGGCCTGTGTCTTTCTCATATGCCATTGTATCTCTAGGGTTTGGCACATAGTGGGTACTTAATAAAATATGTATTGAATATATTCATAAATAAGTGAATGAATAGAATAAATAAGATGGTCGTTTTCTATGTTGATCCCTGCTTGATCGTACAGGTGGCAGGAAAGCAATATTGTGTCAGTGTCTTTGCAGAATAACGTGTACAAAGGACTTAAAACTATAGCCAAAGAGCGTGGGGAGGGGGGTGGCTGCGGGGGATGCTAGTGGAAAGAGGTGTCCTATGCTCCCAAGCAAGATCTCCAAACATTGCAAAAAACTGCTCTTCTCTTCTCTACCTTGATCTGGGAGGAAAATATGGCAGTTTGGTTTGTGAAGACCAGCTTCTTAGCGGGAGTGGGAGGAAGGGCGGGGCTGACCTCTGGGAGCAAGGTAGGTGTGGGTGCTGCAGAGGCCTTCCCGAGAGGGGTGCCCTCCCCACCAGCTCTGGGAGGATGGGAAGGAAGGAGCGCTTTTCTCCCACCTGCCCCTGGTTGATGGCTGAAGGGGAGGGAGCATGGGAGCATGTGCTGTTTGAGCTCCCCTCCCTGCACTGGCAGGAGCTGGTAGAAGGGGTGGCTGCCGAGGCTAAGGCGAGAGGTGGCAGGGAGCCCTCTCACAGATGGGTGCAACTTCCAGAATCACAACAGATTGGGCCAGATACTCTCCTTGGCTCACAGGGGCTCAGGTCCTCAGGGCCGATGGGCTCAAGGGGGAAGTATCAGCTGTTCTGACTCAATCCCCGTGCTGCGAATTGCTGTGGAGGACAGCCCTGGCCCACCTGTTTGGGGAGTGGAAGGAGAGGGCTGCAGGAGGCACGATGGGCTGCATGTGGTTGTTCATCCGTTCCGCCACTTGGTCAGTTCATTCACCCGATGAACTTTGTCTGAGCCCCTCGGTAGTGCCAGGCACTGTGTCCTGCCCAGGGATTCAGCACTGTAAAAGGCAGACATGGTGTTTTTACATTATGAAGCTTATAGTCTAGGGAAGAAAAACACTTAAAAGGTAAACACACAAATAAGTAGATAATCACAATGGGGACCTGGTAGGTAGAAAGGGTAATTTTGGACATGTATCATTTCTATCTTGTCACAAAATTCTGTGTAACAAACCATCTCAAAACGTGGTGTCCTAAACAAATGAGTATTTATTTAGCTCCCGAGTCTTCAGAAACAGCCCTTTAAGGCTGCTGGTCCTGGCTCGGTCACTCATATGCATGGTGGTTGGCTGTGGGTTGGCTGACCTGGGCGGCTTTTGTTGAGACGACTGGGGTGGCTCTTTGCTGTTCACATATCTCCTCTCCAGCCAGGGTGCGCTGTCATGATGCAGGTGGATAAGCGAGAGGATAAATGAGCATACACAATGCCTCTTCAGGCCTAGACTTGGTACCAGGGTACCATCACTTCTTCTTCATTCTCTTGGCCAAAGCAAGTCTCAAGCCCAGACTACATTTCAGTGGTGGGGAAACAGGCTCCATGTCTTTCATGAGGGAGGCTGCAAAGTCATAGGCAAAGGCTGTGGATGAAGGGAAAAAGGGGGCGGGAAGCATGGGGACATTAGTGCCGTCAGTCTATTGCAGGATATCCTGATCACGTGACTAGGGCACTTGATCGAAACCCACTGGCCAAGGAGACTCCTCTGAGGAGGTGATATTTCAGCCGAGCTATGCAGGATGAGGAGGAGGTAGCTCAGAGAAGAGAAAGGAAGAACATTCCAGGCTGGCAGCATGTGTTCTCGGAGCCCTGAGATGGGTGTGGACTGGGCAGAATCCAGAAACTAGAAGCAGGCAGCATGGATGACAGCCGGTGAGGAAGGCTTTGGCTGAAATGAGGTTGATGGGGGTGGGGGTGGTGTGGCGGGGTAAAGGAGGGGTGGGAGGGTAGGGGGCAAATCAGAGGCCAGTCCAAGCTTGCTCTGGAGCTGCCCTGCCCGGAACAGAGGCTTTATCTGAAACAATAGTCACACTGGCCAATCATAAGAGCTCTAATTTATTGAGCTAGATCCACTATGAGCCGAGCTGAGTCTGGGAGGTGAATGGAGAATAAGACACTGTCCTCATCCTCGAAGGACTCACGGAGAAGGGAAGTGAGTGCACATGAGAGAGTGACCGTGCGTGTTGAGGGGTGTGGTGAAGGGAAGTGCAAAGTGGAATATGGGGTCCTGCAGAGGGAGCAGTCGCTGTGGTGGGTGGGGATCCTGGGGGTCCTAGAGAGGGGCTGGGTTAGAACCATGAACAGGTTTGCTGGTGTTCAGTGGGGCATGGCCCACATGTGTACAGGAAGTGGCCCGAGGGTCAGTGTGGTTGGAGCATGAGGTCAGCAGTTGGGGCTGAAAAGCGGGGCAGGCTAGGTTTTTGAAGGATGCTAGATTGATAGAGGGGTTTGGGCTTTGAGTTGGGGTCAGGGGTTCCAGCTGTGCCTGAGGGTTGATGGAGCTTGGTTTTACAGCAAAACCACTCTGGTTTGTGTGTGTGTGCATGTGTGTGTGTACATGTGTGTGGGGGCACGAGGAAGCTGGGGCTGCCACAGAAGCAGGGCTGTGAGAGATGTCACTGGAGAGGGGGCGATGCAAGTCCCCTCAGATCCTAAGGTTGTCACAGAGGAGGTTGTGTCGGGGGCAATGGGAGGGGGTCACAGAGGCTGGAGGGGTTTCCAGGGGCCTCTGGAGCGATAAGAGTGGCAGAACCTTCCTCACTCTCGGTTGATCCTTTCTGGCCTCAGCCTCAGAAAGGTGTCCTATCTACATGTCTTAACTCGCATGTGACAGTATGGGAGTGAGAAGGAGGACCAGAGTGGGGAGGAGGCTGCAGGGGCCGTGGAAACAACCCTAAGAAGGCCCTTTCTGTGCAGTTTCAGGGGCAGTGAGGGACTCAGGGAGTTGAATGGACCTGGGATCTAGACCCACTGTTTGACCTTGGCCAGTCAGTTTGACTCTCTGACCCTGATTTTCCTCATCTACAAAATGGGTACTCAACATAGTGTTTACCCTTTCCCCAAAGCGTGTTGGGAGAAGTCAACAGAAGAGTGCACGTGAAGTGTTTGGCATAGTTAGGCTGGTGGATGCTATCTCCAAATGCCTGCAGGGCTGCTGCATTGCACACCTCCAGGGGGCATCTTTCATATGGAAAGCAAGATGAATGCTGCCTTCTAAAGGATACAATAAAGACAGCAAGGATGGAAGATGATGGCAGCCACTGGTGTTCAGGGCCAGGTGACTTGGTGGTACTCAGCTCTGCATTTGGAGGGATGCTGGGACACCGCTCTCCATTCCTGTAGGAGCTGCCCATCTGTCAGGGGCTCAGGCTGTCAGGCAGGCTGCAGAGGGGGTCTGCAGGCGAGGGACGCTTCCCCTGACAGGGGAGTCCTTCACTGTCAGCAGCTTCGCCTCAGCAGGTTAATAAAGCCATCCATCACCCTTCTCCATGCCAGGTATCTAAATGCCTGCTTAATACTACCCTGGGGGGCGGGAGTCTGCAACAGGGATGGTCACCCAGTGCCAGGGTGCCAAGAAGGGGGAGAATCTGCCCAGAGGTTTGGTGCCTTGCTGCAGTTTACACCGAGACCCAGCCCAGGACACCCCTCTGCCTGGCTGGTTTGGGCCACGATGAGATCACCTAGTTCATGGGCTGTGAGGCTGTGGCCCAACAAACAGCATTTGCACTTGGAGTAGATGCACCCAAATTCCTGTTTGCCTTTTTACTGTCTGCAGAGGAGAAATATTGGGGTGGGGCCAGGTGCCTGCTACCCGCACCTGCCTGTGCTGCTCTGTCCCACATACCTGCCTCTGACACGGGGTCAGGGGTGTGCAGGCTTCCTGGGACCATGGCTCAGTGACTCACGTCTGGCTGTTCAGAGAAAGGCACTAGTGGTGCTTTGGTGCTGGTGGGAGTTTAACAAGTCTGGGCTGCTGGAGAGAAGTTGAGGGGATTTGAGTTGATGAGCATCAGTCCAACGACAGGCTCCTGTTTACTGAGCACTCACTGTGTGCACTTCACCAGCTTTGTGCCAGGATCTAGGAGCAGCTACTGTCCCCATTGAGCAGATGGCAAACCGAGGTCCAGAGAAGTGAGTTGTGTACGATTACAGAGCCAGAAAGCTCAGAGCTGGTATTTGAACCCAGGGCTTTCAGACTCTGGAGCCCCACTCTGCCTGGCAACACTTTGCTGGCTTCAGGGCTGGCTGCTTTCACAGTTGTCCTAGGGTCCAGCCAACCATCTCAGGGCTGGGATTCAACCCGGGTCTGTGCAACTCCCCGCTAGCCTGGGTGTGTGTGTACTTCCCTGCCCCCGCATTAGACCAGGGTTTTCAAACCTTTGCAGCCACAGACCCTCCTTTTACTTAAAAAAAGAAAAAAAAAGACGTGAGATCCTGATATGAAGAGCAGATGAAAAGAGGGTGCCACTCTGGTTAAGTGGGGGCCTGTCCTAGTTACCTGCTGCTCTGTAACAACTCACCCCCAGACTTAGTGGTTTGAACTCGATAACCATTTACTGTGTCTTGCGGTTTTGGGGAGCCAGGAATCCGGGCAGGGCGCAGTGGGGATGGGCTGCTCCTGTTCCATGGCGTCTGTTGGAAGGCTTGAAGGCTGGGGCTGGACACCGAAGGGCTGATCACTCACAGTCAGCAGAGGCTGGCTGTCGGCTGGGCCCTCCGTTCCTCCCTGAAGAGTCTCCTCATGTGAGCTGATCTGGGCTTTCCCACAGCGTGGAGGGTGGGTTCGAACGACAGGCACGCACAGAGAGCAAGGGGTAGGCAGGAGCCGCGCTGCCTTTTATGAACTGGCCCAGGGAGTCAAGCAGCTTCCCCTTCCTTCTGGGTTCAGTGCGGGGAGGGAGAAAAACTGAAAGTGCATGGGGGACTGGAGCTACCTTCAGAAAGTAGGGCCAGCCCAGGAGCTAGGTGACCAACTCCCTTTTGCCCTCCTTTGCCCCTGAGCAGCCCAGGGGTCCCAAAAAGTAATTAGAAAACAAAACTGCCCCATACCTTGTGTCTTGACACACAAATGGCATTTTGAAGACCAATAAATTCATTAATCAACAGTCAAAGCACTTCTTAATCTGCCATGCCTTGTTGAAGGGATTCTGCCTCATCACTAACTCAGTGGGCAAGTTCATTCTTCATTCATTCATGTACCAAGGTGGGCACTGAAGTGTAGCTTTTAGGGAACTTATGGTCAGGTGGAAGGGACACATAGAGTGTGGGGCAAAAGTAGGTTTACCGTTGTGTGTGAAATGCAGAGTTTATTCTTGTATTATTATTTATTAATTATTGTATAATTTTCCATACAGACAATGGTAAACCTACTATTGCCCCACCTTGTATGGCAACAACTCACTCCAGGCAGAACACTGAGTAACTTACTTGTGTCCCCTCCATGCAGCCTGGGCAGGAACGCACTCACCTGTGCCCCAGGAGTGCTGGGGACCTTCTCCTTTGGTTAGTCTGTGCATCCTGCTCCTCCTGGGTGCACAGGGAGTCTCCCAGGGATCTTTCTGCTGTACCCTGCATTGTTAGGGGGTGGTGGCTTCTGCTCTGCCTGCCCCCTTACCCCCTCTGGTAGTGCCCCCTCCTGGCCAGCTCAAAAATAGCCCCCGATTCTAGTTGCCCTGATGCAATCCATCCTCCTTCCTTCCGCTCTCTGGCTTTTTGACCAGCAGCCATATCAGTTGAGATAATTCTGTCAGTGCGCTGCCTTTTGTACCCAGAATGTGCCTGGTAAATTTGTTAGAAGAATACCCCAGGCTAACACGTCATTACACTCCCAAACTCATCTATCTTTTACTTCGGATTAATTCTTTCTTTCCCTCTCTCCTCACCTCCTCCATAAATCCTGGTGCACTTAATTAATTTCAGTTCCACTGCAAGGTCCATAATACAGAATTGTTCAAGCAAACACAAAATTAATTATTCTATTTACAGCCTTCTCATTGAGAGGAGCGTTTCATCTTTCATAATTACATTTTGGAACGTCCAATTATGAATTCAGGCGCCTGCTGTTTTGCATACGGGGACAGTCCCCAAGTGTCCTCATGGTAGGGGAGTCAGGCTGGTGGCCTTTTGTGCCTTCCACCACTGACCTGCGCTCTGCTGGTTCGGCCCTTGAAGGACTTTTCCAGGAGACACTGAGGCAGGTGCAGGAAGACAGTGTCTAGAGGGAGTGGAGCCCAGAGTGGGGCTGATGGGAAGGAGAAGGAGGAAGGGGAGGGAGGATGTGCCGGTTTAACTGGGACCTCACCATCGTGAGAGCCTTCGAACGGAGGAAATGGGCCTCTTCGTCTTGCCAGGTTGGTGGGGAAGACGCTCAGCTCTTCTGCAAGTCAGTGAATCAGGCACATGAGAGCCATTCCACGCCTGGCCTTTGCTCTGCTCTCAGGCGTGGACCCTGGAGGTCTGGCTTTTCCTCCTCCTCTCTGCCTCTCGGCCCTGGAGGACCACTTTGGTGGCATGAGTTCACCAAGCCACCAGGCTCTCGGTCAGGAACTTACAGCGGAGTGGGAGAACCTCTCTGTCTACTCCCCAAGGGCTTCTCTCTGCCTCTCAAAGGTTATGCCTCTCAGACGGGCTGGGAAGGACCCTTGCTCTCTGCTCAGGGCCCTGCTCTGGGCACCCCAGGGTTGGGCCCAGTGGGAAACTACTTGGCTGCATTGTGGCGCTTCACTGGCTGGAGTTTTAGGGTGCTGTAAGAGCCCCTGTTTAAAGGTATTATAAAATACTAGTTCCAAGGGACCTATATTGAGATGAAATTAAGCATGTCTGTTTAAAAACAAGTCAAATAATTCCAAAGCATTTATTAAAAGTCAGGTAAAATTTTTAGAGTAGGGGGTGTTCTGCTGGTCCTCACTGGGGAATCATGAGGGCCAGGCCTCCTTCCTCCTTTCCCCTCCCCTCAGGCCTGGGCCTCTCTTCCCAGAGGATGGGGTTGCACTTTGACAGGAGTAGAGTGTTCCCTTTTCCTTTAAAAGCACCCACTGAGTTCCTGCTAAATGCTGGGTATCTTGCTGGGCACCGTGCTGGGTACTTTGCATATGTTGCTTATTTAACCCTCACAGCCACCCTGTGACATTCAGGGGTGGGAATTCGTGACACATGGGAGCCTCATTTCCGACAAGTGCGTGCAGGTGACCACGAGGAGACTTGAGTCCAGGCCTGAGCGCGCTGTGAAGTCTCAGGGAGGTAATTCACACCAGGAAGGTGTCAGAACTAGACTCTGGACTCACACCGCCTGTGTTTGAATCCCATCTCCAGTGCGTTCTAATTTCTTAGGCAACGTACGTAACTTCTCCGTGCCTCAGTTTCCTCATGAATTAAGCTGGGATAATATTTCCCACCTCACTGGGCTGTTATGAGGTTTCTGTGAGACTGTGCGTGTAAAGCCCTGGCTCATACTGGGAAGGTTCTCACCAGGAGGCTATGTCTCAGTTTCTCCATCTGTGGAATAAGTCAAGTTTGAGCAGAAGGTGACAGTGATGCCTTTGGAAATGACTGCTCCGCCATAGTTCACAAAGGCCAATACCTGGGTGGGCTAGGACTCCTCCTCATATCTCTGCCCACCTCGGTGCTCCCTGATTAAACCCCTCTAACGGTTTCCCAGGTCACTCAAAATACACCCTTTGTGGTGACATAGTAGGTGCAACCAGATCCTGTCTCCACCTGCTCTCAAAACTTACTTCCTACTTTCCTCTGTCCTCTCGGCGCTCCAGCCACATAGGTCTTCTCTCTGCACCCCTGCTAGACACGTTTCCCACCCCAGGGCCTTTGCACTGGCCATCCCCTGCCCCGTGCATATTCTTCCCTCTGCTCTTCATCTTTACAGGACCGACTTGGTTCTGGCATCACCTCTTCAGAGGCCCTTCTCAGATCACCCTACCTGTAAAGTGGTCCTTCACCCAGCACTCCTCATCATACCGCCTATGAATTGTCTTCGCAGCCCTTCCCTCTATTGGAAAGATCTTGCTTGTTTTCTTGTTTATCGTGTGTCTCCCAAGGGCTAGATTATGCAGATGTATAAGAGAAGGAGCCGTGTCTGTCTTCCCCATTCTCTATCCCCAGACTCAAAGTAGCTGCACAGTAAATATTTAAGTGAATCACTTTCCCTCCACAGCAAGCCTGGAAAAAGGAAGACTTTGGAACATCTTGGTCTGTGATTAGCTGTAGGAGGAGTGAGTGAGGCTTAAATTTTTTTCTTCAGATTAGTTTCCTGATCTTGAGAAACTATCTATCCTCCTACCAGACCCTCAGGATGGGGGAGAGCCATTGATTTCTCTCTTGAGTGATGTTTTTCAGACCTGCCTACATTGAATAATTACTTGCTTTTGTGGGCTGAGAATGTCTTTCTGCTGTTCCACCTGGTAGGTTTGTTTTCTTTGTTAATTAGCTATTAATTGCGAGGGCTCCTGGGGACTGGAGGTGAAAGGGAGGCCCCAGAGGTGGGCTGGGGTCTGGGACAAGTGAGGACTGCAGGATGGAAGGAGGATGACCTCACTGGGCACTGGGCTAATTTATTTCAAATGCTCCCGTGTCCAGAGAGTCGTTGAGTTTCTGGGATGATGAGTGATTTTGTTAATTAAGTCCTATAAACAGTACGGCTTAATTTCCAGCCGTGGGGCTGCAGCTGGTGGGTGGGAGCTGCTGGCAGCTGCGACGAGAGGTTGTCCTTGGAGGAAGGGGCCATCGAGGGTGGGAAGTCTGAGAGGGCAGGGACAGTGTTCAGGAACTTCACCCCAGATGCAATTTTCCCCTCCCTCCTCCTTTTGTCCCTTCACTGTCTCTCCAGGCCAGGCCTTGATCCTGGGAATACCCCAGTCTGGTGTAAAGATAATGCCTGTAAGTTATTTAAAAGGAATTTCAGGGATACTACCCATGTTTCACCCAAAGGCCTGAGCTGGAAACTTCCATTATTGGTTTTCATCTTCCTCCATTTCACCTCCTTCTGGTCCTCACTTCCATCATCTCTTCCACCCTTAAGGCTGAACAGTTGGTCCCTGAAGCATCCTGTGCCTCCTCGCCTTGGCCCTGTCTCTCCATCCCTCCAGGAAGCCCTCCTCAGCCCACCACCATCTCTCTCCTGGATTATCATCTGCAGGTCTCCTTGCTGCCGCTCTTGGCCCTGAATGATCCTTCTGAAATGTGCACGTCACCACCCCTGCTTAACATTCTCCATTCAATTTCCTTTAGATAAAGAAAAGGTCCTTCCCAAGACTGATATCACCCCACTGAGCCTGTAGCTCAATTTCTTGCCACTCTCAGTACACACTTTGAGGCCAGTTTCTTTTGTTCTGCATTTTACGTATTTGGAAACAGTTAGATTTTTTTTTAAAAAAGTTCAGGTCTTTGAGCAAAATACCCCTTTCGCTTGGAACACTCCTCATGGCCCCTGTCGTCTAGCCTCCAATTCCTTTGCCTGGCTCACTGCCCATGGTGTAGGGTTTGGAAATCTCTTGTCGGTCATGTGAGCCTCTCTGGTCCCTGGAGCTGGTAAGGCCCCCTTGGGCGGCTGACAGCCTGGAGGACTGGCCGCACTGGGGTGCTCACACGGTGTGTAATAATGTTTATTGTCAGACCCTCGTCCTTACTGGGACAGGCACCAGGACTCTGTCATAGTGCCTATCACCTAGTTGATGCTCCGCACATATTTGTGGAATTGCATTAACTCAACACTGAGTTGCTCTGCTGGACAGAGGACAGTGGGATGCGAAAGTGGGGAGTGGTTGTTTCCATGGGGGGCTGTGAGGAAGAGCTTCAGAGAGGAGGAGCTGTGGAGCTGCGTCCTGAAAGCAATGGCTGCAGGGATGACTGGGTTCTTCCCAGAGGACAAGGATTCGTCCAGATGGCCAATTCCCCGGGAGCATGAGACGATGTTGTCAGCACTGAGAGTCAGAGGCAGGCTAGGGAACCCCCGCCCCCATTCCCTGGTGCCTGAGGGCCATGCCTTATCACTCATTCCTGGGTTGGATTTCCTGTTTTCTGAATTTTGTCTTTCTTCTCCTTGGCATATATACTTGTTTTGGTGGAACACCTTCTCTAGTTGTGTCTTAAGACGCATACTATACATAAAGAAATATATAAGAGGTAAAAATCTAGAGACATCTCATGCCTGAAAATATCTTTATTTTTCTCTCCCACTGAATGACTATGTAGTTGGAAATAAATTTTTTTTATTAGAATTTATTTTCTTTCATAATTTTGAAACAAGTCTTTGATAACCAGCTTCCTAAATAGCCCCCGATTGCTCTCATCTCTTGGAGTGCAGGCTCTGTGGAGTCCCCTCCCACACAGTAGGGAGCCCTGTGTCACCTGTGGGAGGCTACAGAAATGATAGTCATAAACGTCATGTGACTTCCGCCTTGCTCTCTTAGGATTACTTTTTCGGAGGGGACTCAGTTGCCCTGTGACGAGGACGCTCAAGCAGCCTTTTGGACGGTTTCACATCCAACTTGCTTGGCCTCCCACCAACAGCCAACATCAACTTGCCAGCTGCGTGAATGAGTGGGGCCTCTTGGAAGTAGATTCACCAGTCCCAGTCAAGCCTCCAGATGACTACAGCTCTGGCCAACATTTTGACTAGAACTCATGGAAAACCCTGAGCCAGAAGCACCGAGGACCCACTCCTGAATCCCTGATCCACAGAAACTGTGTGAGATACCAGTGTTTATTGTAGCTTAAGCTGCTAAGTTTTGGGTTAATTTGTTATGCACCATAGAAAACTCATACGTACTATTCCATTATCTTCTCCTGTTGAGAAATCTGAAGCATTTCTGACTTCTGATCCTTTACTGAATGTTTTATCTGCCCCCACCCCCCACTCTCTGGAAGCCTGCAGGATCTTCTCTTTGTATGGAAGGTCCTGACACTTTCCTAACAATCTATTATAATATGCCGATGGGAGACTGTTTGCATTCTTTCTAGAAACTCTTTCAAGGGAAACTCAGATTTCATCTGAAATTTCAGAATTTCAGTTTTCAGAAATTCTCTTAAATAATTTCAGTAACTGTCTTCCTCTGTTGTCTGTTTTTTTCTGTCTAGAATTTTTATCATTTGGATTTTGGATATCTTAGATTCTCTGCTCATCCCATCTTTTCTCTCCCATTTTACACTTTGTATTTTTGCTCTGTTTTCTGGGGGAATATCCTCTCTCCCTTATATTCTAACTCTTCTTTTGAGTTTTTTATTTAAACTGCTATGTTTTAAAGGTCTAAGACCCCTTTTATGTGTCCTGAATATTTCTTTTTATATTATTCTACATTTGTTTGATGCAATCTCTCTTTTTCTCTCTTTTTTAAATCTCTCTGAAGACTTGAAATGTTATGTATGTTATATATACATACATGAAATGTTATATATATTATATACCTTTTTGATAACAGATTTATTGAGATATAATTCACACAACATACAATTCACTCATGAGAATGTACAAGTCAAGGATTTTTGGTATGTTCACAGACTTGTGTGATTATTATGACAATTGATTTTAGAACATTTTTGTCACCCAGAAAGGAACTCTGCACATTTGGTTATCACCACTCAAGCCCCTCATTCCTACTCAGGTGAAGGCAATCGCAAATCTGCTTTCTGTCTCTCTATATTTGTCTGTTCTGGAAACTTCATATGAATGGGATAACATACTTTTTTGAATAACACATTTTCTGATTTCTCCTAGTTGCTTCTCACCCTGCATTTATTTGCTTTGGTCTCTGTTTTCCATGTCAGGGGTCTCTTTTCACATGTCTGTCGATCCTTGCTTGTCTATGCTCACTTAAGAAGGAGGCACTAACCAATTGATTGATTGGACACTTTGAGTGTGTGGGTGAGACTTGCTGACTCTGAGCTTTCCCATTGGGTGACCTGTGGCTTATTTGGTAGAACAAAGGTCATCATTTTTAGGTCTCTCTTTTTGGGATGACCTTTTGGTCTGCTACCTGGAGATAAAGGTTGGGCTGTCAGTACTCTGAGGGTCTAGTGGGAAAACAACATAGGGAGGTCTCAATGTCACGCGATGCCCCAGTTTTCAGTAAGGGAATGTGCTGTCAACAGGGCCTGGTGTCCTTATTCTAGAAATCCTTTATCTTTCAGTCCCTGGAGAAAAATTCTCCCCTGATCTGCTGAGACAGGGCGGGACAATTTGTTCTCTGTGAAAGAGTTTGGGAGAAGATCTAGGGATCTGACTGCTTCTTTAAAAATATTTTGAACCAATTTTATTTAAAATTGCTCAGCAAATATTTCTACAATCACTCCTATATTCCAAGTACTTTTAAATTTTAAAAATTTTATTGTGGTAAGAACCCTTCACGTGAGACCTACCCTTTGAACAGATTTTTAAGTGTGCAGTACAGTACTGTTATCTATAGGCACAATGTTGCACGTCAGACCTCCAGAACTTGCTTGTCTTCATGACGGAAACTGTGTACCCACTGATGAGCTAGCAACTCCTCATCTCCCCTCCCTTCAGCCCCTGGCAACCACTGCTGTATTCTCCTATGAATTTGACTATTTTAGATATAAGTGGAATCATGCAGTATTTGTCCTGCTGCGGTTGGTTTATTTTGCTTCTCATGATGTTTTCAAGGCTCATCTCTGTTATTGCATATTGCAAATTTTCCTTCTCATTTTAAGGCTGAATAACAGTGTGTGTGTGTGTATGCATATGTTACATGAAGAATCCACTTATCCATCGATGGATGTTTAGGTTGTTTCCATGCGTGGCTACTGTGAATAGTGCTCCAATGAACACAGGAGTGCAAATATCCTAACATCTCTTCAAGATCCTGACTTCCATTCCTTTGGATATAACCCTAGAAGTGGGATAGGTCTATGTTGAATAATTTGAGACACCTCCATACTCTTTTCCATAGAGGCTGCACCATTTTGCATTCCTAGCCTGTATTTTTCTAAGCTTTTTACAGATTCTCCTTTTCGATCTTCGTTCACTCCCCACTTACAGTGACACTTGCTGTCTTCAATTTCTAAGCCTTTTGGGAATTCTAGGGTGAATCAGCTTGGCCCTGAGCTATCCCCCACTGCTGGCTTAGGATTCAGTTCTCTCAGGTGTGTTATCTTAGGTCCTTCAAAAAGTAGAAACCAAGATGGGATTAAAGATCCAAGAGATATGACAGGGAAACACCTCAGGGGAGGAAATGGGAAGGAAGCTGGAGGCATCTGGGAGAGCTGTTAGACTATGTTGCAGGTCTCACCACCTTGAAGGAGAGAGGGAAAGAGGGAAGGTTGGGTAGAAAAAGCAGTAAAACGCTGTGCAGTTCCAGGAGAAAGTTTCAGCAAAGCCGATGAGGAGTTCTGGAGCTTCAACCGACTGTCTGTGGAGCCCCGTGTCTCCTGGGAACGGACCTGCCGTAGGATTGCTGCTGTGCTCGGCCCGCAGCTGGGAGTGAATGTGGGGTGGATGCAAAGCCTAGCTGGTGGGGCAGCTGGTCAGTCACCCTGAAGCTGGAGATACAACAGGCACATTCTCACGCTTCCACATGGCCACAAGAGCGGTGCTGATTCCCTTCCAAGTCCCCAGTAAAACAACACACAGGAATTTTCTCAAACGGCATAACCTACAAGGATGATGAGACCAGGAAAGGCAATAGCAACAAAGTTTTAGAAGCTGCATATATGTCTTAAGCTGTCATATTTACCCAGAAGTCCTTCAGGTTCATTGATTTTCAGTCTTCCTTATTCATAGATGTAATAAAGACTATAAAAATCTTTCTCAGTACTGCTTTGGCTTTACCATACCCCCCCCCCCCCCGATAATACGTAATCCTTTATGTTTGTGACAAATAAGGCCAATCAGTGACAATGATATGTAACAACTTATACAATCCAATGCTTTTATATCTGGTTATGGTATTATATAAATATAATCTTCTTAGCAGGGGCTATTGTTCGTCTTCACAGAATGGCTGAGCCATTTTAGTTCTTTTCAACAAATATTCTGTGCCCTACCAAGTGCCCAGAACTGGGAACACAGAATGGACAAGAGAGATAGATGTGTCCCACCTATAATGACATAGGACAGTAAGTGCCACAATGAGGTAGCACAGAGTGCTGTGGCAGAATAAATGATGGGCACCTAACTCAGCTTCCGGGGTGCACGGATGACTTCTTGGAGGAGATGGTTGAGTCCTGAGGGATGAATAGGACTAGGCCAGGAGACGTGGGGAAGGGTATTTTAAATAGAGGCAACACCAAGTGAAGAGGCGTAGTGTGAAATGTCAGAGTGCATTCTGGAAGCTCGGTCATTCAGTGTTTTTGGAGCACAGAGTACAAGGAACGGGGGTGAGATATGTGTTAGACTGACCCTAAGGATTGTGAACCATTAAGGAGTTGGGGGCTTGTTCTGAAGGTGATGCTTATCCCTTCATTTCAGGGAGTCTGGGTGGTACCCTGAGGCTGTCGTTATCCCTCTCCCTGGTATTCTAGGTCTTTTTGGAGATCTGCGGGTGCTGGGGGTATAGGACTTGGCTGACTGTGGACGTCTTCCCACGACGATGCTGTCCTAACACTGCATCCCGTCAGATGAAGCCTGTGCCACCTCCCTGCCTCGCCTCCCTCACTAGACAGCCCAGAAACATGATCCTTTTGCTGGTGTCATCTCTCTCTCGGAGGTCTGAGCTTGCTAAATTGCACTCTACACTCTCTGCCTTGCAGGAAGCAGGAGGCTGGGACTCCCTGCAGGCCCAAGTCTCCGCTGTCTGACTTTGGGGAGAGAATGCCTGCTCAGATCTTCCCAAGTACCCCAGGAGTTGCCTGCTTACAGGAAGGGTGTTGAGAAGGGAGGTGTGATGGCAGTCAGACAGATTTGGTGTTAATTCTGGTGGAGGCGCTTACCTGCTGGGTGACCTTCGGCAAATTCTTTCTTTAACGAACCAGCATTGGCTGACGCCCTCTCTGCGCCCAGCTATGTGCTGGCTTCTGGAGAAGCAGTTCCTCTAGGGGAGACAGACAGACCAGGGGAGGATCGAGGTGCTGTGTGAGCCTAGGAAGGCTCAAGCAGTCCCCTTCCCTGAAAAGGTGAGCGTTATAATCCCACTTAAGGTCTTTTGGAAGGACCAGTAAGGCTTTCTGTCCCTGGCATATCTGACCAGAGGGGCTGGGCATGGGTGCTGGGCTGTCAGGAAGAGTTATCTCCAGACAGCCCTCGGCCTGCCTGCTTTCTCCTCCACGTTCCCCTCCTAATTCATTTTCCGCCTTTAATGTACTGTTGTGGAGCTTCCTCTCCCATTAGGGCCTGTAATGTGCACCGATTCCCTTCAGCTTGACTGCCCTTAATAGGCAGCGTAAATAGAATTTAGTGTGGCGTGCACTAACATCTCTATCCATTGTCCAGAGATTAAATACTTGCCACCGATGGTTCATGCATCATCAGCCCCGAGCCCAGTTTCATAGCTCCCAACCAAAGGAGGATATTAAATTAATTTGCAGGTTGCTTTAGCAAAACCTAACAAAAAAAACCTCCACGGGAGGAGAAGGGGGGCCTGATGCATCTGCCCACCATCAATCATGGGAAGGGGGGTGGGAGTTGTTAGAAACCAGGGTTGGGGCTCTTGTGTGTCTGGGGTTGGGTCCCTCTGAGGGCTTGGCTGTCTACTTCCATCATAGACCCCAAGGCTGGCTCAATGGCCTTCTTGGAGCTTTGGAATCTGGTCTGAGGTGTGGGCTGAGTGATGGAGAAAGGGATGTGGGAACTGTGGGGCCTTAGTCCATAATGCAGGATGTACTTCCTCCTTCTTAGGGGTATAGCTGGTGCATGACCCATGAAATGTCCCTGTGGTCTCTGTTAGGGGGACCCCTGAAACCCCCCTGTGTGATGGCAGGGGAGAGGGTCAGTGTAGGCCCTGCCTCTGGGGTCCAGCTGGGGCATTCACTGGCTTTTTGGCACTTGACAGTGGTTTGTGTCATGGGCCAGTCACGTGGGGCAACAGACCTGTGTGCAGACAATGACGATCCAGGACCCCTGTCCCAGTTGCTCTGTCCATTCGGAAGCAGGGCTCAAGATGGGCAGAGGCAGGTAGGAGGGCTTGGCTCACGTGGGCATAGTTGAAATGGAAGTTCCATTGGTGAATGGACCAAAGGGCACAGTCAGTCTCCAACAAGAATGGTGGATACATGATGAATGTGCCACTGTCCCTCACATCACTGCCCTGGCAGCCATCAAAGCCACTTTCATCAAAGCCAGTGAGGGACAAAAGCCTCAGGATCCTCTTCAGCACAGTACACTAAGGCAGCTCTCACTAATGGGCTGGAGGTGGCACAGGAGAGTTCTGAATTGACTGTTGAGTTGGAAACGACTGTGTTGAACCTGGGGTGTCCCTGGCAGACTGGCCATGGACACCCAGGGTGACCTGATATTGGCCTGTGCAGCCGTGTTTCCTGATAGGAGCTGGTAGAACAGACGATTACTTGTTCAACTCCAGATGAGGCTCTTGTTTCTTCCCAGGCATAGCGGGCCTGGGAGTCTTTCCTTTTCTCAGATCTTCACAGATGCTTGCAGCCCACTGTCCTGCCCTCCCCTCCATCACAGGAACATGGTGGGTCCCTGTGGCTTCGGAGGTAAAGTGAGGTGAAGTGAGGGAGGAGTCCTGAGTGGTGGTGCAGACTCCGTGTGGGCTGCCAATTGCTCCCTGATGAACCCCACCGCCAGCGGCCTCCCCTACGGTGGTTTATTAATAGCTCTTAACATGATCATTTGGACTAATTGAAAATCAGAGCAATGCTAATATGCCCCTTACATTTCATTCATTTTTTATTTAAAAAAGATGCTAAAAGCATTTATTGAGTAGTTTCTGGGGAAAAGAAATAAAAAGGTCTCCCCTCTGGCCACTCCAATGGTATGGTCTCCTGCCAGCACCCCATGTGGGGGGTTCTGGTGTTCATTAGTGTGATTTAAGGTGTTCAGGTGACCCTGTTATGAAGCCATCAGCAGGAGCTGCTTGGAGACAGCCCTTGCTCACTGTGAGTGCTGCCTGGTCCTGAAGGTGGAGAGTGGGTGGGACAGGTTGAGGGCTCTTTGGCTGATGTCCCATCATTGTGCCCCTCTGTGTGGGCTTCCTCTCCCATTAGGCTGTGATTGTGGTACAGGTATTGCTATGGGAATAAATGGATTCCCCCTCAACCCAACCCTTCTTCTGTCTTTCTGGTGGGATTTAAAGTCCTGAGAGGGCCAGGCCTGATTAGTCTAGTTTTTACAGTTAGTGCCCATCTCTTGGTGAAAAAGGATGGGATGTTGGTTATCTTCCATGTGCCCTCCCCTTTCTCAGATCCTCTCTCTGCCCTTCTCTGGATCCCAGATGGCTGACCCCCCAGAGTTGCTCATGAGCCTCCCATTGGGTTTGGCCAACGGGAGACACTGGCAGGAGATCAAAGGGCAGAAGGAGAGAGGGGTCCCAACTCTCTGCACTCCCATCGTGCTTTGGTATTTCACTAGCTCTAGCAGTCGCTGTCCCTGTGGGGCTCTGTCTTGATGGATAGTCCCTCTCTGAATATAGTCCCAGTTCTCTTTTCAGCACTGAAGGTGGGAATATGTCCCCCTGCTGCCTCTGTAGGCAGTTCCTTCATCAAAGCTATGGTTTTGATTGCAGTTATCATGGTGGAAGATGATCACAGTTCCCTGAAAGGTGATCCTAATGTCATTCTCCAAAGAAAGGAGAATGGGTGCTGGATGGTCCCCAAATCCTCAACTGGCCTTCATACTCTGGCCCTACTCTTGGCCATAGGCTGAGCCACAAATTTGGCTTCTCCCCTTTGAGTATGTGGTTTTTGGCTTGGCATTTGCCTCTCTCTGTCTCTGGCCATCTAGGTAATGACTTGGTCAACCAGTCATTTGTCCCACTTCTGGTTCTCTTGTCCTATCCCAGCGTGGGATCCTGTGCCTGTGGTTCCAGTGGGGATGGATGGCCCTGGCTCCCCATCAGTCGCCTACAGAGCTACTTCATAAACCTTTGCCCCCCTATATGGCTCCCTCTTAGGACTCTGCTGGGATGGCCCGATGAAGCTGTTCTCTCATGGAACAGAATAAATGCTAGTGGCCATGATCTGTTTTGAAAATCACTTCTACCCTCAAAAAGTCAAGGTTTACCCTTGAATAGGCTTTCTGCAAAACTGAAGGCCAGAGCTACTACTATCAGAATACTATCAGAGTGGAGGCCAACACTGGGATATGGAGGAACTGGTGGCTATTAACAAGTAGCCACAGTTCGGGCTGAGGGTTGTGTACATGTGTGCCTGAATGTGTGTGTGTGCGTGCACATGTGTGTGAGTGATGTTAGGTGTGCTGGACAAGAGTCCTTGTGGGGAGGGGAGAATGCACCAAAGGAAAGCTCTCTGGACTCTTCCAGATCTCACCTCATGGTGGCTGGGGAGGCAGCCAAGGACAAGATGATGACCCCTTAGGAGCAGCGAGAGGCCAGGCCAAGTCAACAAGCGTCCACCCTGTGCTGTGCCAGGTGCTGTGCTAGTCTCTGAAGGTAAAATGTTGACTTAGTCTTGGGTATTGGCTACCTCTAACTTGGTAGCGACTTTGCAGTCTTCCTGGGGCCTCAGTATCTTATTTGTAGTGGGACTAATGTCCTGTGAGAGTCCTGAGATTCTGTGGTTCTCTGAGTGGGGAGCCTAGATTTCTGAACCTTGCCACTGTTGGTATTTTGGGCTGGATAATTCTTTGCTGTGGACCATCCTGTGAGCTGTGGGATGTTTAGCAGCACCATTGGCCTCTACACACTAGGTGCTAGAGCAGCCCAATTCCCCTAGTTTTGATAACCAAAAATGTCTCTAACCTTGCTAAGTGTCTCCTATGGGGCAAAATTGTCCTGGTTGAGACCCAGGGGACACAGTTTTGCTGGCTGAGAACCAGTGGTCTAAAGTGATGTTTGCAACTCACATGTGCCTGGCCAAGGGTTTTCCCAGGATTCTCTTAGTGAACAGATTTGGACTTGGTTGTAGGTTTTATAATCCTCATTCTGAGGCCTGAGGCCTGGCGCCTGGGCCCACACCATCCTGACTTCATGAGGCAGTGGAATCTTGTCCTGAAACCTTTCCCACTCCAGGGGCTGAGGGCTTCATTTATGTGATCACCAGATGAGGTCTGAACCTGTCAGTTGGAAGCCCAGCTTGCGGGGTAAGAGAGGGACCCTGGGGTGGTGGGCAGGCAGGAACAAGGCCTGTGTGTGGAAGGTCCTAAAGGACTTCTCAGGGAAGGAACTGGGCCTTTGGTGACAGGGAGTGGTTACCTCTTGGTGTGCCTTTGGGCAAGTTACTAAAGTCTTTGTGTGTTAGTTTTCTCATCTTCAAAAAAGGGAGATAACGGTAGTGTGGCTGATAGGATTCTTAGGTCAGCCAGGGTCCTGGATAGACATAAATGACACACACAAAAGGACACACTGAAGGCACTGCTGACACTGCGTGGGTGGGACTAAGGAAGGTGAGGCCACATGGGCTAGCAAGAGCAGAAAATTATCCTCTGTCCTTACCCAGTTGGAGGGGCAAGGGGGGCAAAATCGCCACGCCTAGATCTGTAGCCTTAGGAGACTGCAGCCATAGCTAGAGCCCCCATGTCCCTGCTAATCTCTCACAGGTGCTCTCCATTGCCAGAAACCAGCCTCAGTGGGAGGGCCAGGGAGTGGGTTGCTGCAGCGGCCAGGGTCACTTCCTCAGGCACCGAACACGTCAGAGAAAGTGGGAGATCTGATCAGGACAATGGGCCGTGGTGGAGAGCTGCCAGCACAGCCAGCAGGAAAATGAACCTGTGGTATTTGTGAAGCACTTAGAATGGTGCCCGGCACATAGCCGGTGTTTGCTCAGTGACACCCCGTCCTTGCCTCTTGGGGCACAACATACGTTAAGTAAATCTAGCAGCCTCTCCTGGGCCCCAGGGCAGGGCTCCGCTCTGCAGAGATGCAAGGCCCCTCCTTTCGGAGCTGGGAGGACTAGCCTGGACTGGCTGTGGGGTGCTGTCCACACCTGCCCCTCAGAAGATGCTAGTCCAGGCTGGCCCCCTTCCCCCAACTCACAGACACTCCAGTGCACCTCACCCAGGCCTGTCAACCCTTGTCCGACACAGCCATTAGGCTTTACCATGCATTCCTCAGCCTTGCTCCATGGCCCCTGCCTCCCCTGGTTCCCTTGGGCTCTGACCCCACAAGTGGGCCAGAAGCTGGGAGGCCTCAGAGGCCCTGCCTGGGGAAGAAGGTGGCTTAGCCTCTGACCTGCCCTCAGAGTCCCCTTGGAACTAGAGATTTCATGATGCATGAGTGGGATTCTCCTGTGCTTTTGTGAGTCCCTTTGTGCAGCTGTGCACCCACGGGATGGTGAGCCTCAGTGGGGTTTCTGTGGGGCTGTGCTCCCAGCAGTCTACTGCAGAGCCCCATCGAGGGACCCAGGGTCAGAGGGAGACAAGGAGGCAACATTGCATGAGCTTTCAGGCTTCATCCATCGTGGCTGTGACTGTGGGCTGCCCTCGGGTGAACACTGGACTCCCCTCAGCCCCAGGGTCCATCCCTCTGAAGGGGTCTGGGGGTGCTGTGGGTGGGGCCACAGTCCTTTCCCACTCAGCACCAATGGAGCTGCTGTGGGATGGGCCTGGGTCTGGCTCCTGAGGCTGGCACAGGGAGGAGAGGGCTCTAGTCTTCTCCCCAGCCCAGCTCCCCATCCACGGCTCACGGGCACCCTGGACACTCGCCCAGCTCCAGCTCATCATCATGCTCCACCTAGGGTTGCCAGATAAAATAGAGGATGGCCAGTTAAATTTGGATTTCAGACAAACAACAAAGTGTCCCAAATGTGGTTTGAGATACTTATGCTGAACAATGTCTTCTTATTTATCTGGGTGTTAACTGGGTATCCTGTTTTATTTTATTTTTTGTTTGTTTGCCCCACGCCCACACAGTCTCTGGCCTTCTCCTGCACTGGCCCCAGAAGTAGGGGTTTCACTGCTTCTCCCCTTTCCTTATCGCTCTCTTTCAAGTGAGGTCCAGGAGCCAAGCTTGATGAGCTCTGCAATGGGGCCATTTGAGACCCGTGAAGCCCCAAGCACCGAGCACTGAAGGCCTCCTCACACCCCCACGCTTCTGCTCCTGCAGCTCCCTCAGCCTGGAAGGCCCTTCCCTACCCTCTCTGCCCTGAGCTCAGTCAAATATTAACTCAGTTGTCAAGTTCTGCTTGGGACCTGCTCTGACGGACTGAGGAACCGGCTTCTTCCTGGCTGTGATCACACACTTTCCCTCTCAGCCCAGTGCAGGTGGGCTGAGCCCCAGCTTCTGGGGACCTTTGTCTGGGTTAGGGGTGATGGAGGCAACACCCCACGTGCTGTGGAGCTGTGACAGCACAGCTCCCTGCCCGTCCCCGCTCCACTGCAGCCTGCGTGGGAGGCCCGACCACATGCAGACCTTGTGTTCAACACTTGACTTGCCTTCTGCATCCCATGTTCCCACAGCCCTGTGAGGCTGGTGCCCACAGGACCTTTGTGTAAATTAGGAAACCAAGGCACAGAGAGGGTAAAGCCTGGCCCAAGGGCACACAGCAGAAAACGTGGGAGAGCCAGGTTTGAACTCAGGTCTGACTCCAGGGCTCAGCCCTCAGCTGCTGGACCACACTGCCTCCCCTTTTGGGTCCTGGCCTTGTACACGCCGAGGATGTCACAAGGCCTGGGGCCGCTGCATGGAGGGGGCTACTGCTCAGGAAGGAGGCTGGCTTGGGAACGTTTTCCACACACACCCCCACCCCGTGCAGCTGTGTAATGAGCCCACATCTGTTACCACCACATGTTGCTCAGCGCTACGCAGATGTAAAGTCTCAATTTTTCTAATTAGCAGCAACACAAAGTCTATCTTAATTTTCTCCTCCCCTCCCTCTAATAAACGTGATATTAACAAGGTTACACGTCTGCGTTTTGCTGGGTATAATGGAATCAGGTCGCAGATTTGATTAGTGGGGGTGGGGTGCTGGGGTCTGGTCAGGCTGAAGGGCTGGAGGAAGGACGGGGCTGGGTCCCAGCCATGGATGGGCCTCAGGAGGGAGAAAAGAAGGGGACAGAAGAGAGTGAGAGGGGGAAAAAGTGGGAGAAAGATGAAGGGAAAGAGACAAAATGAGAGTGGGGAGACAAGTCGGAGAGGCGAAGATGGGTGGTAGAGAGACAGAAAAAGAACAGAGAGAGGGGAAGGAGGAAGAGAGAGGATAAGGAATGGGAGAGAAAAGGGGGAAGGCAGAGAGTGGGAGAGCCACAATGGCACGGTGAGATGGGGGAGGTGGGTGGAGACAGAGAGAGGGAGAGGGACACACACACACACACACACACACACACACACACACACACAATACGTGAGTGAGCCACAGACAAAGAGAGAGGAAGGCAGGAGCAGAGGGCCAGAGTGGAGAGGCAGTCAGCACCTGATCAGACCTTTCTGCAGAGGTGCGTGGCCAGAGCCCCACCCTCAGGCTCGAGGAAGCCTGGACTGAGGAGGGATGGACAGCCCTAGAGCCACCCCCACCCCTGCCCAGCCTGCCTTGCTACCTACCACTGGGCTTGAGAGCAGCAGACCTGAGTCCTGGTCCTGGCTGGGGGTGACCGAGGGTCAGTCAGCTCCCCTCTCTGGGATTCATGTTCTCCATCTGTAAAAAGCGGTCCCTAAGTCCCACTCCCTGCTCTGAAAATCTGAGGTTCTCTGGAGTCCCCACTCCACCAACCCTACTTCCCCTGGAAAACCTTGGAGGGGTGAATGGCAAAAGTCTGTTCTTTGCAAAAGCCTCATGATTCACCACTACAGCTGAGATGGTCCCTAGCAGCATCCCTTGCTGAGGGGCACCCTGGACAGAATGGGTGTGTGTGTGTCTGTCTGTGTCTGGAGTGGGACCCCCTTGCCTCCAGGGGACCTTTAAGCCCTCTGCACTGTGTGATGCCCATTTTGGCAATGGTGTCCCTCTGGGCACCCCCACACTTGCAGTGGTTCCCACCGGCAAACCCAAGTCTCTAGTCATCCAGTCTCTGCTCATTGCTCCATCTCTCCCCACCACCCTCCCCTATTTCTCTACACCAGATCACTAGGTGCCCAAGCACCATGACTGACGGCCTCCTCACACCCCCATGCTCCTGCTCCTGCAGTTCCCTCTGCCTGGAATGCCTTTCCCTACCCTCTCTGCCCTGAGTTCAGTCAAATCTTAACTCAATTGTCATTTCCTGCTTGGGACCTGCTCTGACAGACCGAGGAACCGGCTTCTTCCTGGCTGTGATCACACACTTCTCTCCTTGGTGTAGTGTCAGATGTGTATCTGTGCGTTTATGGGGCTGTCTCACTCACTGCTTCTACTGTCGTACCTGGTTGGCACCTAGCCAGTGCTTTGTGTGTGTGTGTGTGAAAGTATGATCGGGCACATGCACACACCAGTGCCGGTGCACACAGGAGCAGGGCAATGTGGCTGCAGCGATGTGGCAGTGCCTCATTCCTGCTGTGACAATTTCCCCCGCTGATGACTCAGTCCCCAGGGCTTTGGGAGGTGCTGAGAAGCTTCTGTCAAGGGGCAGTGGCTTTTCCCCCCTCGCTTAAATGAGATATGAATAATTGATTCAGCTCCTGAATAATTAATCAGATATTCAATAAGGAAAGTAATTGTTTGGCACATCCCCCATGGATGGCCTGGCTCAGCCGCTGCCCCACTCAGGCTCGGAGGCTGGTGGGGGTTATGGGCTTGTGAGGATCCCAGTGCCAGCTGGGGGAGGTCACCTTGTCTAACACTGGCACTCCTGTCTGTCTGGTTCCCTGTCCCCTGGTAAGCCACTGCCTGCCTTGGTATACTAGCCAAGAGTTGGGTCTTACAGGACTCTCACCCACATTGTCGCTTCATCATGGCTTCTTCCCAGCCCCTCCTCGCTCTTCCTCTGAAGTTGGCACCCCCAGACACCCCCCCTCCAAAGGACGCTCTGGCCCAGAGCAGGCAGAGGCTACTGTGGGCAGGCTGCATTTCCCTATTGTGTCTCCTCCTTTCCCTTCATACTGGGCAGGCTGTGCTGCGGGGCAGGTTCCCTGGGGCAGTTACCATGAGGAGGTGGTTAACCAAGTACGGCTGTGTACCAAATGCAGAAGAGCCCTGAGAAGTGCCTCTTTCGTGGGCCTGCTTAGGCTTGCCCCTCTTCCAGAGAGTCCTCTCCTTCTAGGTTCCCTGTGTGACTTCCAGGGACCCCCACCTGCTCCCCATCGGTAGCACCCACCCCTCTCCCCAGGTGTGCATTTCTCCATGTCTGAGTTTCAAGGAACAGCTCCCTGGTGGATTTAGCCCAGTGAGGGGCTTGGATGTCCCAACAATTTGGGAGTGTCCTCGGCAGGTGGGCTCTCCTGGTGGAGCCCCCTGTGATTCTCTTTATGACTGGCAGGTGCTTCTGTGTGTTGGTTGGGCCATGCACTCGTACATGCCATACGCACCATCCAAACCATGCAAACACACACACCAGACAGACACATGCAAACACATAAGTTGTACATGCCACATACACATCACACAAACTACACACACCACGCACAGGGACATACCATTTGTGCCTATAGCTTCTTCTGTGGAGCTGATCCATCTCATGTTTGGTCTTCCTCTCTTCCTGCTGCCTTCTGTTTTCACAGCATTGTTGTCTTTTTGAAAAAGCCCTGCCTTCTCAAGGTGTGCCGGGAGTAAGACAGCTTCCTTTCCGTCATTTTAGTCTCCAGCGATGTTTCAGGCTTAATTTGCTCTAGGGCCCATTGTTTGCCTTTCCGCCAGCACCGTATTCAAATGAGTCAAATGTTTTCCCACCTGCCTTCTCCACTGGCCAACTTTCTCAGAGGCAGTACGAGAGTGTGGATGATGTTAGCCTGGGTCTCTAAGGACACATTTTTGCTCGTGGTGACCTTTCCTAATTCTTCTATTGCTGTGTTTCCGAGTCTCAGCCTTCTCTTGACTTCTTGGCTGCAGTTGCTATTTGAACTGGTGGCTCGACCAAGGTAAGCAACCTTCAGGGTACCTCCACTTAAGTATGGCAGGTGTCCCAGGCTCAAAGAAGCATCCCCAAACCTGCCACTATGGGACAGTCATGGACAAAGGTTCTTTCCTGGCATAAGTTTGGTGGAAAGTCCTTGGCTCTTTCTGTGGGAGGTGGCAGTTGGTGCCCCTGTACAGAGCAGTGGTTTTCTGAGGCACTTTGTTTTTCTGCAGGAGAGGAGTGGGGGCAGGTAAGCAGGCAGGACTGGAGCTGTTGAGGTCAGAGCCTATAGAAGACACCACTGATGCCCCGCCTCGTTTCTCCTGGGCCTCCCGGAGTCCACCTGCAGCTGCAGGCAGTTCCCTTTGTCTCTTCAGCTCTATGTCTCTCTCTTATGCTTCAGGCTCTTCCAGTACCAAAGGGACTTGCTGGGCCTCCAACAGATACCACTGTAAAGTGTGGGGAAGATAGCGCCCTGGGTGTGACTCTCAAGCTGCCCTTCTCGTAGGGTGACTGTGAGGCACATTCTATGTGGTTTCTAGAGTCCCTAGTGGGACTGCTACACAGTGACCACAATGACATGCCAGTGGCAGGTTTTTCTCCCTCACTATTGCTTTCCTGGTTCCCCTCGCTGACAAACAACCTCTTTCCCAGTCCTTGTCTCAGGCACTCTGTCTAGGGGAGCCCAATCTCAGGCAGGCCTTGTCTGGAGGATAGAGGGGTCTTGAGTTGCCCATTCCTTGACTCCATCTCTGTAGTTACTTCTGAGAGTCCAGGTGCCAAATGTTCTTCTGCTTCTGAGCCAGGAGCAATTGCTGTGCCCCAGAGAGTAGACCATTTTTGCAACCAAGCTTTTTGTCCCCATCAGGAGAGTGAAATTCCTTTGCTAGACCTTGAGTCTGCACGCTTGGTTTGAAAGACTATGGTCAGCGTAGCCGAAGCAACGTCTGCATTCCCTGAGGTGCCTATTCTCAGGCGTTGCTTTCCCCAAGTGTCAGCAGAAATACTTCTCAATGGTCTGTGCTTCTCAGGCCTTTAAAAGCCCTCCTGACTGTTGAGGCTCATGCCCAGCGGCCTACTTATCCCCTCTGGCTCCAGTTCGAACCTACTGGAAAGACTGCCAGTGCTCACTTCGGTGGGTGGCTGTCCTCTGCACGGCTCACCAGCGTGCTGCCTCTTTGTTAGACCTGCTGCCTGCGCCTGTCACCTTGGCCAGCTGCACAACTCCAGAGAGTGCCATTCACACATATGGGACACGAATGGCATGCCTAGGCTTGTGGAGCAGCCCAGCTCAAAAAGAGCAGGGCTGTCGTACTAGGCTCCCTGGCTGCTGTCTCTACCCGCTCCCTATGCCCATTCTGCCACGGCTCCCGGTCGCTTACAGAGTAGAACGGCAACTGAGTTCTGATGGATGGACTTGGTCAGAAGTCCTCCCACTGGCCCAGGAGTGTGAAGCATTTGCTCTTAGTAAGGACAGGAAGTGCGAACGCAGAGGAGGCAGGGACTGCTGAGTGATCAGGAGGAGCATCAAGAAGGCCCCTCCAGCCCCTGGACCCTAAGCTCAGGCAGGGGGTGCTTCCTTTCGGACGGGTCTTTCTGAGGCCCCTCGCCTGCCTGCATGCAGCCCCAGGCCTTTGGTCTTCTTTCTGAGCTCTGGGCTCCTTGCCGGCTCTCTGATTCTCCTCGGACCCCAGCGGGGCGTGGTGCAGACCTGTTTCCAGGCCTTTTTCATATTTGCTGATGGCCAAACCACCAGGCCCTCGGGAAGATTGAGGAGAAGCCTGGCTGTTGGGACCTTCAGGAGTGAAACATGCGGGGAAAGGAGGGTGGCAGCATTCAAACCAGACGGAAGAGCTGCCAGCAGGCCCTGAGCTCTGGGTTATTTATGCATGTTCAGAAATGGCTTCATGCATCCAGGCGCAATCCAATGCTCTGTCAATGAAGGCCTCCTCGTGCCCCGTGCCCCCGCCCCTGCCTCCGATAACATTTACAGTAAATCTATTGCACTGACCATTAAATCCGAGGCCGCCTCGAGCGATCGCTTCAATGGGGTGCTGACAGGTCGAGAGTTAATAATGACACAGACGCTAACCTGTTTATTGATTTGCTTTTTGTTCCCTTCATCCTCGCTCACTCCTTCTTTCTCTCGAGGAGAAATCTTGGAATGAGTAATCAGGTGACAGCCTTGCCCCCCTCCTGTTCCCAGCCATGCCATCCTGCTTAAACTCTCCGAGATAAATTACTCCCACCTCCCCAGCCCCTGCCAGCCGTTCACTCTCCAGTTACTCAGCACAAGATGCTGCGTCTGTCACTGGAGCCAGCAGACAGAAAGAAGAAAAAAAAACAACATTAACACAGACATGAAAAGCTTTTAACTTTTACAAGAGGAGCACAGCAAAGTTTTATATTTAGCAAAGGCCATGGTCCATCCATTAGGGTGGCTTGTCAGACTCAGGGTGCGGTGGGAGAGGGCTGGGACCCTGGGGTTGTGCGGGCAGGGGTGTTGCCTCCGATTCTGGCCTGAGGAGTATGAATGTGGGCCCAGGGTGTCCTTTTCCAGCAGCCAGACAGTTAAGTCATTAGGTGCTGAGGAAAGGACCCGAGCAGGGACCTCTGTTTCTGGGTTAAAATTTTAGATTCGAAGGTGTGGCGTAGCATAAAGCTGACCCGTTTCATGGTCATGGTCTTGCCAGTATCCACGAATAGCATGAATCTTTTGATGGAAGTCAGAAGAAAATAGCAAAGAAAAGTTTGTTTCACAAATGGCAAAACTTGAAACTCAAAGGGAAGAATTATTTATTTTCTCCTCAACAGCCAGTCATTTTGGGCTGAGACGAAGTCTCTGACTTCTCCTTTCTCCTCTCCTCTCTTCTCCCTCTTCTCTCCCCCTTCCCCCTTTCCTCTCTATTACCCTTTCCCCCTCCCTCCCTCCCTCCCTCCCTCTTTCCCTTAACTTCTCCCCAGACCCCACACCACTCCAAGCTCTCTCAAACTGAGCCCTTGTTGGCACTTGCCACTTCTCACTCGCTCCTGAATCCATCCTTTTCTCTCCCTTGAGAAAGGATTTCAGAAGTAAAGAAATCAAGTGTTTCTCAGCATTTTTCAATCCCCGACCCCTATGCCTTTCCTCAATTTATACCACAAAGGTTTACGACCCATTTGTCCCAGGCAGGGTTTTCCTCTGCCTGCAGGGAAGGAGGAGAGGCAATGAATGAACACGGACCCCCCCCCCCCCCCCCCCCCCGCATTACTGCTCCAGGACGGTAGTGGCTGGAAGGGCTTCGTGCACCAAACAACTCAGTTTGCCTTGGAGGAAGTAAAGAATTCTTTTGAGCAGCATTTGGGGGCGGCATGGGGAGGGTTTGGGATGGAGGTTCCAGGCTTGATCCACTGCCTGGGCCAAGGTTGGGGCAGTGCCTTTGGCATGTTTGCAGAGGAGGATGTAGCCAGATGGGGCTGAGGGCTCCTGGGGGAGGGGAGGTGATGGTCCAAGCGAGAGCTTGTGGCTGAGGACCAGGACATGGCAATAGCTTTGAATGCTGCTTTAGGCAGGTCTCATCCCACAGCAGATTTGGAAAGGAGGACCCGGGTGCAAGTGCTCACCATGGGAGGTGACCCCAGGAAGCACTGGCCAGCAGTTGTGAGTGAGCTAGGGAAGGAAAGGAAGTCAGTATGGGGTGCATTAATGGGCAGGCTGTTGCTTTGGGTCGCTGGGGCATGTGGACCTCTGCGAGACCATGGGGAACACACCTCCGAGTTTATTGTAGGGCCTGTTTGACAAGGTCTGGCTCATCGTGGGTGCTCAAAAAATGTTCAACACTACCTTGTCATCGTGACTATTTTTATGCTCATCTCCTTTCTCTGTGAGTTCAAGAGCTGGTGGAGGGCAGAGGCGGTGCTGGTCAGTTTTTACCTTCGGAGCTGAGGACAGGGCTGTACAAATCGGGTGTTCAGGATGATATTGTCAGGGGAATGAAGGAAGAACATCTAGGACTTTCCAGGGGACTTGGAAAGTAGGCTGAACAGACAGACCCTATGGATTCTGGCCTGGGGGTATAAAAAGGATGTCTCAGCCCCAGGTGAGCCAAGGGTGCTTTCTCGGGCCGGGCCGTAAAGGAAGGACGCAGGTGAGGACGCAGGGGAAGGACAGATTACCCCAGTGCAGAGGGGCCAGGGCAAAGGTGACCAGGGAGCTTGACAGTAGGAACCAGAAGAAACTGGCCTCTGGGACTCCCATCTCCCCCCCCCCCCCCCCCCCCCCCCCCCCCCAGACTGAGACGGCAGTCCCAGGGGAAGGAGATCAGCTGTGGACAGATGGTGTCCTGTGGCACCTGCTTCCTCCCTGTGTCCCTGATTTCCCAGCCCCTGTCATCTGGCCTCAGGGTCCCAGCTGGGTCAGGGAGGGGCTGGGAGGTTCTCGGTCAGCTCAGGCTGGAGCTTTGGAGTTTTAATATGACACAAGAATTCTAAGTTTGGAGCCAGGACCCCCCTCCCAAAGCTGCCATTCTTCCCCAGCTTGCTCAGCCCCCTCCTCCCCAGCAGCTGCTCACACTCCCCAGGGGCGTCTTTAAAGCTCAGGCAGCTGTGAAGGTGGGGGCTTTTGTCTCCAAACACGTCGGCCCCTGTTACAGCCTTCCCTGTGGGGTCAACACCTTGCTCAGTTTCTGGAAGGGACTTGGTTCTCTGGACATCTGGATGCCCAGGATAGGGTCTGTCTTGGCCGGGGGCAGCTTTGCGGAGGCAGGGCAGCGAGGGTCCCAGCCGTGTGAGTGTTGGGGGAAGAAGGTGTCTGAGCCCCCCTGGAGGCTGGGGTATCATTTCACCAACTCCAGACGAGGTGAGTCCTTGGCCGCCGGACAGGGCATAATAGCTCCTGCTCTTTGTATGGTGATAAAGGCCAGGAGAAATCAAGCCGGCGCAGATCCGCGTCTCCTGTAGCAGCCACAGCTGCTGAATCTGCTGTTTCTGAGAAAGTGAAATTTCAGTCCCTGCACTCCCCTTACAGGCCGGCCGGGCTGTCAGGACACATGAGGGGGGTGCCAGCCCACCTCCCAGGCTTCATAGGAGAAAATGGTTTTTCTTGTGGAGGCAAAACCCGTATCTCCACTGACACAGCCGATCTGGTGACATGGTCCAGGCACAGCTGAACCTGGGTGTGAGTGAAGCTGCAGACAACCTCCTGGCTTGGTGGCTTTGGGGGCAAAGAGCCAGAGGGGGCACAGTTTATGCCCTGTCCTCAAGGAAAATGATGCCACTGCCCCCTCCCTCCCCTCCTACTTTTATTCTAAAGAGAAGACCAGATTTGCATGGGAAGAGTTCAAGGTGCCAAGAAAGTGGGCTGGAGGCCTGAAGAGAAGGGACAGGGGAGAAGATAGTCCACTCAGGTGACATATTGAAGAGGCTTTTGATGAACTTCGGAGACTTAGATGTTGACGGGAAACTTTGGGGCCTTGCCAGAGTCCACCATATGCCTTCTTAGTCCCATGTCCTGATCTAGGCTCACAGCTTTCCCTGAAGTCAGGTGGGCCGTTCTGATTCAAGCTGACAGAATATGGACGGCCTGTCTGTGCCGCCTGGAAATGTTCCGTGTGGTTTTCCTCTCTTGACCCAGGAATGTACTCCCATGGCCTTTGACTTCATCCTCACCTTCCCCAATGCCCCCATGCTTTGCACAGCAGAAGTCTTCCCAGACCTATTAATACTAACCCCCAGTGGTGTCCTGAAACACACACACACACACACGCACACGCATGCACGCACACACACACACCACCCGACTTGTAGCATTTGCCAATTTCATGGTGTAAATACTCCCACTATGGTTGATTTAAGTTACTAGTGTGATGCCTAAAGTGGAGTTAGGAAGAGAAACACTTACTGGCTCTCTCTGTGGCACTGTCTGGCACCAGCTCCCCCCTGTTCTGCTCACTCGAAATGCTTCTGTTCATTTGGTGATAGCCGTGTCTTTGCCATCTGCTCTGGGAAACCTTCCGTAATCCCCCCTGGTCAGCTTAGGACAGGCGTTCATCAGCACTTACCACCGCGGCCTCCAGTGATGGTTTCTGTCTCCTCCCGCTCTGGCCTGTGAGCTCTTCAAGGGCGGCTCTGAGTGCAGCCCCTCGCACAGGGCACCCATCAGCCAGTGTTTACCGAGTGAACACAGAAACCTGGGATGTGCATCTAAATCTTTGTTTTCACCTGCCTCCTAGGGCTCAGCTCGTTAACCCAAAGCTGCCAACAGTTTTGCTCCAGCTTGTACCTTATTTGCTCGTTGGATATTGAGCAGATGGAAGTAGTTTCACTGCCCCCCCCCCCCCCGAGGAAGTTGCCTTCCTTCCTTTTTTCAATGTAACACTTGATACATACAAATACACATATATTATACCCAAGTGATAACACATAATTATAAAACAAACACCTATGGACTCACACCCGATGTAAAAACTAGATCTAAAGATCTTTTTTTCCGTCCATACTGTTTCTCCTTAATACCTTGAGAAAGAAGCAGGCCTACCCAAGTGCAGTCAAATTCCTTTGCCTTTTAATTTTTTTCTGCATTCTCTTTAGGTTTTAAAAGCCTGTACTCCCCAATACCACCAGTTTAAGCAGTCGAGTTCAGCTCTTAGCAAAGCATGATTAGAAAGGGGGACACTTTCTATTTTGTATATGACCATGGCTATTTGGGCTTACTCTGGAATTGTGTCGGCTTTATCCCGGCGATTCAAGAGGCTCAAGGGATTCCAGCTGACAAGTGACCTTCATCTCTGTGTTCTTACACATCAGGCTGAGTGCGTTGGATGCTTCCAGCTACTTTTCTTTTTCTGGGATGGAGCAAATTGTCTCAACCGAAGTCAGAGGACCAGAGGAGCAACTGGAGAATAGTGTCTGATGAGGAAGGATTGTGTGGAGGACTTTTGTGCTGATTCAGTTTGAATGGGAGCCAGAGGAGTATGGAGCTGACATCATGTCCTATTGCCTTTCCCTCCAAAATATGCTCCAAATTCATCAGCTTCTTCCCCTCATCCACGGCCAAGCCAGCATCATCTCTTACCCTGATGGCTGCAGTGGTCTCCCAGTGAGCCATTCACTACAAAGGAGCCAGAGGGGTCTCTTTCAAAAGTAAATCAGCTCTTGTCCCTTTGTTGCTCCTGTGCCTCCCCAGGCTCCCTGTTGCCCTCAGCACAAAATCCAGACTTCTCGCATCGACAAGGCCTTGCATGATTGGGCCTCTGCTTCTCTCCAGCCTCATCCCAAGTTCCTTTTTCCTTCCTGCACACCACTCTAGCATCCATGGTTACGTTCTAGTTCCAGACACAAGAAGCCCTTTACTGCCTTGAAAACTTCACCCATCTTTTCTGTGTGCCTAGGATTCTGTGCACTTAAAGATCCCTTCCCCCAGTTCTCACAGCTGGCTCCCTCTCATCCTGTAGGTCTGATCCTGTGATCTTTTCCAAAATTTCTGCTAAGTGGTCCACCCCTTCCTGCCATCAGCATACTGTGTCTGTCCTCACCACATCTTTCTCATTTTGTAATTACATGTATATTTTTCTGTCTCCCATATCAGCTGTCCTAAGGGCAGAGACTGTCTTTGCTTCCATTGCTCCTTGTACCTAGCAGTATCTCAATAAACGCTTGTTGGTAGAATGATGTTTACGGTTTGTTATTATTATTATTATTATATTTTATTGATTATACTGTTACAGTTGTCCTGATTTTCCCCCTTTGCTCACCTTCACCCAGGACCTCCACACCCTCAGGCAATCCCCCCACCCTTCTTCATGCCCAGGGGTCACGTGTGTAAGTTCTTTGGCTACTCTCTTTCCTATACTGTGCTTTACATCCCCATGGCTATTCTGTAACTACCTGTTTGTACTTCTTAGTCCCCTCACCACTCACCCATTCTTCCACATTCCCCCTCCCATCTCTACATCTTTAATGTTTGGCATTTTAATTATGAAATATCTTGGAGTGGGCTTTTTTGTGTCCATCGTGTTTGGGACTCTCTGTGCTTCCTGCATTTGCATGTCTATTTCCTTCACCAGATTAGGGAAGTTTTCTTTCATTCTTTTTTCTTTATTTTATTTTATTTTTATTTTAATGATTGTTCAAACAGTTTTCTCCCCTTTACTCCCAATCAAGCCCACCCATCCCCCTCCCATCTTCCCTCCCATTATCACCCTCCCCCTAGTTTTTATCCATGTGTCTTTTAACTTTGTTCCTGCAAACCCTTCCCCTTTTCCCCTGAAATTCCCTCTTCTCTCTCCTCTGGTCACTTTCTGCCTGTCCTCTAATGCAGTGTCTTTGACTATATTTTGCTTGTTTCTTTGTTTTGTTGTTTAGGTTCCTGTTAAAGGTGAAATCATATGGTATTTGTCTTTCACTGCCTGGCTTATTTCACTTAACATAATGCTTTCCAGTTGCATCCATGATGTTGCAAAGGGTAGGAGGTCCTTCTTTCTTTCTGCTGCATAGAATTCCATTGTGTAAATATACCATAGTTTTTTGATCCATTCATTTACTGATGGGCATCTAGGTTGCTTCCAGCACTTAGCTATTGTAAATTGTGCTGCTATGAACATTGGGGTGCAAAGGTTCTTTTGGATTGGTGTTTTAGGATTCTTAGGATATAGTGGAATTGCTGGGCCGAAAGGCAGATCCATTTTTAATTTTCTGAGGAAGTTCCATACTGTTTTCCACAGTGGTTGTACCAGTCTGCAGTCCCACCAACAGTGCACTAGTGTCCCCTTTTCTCCACACCCTCTCCAACACTTGTTGTTTGTTGTTTTGCTTATGATGGCCATTCTGACTGGTGTGAAGTGGTACTTCATTGTGGTTCTTTTTTCAAATAGATTTCCAATTTCTTGCTCTTTCTCTTCTCCTTCTGGCATCCCTATGAGGTGAATGTTGGACCTCTTGAAGTCCCAGAGGCTTCTTACACTATCCTTGTTTTTCTTTTTTTTTATTCTTTTTTCTTCTTGTTGTTCTTGATTAGTTGTTTTTGTTAGGTTCCAAATCATTGATTTAATTCTCAGCTTCATCCCCTCTATGGCTATTTCTCTGTAAATTGTTCTTTATTTCAATTAGTGAATCCTTCATTTCTGACTGGACCTTGTTTATGCTGCTGAGGTCCTCACTAAGTTCCTCGAGCATCCTTATAACCAGCATTTTGAACTCTGCATCTGGTAGATTGCTTATCTCCATTTCATTTAGCTCTTTCTCTAAAGTTTTTATCTGTTTTGTCATTTGGGCCATGTGTTTTTGTCTCCTCATTTTAGCAGCCCCCCTGTGTTTGTTTCTATGTGTTAGGTAGAGCTGCTTTGACTCCGTGTCTTGGTAGTGTGGTCTAATGTAGTAGGTATCCTATAGGGTCCAGTAGCTCAGCCTCTCCATCACCCAAGTTGGGTACTTGAGTTGTACCCTTTGTGTGGGCTGAGTACCCCCTCCTCTTGTAGTTGAGCCTTGATTGCTACTGGCAGATCAATGGGAGGGATTTACCCAGGTCAGTCAGCTGCAAGCATTGGCTATGACCACTTACAACCAATCTCTGCCCTTTGTGG